>JAMSGZ010000073.1:0-656383 GCA_030272315.1 Paspalum vaginatum
CTATGCTTCTGGTAGTAGATCGATCTCCATGTAGCTCGTGTTACATTACCTAATCGCTTGTTACAATCCACGACATGCCACTGTAGCGTGTGCACGTGATCTGCCAATAGATCAACGTAGCTCGAGCACCCTAGCTATACATGTCGTAATTTGTATATGTTTATTTAGATGAACTTCTTTTGAGGTCCTGGTTTGAAGCCGATTTAATTATGCAGATCTGTTATATCATGTTTTAGTTAGGATTTTCATATCTACTCATCTTTGGACGTAGTTTTGGCTTTTACTCGATTTATTCATGCATGTTTGATGGGCTATCTGATGTTTCTGCATCGGCCGACTGGAGTACACGACATCTCGTGGTTGCCAATCCTAGCGATCAGGCAGGAACTTGACATTTAAACCTATTGTGTATGCTTTGCAGGCAGAATAGGAGCCAATAGCCGCGATCACCCGACCTTCCTAGCTGCAAGATCAAGCCAGGTGGCACGCCCACAACACCACGCACAACTAGGATCGGCTTCCCCGCAAAAAGCCGATCGGAGCCACACGACAGGGAGAGAAGTGCAACAGCAGTGCGATCCCCGGCTCCCGTGTGCTCTGCGTCCGAACCTCACCGCCAGTATTTGGGTGCAACAAGGCTCGACATAGTTGGCCAAAAGAGCAAGCTAAAACTTCAATTCCACATGCATTTCCGCCCATCTCACGATGCAGCTCTCCCCTTGGAATGATGCACTCTCCCAACTTTCCCACTTGTTCAAGATACTCTCCCCCTTGTTCAAGGTGGTTTTTACCTCTCCCGCTTTTTGACAATGTACACATCAAGTCCCCCAAGAAAAATGTCGTGCAAATGCAACTAGGTGTAACAAAGAGCTCAAAAGGGATGAAAAGCTAGCAGATACAAGTTCTAGCATAGAAAGCATGTGAGGGCAATGGGGCATGCAACAAGCTCAAGAGAACCTATCTACTCAGATCCAGAGCAAAGCATGATTTTCAGGTTGGTTTCAAAAGAAAGCATCACCAACATGAATATCATCTAGTAGGATAGGCATGAACAGCAAAGTGCTAGCAATACATACAAGGTGTGCTAATCCTAACCTGAGCATATCCAACGATCCATAAGCAATTTAGAGACTTGCAATTTCAAATTTAGCATTTTCATTTCAAGCAAGTTCTAAACATGTGCCAGAGGTTATTTGCTTACCATGCACTTCTTACCAACCAAATGCCAAAGCCTAGGCCTAGAAAGACCTTTCAGAAGCTTAAGACAAGGTTTTAGTCATTCACAGCTAGGGTCCGTGTTCTCACCCAAGTGCAAAAGTGAGCTATCTCAAACCAAGTCAGTGAGACAAGACAAATCCACCTAGATCTTTTCATTTCAGCTCAAACAGGTACCAACTTTTAAGCAATTAATTCACATTTCAGATTAGACAAGGTATCATGAAAGCTTAGGCATAAACAAGCAAAGTAGATA
This sequence comes from Paspalum vaginatum, assembly GCA_030272315.1. Classification (NCBI taxonomy): domain Eukaryota; kingdom Viridiplantae; phylum Streptophyta; class Magnoliopsida; order Poales; family Poaceae; genus Paspalum; species Paspalum vaginatum. The sequence goes on from JAMSGZ010000073.1 coordinate 1,472, forward strand.
ACTAGAACAATCAATCATGGAAAGATAGGCACAAGTTATTCAATACTCCTACAAATGCTAGGTTGCCAAGTCAAGCGGTGACCAAGTTTATGATTTTGAGGAAAACAAAACGGCTTAGCTCTAACAAGGTATACAATAGATCCAAATGAGCTCAAACCATCCATGATCAAGCATACTACTGTACATCATAGCACGAGTAGAAACTAGCAAATCATTCCAATCAAGCTCAAGTGCAAGTGTATACTACAAATGTACATGATGCAATGCATGGGTATGATACAAAGATGCATAAAGAAGCAAAAGAAAACTAAATCAAAAGAAACTCGAAACAAAACCTAAAACCTAACTAACCTCCCCCTGTCTAAAAGGGAAAGCAAACCCCTAACTCCCCTTGCAAACGGGTGAAGTCATGTAGGTCTAGGGGTTTAGTTAGGATGTCAGCCACTTGGTTCTCACTTGCTACATGCACTACATCAATGAGGCCATCCTCATAGCTATCTCTTAGAAAGTGATATCTCACATCTATGTGTTTCGTTCTAGAATGGAGAACTGGATTCTTAGCAACGCTAATGGCATTAGAACTGCCACACAAGAGTGGTATCCTCCCATAGGTTAGGCCATAATCTTTCAAAGTAGAAAGCATCCATATGATCTAGGAGCAACAACTAGCAGCAGCTACATATTCAGCCTCACAAGTGGATTGAGCTATACTAGATGGTTTGTGAGAGTACCAAGAGACTAAAGAGGTACTCAAGAACTGGCAGGTACCAAAAGTCGACTTGCGATCCAACCGGCACCCCGCAAAGTCGGCATCAAAATAGCCGAGGAGGGAAAGCAACGAATCTGTGGAGTACCACAAACCATGCTCAGAGGTGAACTTGACATACCTCAAGATCCACTTCACAGTGGTGCGGTGTGACGCCCTTAGAAATGCCTGAAAATGAGCGCATAGACCTACAGCGAACTGTATATCCGGCCTCGTGGCAGTCAGGTACATCCATGACCCAATCATCCCTCAGTACACCTTCTGATCAACCTCCTTGCCATCCTCATCCTTGTCTAGTATGGTGGATGTACTCATTAGAGTCATTTGAGGTGAAGCATCCGCCATCTCGAACTTCCAGAGTAGATCGCTCGTGTACTTGCTCTGGTGAGCAAAGGTACCCTGTGGAGTCTGCCTGATTTGGAGCCCTAGGAAGAACTGAAGTCCCCCATCATGCTGATCTCAAACTCCTTCCTTATTTGCTCTGAAAACTTGCTCACAAGTGCATAAGAAGAGCCACCAAAATTGATATCATGCACATATATCTGAACGATCAAAAGGTCATTGCCATGTTTTTGCAAAAACAGAGTCTTGTCCACACTCCCCATCTCGAAATTGATATCATGCACATATATCTGAACGATCAAAATGCGGTATGCATGCAAATGCGTGGCATAGGCAAGAAAAACTCCATCAGAACTGCGAGGTTCGAATTTGTCCAAGTTTCCCTGCTTGAGCACAAAGCACCTATAGCCGAACACTCGTAGGTGGCTCACTTTTGTCTACTGCCCAAATTACAACACATACGAGGTCTTATGGAGAAGAGCTCAAAGAAAAATGCGGTTGGAAACGTAGCACGTGGTGTAAATCGCCTCGGCCCAAAATTTCCTAGGAGTCCTATGCTCATCGAGCAGCGTCCTAGCCATCTCAACAAGGGTCCGATTCTTGCACTGAACTATACCATTCTGCTGGGGGACATATGTGGACAAATTTGGTATTCAAGACCTTGGCTATGCCAAAAGGCTTTGAAATGATCATTCTTGAATTCCGTGCCATTGTCACCGCGTATAGCTCTCAGGGCATGATTGGATTCATTTCTCAACCTCAAAACCAAGTCATGAACAAACTCAAAAGCCTCACCCTTTGATTCCATGAAATGCACCCAAGACCAGCGAGAAAAATTGTCCATGATCACAAGAGCGTACAACTTCCCACCAACAGACCTCACCCGAGCAAGACCAACTGTGTCCATATGAAGAAGCTCTCTGGGGTGAGCCGTCATCACCTGATTCATAGATGTGTGTGAAGCAGCAACCATCTTCTTGTGGTGACAAGGGTGACACACAAGGTCACACTCACTCTTTAACTTGGGGAATCCTCAGATTAGGTCAAGTGACCTAAGCTTTGCAAGCAAATCAAAGCTCAAATGGCCTAGCCTCCTATGCCACTTCCACAAATCAGAGGAGGGACTAGCCACCAAACACTGAGAAGGACCAGGGAAGCTCGAGAAATCAACATAAAAAACCTTCCCAAAAGGCAAAATAGGGTAAACAAGATCTTCTCGAGCATCCAAAACACCCGAACAACCTTTCTTGAAATGAACCTGATAATCTTTGAGAAGTTGCAAAATAGAGAGAAGATTGTAACCAAGGTTAGCAACCAAAGCAAGATCCCTCAGAATAAAATGCTTAGAAACCAAAATAGCACCAACACCCTTAACCTTACCTATGCCTTTATCCCCAAAAATGATGTGCTCGCTAGAGCTCATTGGGGTGAGACTGGAGATCCATCAGTGATTAGCGGCCATGTGGCGCGAACAACTGGAATCCATGAGCCATATGTTCTCCAGGCCTCTGTCCTGCTTCAATAGCGGTTCATGAGGTGAGCATATGGTCAGACACTAGGGTTAGTCTGGAAAGAAGCAAACCAGTGTCGAGCCATTTGCTCAAAAGAAGGGTTAGCAAAATCACATTCAAACATCCCAAAACCCTTGTCCCGCATAAACTGATACTGCCGGTACTCTCTTTGGTTCACCACCTCCCCTTCTTCATCCGCATCAAGTGTCGTCTGTGTTGACATGGGAGTCGCCATGGGCTTGAGATCTCCCTTGTCAAACTTTCTCAGAATATCCTTCGTATACTTGGCTTGATGGACGAAGGTTCCTTCTGGGCCTTGCTTGATCTGTAGCCTGAGAAAGAACTGAAGCTCACCCATGAGACTCATCTCGAACTCTCTGCTCATCTATTCAGCAAACTTAGACACCAAAGCGTGAGATGAACCAAATGGTTGAAAATACAGCAAGGATCAAAGATGAGCAATAATGGTGCAAGGGCATGGCCGCCCGGCCATGTGCCATGGCCGCCCGGCCATTCAGGCCATGCAAGGCCACCTCAGCATGTGCCACATCCCTAAGAGTGCCTAAGTTGCCACATCATCGATCCTACGTATAAACAAACACAAAGTGGTGAAGATCCAACTATACATGAGAGCATCCAATATATCCAAGGGTCAAAATGTGTTAGCACAAGGATTGATGATGTCAAGGATCCGAGGGGAACAAGATGCATCCAATCGGAGGAAAACACGTGGCCGCCCGGCCACCCCTCGGTGCATTTTCCACGTGCAACAACTGTTTCAACCGCCAACCGACTTAGGGGAGCAATATCAAGCATTGGATCGTCAAAGTCGGTGTATCAAGTGTCCGTCGGGCCATGTAGGGTGGCCACCAGGCCACCGACTTTGGCCACCCGGCCACCGACCTACCCCCTTTACTGACCTAGTGCACCTACAAATACCCCCCTCACTTTCTAGGCTATAAATAGACCCCGAGAGCTCATTTGTAAGGTGTGGAGAAAGTGAGAGAGCTACATTCTACCTTAGAGAGTCCCATTTCCACATCTTAGTAGTTAGGATAGTCCTGGGAGTTAGAGTGAGTTGAGTTTTGCCTCGGAGTTCTCAGAGATCCCTCTGAGTTTGTGGTAAAGTTCTTGTATCTTTGTACTCTTTTTATCTCCAATATAATTTATTTACTTTACTTTATTTCTATCTCCTGCAAGGGTGGTGTACCTTTCTTTGCATACTTGCTAGGCTTAGACTGTGGTTACCTTAGTTATTCAAGTCTTGTTATTCTTGCCGGTGCTATAATCCAACCTGTACGCCAGGCTCTAGTTAGCTCTCACCCTCTAATTAAGGGCGAGCTTTAGTGCTCAATCATTTTCGTGGTGAAAGCGTTTGAGCACTAGTATAGCGTGCCATCCTACCCACACAGATTTGCTTGGTACCCCACTCGGTGACAGCGTGTGGTGTGCCTGTGTAGTCCAGGCCCGTTCGTTCGGTAGGCCCGTAGGTGATAGCTGGGTTCTCTTTCGGTGGTCTACTATCTACCCCCTGATCCCTCGAGGGCGCCGGAATTTCGCTCGACGCGAGACCCTGACTTGTTTACTTGAGTTTATTTAGTTAACCACGACATAGTCTTTGTAGCCGAATAGAATAGAGTTTGGGAACTTTATCTCACTCGTTGTCCTCCCAGGCAACTATACCTTTCTACGTGTATCTTAGGTAGTTTATTTTACTTTTCCACCATACACCTATCTTTATTTGATTTACCCCTGTCTAGTTACTAGTCGGTACTTTTATTTAAGTTTACGGATCTTTTGATTTGAGTTTATCCAATTATACTCTCTTGCCTGCCGCTTCCCTGTAGACAAATACGATACTCGGAATACTCTGGGTGAAAGGCTACAACGGTCTCCGTGCGCTTGTGGAGTAAAACCTGTTAGGGCTAAGAGACGCCAACAGAGATGAGAATTGGTGATCAAGAACTAGGTCACGACAAAAGGGTTCGAAACGAGAGTTACGAAATTCCCCGCCATTGTCGCTGCGGATAGCCCTCATGGCCTTATGACTCTCATTCCTTAACCTCAAAACCAGATCCCGAACAAAACCGAAAGCCTCATCTTTGAATTCCATGAAGAACACCCACGAATAACGAGAAAAATCGTCCACAACTACAAGCACATACCACTTCCCACTGAGTGACTGTACCTGAGCAGGACCAACCGTATCCATATGCAGCAGCTCACCCGGGTAAGAGGTCATCACCTGATTGACAGGTGCATGAGAAGCGGCAACCATCTTGCCATGACGACAGAGGTGGCACACTAAGTCCTTTTCTGCTTTCAAATTGGGCAATCCTCGGATCAGACCCATCGAGCTCAACCTGGCTAGCAGATCAAAACTCAAATGGCCAAGCCTCCTATGCCACTTCCAAATATCAGCAGAAAGACTAGCAACCAAACACCGAGGAGGGCTAGAAACAGATGCAAGGTCAACCTTAAAAACCTGCCCATAGGGCAAAATCCGACTAACAAGGTTTTCCTTAGCATCAAGAACATAAGAAGAACCCTCCTTAAAACGAACCTCAAACCCTTCCTTGAGAAGTTGCGAGACAGAAACCAAACTGAACCCCAAATTCCTCACCAAAGCAACTTCTCTCAGGGAAAGATTGCCAGAAAGAGCAACAGAACCAACACCCAACACTTTACCTTGACCATTATCCCCGAATGTGATGTACTCCTTGGTGCTCACGGGGTTGAGGCTGGAGAACCATCTGCGGTGCCCTGTCATGTGCCTATAGCAACCAGAGTCCATGATCCATATGTCCTCCCGGCCTCGATCCTGCAAAATCAAGGAAAGCGAGAGTGAACAAATGGTCCGGCACTGGGGTTAGTGAAACTGCTGTACCAGTGCTGAGCCATCTACTCCAAAGTGGGGTAAGCATAGTCAAGGTAAGCATCACGTCTATCCGGGTATCCACGACCTCCAAAGCGTGAGCTCTCAAACCCTCTACCTCCAAAGCCTCAGTCACGAGGTCCATAGTCGCGCTGAATATGACTAGGAGCTCGGCCGGCAAAACGTCTCTCACCACCAGGAGAATGGGCCTGAAAGCCGCCTCCTCTCTCACCACGAACAAAGCGGTCTCTCATCTCACCGCGGTGGGGAGGATCCAGCTTACCACCCTGGTAGAACTGATCCTAGTTCCCCCAGGCTCTCTCCTGCCTCTCAACTCACTTCCTCCTGAAGCAGAACTCCTCCAAGTGGCGATTCCACTGGCAAAAATCACAGTGGTAGACAGGCCTCTTGGGAGTAGGGTTAGGCTAGGCCTTGGGCTTAGGTGGAGTACCATTGGGTGGAACAGGCTGCTGGACTCTCTCCTTGCTCACTGGAGGCTTGAGAATCTCAGTCACTACTCTGTCCAGCTTAACCTGTGAGGGCTTGGGTGTCCAGAACTACTTCTTTGGGGCAGCCTTGGGAGGCCAGTGGTAAACCCCATCAACAGTAGGATTAGGGCTCTCATATCATCCTCAGCTCTCTTGGTGCTCTCTAAAATCATCCTTAGTTGGGGCTCTCTAGCATACATCCAACTGAGCACCTCCCTCAAATGGTTGTTCTCATCAACCAAAGTCTGTTTCTCCTCTCTCAGATCCTCCAGAACTAAAGTCTGGATAGCACAAGTGGAGCAGTCTAGAGAGAGAATAGAGGGAGCAGACTTCTCTAACTTAATGGTGGCATCCCTATCTACCAACATCAACCTCAAAGTGAGACAGTTCTCACAAGTGTCAGGGGGTGCTGAAAGCACCTCAAAGTCAGCTCTCAACTGCTCAAGCTCACTCCTCAAGGTAGGACAGACTATGCACTCACCCAAAAGCGTGGGTCTAGCCCTAAGCTCCTCCAACTCCTTGAGCTGTCCCTCACACCTCACTTTCAGCTCAGCTATGTCAACAGCTAGGTGAGGGCACATCTCACACTCAGGCTCATCACTCAAAATAGGCTCATCTAGTTTAGACTGGAGCTTGCCTAACTCTACCTTCAGCCTATCCATCCCCTCTACCTGATGAGCATACTTGCTCTTCTGCTCACAGAGATCTCTCATCAAAGTCTCATAGGTAGGGCACTCAAGCTCACTAGGCTGGGCTGGCACACTCTTCCGCCTCTCTATCTCAGCCAAAGCATCAGCCAACTTGGCTTTCTGCTTCTGCAGCTTCTTGGCTGCCTTCTCCAACATCTTATCCTAGGCTTTCAACTCACGACTATTTGGCTCCAACATCTCAAGAATTTCAGCTTGCTTAGGAGTTACCTCTTCATCGGAGGAGTCATTGTCGTTGCCCTTGTCGTCCTTGTCCTCAAGTTCCATGGAGCAAAAGGATCTTAGGTGAATCTTGTGCTTGCGCTTGGACTTGGTGGAGACGAAGCAGAGTCTAGCTGGACCGCCTTGGTCTCTCCTCTTGTCCTGCTTGGTGATGATCTCCTCATCGCTTGAGCTTGACGAAGACGAGGAGGACGATCCACCGCACAGACGACCAAGCTCGGCGAAGAAGGCCCTGTCCCACTTCCGGTTGTCCTTCTGGTAGCTCTTGAAAGCCTTCCTAAAGTTCTTGATCTTGCCGGAGCGGCGCTTAGTGTGGTCACGCTTGCCGTAGTCATGCTTGCCGGAGTGGTACTTGTTGGAGTCGCGGGAGTGGCTCTTGCCCTTCTTGTAGTAGTCGTTCTGCTTGTTCGGGCATTCGGCGATGAAGTGGCCGACCTCTCCCCACTCGAAGCACTTGGGCCTTTCGCCCCTCTTCTTGCTCATCCGGTTGTCATAGGCACGCTGAAAGCGGCTAGACACCAGGCAAAGCTCATCATCCCCAAGTGACGCTAACTGCTCCTCTGTAACAGACATATGAGCAGAAAATGAAAAGTTGTGAAGCTGGGGGTTAGTAGCAGCCTCACTGGAGGGACAAGCCAAGGCCAGGCTCTTGGAGCGAGTACAAGCGAGAGAATCCCTCAACTTGTAATCCACCTCTGTGGCCTTGAGCTTGCTGTAAAGAGCCTCCACTCCAATCGTGTCATAGGCCTCAGACTCAATGATCGAGTTAACTTTGATATCCCATATCTTCCTGTCCAACGCATACAGCAATTTGACAGCATGCTGATGGTCGGTGTATGGGATCCTCTCAGGGCTAGAGTTAACACGCAACTTGTTGATGATCGATTGAAAACAACCAAACAAGTCATCGATGGACTCACCAGGCTTCTGAACGAAATTCTCATATTCACGCCTGTAAGTCTCAACGAGACGCCCCTTTATAGTAGCAGTGCCCTCATGGTGTGCACTCAGCAGGGACCAGATCTGACGGGCAGTCTCGAGATGGCTCACTCTCTCATAATCAACTAGACCAACTCCTGAGAAGAGAAAGTTAACAGCTTTGGCATTCGCCTCATGCTGAGCCACAATCACTGGGGTAGTGCGCTGAGCAACTAGAAGCACCACAAAGTTCACACTCTGAGTAGCATCCCATATGTCCTGGCCCTAGCTAAGCAAGAATGCTCTCATCCTACCCTTCCAGTAGGAGTAGCCATCAGAGCCAAGGACCGGAATCTTCCCGGAGTGAGTCATAGTCGCTATTGGTTTCTCACCGTTAAAGGTATGAAGAAACCTAACCGGTTCTGAAACCAATTGTAGGACCGAGGCGTGCGACTAGAGGGGGGGTGAATAGGAGCACTTAAGAACTCAAAATCACAACCCCCGAGTAGGTACTCAGCAAAACTCAAGAGAAATAGAACTAGGCACCATCCACTGAACAGATACGTGCCTAGCGGCGCCAGGATGCCGTCCACTGAGAGGATACGCACCAATGCAAGAAAACTCAAGATCCGACCAAGAATGGCACCGAGGCAACGAATCTTTGCAAAAACCGCCACACGACACTCACCGCACCGAGGTGCATCTCACTGCCTCACAGCAAGCAAAGAAAATAGTCTCAAAGTGAGGAATGCAAAAATCCAAAACAGAAACACAACGGAAAAACCAAAAAGGGAAAATCACCGTAGCTCCTTGGCAGGACCGGATTGTCCAGTGGAACCAAACTATCTGGTGCATTCTGCCTGACTATCCGGTGGCACAGCCCAGACAGAGCCACACACCGGACCATCCGGTGGGCGCTGTCGGACTATCCGGTGGAACCGGATTGTTAGGTGGCCTCTGCCGGATTGTCCGGTAGAGTCGAAGACAAGGGGTTTTCCAACCCAAACCAGACCAAATCTTGTCCAATCTTTACGAAATTTTGCACAGGCTATCTGGACCCTATTCCAAAGCTTTTCCCAAAAGATCAACGCAAAGTGACGAAGGAATCAGTGGGAATTTCACATTTCATGAGATGGCAATTTTGGGCAGGAAAGGGGGAAAACACAAAGGAGGCATGCTCGTGGTAATCCAGAAAGATTGAGATGAACTAAGTCATGATCTCCACGTCCTAGCAAGTCCAAGACATCAGCAAGAGAAGAGATTCCAAGCTTGGCCAGAACAAACACCCAAAAACCAAGGATTGGACCCAAAAACCAAAGAGAGAGGGAGAGGAGAAGAACACAAGGTTGCTGCACGAATTCACTTCGATTAAATGCCCAAGATGGGTCTAAAGATTCAGCATACAAGCAAGAAATTGTCCCAAGCAACCACCCTCACCTTCCCTCAAGATTAGGAGGCTAAATCCTACTCTAACCTCTATAACAATGGAGCTCTAGGCTTGAGGATGAAAATCACAAAGCTAAACCTAATCCTAGTAGCCAAGAGTCACTCTAATGACCTGCCTTTGACCTATTTATACCCGAGTGCTGTTTAGACAGTTTTGCACTTAGGTCCCTACAACTAGACAAACCCTAAGGACTCAAGTGAAAGATTACAGGATATTTCGGGACGGACGACCACGATGAAGTCTTGATCTTCGTAAGTTCCACGCAATCCTTGGATGTTCTCCATGTGGCCAGTAGTCCAATCCATGATCCGCCCTCGGTTTTGAAGTCAGAAACCAGGAAACTTTAGGAAGTCTCCACCTGGGCCGGATTTGGCCCATCTTCTCTATCTTGGCGAGTCAAGGCCCAACTCACCAAAGCTTGGGTAGCTTGGTTGACGGTTTTGAGCTAAAGCCGCCAAAGCCTCCCTTGCACGTCTTCGCGCCACGCATTCGGGTTGGAGCACCGCGGTGGCGCCCCGCATCCCTTGTCCATTGGGGCAGCCTCGCAGTCCTTCGGAGGACTTACTCCTGCTGTCGCCGTGCCGCTCCTCCGTGTACCGAACTCCCATGGCCGATAGACGCCGAGCATGCCTCCAGTCCTTCGGAGGACTTTTCTATACCTCCAGTCCATCAGAGGTCTTGTGCCCAAGTCCTTCTGGGTCTTGCTACTATTGACAATCACTCATCACTCCAGTGGCAATGGAGCTGGTCCATTGGCTCTCAGCTAGAGCCAGCCATGAGAGCTAGGCTCCTAGGAGTTGGTCCACTCATTTTGCAATGTGCCTAAGAGTCAACATCCAAAGCCTTACTATCGAGCTCGTATGTGGTGAGGGTCTCATAGCCAGCAAACTCAACTATGGACTCCTTTAATTGCCAAATACTACAATCCAAGGCATAGAGAAGCATGCAAGCCTATTCATGGTCGTCGTATAGAAATGCCCCATTCTTAGCATTCGTATGAATCTTGTTAGCAATCAACTGAAAGCGACTAAATAAATCGTCTATGCTCTCACCAGGTAGCTGGGAGAAGTTCTCATACTCCCTCTTATAGGTCTCAAACAACCTAGGGTTGACCTGACTTGTCCCCTCATGGAAGTTTGCAAGGGTAGTCCAGATCTCATGAGCCATCTGCATGTGACTCACTGTATTGAACTCAGAGCGGCTCAAGGCTGTAAGCAAGAAATTCCTAGCTTTGTTGTTTGTCTCGTGTTCCAACTGTTGCAGCTGGATCACATGCTCATCAAGCACTTGGTAATCAACTCTCTGGAAAATATCCCAAATGGGCGAATGTTGGCTCTGCAAGAAAGAAGACATGCGATTCTTCTAATACGCATAGTTTGAGCCATCGAACCCTGGAATCTTACCAGCAGACAGATCCATGGTCGCTTCTCTATGGATCTAGAACTAGTTAAGGTATAGAAGACCCTAACTTGGCTCTCATACCAATTGAGGACCAAAAGAGCAACCTAGAGGGGGGGGTGAATAGGTCGACGCCTAAAAACTTGCAACCCCAAAATCCTCTTTCTCCATTGTGCAAGGTTGTGTAGCTAAGGCAAGGTACCAACCCTAGGACACTTAGAGGAAAGCCACGTGGAAGCACACAAAAACACTTGCTCATACACGATAAAAAACAACGTGAAACGAGCCTAAAACAGCTGGTAGAAACCACCAGACGGTCCTGTGGTGAACCACCGGACGTTCTAGGCCGAGAGTGCTTATTTTGACGCTCCCATTGAACAGTCCTGTGGTGAGGCACTAGACAATCCTGTGGTGAACCACCGGACATTCTGGGCTGACAAAAACTGCAGGCCAGGAAAACCACAAGAACTGATCCAAAACTTGACCAAATGGACTCCAAACTTCACCAAACTTTGTAGAGACCTTGTCTAATACATGGAGAAGCTTTTCCTAATAGATCAAGGGCTTAGCCCAAGGATTTCTCCATGGATCTAACTTTCCCGAAGTGAAGTCCACAAGGCAAGAACGAAAGAACTAGGGACTGCCCTTGGAGCTCGAGATTTGGCTCACCAAAACCACAATCTCTCCAAGTCCTAGCAGTCAAAAACACCGGCAAAAACAAGATCTCAGGCTTGGTCAAGCATAAAGACACCAAAAGACCAAGGAACCAAGATCAAAAACCAATCAAGAGAGGTGGAAACAAGCACACACAAGGAGCTGCACAAAATCCATCTATTAATAGCCCAAAGGGGTCTCAAATTCGGATTACAAGATGGGGATTCGATCTCCCAAGCAGCCACCTACTTCCTACCCTCTAAAACTGGAGGCAAGATCTCTCAAACCTCAATAATCTTGTTGCTCTTTGCTTAGTGATGAAAATAGAACTCTAACCCTAGCCCTAAACAAGTCTCAACCAACCAAGAGAGCTGGCTAAGTGTAGCCAACCTCTTATTTAATTTATACTACATACAACTCTATTGCCCTAAGGTAGTTTTGCATTTGACTGCCCATATTACAGACTCATACACAAACAAGGCATGTAGATGCTAGAAAACACCACAGAAACTCAAGTGAACGGCCACGATGGAGTCCTTAATGTCTTCGGTTTCTCCGTCTTTGCTTGATATCCTCCACGTGTCAAGTAGCTCATCCCTTGGGGGTAACTCCGATTTTGGAATACCGGCAACCAAGCCCCTAGTTTTGACGCTCGAACCAGGAAACAATAGTTGGGCCCAGTTTTGATGCTCGAACCAGTAAACGCTTGTTGGGCCTCTAGTCTTGAGTGATTTTACAGCTCACGACACTGTCGCGCACCCAAGGTCACACTTATGGGCCGCAGCCTAAGCCACCTGCCAGTCTGCTCGGCAGGGATTTTGTCACGCCACAGTGGTGCTGCCACTAGCTTACGCTTAGGTGAACTTTCCTCTAGGTCACACTTACGAGGTGCTCTCTCATCCTTCAGGAAGTCTTCGGTGTTGACAAGCGCTCATCACAGCCAGGACAAAAGACCGGACTCGGTACACTTGAGTCCCTCACCGACCAAAGGCCTTCCTGCCTCCTCTCGGTTCGCCCTTTCACGGAGAACTCCTTCTCGCCATGTCTTGTAAAGTTGGACCCTAAACCCTAACTTTGGAGCTCTGTTTGCTTCGACTTCGATGCCTTTACCCCTTGGGAGGCCCTGTATTTATACTTCAGAAGGTGCCATATTCATGGAAAGTCTAAGGTCACTTTGGGATGGCTTCTATGATCTATTTCCATGTATATACATTTCTCATGGAAGGTTCTAGCTTGTACATGATGTATCTTACTTGGAGATGAAGCTGAAGTCTTATCTCTCCTGAAATCCCATTTTCCTTATTTTGCACCTTTAGTATGTCAACTATAACTTCCTCATCTGAAGTCTAAATAATGCATTTCGGACTCTATATTGTAGAGCTCGAATGGATCAACAACTTTGGTATTCAAACTTTCTTCATTTGACGTCGTTACGGTCTCTGAATTGGCACCACAATATGTTGTTGTCCTAAATTCTGAGAGTATCTCCATATTAAGTTGGAACGTGGATTGATCTTGTGATAAACTTTCCTTATCTTCAATTTCTTCATACTCAAGCAATCCTTGGTTTCTGGAACCTTCTCAACTAATGGGCTTGGGCCTTCTTTTGGGCTTCAATTGTTCTTCTTTTATTAATCAAGTTACCTTCCTAGACTTGTAGGACTGGATCTTCTTGTGAGCATGCCTCCATATATGTTGCATTTTGTCCTCTTTTTCTGTGATTTTCAATAAGGCATAGAAACCAAAGGCATACTCCGAAACAAGGTTAATTGTTAGCAAAATGTGAATCCAACATATGATTTACCTCTCAAAACTCATGGAAACACCTCCAAAATAGAGCGTAAATATCGTTGTTATCTTGCGCCAACACTCATCACCACCATGTTGCTCCGTGAGCATACTCCCAAGTGCGATGTCTGTAGCTATGACTTAGACACCACATCACACTTGTCGGCACCTCTTCACTTCCATTGTTGTGTAGGTGATGGCTTGTGCCATGCATCTTGCGGGGCAACACGCTCCTCTAACCCCTCTTTCTTCGCCATGGGATAGTCACTACTCTACCTCACTTCCCTAGAAATTGTGTCTAATGTGGGTAGCACCATTGTTGTATGAATATTAAGAATAATTTAAGGGCTAATCTTTTGGGAGTCATTTGGTTACATGTATTTTTATTGGGATGCATAGATATTGTGTGATCTGTGTTAAAGATTAGTGTATTGAAACTATGGAAAGAGATGCTTTAGTTGCAACCAAGTTTGGATGTCTGGCAAATGAGAACATTGTGGTGTCTTATAGCTTGCTATTTGGTCACAGGTCCATCTTTCTGCCTTCACGTACTCGCTCCCTCTTCACTCCCCACCCCATCTTCTGAGCTATATTGATCCCAACATACCAATCGTGTGCGAAGATTCTATGTTCATTACTCCCATTCATTACACTGTTTAGGCTGCATATAGGTTGGGATTGTTACTCCCATCTATACCACTGTATAGGTGGCATACATGTTTAGATTATTGGGACAAACTATATGATAAAGGCATCAAAGCAGTGGCTGCAAGTAAACATCATATGAGATGTCTCAACAGATGGATTTCACACTTATACCCGATCAGAAGAATTAGGGGTGAAAAGAAATGGGGTCAGTCGAGATAACATGTTTTCATTTTCATATCTTATGTCACAAAAGACAAGGATTTATGTACACCCCCTCACACCCTAGGGACCAGAGTCAGTGGTCGAGCACTTCCTCCACCTCCGCTTTGGGAATTCTTAGGGACCTTGTAGTGAGCACAGGATTCTATGGGCTTTGGCCGCTCCTTTGGACCTTGACAAGTGTGGCATCGGCTCGAGACTAAATCCAGTTGTCATCCATTGATCCTCTCAATTTAGTCTAAATAAACCCGATATTACATTAATGCACCATTGCACACCTCACAACAACAAGGATCATAACATAGCCAAGTTGCAATCCAAGCATCACACAATGGGTCATTAAGTTTTACAAACCAAGTTTCAAGTTTACATAAAAAGGTTTAGAGTTTTGTATTGGAAGGTTCAAGAACGCACACTCATACGACTAGCATAGAGCGCAAGATATGTGGCTTCTCCTCATGCCAAGAACAACCACACATAACACAAAGGCCATCACTCCGCGCTGTCACCACCCTCTGCGGCGAGGACGTAGCCAAATATAGCCTCCAGCTCACCTAAAAACAACTTAACAGTAGCACTGTTAGTACATTTCATACTAGCAGGACTTATCCATCAAATAAATATGGTGGATGCAAGAGGATCTATCAATTTAAATTTAAATGTTGTAAAAGCGATAGCATTTGGCCAAGTTATAATAAGCAAAAGACATAGCATATAAATGAAGCACCAAACATGTGCATAAAGTAAAGTGATCGCATACATGATCTCAATCTTCTATAAGCTTTTTCACTGAAACTCATCTCCATTGATGTTGTTTAAGCTCTAAATATTTATGTTTGCCTTAATTAGCTGCTAAATCATCTAGTCATAGAAGCTTATTGATCAAACCACTCGGCTATTACAATCCAGTCCAAGATCTTGCTCTTGTAGCAGCACAAGTACTCCTCTATAAACCCCTGGCATAGGAAGCCCCACCAGAGGTGGATGACCAATGGCTTCGACGTCTCTCACTTTGTCATATGGCTAGGAGGCTCCCTCCTCATTGCTGTGAACCCACTCCCGAAGTGACACGCACTCTCATGCGTCTATTATCTAGCAGGCAGCCGGGGAGCCACCACCATTGAGCGGTCAACCCTCACCGCCTACCCTGCTGAAGTATAGCATTAGCACTTGATGCACAGTGACCAAACAAGAAGGCAATCCTTTGTAGAGTAGATCCATCCATTTTTTCCTTGACTAGATGTCGAGGAATGTAGCCTTGAACTTCCTAAACATATCATTTATTGTGAGGGCATCAGATCCAACTAACTAAATGATAAAGGATACCTTATCTCCTAAAGCCTAAGATCCAAGTCCCTTCATAGGTTTGTCATGATTGGTGTAGGATAGGGACCCACCCTTGTTGTCAGCACGCACGTTGTTGACAATGAATTGAAATCAATTGAACATGGAGTCAATGCTTTCACTCAATAGCAATATCAAATTGCCATATTCATGCCGGTGACTCTGGTATAGCCTATCCTCGACATAGTTGGTTCCCTCATGGAAAATCTTCAACTTAGCCCAAATCTCATGTGAAGTGGTGAGATCACATACTCAATCAAACTCTACATGGGATAGGCTAGGAAACAAAGTACTCAAAGCCTTGGATTTTTCCTCATGTTATGCAACCTCAACTATGAGTGGCATGGATGGCCAACACAACATAGATCCGACTCACTTAAGCATCCCATATCACCAAGCCAAGGCTCTATAGATAGGCCATCATGTGGACTTGCCAATAAGGATAATCTAAGTCATCAAAGCATGGACCTTTGCTTGAAATATCCATGGCCAACAAGTTGTTTATGAACTAGTAACTAAGAAATTGAAGGACCAAGAAAAGCGACTAGATGGGAGTGAACAGGAGAAGCTAAAAAATTCAACCTAAGCCCTCTCTTCTAGCAAAGCTAAGTACACATAGCCATTGAGGGACTATTGGACCTAGGAGGAATGCTAGGAACCCTTGAAGCAAAGTTGAAGCAACCCCCAAAGAAATGACACATAAACTAAAATTTCAAGGGAAACCCCAAAGAAATTTCATGAAAAGTTCAACATACCAATATTTCTCAGAATGATGTGATCTATAACTTGTGTATACAAATATTTCCATGATAATGACATTTGTTTCAGCCAAATTTAAATTTACTACACAGATCAAATTTGATAAATTGGTTTTTATAGCTAAGACTTGTTTGGTTCAAAATCCCACCCAAACCTTCATGCATGTCAACAATCAAAATGCCAAAGTTGTTTTTATGGAGTTCTCTGCAAGTTTGGTATAGAAAATGTCATCCAGATCATAATATTTTTGAACTACAAGCTCAAATAGTGGTGCATCTACTAAAAACAAGTTTTAAGTTTAATCAAATTTCACAAGTTTGCACACCACTTTCAAACAAATGATCAAGAAATGATGCACTTGAAGCATGAATGATAATGTTGATGCACTTGAGATGCCTGGGGCATCACAGCTTTGATGCAAGCTTCAACATGATGCCAAGTACACTGATCCATGCCTTTTGCCAGATTTTTGGCTCATCGGTGGTCATTTTGAGATGAAACCTCCAAACCCTCCAAATGTTGATTTGTGCCTAGCCTCCACGACATGGCCCTCCACCACTTGGCTAGTGCCATCTACATCCATTTCTCTTGATAGTTTTGTGTCACGAACCATTAGACCGTACTACTTGGTGGATTTGAGACTAAAACAACCCTCTTCAATTAGTTTGAGGCCCAAACCATCAAACCTCTGAGCTGAATCAACATGTGTCCCTTCGCTGCAGGCCTCAACCTTGAACTACTCGCTGTTGTTACCATACCCATGTGTCCTTGTAGCTTCTCCTATAGTGCAAGGAGTGGATCACCCATGCCCTCTGGCCAAAGCCTTGACTGGCCTTCAGTGTTGCATGGGTAGAGACATGAACCTCCTTATCACCATCACGCCACCACATGGTCTGTTGGCACATGTCCTACCTATCCCAATACTGACCACCAACTATCATGTCATCCATGTACCTACACAGCACAAGCCAATCAACACGTCTCCATCAGAGCACTGATTATCTTGTTACCTGACTCATCCAAGATACACACTACTTGCTGATAATTCGTCATCACATCAAGGAGCAGGTCACCTTTGACTCCTCAAAAGGGTGCATAACATGTTTTATCTTGATGAATTATCTTGATTGTTCAGAGACGGTAAAAACATAAGATTGTTTTTACAATAACCATGATTAGTAGATGTTAATGTTTGACTTTCAAATGCAAGATATACATCACCTTAATAACATGTGGAAATTTTCAAGGTGCCAACCAAAATCACCTTTTTAAAATTCAATAGAAATGTGAAAATATGTGGATATGAAAAATACATGTTTTCTATAAATTTTTGGACACACACACGACCTCGTCATCCCTACCTTTATTTCCTTTAGGCCTCACTGTGTTGCTAGACCTGGATTCTCCCTTCCTCCTCTCCCCTACCATACAAGAGGTGTGTGTAGGCTGGTGGTGTGGGGATGTGTCATTGGTGGAAGGTCTATAGAGACAATGGTATATGGGGTGACTGTGTCGGGTGCACCATAGAAGGAGGGGGGCTGTGGTTTCATTTTCTGTAATTAGCTTTACTTCCTGTTTTGGTGCCCTATAGTGATAGGATTGCTCTATCAATGATTCTCAGTGGGGTTTCATTATTATTAAATGCTATAATATATTAGCATATTTGATATGGCAAGTTAGTCATAAAGAGAGATATAGAGAGAGTTTAATGGGAGGTGAGAGAGTTTATCCAGATGAAACCCAAAATACGCATTTACCTAGACAAAAGTTGATGTGGCACTTTTGGTGACTGTGCAATGAAGTGCAATGAAACCCCCAACTGGAAATAGCCTCACTACACTTATCCATTGCTAGTTTCAAAACAACCCGTACTAGTCAAAAGGGTTTTGGAACCATTAGTGCCATATCCATTTCTCAAGTAGTGTATCCTGTTTGGATCTGTGGTCAGAAGCTCTTGAAGCTGGATCTCCTTACTCATGACCACAATATCTGCAGCAGCAAAAGTAATCTCCGTGACAAACGCTAAAAAATGCCTAGGAAACAGTTTTATGGTTGGTTCTATATCGTATATACCACAAAAAAACGTGTGGCTGCCTAAAACTAGTTCGCCACCTTTTACTATATATAGTATATATAGATGACACCCATGAATGTGTTGATATGCTAGATTATATTCTTGGATGGCAGAAAAATAGAATGCTACATTTTTTACACTCGTGCGAAGATGCTCCTTCGAAAACATATGTTTGTGTGAATATTCAGTAAGTAGACCTATCAAGGAAAGTTGTGCGCCATGCACAAGGGGCAACACCATTTGAAAGTTTGGTTGCACAATGGTCGTAAGGAGAGTGATGGGTAGTGGTGAGTCGATTTATGCGGGCTTGTGGGGTTGAATAAGGTGTACGACATATATAAACAGATGGCAGCCTTGCTTATTAGCGATGAAGTAGATTTGCTATTTTGGTTGGATCTACAAATTGGTAAATAAAATCTGACAATTTGACAAAATAATATTAGATTTACAAAATTTCCTTGTCTAAAGTATACTACACATCAAGGGAATTTTCTAAACCAAGATGAAAGTGAGAAAAATTAAGGGAATTCACAAGATTATGAGAAAACGGTTGCACAATAGTAGATTTTCAATGTTATGCAAAATTTAACTTAGGGGATACCACACATATGCTTAAAGAAAATGCAAATATCATAATTTTAATATTTTTCCATTATGGTAGAAAGCATCACACACAATCTAAAAACGTCAATCAAAATTATGCCAGCAACCATATAACACGATCCCTTTTGAACCAAATATTTAATTTATTTGATGAATTTGAAGTTACTGCCGAAAACATCCATAAATAGTTCAAGACATAAGGTAGCAGGTGAAACGATATTGGAGAAACAACTCTAGAAGTCCTGTATGTGTTGATCGCCCGTGAATGTATCATCCACATGTTCTGCATGAGCTTGCCACTGCTCTGTTGACTGCTCTTGTACTTGTAGCTGCTGTAGTTCAACCATATGTGGGCTGATCTCTTGATGAGCATTCACGTGTGAACCACTCCCATCAGGCATTTTGGAGTTCATCATTTGTAGTGCACTAATCATGATAAGGTTTAGGTTCTGGATTTGGATTTTCAGCAGTCCATTCACAGCTGTATACAAAACAATCGGATTCAAGTTAAACTAGATATATATAAGTCAATAAAATGAACAAAAACTTGTATTGTCATAACATGGATCAGAGGAGGAAATAGTATATTAAAACAGCATGTAACCAGAGCATATAGACTGAGTCCTTGAGACTAAGAACAATGAAATATGTCAACATTTGTTTCAGTATATATGTTGAATAAGTTGATTAATAGAATCGCAACCTGTAATGAATCAATTGAAACTCAAGCAATGTTATTATTTGTGTCAATGACACATAAAAGGCCATGGGCTATTGATGTGGAATTTAAAGTGGATAACAGTATATTACATTCACCACATTTTGTTAATATCCCACAATGTCTAAGTTAATTGCATACTCGCCACTTATTGTGATTAACAAGCAAACTCATAGTGGAATGCAATGTTACCATGCATATTCTTGCGATATCACACTAAGCTAGACACACGAGCATGTCAGCGTGTTTTGCATTCTGCCACTTAGCGTAATTACTACATATTCAAAGACAGTTAATGATGGAACTTTGTTAAAATAGCACAAGAGCATTTATTGAGAAATATAAGTTTAATTTAACCTGTAAGATAAAATAGAAAAACAGATAGTTAAAAATTAGCTTCAGGCTTTAACAAGACTATTAAAACTTCTAAGTTGCAAATTTAATCAACTGCATCTTGATATTAACCAGTAGCAACTAGTTACGTTTGTGTCAATCAAGCAAATCCAGTACTTATGTATATCATTTAATACACACAATTGTTTACAAGCATGCAGTTGTGCCAAAGGGAAAATATGAACGTAAAAAACAAAAATATGTATTGCATATACAATAGCATATTTCATAAAATGGAATAAGTAAACACTAAAGGTATGTAGTTTACACAAACATAGTAATAAGTGCGCATAACTCTAGGATGACTGGAGGTTGAAACGGATTGGGATGGATCGAGGGGATTTTGATCTATTGTGGATTTAAATCTATTCCAAAATCACTTCAATGTTGTCGATAGACACTAATATTTTAATGTTTTCTTATAAAGGTAATTAATATCTGTTTCTTGGGAAATTGAGTGTAGTACTTGTTTCAAAGGGATAATAAAAGAACAATTAATGGACAAATTAAATAGTCTATACATGTAATCATAATACTTTTAGATAAACCTACACATACATATACAAATACCAGTTTCTTCCTAATATTAAAGTATACAATCTTTTCAGCATATATGTATGGTGATGAATACACACAAGTATGCATAAACTGTTATTTCCAAAGTAACAACCTACTGATGAAAACCTCAATTTTGAAGTTAGCATAAAAATTTGATATATGACTTTCACTTTACAAGTAGCTGGAAGAAAGTATGTAGTTGACTTCACATGCAATTAAATGCCATCAAAATTTTTAAATTGTAAGTATAATTAAGGTAATTAATGGTAAAAACTGCTCCCAAAAACAAGCTGTTGGAGGCTTGAAACACAAAGTTAGAGGCGGCACTTATAAATATAACCCCATATTTATTTACTATTTTGTCAGGATATATTCGTTACCTCTAGCGTAAAATAGACAGACGATTCTTCATATGAAAAAACAAGCTTCAAGCACTATAGTAACCAATATATTTTGATGTCTAGAAAGTCATACAAAATCCGAATTAGCTCCATATGGTTTTCTATCATCTAATCGTTCAAAACATCATGCTCACATTGGTTTCGATTCATAAGTACAAACACTGGTCGATATGTATTCTTAACACCACTGTTGTTTCCAACAATATGGATAAGTAACCATTAGCAAATAAAGTATACTTGAAATGCCTCTTTGCCTTCACTCGCACCCAAAGAATGCAGACATGTAGTATAAACCTATCTGAGCTAGACATAACTCGTGTTTCACAGCACTTGTATAATTCTATACACATGCACACTCACATATTCTCCAGACCATAAATTGACTGTTTGCTTGTAAAGAACTTTTACATGGTTCCGAAAATGTACTGCGTGTTGCAAGCATGTGTTCAATCCAACAACCAAAATGCGTTTTGAGTAACTCATCAAACTTCTTGAAGCAACCAAGAGAACCGAGCATAAATTAATGCTGGACCCCAAAGCAACGGAACAGGGCATACCATCTTTCAGTTTTGTCTGCTCTTCCAGCTGCTCCTTCATCATCATCATCTCCTTGTGCTGACTCTTAAGCTCAGAAGTTCCATCCTGCTCTCGTGCATACATACAACACAATATATTACTAGCGTCATCAGTTTGGAAATGAAATGATCATCATGCTACTTGTATATATGGGGATTGCTCGTCCGAACTAAATAAGAACTAACCTTCAGCGACTGCAATTGTTCGCACAATGTTTTGCGCTTGATCTCAAGTGTCTCGAACCGGCGCTCCAGATCCATGGTGTGATTCACTATGCGTGCCTTTGCCTTTGCTGCGGACATCCGGTTACACAGAATCCTGCAAAATGTTTACAAGAAAAAACCACGATCAGTATAGTGCCATCCTAACCACATGGCCCATGGTTAATTAATGGCGTTCTGTCCTGTGCCCCCAGGATGACTTAAACTACCATTACCTCTTTACCCTCTTAGGATCTGCGATCCAAAGCTCTTTCAGGTGCTTGTCCTTCATGATGATCTCCATCTCAGCATCGGTGAATAAATTGAGCCCGATGGTGGCATATCTTCGGCTGCTGCTAGCACCAGCCCTTATTGATGACGGTGGAAGTGGTGGCAGACTGCAAGTCTGCTTGGCCGTGGAGCTGGAGGTGTCGACGCCCATGGACACGTTTCCATCGTGACAATGCGTGCTCTGGGCGCAACTGCTGCTGCCCATGGTGCTGATGGCATTCTTCTCTGGAAGGGCAACCACAGTCTCTGAGCTCGGGCCACCGACCAGGGAACAGGACGTGTCCAGCACGGGTAGGCCCTCTGGGTCCGGAACCGAGTTAAGGACAGGTTCAAGATCGAGCTCATCCTCGGGTAGTAGGGCCTCTGGATCCGAAACCAAGTTCAGGATAGCTTCCAGATCAAGCTCATCCTCGTCACCATCGTCGATGAGTGATATGAACTCAGGACCGCAAAGTGTGGCTGTGGTGGCGTCGACAAGCTCCTGCTTCACCTTCACCAGAGGTACTTGCAGGCTTGGCACAGCTGGGGCGAGCTCAGATTCCAGTGTCGAGGATGGTTCACCGAAGCCGACGAAGTTGCTGCCAGTGCCACCACTATGGGGTGACGCCTGTACTGGCGGCAGCACCGGCGGATTCATGGCTCCGGTGGTCAGATCCGGCACTGAGGAAATGGAGCTCCCAACGCCGTCCAGAGAGGAGCCACCGCAGTTCCAGGGCATGATCCCGCCGTCGGTGCTTACCATGTTGTACGTGCTTATATGAGTTATATCCGCCAGCGAAGGGATGCACAAGCTCTCCGGCAGCGGGGCCAGCTCATAATCCGATGACGGCTGTGGGATGATCCCGACCATGTCGTCGTCGCCTTGCGGCAGCGGCAGCTGGTCAGAACCGAACGACGGAGAGAAGAGCGGCATGTCGCTCTGCCACTCCGATATCTCCCCCGACGCCGCCGGCTGGCCGGCGAACCCCAGGACGCCATCGCTTGAGCTCTGTGGCAAGCCCGGCACTGTAGACGGCGACGGCTGCGCCAGACCTTCTTGCCCCGGCTGGCCTCCGAGCAGCGTCGGGACAGGAGTAGAGGCAGCCAGCGGTTCTTGACCGGCGAAGATATCATCAACCATGATAGGAGGAAGCTCGCCGACTGCGGGGAACATGGACGTGGACGCCTGCTGTGACGACGTCGCGTGCGCGTGGACGGCGGTGGCGGAGCCGCCCCCCACCGCCGGCGAGAACTGGATCAGCATCTGCTGGTTCCAGGACAACAAGGATGCGTGTTCAGATGCAGAGAGGAGGCTGGGCATCTCGATCGGGGTGAGCAAGAGCGAGATGAGGGTCTGGACTTGCTCGGGTGTCAGGTCCTTCTTGTTGTCGACTGTTGCAGCAGTGGAGGTCCCGGCGGCGGAGGAGGAGGAGGTGTTGGGCTCCATGCAGCTGGGGTTACGGCTGGTGGTGCGAACGCGATGAGGGGGAGGGAGCGAGGGTTTCCGGCGGCGGGATGCTACTGGGCGCGATAAGGAGCACCGGCATGGGAGCCAGCCAGGCGAGCGGGTGTAGATGGTCCACGGGAGGAGCCAAAAGAGGAAGGAAATGAAGCGCGGTGCTAATAAAAGCTTTCCCGTTATGGACATGGGGGAGGGGGGGGGGGCATAAAACAGATGGGCCTTAATTTAGGAGACTGACGTACCGGGCCCATGTAAACCTATTGTTATGCAGGTCTTCAAACATAGTATGAAAATAAGAGTCATGGATTTGATGTACCAAATTTTCATAGCTGGATCACAACAGGTTTCGATCATATAGGGGGACATGAAAATTAAATTAACGACATAGTAAAAACTTGAGAAATAGGCTTATTCTTTTAAAAAAATGTTCAAGAGTGAAAGATAGGCTTTCTGTGGCTTAACTATCCAGGCTCCTATTACTTTATATTTCTACTCTAAAAATAATTGGCTAGCCTAGTAAGTAAGACTCTTTCCCCATAATATATTCTCCTGCGCTCCTACCACTGTTCCTCTATATTCAACTACTCAATGTTTTATTTATTTATATCCAACTACCGACGATCTCTCTCCTCCTTATTCCTGTCTAGCCCAACTACTGACATGCGGGCTCCTCATCCCCTAGATCTCCTTTGCTGCCCACTCCAACTCCTCCTCCATGTAAGGAAAATGGGCCCTATGCCTTGTGCTTAGTTCCTTAAATGTGATTTTGGTGGCTGAGTTGACAACACGTACCATTTAAGACTAATGTATGTGCAAGTGTTTTTGTTTAAATCCCAAGGGTGCAAAAGATGGACTTAGGGTATAAACACCTCAAAGGAGGACCTAAAGGACAGAAGAGAAGACCCAAGCCATCAATCATCGGAACCGTGAAGTCCTGTCATGGCAGTCCCACAAGAAGCACTCTCACAAGCCTACTTTGCGAAAAGCATCCTCTACATCGCACAAGTGCCTCATGGCCAAAGGTAAAAATGAAAGCGATGTAAGTGATGACGGTGCCCCCTCCTATAATGAGCTTGAAAAACAGGTAGCTAAATTAATTTGCAAAAACAAGAGTCTTAAAGCTCAATTGGTTAGCTCATCAACCAATTATGAAGAGTTGGTGATTAAATTTGATATGGTTTTAGACCATAATGATGAGTTAACAAAGAAAATTAAGGCTCTTGAACTAAAAGCTACTTCAAGTGTTGCATCCACTTTCTCTTTTGAAAAATCTAAAATGGATGCTTCCACCTCTTGTGATTCAATTGTTAAACCTCACTCACCCCTTTGTAAGCCGTTTGTTAGTTGGTATGAAGAAACTTGCAGAGAGTAGGTTGCCATTGAAAACGGGGTACTTAAGCTAGAGGTGGATCGGCTCATGAAGGATGTGGCAAGGCTACAAGGTCAAAGGGAGCAAATCCGATCTCCTCAAGATAACCGCCCCAAGGTGGTGAAGAAGCTTGAGGAGAGTCAAACCGTGGTGTGCTTCCTTTGTAATAAAGAAGGCCGCAAGTTCTACATGTGTAGGTCCAACCAAAAAGGAGAGGCCAAGAAGAGAGAGGGAAAACAAAAGAAGAATGTCACTCCCAAGGCATTATAGAGCCACTAGGGCTAAAAAGGGTTTGGAGACTTGGCAACATTTGGATACAAGGTCTTAAGTGAGAAAGCCAAGTGATGAAGATCATCTCATACCCAAGTCCTCCACGTATGTGGTAATTACATTTGTTTTCTTTTGGTATTTCCTTTAGCATCTAGTTGCTACACGTGCCTAGGCTTGCATGAGCATATTTAAATTCAAAGTAATGCATGCCTCGGCTATCTTATGGTAGGTTGTTTGTGTCTCACTCTAACCCATGAGCAACCTACATGGTTTCTTAGTTTAGGTA
Source organism: Paspalum vaginatum (assembly GCA_030272315.1). Classification (NCBI taxonomy): domain Eukaryota; kingdom Viridiplantae; phylum Streptophyta; class Magnoliopsida; order Poales; family Poaceae; genus Paspalum; species Paspalum vaginatum. The sequence continues at coordinate 26,738 of JAMSGZ010000073.1, forward strand.
GTTGGCACTAGTTTCTTTTCCTATCTTGTGTGCCAAGGTCCAAATCATATGGTGAGCTCCTCAATTGGACTTGAATGTCTAGTGCATGTCTCTCACAAGCAATTCAAAGCTTGTATGCACACATTTAGGGGAAGCCTATCCTATGGTTTGTGTTACTTCGAGACTAACAATATTTTCAAGTTTATCATGTGTGTAGTCTCACCCATGTCCCCGGAGGTACGCGTGAAGTTAAGAAAAATGGGCTTCAAGTTGGTAACACCTTCCTTGGTGTATATCTTCAATTGGTATTTTCAATTGGTATCATATATTGCTACCTCTATGCATAATATAGTTTAAGCTCCCTTGTGTCTAAAATTGACTAACTGTGCATATGGTTCGTCTACCATCTTATGTATGCACACTTTTAGGGGGAGTTTAGCCTATGTTATGCCAGTCTAATGTATTGTGATCCATTTGACTTCCATATACTAAGGATCATAGTATGTGGGACTCTCCCTTGTGCTTTTAATGCTTTCCTTTTCGGTGTTTGATTCCAAAGAGGGAGAAATTGTGGACCCAAGCAAGCATGCAAGGAGTTGAACATAAACCGGAAAGGAAGATCAAAGTGGACCAAAAAGGGGGTTGCTGCATGATCAACAACAATGGGTGAAAAATGAAGATCAAGATCAAGGCAATGGTCCAATAAAGAAAGGGAAGTGGCATTGGAGTAAGGGGGAGCCTTATGTACATTGACCACAAGAGGGGACAAGATCATGGCAAGGGCAAGATATGAGCAAATTCTTCCAATCATTTTTGGAATAAAAATTCATTTGCTTCATTTGGTATCATTGCATATTTCAATTAGCATACTTTGATCCTGCCTTTGCATTGCATCCTAGCAAGTAGTATGTTCAAATTATTTCAATTGGTATTATTCATTGCTTGCTTGGTCGTGTTGTCATCAATCACCAAAAAGGGGGAGATTGCAAGGAAAATGGGCCATAAGCCTCGTGCTTAGTTCCCTAAATGTGATTTTGGTGGTTGAGTTGACAACACATACCATTTGGGACTAATGTATGTGCAAGTGTTTTTGTTTAAGTCCCACGGGTGCAAATGATGGACTTGGGGTACAAACACCTCAAAGGAGGACCTAAAAGACACACGAGAAGACCCAAGCCATCAATCATTGGAACCGTGAAGTCCTGACACGGCGGTCCCACTGGTCGGTCAGCAGGCCGATTTTTTGAGCACCAAGATGTCCGGAGAAGCCCCGTCGAGAGGTCTGGCAAGAAGAAGAAGCCCAAGATTGAAGACTTGAAGAACCGGTGCATTTACATGCACCAGACAATCCGGTGGTCCACCACTGGACATTCTGGGCAGAGAACAAAAGAGCGACCTAGTCCCGGCGCTGTATGCACCGGACCGTCCGGTGGCTCACCGCCGAAGCCACCGGACCGTCCGGTGGTGCCACCGGACGTTATAGACAGAGGACTCCACATTACGAAGACACAACGCCAATAACCACCGGACCGTCTGGTGGCTGCAATGGTCGAATTCTCAAGTCAAACGGTCGACTCAACGGCTAGCCAGCTACACGCACTAGATCGTCCGATGGTGTACCACCAGACCGTCCGGTGGTGACGCAGAAAAGAGAGAGAAAGCTCCCAACGGCTAGTTTAGAGGTGGTGGCTATATATACCCCCATGGTTGGCCTCCACATTGTGGTTGGAGACTCCTTTGCTAACACAAGCGTTGAGGCACCCATTTGATCCATCCAAAGAACCACATACACTCATTGGTGAGCCCAACCACCATCAGAGCAAATAGACACATCCCGGCATAGCGTGAGCTTCCATAGCATCTTGGCTTAGGCCTATTTGTCTAGTTCCCATGCATGCATGCACGTCTATCCTTTGTTAGAGTGGGGCTTGTAAGTCTTGCGAGACCCTCCGTAGTGTGGAGTGGCTGCCACCTTACTTGTGAGAGGGAGGAAGGCCCTTGGCAGTTTGGCCAAAAGCTTCCCCTAGTGGAGATGGCAGGATAGCTCCGCGATAAGGACTCAGAAGACCCCAATGGCCTTATCTATCCCCTACCCTTGTGTGGGCGAGGCCGTAGTTTGTGGAAAACTACGCGTGAGATAGGCTCGGGTGGGTGTGTACCGGGGATATCCGGAGACCCGACCGTGGTTGCTTGGCTTCCGCGGAAGTCACTTTGCCATCATCCACCCTTGCATGGGCGAGGCCGTATTCCTTTGAGGACTACGCGAGAGCAAAGCCTGCAGGGGCGCCAAATGAGGAGTAGGGGGTGGAGGCACGTTGGCCTCCTCGAACCTCAGGAAAAAGTCTCCGTGTCTCCATCGTGTGCCATCATCAACATCGCCATCGGGAGTTTGCATTCTCTATCTCATCTCTTTAGCTTCCGCAATTATATTCTTGCAATTATGTGTTTACATTCCTAGACTAGCTTGATATGTTAGTTTCTAGGTGGAACTAGGTTGCAAGACTTGGCCTCAGTAGATTTAGTAACACTTAGCAAAACCTTAGTGCACATAGCTAGATTTATCTTGCATAGGTTTTTCTTAGTAGTTGTAGTTTTTAGAGACCCTTAGTTTTTAGAAATCCTAATTCACCCCCTCCCCCCTCTTAGGCGTTGGTCCGATCCTTCACTCCCATCCCGCCACTACTGCCCACCCGCAACTGCCTCTGGTTCGCCACAGCCTTCTCCCATATTGCAAGCCCCACCGTGCCTCCTCTCCGCTTCTCCCCGCCATTGGATCTGTGACGGTGGCCATGGAGCTCGTATCCACCACATCACTGACCACTGGGGCTTCTCTCTGTCGCTGCTCTCTCCATCCTCAACCCCTATCGCGCCACCTATCGCCCCTATGATGTCTCCCTCTCCTGTCATGGTTGCACCATCTAGCGGCTTCCAAACAGCTGTTGCTATGGAAAACCGGCAGACGAGAGACCTACGGTGAGGGCACACCAGAAGCCGGGGATCACGCTGCTGCTGCTACACTCATCTCCCTGTAGTGCGGCTCTGATCGGCTCTGAGCAAAGCCAATCTGGTTGACGGTGGTGATGCGGGTATGCCATTTGGCTTGACCTTGCAGCCAGGAAGGTTGGGTGGATGCGGTGGTTGGCTCTGGTTCTCCTTGTAAAGCATACGCAACATATTTTAAACGTTAAATTCTTGCCTGATTGCTCGGATTGGCACCCTGAGATATCGTGAACTCCGGTCGGCATACATCTAGATGCTCGACGGTCAATGAGGCATGATGTATTATAATAACCAAAACCACATCTACAAAGAGAATAAATATAAACCCTATCTAAAAGCATGATATAAGAGATCTGCATAGCCAGATCGGCTTCCAACCATGACCTCCAAAGAAGTTCATCCAGATAAACTGATACAGATTAAGACGTGTATAGATAGGGTGCTCAAGATACGCTGATTGTTGACGGTCGTAATCTCACGATATCTACCGTCAATTATCCACCAAATGAAGCAAAGCATGAGAATAAAATGGACTAACCCCTACTACTAATGAGTTCCACAAGTTGTACATGAATATTTGGATGCAGGTACCAAAATGCACATAAAACAGCTGAAAACATGTCAAGGATCAAAGACGAACATTACAGGTAAAAGTGGCAGGGTCGGCCGACCGGAGCCATGGTCGCCCGACCACCTACTGGGTCGCTCGACCCAGAGGCAGGGTCGGCCGACCATGCACCCTGGCCGCCCAACCAGCCAGCCAAGCCCACATGCCATGTCATCGATCCAAACCTACAAAGAAACACAAAGGTAGTTTAATCCAACCGTCAAACCAAGCATCCAATGTATCCAAGGGCCGAAGGACCACCAAACCACGGATCGGTGACGTCACTAATCCAAGAGAAGGGCCATGCAGCAAATCAGAGTAGTGCGTGGGGAAGCGAGATCAAGCCATTGGATGGCCAAGTCGGTGGATCAGGCGGTCGCCCGACCATGGGGCAAGGCCGGCCAACCCCTACATGGTCGGCCGACTACCGCCTTACCCCCAAAACTTACCTTAGCCACCTATAAATACCGCCCTCACTTGCTGGACTATAAATAGGCCCTGAGAGCTCAATTGTAGGGGTGTGAAGAAGTTGAGAGCTACATTCTACCTTAGAGAGTGCCATTCCCACATCTTAGTAGTTAGGATAGTCCTGGGAGTTAGAGTGAGTCAAGCTTTGCCTCGGAGTTCTCGGAGATAACTCTGAGTCTACGGTAAAGCTATTGTATCTTTGTACTCTTATCTTCAGTATAATATATTTATGATTTACTTTATTTCTATCTCTTGTAAGTGTGGTGTACCTTTCTCTGCATACTTGCTAGGCTTAGGCTGTGGTTATCTTGGTTAGTCAAGTTCTGTTATTCTTGCAGGTGCTATAATCCAACCTGTACGCCAGGCTCTGGTTAGGTCCTCTCCTCTGATCAAGGACGATCTATTGTCACTCAAGTTTAACTTGAGTGTGTTTATAGCGTGCCATCCTCTCCACGCAGATTTCCTTGGTAGCCCCACTCGGTGACAGCTTGTGGTATGCCTCTGTAGTCTAGGCCCGTTCGTTCAGGAGGCCCGTAGGTGATAGCCGGGTTCTCTTTCGAGTGTCAACTATCAGCCCCCTGACCCCTCGAGGGCGCCGAAATTTTGCTCAACGCGAGACCCTGACTTGTTTACTTGGGTTTCCTTAGTTAACCACGGCATAGTCTTTGCAGCCGAATAGAATAGAGTTTGGGAACTTTATCTCACTCGTTGTCCTCCCAGGCAACTATACCTCTCTACGTGTATCTTAGGTAGTTTATTTACTTCTTCATCATACACCTATCTTTATCAGACTTACCCCTGTCTAGATACTAGTTGCTACATTTATTAAAGTACGGTGACTTCGATTTGAGTTTATCCAATTATACTCTCTCGCCTGCCGCTTCCCTGTGGATAAATACGATACTCGGAATACTCTGGGTGAAAGGCTACAGCGGTCTCCGTGCACTTGCGGAGTAAAACCTGTTAAGGCTAAGAGACGCCAACACTGATCTATCGGCATGTCATGTGCACGTGTTGCAGTGACACGTCATGGATTGTGACAAGCGACTAGGTAACGTAAAACGAACTACATGAAGATCGATCCATGACATGAAGCCTAGAAAACATAAATAGATCGATAAGCATGCGAGGTAAACAATGCATCTTGTGTCAAACGAGGCTTGACACGAGCCTCATCGAGGTAACTGATGGATCTCGCGCTGAACAAAGCTTGACGTGAAATTCATCTGGATAATTGGTGATTCTTGCGTTAAACAGAGCTTAATGCAAGATTCACAAGGATAACTAGCAAACTATGCCATAAAAAATACTTCAGTACATGGTTCACCATGTGGCTCACGCCTAATGCCCTAATGAATCTGACAAACATTAGAGTAGCATGACGATTACCTTGAAAACCCGAATTGCTCAGGGGTGGCGATGCGCTAAGATAGATTGGAGACAACCGCGGCAAAGGAACGTATGTCGTCAATCTATTACGTAGAATATTAGTACATATTTATAGTCCAGAGACTTGGACGTCAAGTCCAACTCGAGCTAGAACAAAACCTAATCTAAACTAGGCTAGACTGACTTAAACCTTAAGATACATGGCGCATCGGCCTTCGCTGTTACATCAGTTGCTTCTCCCTTGAACAACCTTTCTTGGCCCACTAGCCTATCCAACCCACCAGTAGATCGGCCATATTCTAGCGATAACAGCATCGTCTCCTCATTCGATTGCGCCATCCCCTCCTCCATCCAAACAGTTGGACGGTAGTGGGCCGCGATGCGCCCAAGCTCACTGCCTGCGCTCCGCCATCGACACCTCATTTGTCCAAGTGCGTGAGGGAAAAGGAGTTAGGGACGAGGCACCGCAATGATCGGTAGTGGAACGAGTACGATACTCTGGATATGGCAGAACATTTCATTTATTTACGCTCAGGTAGCTCAGTCGGTGGATGAGATGACTGCAGCGCTGTTTTTACGATAAATCTTTATGCTACAGCCGGTAGCAAAAGCGTTGCCATTGCGAGTGCGAATAGTCTTAGGACCTAATGTTAAAGCAAGACAAAACTTGATAACATTATAGATAATCATGTTATACAATAGTAGATGTCGGCTTTGTAAATGTCTATACCAAGTTGTGGAATGGTCTTTGTAAGCAACTCCACGTACGAGGTAAATGTTCCATGGAGCAGCCAAAAGAGGAAGGAAATGAAGCGGGATGATCAAAAGTTCAAAGCTTTCCCGTTATGGACATGGGATGAAACAGATGGGCTTTAATTTAGTAGCCGGCCCATGTAAGGACACAGAATAAATCATACTCCCTCCACTGGTCCATCCTAAATAGTTCGTTTTATTTCTATTTGTTTATGTTCGAATTAATATTAAAAAAATCTAGAATTATATAGGATTACAAAGTATATGCATAAAATGACTGATTTTTTTGAAATTTAAAAGAAAATATAAATTAGGACGAAGAGAGCATATGAAAATAGGAACAAGATAGAAACAGCGGTGGAGTGAGGGCCATTACAAGCCCAAGCCTCATGTTCGGATCTATCGCCACAGACCCTTGAGATTCACCACTCATGGCCGACCATTGTGTCCTCATATCCGTCATTGCACAGTGAGGTGTAGTAGTTGGAAGGACCTTGCGTGCGTGATGCTATTAGTCTTGAGTTCAAGCTCCAATGGAAATGTATATTTTCATTCTATAGTATAGGTTGGGAATCCGAATCTGGTACTAAATGGGGTTCCCAACCGGTACTGATGGCTCTTTATCCAGTAATAAGCTCGTGTCTCCACCAAAACTTGCCATTAGGACTTAGTTATAATTAGATTTGTATTGACTCAACTACAAGCTCTAACCTTACTTACCTTGTGTAAGTCATTACATTGAGTCAAACCTGACTCCTAGTTGACCAGCTCCACTGCATAGGGAACCCAACCAACTAGAGGCTACAATCCTAGCGCATACATAATATGTGTTCTACAACTTCTGGTGTACTGACATATCTATATAAACTATATAAGTGAAGTCCACTATATATTTCTCTTAACATGCAAGCTAGTCACGTCATCTATGGGTCCACCAGTAGAGTCATGTCACCATCTATATAACTTATATAAGTAAAGCCCACTATCTATTTCTCTCAACATGCAAACTAACCACATTATCTATGGGTCCACTAAGTTAGAGCCATGTCACCATCCACCACTAGGACACAATATTTATGTCTTCTATCGATTTTTTGTGCCAAATAATATTCATACATGCAACCTATTCAAATTAGATACGTGTCTACTAAGTTAAAAGCCACACCACTATCTATCTACTAGGACTATATTCATATCTTCCATCGATTTTCTATGACTAACAATATTCATGCAAGCTATTAGTCTTCACGAGTACCACACTACTACTATCGATTTTCTGTACCAAATAGTATTCATGCATGCAACCTATTCACATTAGCTATGTATCTACTAAGTTATAAGCCACGTCACCATCTACTAGGACTATATTTATATCTTATATTGATTTTCTATGACTAACAATATTTATGCAAGATATTAGCTAGTCTTAGCGTGTACCACAATACTAATTAAAAATTTCAGAGCAAGAGTCGGTCTCCCTCAACTAGTATGAATAAATTAGAAAGTATAATGTTTGCAATAAATAATGTCACGCAATCACACTTATATTTCTACCTCCAAAAGAAATTCCTGCAGCAACGCACGGGGTATCACCTAGTACATGTATGTTAGCACTTTTGTAGATTTTAAATGGGGAAACGGTCATACGCATATATATTTTTGGCTTGATTTTATTGAATACATAATGAATTTTACTATCTATTTCTCTCAACATGTAAGCTGGTCACATCACCTATGGGTCCACTAAGTTTGAGCCATGTTACCATCTACTAAGACTCAATATTTATGTCTTCTATCGATTTTCTGTGCCAAATAATATTCATGCATGTAACCTATTCACATTAGATATGTGTCTACTAAGTTAGAAACCACATCACCATCTACTAGGACTATATTTGTATCTTCCATCGATTTTCTATGACTAACAATATTCTTGCAAGCTATTAGTCTTTGTGAGTACCACACTATTACTATCGATTTTCTATACTAAATAATATTCATGCATGCAACCTATTCACATTGGCTATGTTTCTACTAAGTTACAAGCCACATTACCATCTACTAGAACTATATTCATGTCTTTCATTGATTTTCTATGACTAACAATATTGATACAAGATATTAATCTTAGCGTTTACCACAATACTAATTAAAAATTTCAGAGCAAGAGTCGGTCTCCCTCAACTAGTATGAATAAATTATAAAGTATAATGTTTGTGATAAATATTGTCACGCAGTCACACCTATATTTCTACCTCCAAAATAAATTCCCGCAGCAACGCGCGGGGTATCATCTGGTACATATATGTTAGCACTTTTGTAGATTCTAAATTGGGAGACGGACATATACATATATACATTTTTAGCTTGATTTTATTGAATACATAATGAATCACTTGGAACGGCCTTAGGATAAGATCAAATAACATGTTTGAAGGCACATTTCGAAACCATCCTTGAGATGAAGGTGGTAAAACTCGTTTAACAAAACTAACATTTGTCTAACTTAGTCAGACTTAAATTTATCTTACTTAGAAAAATATTGCTATGCATTCTTTTTGGCGGAGGCAACAACATGTTTTTATATTGATTCGTTTACTCTTGATGGGTAATGGGTAGACATCCCCAGTCTCCACTATTCCATTGAGAATTACACACCTAATCGAATCAATGTACATATGTCTTTTACTTTTGTCCCCAAACTCTCATCTTTCTTTTAAACTTATTCATCTTCTGGCAATCTGACAACTAGAGTTGGGGCCATCGGCCTGATTTGTTCAAGGCCTTAGGTGGCTAGGCCAATGTTTAACCATATTCGATTCTAAATTAAAATTTAGCTAAACAATAAAATACTCATTTATATAGTTTTGGTATAGCCAAATAAACTATCTAGATGAAAATTATACTGTATAGTGTGATTTTAATTTAATATCAAATATAGTCAAACTTTGGTCAAAATTTGGCCTCGCCACTATTGACCTTGAACCGATCAGGCCTTATATGCCTGCAGGTTGACCTAGGGCAACTCTCATAGTGTTAGGGCTAGTTTGGTTGGAGCCTTGGACTAACTGCCTTGGGTTTGCACCTGCTCGTGAGTAGCCTGTCACCGATATGCAAAAATACCTGGTGAAATAGTGCAAGAGTCAGTTGCATTGTTTTGTCTCGTTTGGTTCAAGCCCTTGGTAACAGCCCAAAAGTAAAAGATTATTTTTATTATCTCCGGGCGAAGAGACAGGAGCCAGGCAATCGATTTCTTAGTCAGCGCCGGCAGGGCGGCAACTAACAAATTCGTCAGCCAAACATACTCAAAGAATCCAATAAAAAACATAATCCAGGAATATTACATGGAACGGTGCATGGCAGGCTTTTGAAACTATGGTTGCAACCAAACTAGCACTTAAAGCATGCCAGTAAAATGAATATATAATTTGAGTTTTGGCACAATATATAATCCTGCTACGTATATATACGTGGTTTAAATTCTTGGTAAATCACAATGTTTTGAAAATACATGTGTTTATCTCATGACGTGATTGAACTAGGTAGCATCGATCAATAGCAGCTCCAAACTGTTTTCTAACTAGACGCTATTCATTCCGTACTCTGTTCTGCTTTTCTTCATGGGTCACACAGGGCTGACAGCGGTAGTGGAAGCCTGACCATCTTTGCTTTTGTACCTGGATACTTTCTTTAAAGAGTTCTTTATATTAAAGACTGCCAAAGGTATGCGTCGGAGATTCCAAAGATATAATGATGAAAAGTATCTAGATGCTCACTATTAGACGACAGTCTTAATTATGGAAAATTGCTAAAGAATAGAGTGCAAGCACTACCTAAACTCATTTTGATGCTGGCTAGCTAGGTCGAAATGTTTTTCGTATGCCCCTATCCCCTAGACACGCTCATTCTGTCTCAGATTCAAAGTATCATGACTAATAACTTAATCAGCATATCTGCTTGGGACTTGCGCATTGCATGTTTCATAGTCTCTGGCTATCTGCTTCTCTGGTCTGGACTCTGGCTATCTGCTTCTCTGGTCTGGCCTCGAACCAGAATGCTATTGTTCTACTTCGCATCCGCTATGACACGTGGCTTTAACTGATCTTTTCATTTGAATGTAACTAGTATAGCCTATCAATCAATAATATAACATAATGCTCTTACATGAGCTAGAGATTTCGAAGAAATAATTACTGTTAAAAGTGAGTAGATCAACTAACGAAATTTGCCTACTTTTGTGCAATCTCACTTGGTGGTTATCTAACATAATAGCACCATTAGGGTGATTTAGGGCGATCGCCCTTTGTTCATTTTATAATACAATAATCATATTTATATTTGTGCCATCCTTTCTAATAACTAGCAAGGTAAACCTTTTGTTGTAATTTCAGAAAAAAATACCTAATCTAGATACTATGTAGTGTGTGTCTAGTTGTGTTATGTGGAGTCTAATTACTATGTATGTCTCTAGGAAAATTTCTTTCTACATGCGTATGTAGCTACACTCACATATGTATCTTAAGATTTTGGCTGTATTTGGTAAAAAGAAAGATATGTTTATAGAGTATGCAATGATAGTAAACCATATTTGTGGTGGTAAGTGCATGAGGTATGCGAGTATACCTAAAGTACGTAGACATACCTCATTATATGTACTAATATGAAGGTATTATAATAATATATCAAAATTAGAGGTTATTTTGTATTTTTTTCGTGTTGTTTCCTTTGAGGTATCTCAAACTGATAAATGAGTATGTGAATGTACCCTTATTAGTTTATTGAAGGTGAATATAGCTGCATGCACATGTGGATAAATATATATATAGTCATGTATGTCTTCAATACATGCCTAATTGACACCTTGAGTTATGTTAGCTCTTGTTGCAGCTAGATCATCTATGATGATATTACATGGATCTAGGTTTTAGAATTCAAATTTGGATCGTATTAATTGCTATATTTTCTATGTATCCGCGTATAAAGTATGAGCCTCTAGTTTTTATTCTACCTTTAATATAGTAAAAACTCTCATATTACATTTGACATTTTATTTTATGAAAAATTGTATTTCATTAAATATTCAAGGGCAATGAGGGCCCCCCACAAGCTGCAGCCCGTGTCGCGTGGTATGTTTCCCCACACCTGCGTCCACTCATCGTCCGGTCATTTGGCTTCGTGTGCAAAAATAAGGCTTAACAAAGTGAACAGGTGGAATTTGAACCCATGCGATTAGGGCTGGATCTCGAGCCGGCTCGGCTCGGCTCGGCTCATTTTACCTCGTTAGTTTAACGAGCTGGCTCGGCTCGACTCGTCAAGTAAACGAGTAAAAATGCTAGTTCGGCTCGTTAGGCTCGCGAGCTAGCTCGTTATACTCTTTGTATATATTTTTTTATCAATAAACAAATAATATTAGCATGAAAAACACATATAATCTGAAAAAATTAAGCATTGTATACACATTCACAAACTACTCTTCAGACAACCATATAAAGTGGCCACTATCTTATGAAATTTATATTATTTTCTCACAAATCTATTAGTGCACTGGCTCGTTTGGCTCGCGAGTAGCTCGTGAGCTGGCTCGAGTTAACTCATTAATTAAACGAGCTAAAAATCATGCTCGACTCATTTAAAATCTCACCGAGCCGAGGTGAGCTGAGCCGAGCTACAAACGAGCTGAGCTTGCTCGCGAGCTTCGAACTTTTGGTCCAGCTCTACGTGCCATGTAACTCCAAGGCCCACGTTCGCAGCCTATTAACCACAAAAACATGCTATAAGTTGTGTCAAGAATAATATAGTTTATGGAGACATAATTTCCTTTTGCAGTATATTAGTGAGCAGTGTTTTTCTCTGCTTCCATCATCCAACCGTCCAAAAAACATTGTTTTGTGACAATAATCCCGTTCTTAGATTTATCTAAATTGTGTTATTTAATGAATAATAATTACCGATTCAAACGGCACCACCAACAAAAAGAGCGATGGTTGACGGACAAAAAGGGCATGCATATGTACTCATACTTTTTTTATTCGTGTTGCTTTTTGGACCAATATATTAGATTAATGTCATTACAAGTATAATAAAATTTAGCCATAGTTTTTTAACAAGTTGGACGACCGAATGGAAGTGATGGAGCCAATTGAAAATAATAGTTGCAATGTTAACCTCATCAACAGTAGCAATAGAGGTAACTATTTATGTATTACCTTTTATTATTACGTTTAATTTGCATTGACAGTACTGATTGAAATATAGGCGGTCAACGATGTATATATGCCAAGTAAAGCGTGATATATATGTTGCAATGTCAGACAAAAAAAGTAAAATCAAGGTTAAAAGTCATGAACTAAATCATGTGATATTATGATGAATCTGCAAAATTTAAATGCTGCTCTATGTCAACACATGAGCATATGCATATATTGCACTGAACTTGCAACGCGCAGGTATAGACTTAGTATAATTTCATATGTTTTAGGTTAAACTTGTAGTTACTACCATGTCATAAATTATCACCATCATAACACTTAAGTTTTTATCATAGAATCATGTGTGTAGCTACAATTATTTTTTGATAATAATATCAATGTAAGTATTTTATAATGTTTAAGTTGAAATATACATAAATCTATCAACAAGTAGTAAGTTACAAAATTTATTTTCGTGGACTATTTTATAGTTTTGAATACTGTTTTGGTGCCAAATGTACGTAACGATCTTGCGGTGTCCTAATTAATAGGCCTATTTCTCTAGTTGTGTTGCACGTAATGACTTTTAATTTTGATACTTGCTTGAAATTCACAACATACTAATAACTAAGCAAGACGCATGCATTCGGTTCGCCGGTAAAGTTCACACGAGGACAAAAGAAGAAAAAGGCTCTCGTCGTACCTTCGGTCCGTAGAGTGCCGGATTCATGGCTTTCCAAGTAGTGATGGGTGAGGGCGACCTCGACGTTTCACTGGATCCTTTTTGTAGTCGTCACTTTCGACTCACAGACAAGACTCTGCATTTACAGCTAGCTAGCGCATGTACCACCGTACATCAAGTCAGCAGGAAGTATATAGTGCGAAGCAAGTGAGTGCATTAAATTTGAACAGTGCATTTGGAGTTAGGGCGTGTTTGATCCTCCGCTAAAATCCAATACCCCTCGCATCAGATGTTCCGACGCTGATTAAAAATATTAAATATAGTTTAATTATAAAACTAATTACTGGAGACTAAACGGAGAGACAAATTTATTAAACCTAATTAATCTATGATTAGCAAATGTGATTCTACAGTAAACGTTCGTTAATCATGAATTAATTAGGCTTAATAAATTCGTCTCGTCATTTAGTCCTCGTCTATGTAATTAGTTTTTTAATTAAACCATTTTTAATATTTCTAACTAGCGTCCGAATATCAGATGTGACACGTGCTAAAGTTTAGTCACTGGATCTAAACACTCCCTTAATTATAAAATTCATCTTATCTCATCGTTTGGGATAAAGGAGCCGGCATAAAACTTTCCAAAGGAACGGCAACTGAGCCTCTACTTTTGGAGGAACCGAAAATACACTCTGAGTTCATGGAAAATTTTCCTCGGCGGCTCACTGGTTCCCTCTCTTGCTAATCATGCTCAGCTGAACTTATGGTGCACAGTAAACCCATCAACTATATGCGACATACATAGGGGGCATTTGGTTCACTTGGTGTTTTGAGAATCTCCCTTGTCACATTAACCAATGGAATCCACTATCTCTCCATCGTTGATAATAGAAGCTATTGGAGAGTACAATGAAATGATTTGGATAACCAAACGACAAGAATCTAAAAACAAAATTTGGATTCTCAAAATCCAAGGAAACTAAACGGGGCATGTCTCTCCATCGTTGATAATAGAAGATATTGGAAAGTGACACGTTAATGCAATGATCTAAGATTCAAACACCAAGAATCTAAAACCAAAATCTGGATTCTCAAAATCCAAGGAAACCAAACGGGGCCAACCAAGCTAGCTTGCGTATGAGCCTGTAGACGAGCGTCCCAACATGCAATGGTGCAACAAGGGTGGAGATAAAATATAAACCGTACTCATGTCTTCAATTATGTATTTCTACATGCGTAAATATTATGATTTTAGCAGATCCATTATTGTTAAATGAGAAAAAACATTGTAGCCTTTGTTTTAACAAATGATATTTGTGGCAACGAATTGTACAGTTCCCAGGCTTCTTACTCCTCCATTCCACTTATTTTCTGCACAATTCCTGTGTTTTTTATTCCTCCATTTTCTCACATCATTCCTTTCATTTTTCTATATTTTCCGTTACTCTGTTTCAAATAGGAGTACGGCCTAAGTTACTACTAGTACTTAGAAGTTACATAGAATCCGCCAACATGCTTTTTTTATTTACCTATGATTAGTTTTCAGCACTGAAGTTCACCATGTCGCCGGCTCTTTGCTGCATGCACCAGATCAGGGAAGTGTATATTATGCAGAGGCTTCGTCAGCTCTCTATTATCCTTCCTCCTCCACGTTTTTTAATTTAAAATGACCAGACGGAGTATTAAGAAATATTGAAAGAGGAAATTATCTAGCTTCATGCTGCAGTACACACACCAGTGTGGCCATGTGATATGCCAGCAATCTAAAGCCGCCCAAAGAGAATTATAAAGCCTCTCGGCGTACCTTGTATGGTCCATGTGTGTCCAAAGAGTGCCGAGATGCAGCTAGCTAGCTAGCAGCGATGATCGAGCTGCGTGCATAATCCATATGGCTTCCCACTCGACGTTTCACCCCTTTTGATTTTTTTCGTCGTGTCACTTCCACCCCCAAGCACAAGACGAGATGCTCTGCGTCCGTCCCAAAGACTCGTGAGTTGCATGGCTTTAACTTCCACGTCGGTTTCCTTCGGCGCGAAGAGATTCGGCACTGCGAGTGAGTCTCATTGGCTAGGTAGCGGCGCCTGCTCGTCTGATGACCAAATGTACTGCTTCCCACCTTTCCAAAACAAAAATGTACTGCTCCCTACTCCAACTAGCAGAAGGTTTCTTCGTCTTCTTGCAATGTGTCTGTTGGGTGTTGGGTTGGCCTGGCAGAAAAGTTGAAAAGTAATTATCAATAGCTTTCTTTTTTTTCCTGTGGAACACTGCAGAAATGTTTAATTGATTAGTGCAAATGTCAATACAACATCTCTAATAACAATATCTTATTTTATAAGAGTATATTTTTAAAGCAGTTGTGTCTGAGATCCTAAGACATCCATCTCATCGAGCAAGATCCGATGAATCTCGCTGTAGTCTCAGTCTCGTAGACCTTTGTTGTTTTATGCTGCATGAGATCATCACTCAAGAGGCCACTTCTTTTATACAGGTCTAGCCTTAGCTATGGATGAAGCACATCGTTCCCTGATTGAGTGGGACCATCATGCATTTTTTTCTCGAACACGCAGGAGAGCTGCGTATCTTTGTATTAATAAAAAAAAAAGGATAAAGACCCAGTACAACACACTCTGCTAGGTCTGTCAAAACCAGACCGTCATGCATTTTAGACACATATATAGGTAGTTTTGCAAACATTGTAATAAATGATTTGTGGTTGAAGTTACAAATGGAACAATGATGGTGATGATATGGAAGTAAGTAATGCCATTTATATATTTGTAAGCTTAGAGTGGCAAGGACTGCATTGTTTAAAATTTGTAGCGAGCTCATTTTTAAAATTGATTTCCAGGAGCATGTTATAACCTCGTTTGTTTCTGGAAATCTAGTTTCAAGAATGAACATTTTCAGGGGCAGCCTATAATCTCAGCCGTCCCCGGAAAGCGATTTCCACAAATGGCTAAGGTTATATAGTGACAACACTTGGCTCTTGGCCTTGCTGCTCCGGAGAACCGTCCCTATAGATCCTTTGTGTAGCAGTGATCAATGAGTTTTGTGTTACTTCCCTATGTTGGCTGGCAAAATACAGGACGTTTGGACAAGACCTAGCAATTCAAATTTTGTTTGCCCTTTTTGTCTTGGCTAACCATAAATTTTCATGAAGGAGACAGTAATATGTAACATTTCGAATACAAAAGTGATATAAATTTGTATTAAATAATACTTAAGCCAACTGGTAGATGAGAGGGTTAGGGATAGTGAAGGGATATGATGACAGTTTTCGGCAGCGGCGCCTCAAACTTAGTACCATTGAAGTTAATGTTCTCCATAAGTTTAGTGAATATACTCCTTTTAAAGTTCTAAAAAAAACTCCCTATATCCTAATAAAATACTTCATATGTGAAATATCACATGTATCCATTACAAAAGCCAACTTCTTTACTAACATTGCACTAACGATTTATAGAAAAACATCACATTGATGAGAATCTTGTCATAGGCTCAACTAACTATGTTAGGCTCAAGGCGGTACCCCTGGGTCTCAGCTTGGACGCTAGGGTATGTGGTTGGCGAGCACTCCCCCTCCTGTTTGTGCCTCTGCTCTTGCAACTGCCTCGTGTGGAGGTTATACGGTCAAGAGCAAGGCAAAGTCCTGGAAGAAGACAACTAAGGATGGCACATCTCTATGCCTCTACAGTTATCATACTCATGCATGGTGTTGTGTATGAGAGGGCTGGTGTGATGGTTCGGCAAGGTGCCATGGTGAAAGATGATGGTGTTTGTAGCATTGCGAAGCCTAGTTATCCTAGAGTTTTGCAGTGAGTTATGTCAACGTTTTATGACGAGTGTTAATATCCCAATCCACCTGCCAAGTGTTTTGTTGATTTGAGTATGCCAATATTTTTTCGGTTTTGATAGTTTAGGGATGTAGCATGTCTGATTGTCTGGTACTGTAGTTCGGGGGGGGGGGGGGAGGGAGGCTTTTCATACTCCAAGACAAGTTCAGGGGGTCAAATAGACTTCACAATGTGAATCTTATTAAATGAGTGCAATAGCGCAGGACTAAACAGAGGCAATTATACGTGCAAATTTCTCATGGGTTTTGTTCTTATTACAAAAAATAGTGACGCGACAATAAACATACGAAGATGGAGCAGGAACTGAATTTGATTGTGGTGTACATAGATATCGATGACTTTGGCATATAGAATGAAACACCATCAAGAATATTTTATTTCATGTCCTCCTTTTTCTTAATCATCACGCTCTATTCTTTAAATATTTGTGCAATCGATATTTTTTACAATTTTAATCATTCATTTTATTTAAAAAAATTCTTAAGTTATCATTTGTTTTG
This sequence comes from Paspalum vaginatum, assembly GCA_030272315.1. Classification (NCBI taxonomy): domain Eukaryota; kingdom Viridiplantae; phylum Streptophyta; class Magnoliopsida; order Poales; family Poaceae; genus Paspalum; species Paspalum vaginatum. Next base: position 44,158 of record JAMSGZ010000073.1, read on the forward strand.
TTATAATTTCTGATTTGATTTATCAGCGAAGATAAATTGAGCAAATGACATATATTTTCTTACATTTTTGCACAAAAGTTTTATATAGGATGGGTAGTTAATAATGTTCCAGGAAAGTTAGCCGTGACAAATACCAGGTGCAACCAAAGTTATCGTTGAATATAATTTTAGCATTTTTGCATAAATTTTTTAAATAGGACGGGAGTATTCAAAAACCAGGTGAGGATATTTCAATCAGCTAAATTTATAGTATAGAACATGCTTGATGAGCACCACGAAAAAATTAAATTAGCAGCAAAAAGAAAAAAGTGCATTGGGAAATGCTATTTTATTGGTCAATTCAAACATTGAACATAACGGAGCGGCGTAGGGGGTTCTTTGCAAGCAGAAACACCAGAAATCGAAGAGCCGCACTTAACGTCACCTTCGCTATAAAAGCCGACCAGGAAGCCCAAAACACAGCAGTCTCCTCTTCTCCCTTCTCCAGTTTCTCGGAACCCACGCCGTCTCTTCCCCTTCGCAGTCCAAGTTGAACCGCCGCAATGTCGTCCTCGGCGCCGGCGGCGATGTCGTCGCCGTCGCCGCGAGAGCATGTGGAGAGGATCCGGCGGGTGCGGTACTTCATCGGGCGCGGCGAGCAGAACCCGCTGGCGGAGGACCTGCACCAGGCCGTCAACTACCTCTCGCAGGAGCTCTACTCCAAGGACGTCCACTTCCTCATGGAGCTCGTGCAGGTAATCGGTGTACCCTTGAGGCCTTGACCTCTTGCTCTTCTTGTGTGAGCGGAAACTTAGTCCAGCCTAGTCTATTTAGCAATTTCTGCTATTGGATAATGTGCGTACAGTTTGCACCCATCTTTCAGTTAGCTTTGCGTTCCATTAGATCATTTATTTATGTCTGTTTTGGTGGAAAAGAATAATTATATAGTGTATTGTATATTTATTTATCACGTTTACTTACACTGCTTTCCTTGTTAGTTTTTCCTGTAGATATTTTTCACGTGCTTAGTAAGTTAGTAAGTACTTGCTAATGATCAAGAGATCTGGAATTAAAAAGCTATGTCATTATCTTATTACCCTTCTTCAATGAAAGGTAGAACTAATGGTAAATACATGTAATTGTGTCTCTGCATTACTTGATTCTTCATTGCTGGTGAAGCTAACAAAAACAATAACGCTTTTAGTTTGGTTTTTACTTTGATAAATCTTCCTTATTTGTTATTGTCTGCAGTTTGTTAGTGCATAAATCTTAACATTACTAATTGTTGTTTGCTTTGTCATGATACTAGAATGCTGAAGATAATGAATACCCTTCTGAAGTAGCACCTTCACTTGAGTTCCTAATTACGTCAAAGGATATTACTGGATCCGGTGCATCCTCAACTTTGCTTATCTTTAATAATGAAAGGGGCTTCTCTTCAGCCAACATAGAGTCAATCATTCGCGTCGGGAACTCAACAAAGAAGGGAAACAGACACAAGGGTTACATTGGAGAGAAAGGTAAATTTACACTGTTTTTTTACCTTCTGTTTTCTTCAACAATCCTAGAATATGGAGAGATAATTAATGGGGGCCTTTTTGAGTCATTCTCAGGGAAATTATAGCAGTTAATGATAAGACCTATTTTAGTTTCAAATGACTGTAACCCAGTTCAGAACTGTATATAATGGTTTCACACTGCTTAAAACAGGTCAACTGGAGATTTATGTATTTTCTAATTTCTTTTCTGGTATCCCATATATTTTAATGGTAGAGACCTAATTGTTGTACAACATCTCACACATTTGAATCCTGTGTAACTAACGCAAATCCATTGAAATACATATTTTAATATACTAATGGGTTGCATTATGTATTTTACAATTGGAATTAATTATGTAATAAATTGGTAAACATAATTTTAAGATAAATTTAAGAGATTTCCATACCTCTTCTGAAACATAGGCTAGTGTCACTAGGAGGTGGAAAAAGTATGGAAAACACTGTTCGCGCACTGTACACAGTGAAATAATAATAATTGCGCACTGTAGACGGTACAAATGCACTTCTTAGTAACACTAGCCGATGAACTACTTTAACCCTGCCTGAACTATTTCTTAAGCGGGCCAGTTTATCCTTGTACAGAAAAATACTAATGTGTTTCTTCTGTCAAATCTGCATAGCGTTTTCAGTCGCTATCTGTTTACCCAGCCCCAACTAATTCATTAAGGAAAGTTAAATAACATATTGCATGCCTGTTTATTCTTTTTTTTTTTGCCTTGTTTCAAGTTATAATACTTTGTGCCCTTTGATTCAGGTATTGGTTTCAAGAGTGTGTTCTTGATATCGAGCCAGCCCCATATATTCAGCAATGGTTATCAGATCAAGTTCAATGAGAAACCATGCGCAGAATGCAATATTGGGTACATTGTACCTGAGTGGGTGGAATCCGCACCAAGCCTTTCGGACATCGAAGCAATATATGGGTGCTCCAAAGTCTTGCCTACAACAACCATCATCTTACCATTGAAGAGTGACAAGGTTGATGCAGTGAAGAAGCAGCTGTCAAGCATGCATCCTGAAATGCTTCTGTTCCTGTCAAAGATCAGGAAACTTTCTGTCCGGGAGGATAGTTCTGATCCAAACAGTACTTCTGTTAGTGAGATATCAATATCTAGTGAAAAGAACTACCAAGAAAGGAAGAATATGCATGCGGAGTCTTATACACTCCATTTATCAGCTGAAGAGACTGGAAAAGAGGAAGCAGAATGCGGTTATTATATGTGGAGGCAGAAATTCCCAGTCAAGCCAGAGAACAGAGTCGACAAGCGTGCTGAAATTGATGAATGGGTGATAACCCTGGCCTTCCCACATGGGCAGCGTCTGTCCCGGGGGATGCAGCTATCACCTGGTGTCTATGCTTTCCTCCCAACTGAGATGGTAACTAACTTTCCCTTCATCATCCAGGGTGACTTCCTCCTTGCATCATCAAGGGAGGCAATACTATTTGACAGTCCTTGGAATAAGGGAATTCTAGAGTGTATCCCAAAAGCTTTCATGGATGCTTTTGTAACACTTGTGAAGACAGGAGCTGATGCACCTTCAATGTCTCTTCCATCTTTCTTCAACTTCTTGCCTGTCAATTCTTCACTGATCCCACTGCTTGAGCCAGTTAGGACTGGGATCAAAGACAAGGTTCTTGCTGAGGACATAGTTCCATGTGAGTCTTATGCTTCACAGAAGATATTCTGCAAGCCCACTGAAGTTGCACGGCTCAAGCCAACATTTTGGACTATCCTTGGCAAAGCACGGGAATTCGGAGTGGATCTGAAGAATCTGTCAACTCATGGTACCTATATTCTTAGCTCTCATTTTGACAAGAGTATGTATGACAGTGTGCTAAAATTTCTGGAAGTCAAAAGTGTGGGCTTTGAATGGTATGCAAAATGTATTGAAGGCTCCAATATTGTCAAGGAAGTTCATGAACAGATTTACCTAGAAATTATATATTTTGTTGCAGACAATTGGCAAAACTTTTCATCTACAAACATGCTGTCCATTCCCCTATTGAAGTATGTTGATAGGAGTGGTGTTCTCTCATTCTGGAGCATATCAAGAGCTAGCCAGTGGAATGATAGGTTGTGCATTGCATCTGAAAAGAGGTGCATATCATGGCTAATCAGCTGGAACAAGGAGTTTCCATGTTCTAATCGGTTCTTTCTCCCGCCCAGTACCCAGACAGCTCTGGAAGATTTCTCACAGAAGATAACTGTGAAAAACTGGCTCCAGAATCATGCAAGAGTGGAGATTGTCTCTGTCTATAGCTATGCATCAATGGTTGTAGGTTCTTTGGGTTCTGATCGAAAGGCTGTCATTGCCTTTGCACATTTTCTGTACCACTCATCCAAGACGGGATACATCGAGAGCTACTACTTATCAGAACTCTGTCATACCATGCCAGTGATTGACAGTTATGGTAGTGTTGTCAATGAAAGAAAAAGCATCATGGTTCCTGCCAAGGGGAGCAAATGGGTTGGTTTGATGGGTACAAACCCATGGAGGAATGCCGGCTACATTGAATTGTCAGCAGATTACAAGTCAGGAGGGCATTTTGCTGGGAATTACACACATGAGGACCAGCTATTGGAATTCCTCAAGACAAATCTGCATGCTTCAGATGTGCCATTCATACACCCACCAGATGCAAGCTTCTCTACTGTCTCATCACCTCTGACTGTGGACAACGCATTCTTGCTACTGACATGGATAAAGAATTTGAAATCAAAAGGTGTAAGACTACCAGACCGGTTCTTAGCTTGTGTAAAAGAAGGGAGTTGGCTAAAGACGTCGGTTGGGTACAAATCGCCTAATATATCATTTCTGTCCAGCTCCAATTGGGGGAGTCTTTTGCAAACTGGATCATCCTTTGTTGATATACCAATGATTGATCAACAGTTCTATCAAAACAAGCTACATATGTACAAAGAGGAACTCAAGACTATTGGAGTGAGATTTGAATTCCAGGAAGCATCAGCCTACATTGGAAGCCGTCTCATGTCTATTGCTGCCAGCAATTCACTGACCAGAGAGAATGTGTACGCACTGCTTCAGCTCATTCGCTTTTTACGAGAGAAGGTTTTATCTCCGAGTGAACTGATCAAAAGTGTTAAAGAGGGGCGATGGATGAAGAGTACCACTGGCTACAGGCGTCCTGCTGATTGTATCATCTATGATTCTGATTGGGCTGTGGCATCATGTATCAGTAACCAACCATTCCTTGATGTCCAGTTCTATGGTGAGGCCATCCTCACCTATAAACCAGAGCTAGAGTTACTTGGTGTTATTGTTGGGTTCAAAAACAATTACCAGCTTGTTATTGACAACTTCAGCTTCAGTTCTGCTGCTATAACTTCTGAGGCTACTTTACTAATCCTCAAGTGCATCCGTTATGTGGGTTCATGTGAAGATTTCATAAGGAAGCTCGAAGGTTTGAAATGGTTGAAGACAAATGTGGGATTTCATGTTCCTAACATGTCTTTTCTTGTAGACCCTGAATGGGAATGCCTTCTAAAGGTCTTCAATGGAGTTCCTGTTATTGATTATGGATTTTATGGGACTGTGATCAGTTCATACAAAGAAGAGCTGAAGAAGACTGGATTGATCATGAAATTTGATGAGGCGTCAAGGGCTATAACCCATATTTTCAAGCAGAAGGTATTGAATTTATCACTTGAGAAGGCAAATGTCCTGGCTCTATTAAGATCATATCGTCAGATGAAAACACATAATCCACTTCCCATTGAGCTTTTCAACTCAATGCGTAGTGAAAAGTGGTTGCACACCTCACTGGGATTCCGATCTCCTTCAGATGCAATTCTGTTTGATAAGGCATGGAAACCGCTCTCTCCAATAGCTAATTTACCATTCATAGACCATGGTGACTCTATTCATGGTTTAGGAAACGAGATTTATGGCTACAAAGATGAGCTCAAGGAGTTGGGTGTAACTGTTGAAGCTAAAGAAGGTGCTAGATTCGTCATCACAGGCATCAGCATTCCCAGTGATCCTTCTGTTTTGTCTAAAGCTACAGTATTGTCACTGCTTGGGTGCATCAAGATCTACTTTGCCTCTGCAGCTGCACCTCCTAAGGGCTTCCAGGAAAATATTCGCAAGAAGTGGTTGAAAACATCCATGGGATACCAGTATCCTAATGATTGTATCCTGTTTGATCCAAAACAGTCTTCTATAAACTTGGAAGACGGCCCTTTCATCGATGAAGCATTTTATGGTTCAGAAATAGCCTCATTTAAAGATGCCCTTGAGAGAATCGGAGTAGTTGTCGATGTCAAATGTGGAAAAGATCTTGTTGCTCGGCATCTGAGGAACCACAATGATACAGCTACCATTTCCCGGATCTACAAATACCTGAAGGACAGCAATTGGCTTCCTGAAAATAAAAATAACGATTGGATTTGGATACCAAATGAGATAGAGGGTGGAGTATGGGAGACCTCAGAAAGCTGTGTCGTTCATGATCAGAACAATCTTTTTGGCCTACAGCTACATGTCCTGGACAAATATTATGACAGAAAGCTGTTGGACTTCTTTTCCCTTAATCTTGGTGTGAGGCGTGGACCTGTTTCTGAAGACTATTGCAAACTATGGGCTACATGGGAGAAATCGGTCCAGGAAGTTACTGTATCTGATTGCTCTGCTTTCTGGATGTTCATTGCACTGAACTGGAGCAAGAAAACAGAGAAACTCCTTTCTGGTTGTGTCAAGGTTCCAGTATACACCAATGGCAAGATCGTTTTATCAAACAAGGAGAACGTTTTCATTCCTGATGATCTACTGCTTGCAGATTTGTTCAATGAGCTTCCCCAGCAATCGCTTTTCATCTGGTATCCTGCTTCTACCCTACCTTCCATGTCTCGAGCAAAGCTTAACAGCATCTATGATGCCATCGGTGTTCAGAGAATATCCAAAGCAGTCACAAAGAATGATTCTTTCACCTTAGAGAACGGTCGTTTCACAACTGTTGATATTTGTAAGGTGATCAAGGTTGGTTTGCTCCAAATAATTCTCGCATTCCTCGCCAACCCTGTTCTCGACATTCCTGCTGAAGAGAGGCACAGAATGGTTTCCTGCCTTCTGAATGTCACTGTCCATGAGACTAATGAACCAATCACGGTGGGTTATTGTGTCAGTTTGTCCTCCAAAGAAGTGAAAGTGACAGCCAGCCGAATGCTTCGGTGGGAGAGGGAGAACTACAAGCTGTATATTCAGAGAAGTGATGGTGAATCCAGCTACAAAAAAAAGATTGAGTTCGCGACCAATTTCTCAGTCGAGATATCTCAAGGACTGCTATTTGAGATGGCGGATCAGATCCCTTCACTCACTGAATTCATTAAAGTTGGCAGCTTACTGGACTTCCAGGATGACGCTGTTGGGTTCTTGCTGAAGTCCAAGAATCTGCAGCTGTTCCCTGAAGATCAAGATTTCCTGAACAAGCAGGTTTGTTCCTCGAATACTAGAACTTCTCTTATGCTTCTTTATTTTCCAGAACTGCATAATCATATAACCTACTGATTCCACTGTTCCCAAGCTCAGTTTGTGCAGGTGGCAGCAAATCCAGTTAGCGACCTTCATATATAGCTTCTTGACGTCACCATGGTTAGTAAAATTGCCTGCTTAGGACTAGTTCGGCAACCTCATTTGGGAATTGTGGGGAAAAGAACTATTTTTTTTCTTTTCCCCCTCCATTCCCCTCCATTCCCTGGGGAAAATAAGCTTGCCAAACTGGCCCTTAAGTTGGTTAATTCCCTATGAGCACGGAATTTGTTTCTATCCTGCATCAGCTGTGTTTAACTGTAAGCTCTCATGTCAGGTTGCTGTTGGACTAAATAAAGAGCAGGCGTCAAACAGGGACTCCTGGATGTGCATGCTACGCTGTCTTCTGAGACTTGAGCGTTCGTCTTACGCTAGAGTGTTCTTTTTCTTCTCTTTTGTTTAAGTGTGGAAATCTGCCTCCTGGGACAGAACTTATCACTAGTTCAAGTCATGTTTTGCCAAGTGCAAAATGAACATGACTGCAGTATTGGTACTATTATATGTTCAGGGCCTGCTCCATCTACATCTAATCTATTGGATGAGTTTGTGTTAGATGAAACGTGAAGAATTTGTAGCTGCAGTGCGTATTGGATGATCCTATTTCTAGGCTGGCTGGGTGTTGTTTCATGGTTAATTGGTTTTGCTTGATTCTGCGCATATCCGTTACCGTTTAGTTGCAGCCATGTCGATGACCTACAGTCTGGTTTGGGGACGTGGGAACGTAGGACTCCATGCTATAAAGAAAACGGAAATGTTCAAATTACTCTCTGGAACTATGGATGATGTTATGATGATCAATGAAATTCAGGTGGGGTGCTATAAAAAAACATATGGATGATATCTGAATGACACTTTAACGTGATTATAAAATATAAAAAAACTATATATGGATGATGTTTGGATAACACCTTAAAATAATTATGGGTACAATTTACTCCGTATATGTTCTAGTTGGTCCAATCTATCTAAACAATATTTGTCTTTTTTTTAATATGTATATTTTATCGGGTGCTAGATTATAACTTAGGCTAGAAAAGTACATTATGGATTCTTCATAATTATTTGGATATATTAGACATCTGATAATGAATTAACACTACTGATATAAATTTAACAAATTCAAAACCAATTGCTATTTTTGTCGCAGTTTTAATAATTTCATATCTGCTGTTGATATTTGTTTATTTTTGTAGTTGCCATACGTAGGATGTATTAACTTGCCATTTGTATGGATCTATTTTTGTTTTTCCATGTTGTCAACACGAAGTACATTGGCCTGATCAATACATCAACGAAAATGCAAATATAGTAATATAAATTTTTTTGAACGTAATGGCAAGAAATAGAGTCGACCCAGTTTTTAAGAAAACCAAGCCGAAAACCTTTACGTAACGGGTGGTTGGATTGGGTCATCAATCCACACCGCACAATACACGACACCGGCCAGTTGGATTGGGACATCAACATGAGCCGCACGACACTGCACCCCACACCAAACCTGACGGCGCGTAGCCGGGCGCAAGTCATCGCTGCCGAGCGTAGCCACTTCGATTCCTCCACTAGACAAAACCGGCAGTTGCTAGAAGAGCACACGAGTGTCATCGTTGCCCAGCTAGGTTGCATAGCAACGGAGCAGCTCCAACTTCACTGTAGCATGCTTCTACCAGCGAGCCAGACCCCGAAAGGAACAAGCGGCCACCCAAACCGAAGAAGCCCACCGTGTGTCATCGTTGCCATGCTTGTCAGTTAGTGACTAGCACTGGCTTCCCACAGCAAACCACAATCAAAGCAACCAAACATCGACGCCTACACAAGGATTGCACCAACACAACGAGAACAAGGAGAGAGCACATCATCGTTGCCCAACAAAGCCACACCCTATGGTAAGTAGCTCTAACTTCGCACCCAACACACATGGACCCGGCATGGCAGAAGCGCACCACAATGCAGGCAGCAACATCGGGCGACACGGCCTCAACGGTGGAGAGCGATGGCAAGGTGGACTTATCATCGACGATGCTTCCAAGGAAGGCAGCGGTGAAAAAAAACGTCACCATCGTCGGCTCCGGCAGAAGCCAGCTGAGGCATTAGCCCAAACATCCCCACCTCACTTGATCCCCGAGGCACGACCCTACCCTACAAGCACCGCCAAGCAGAGTCTAAGGCCCCTGCGCATAGCCACCAGAGAGCAAAAAGCTAAGAACCGCCAGCCTTGAGGAAGCCCGCTGCCTGACACCGCAAAGACCCCAGCCAACAAGGGAGCACAGAGGCAGGAGGTAGCGGAGCGAGCACCGGGGGAGGTCCAGTCATGCCCAGCCGAAATCGCTACCACATCCTCACCAGCCCATACGCCACCGCCGCCCACCTCGCTGGAGGAGCGTCCTTCTCTTGCCCTGGCTGCACCCTTATCCCTCCTCCCACAGTCCCCGCCCAGATCCAACCCAGGAGGCATGGATCCAAGCCAATGAAGCTCGGATCCGCAAGCCCCCAGGCTGGAAGCCATGGCTGCAGCCGGGTTCGACGGTGAGGAAGCTGAAAAGGAAGGGGAGGAGAAGAGGAATGGGGGAAGGAGGGAATCACCCCCACCGTCACCGCCCTCGTGCCCGCACCTCGCAGCCGACAGCTAGAGTCGCCCGCGGAGCCGCGCTGCTGACAATAGTGACAAGGAAAGTTGATCGGAATTTGTGACTCATCGCTAATCAACAGGCCGCAGTAATCCATTATGGAATAACCATAGGATCGGTACTCAGCTCGGCAAAGCTCGGTCACTTTTACCGGATAGGAGCTTGTTGAGAATTATATTCGGTTAGCCTAGGATTGGATGTGATTTTTTTAATAAAGGGAGCTTTATTGCAAGATGAAATAATGTTCCGCCCTTTGCACCTAAAAGTGCACTCAGCTAAGAAAAAAGAAAAAGAAATCGGACAGAAGTCTAGAATGTTCTAAGCAATCTAGAATTACAAACTCAACATATAGCTCACACCTCCTATCAACACAAAAGACCAAAATTCGATGAAAAGCTTGATGCAATTGCACCTATTCTCATATACCACGAAGTGAGATGGTCAATGTCCCAGAAAATTCTATTGCTTCTCAAAAGAAGTCGATAAATAGAGCATCTAAAGCATCTCACCAATCTCTGAAGTCCACCTTCTGCGCTGACCATCCACAAGACCGACAACCACAAACGATGATCGATGCAAAAGACTTGATGGCCAGCAAACCATTGAAACCAATAATGAGTTGTATGCAGTTGTGCTTCTTCTACCTGCTTAGTTCCAACAAACAGGAGCCCCTTTCTCCTCGAAATCACATAGCCAAACCACTGTCGAAAAAACTGGAAACACCTCTATGGACGATTGGTGTTGAGGTCAGGTGCGGAGACAGAGAGGGGCAGGGAGGGGTCAAGCCCCCTATGGCAGAATTTTACACTAAAATTTCTTAAATATAAATAAAATTTAAAAATTTAGTACTGTCGGTCCGTCCTAACAATGAAAAGTTCAAGTTTCTAGCTCCGCTACAGGTTGAGGTGCACCTTGTGAAGCTGAATTATGCCCCGCGCATCGGGCACGGAGCTTTCGCTGCATGGTAGGTGTGGGCAAGGTATAGAGAGGACGCCTCCAATGAGATCATGACGTCCGTAGACAACGACGTCCAGGCTTTCACCCTAACCGCCATCACCCTACCCAGACCCAAACACCACGAACGCCATAGCAACCAGATCAGGTCAGAATACCTAGTGGCTGGCAGCGAGTAGGTGGTGTCAGCGACCATAGACCACAGCGCTGGCGCCCAGGACTACACGGGTGTACACGCACCTTGGCTGGGTGACAAGGATGTGACGACCCACTAAATAGCGCTGGTGAGGACAACTACCCAGTGCGCCCACCACCACCAGCACGGCGTCGCTGATCCACGAGAGTAGCCAATACCTCCCAATCCACTTGGCAGAGGGATTAAACGACCTCACATTGATCTCATCCACGCACTTCAAGTGAGCAGGCAAGTAGGCATACATTCCCTGTGCATTGATACCCATATAAGGGCCTACTTGGAACAAGGGAATTTTTCTCTGTTCATGTGTTTCCGTAAAATTCCTACGTGATTCCTATGAAATTTGTAATCCTTTAACTTTGATCAATGAAGACAAGAATTTTTCATTTTCTACTGTTATATACTTTGTCTCGAGTACCACATCTCACGCACTCATGATATTGCCGACAACATCCAAGAAAATATTAGATCTACATTTTCTGCATCGCATTTAGTTTAATACGAGGAAACACTTGATCGAGGTATTGATGCCACGATCAATACCATGGGTCAACGCAATCGTCGATTTGATTCTTCATACTCTTCACCATTGTCGTCGTCACTGACACTCACCAATGGCCGCTACTAGTGGGCCCCTGCGCTCCACCGACCTGCAACACAAGGAGGGTGAATCGCAACACCAATTTCCCAGCCACAACATGCGCAGCCACGGCACACCTACCATGTGCACACCTTTGCACCCATGGCAATGCCTAGCCCTACACCTACCCTACAGCTACTGCTACTCCTAGAATGATATCGGAGCTCGCGATGGTCTTCAGTGGCCAGTTATGTCTGCCCTTGTCCCCGCGTCGAAGGTGGCGCAACCGTACCGATCAATGCTCGCTCATGGCCTATGATTTGGCATACGGTTCCTCCATTATTTGCGAATCTCAGTTACATAGAAACTAAAACCAAAGTAGCATGAGAAAATCGAACCAAGCATTTCCGTCCTTGGTTCCTTCAATTTAGTTTTGGTCTGACCGGTCTAACCGAAGCATGGTTAGAAAGTGAAGGGGATCGATAGACTGAGCAGCCATGAAGGAGTCAATGGAGAAGGCATTGTGGGCTTAGGGCAATGGAAGCATAGCAGTGCTAGAGGCCGACTCTACCTCAAGCTCGTGGCGACGTATGTCAAAGTGACTTGGTGCCAAGGTCGAATGAGCCAACGAGGGGAGCACGAAGATGATGTAGGAGAGGCCAAGAAGGAGACTTGGTGTAGTTTTTAGAGAGGGAGACTAGGCCCTATTTGTGATTGATTTTTTGAGTCTCGCTATCTGAAACACAGGGACTTGGTTGCAATGTTGTAGACTCGCAATCGCAGGTTGCTAGGGACTGACTGCCAGGCATGTGTAGTGGGGCTAGGAGGGGAGAGGATGAAGAAAATAAGGATCTAGGGATATAGTTAGAGTACATGCTTGTTCTATTGGGCCATATGCTTTAGTCCTTTGATGGGCCTTTGCAATAGTTCAGTTAGCTAGGTCATTTTGGTTGTTTGAGGCCTAGAACCAAAATTCCCATGGTTTTTCAATGCTTGAACAGAACTTTGTATCAATTATTTTGGTTTTGGTTCTGTTTACTTTGGTTTGGTTTCTCGGTTCGATCTAAAATATTTATTCACACCTAGTCATTAATTTATCACTTTCCTATTTGTGATGTTTATTGTATGCCTTTATGCCTTTTTCATTAATAAAGTTCTTAAGTGCTTAATCTTTGTATGTAAAGTACATTTATGTGTACACCTCATTATTTTGTTTAACACAAGCACTCTAAATTTGAATATTGATCATACACAAAGTAGTGCCATATTACTACCAAGAGATCTACACTATGTCTAAACATAATGTATTCTGTCAAAGTACATACCATATATCTCACATAATGTCCTTCAGTTCGATTTGGAATCTATAATCGATTTGGAATCTATAATTTTGACAACTTGCTAAAATCTAACCAACCCTTATGTAACAAAAATGTGCCCTAAGCCTTGTGCTTAGTTCCTTAATGTGATTTTGGTGGTTGAGGTGACAACACGTACCACTTGGGACTAATAGTTGTGCAGGTATTTTGGTTTAAGTCCCAGGGCACATGAGAAGGGCTTGGGGTGCAAACACCTCAAAGGAGGGCTTAAAGAGCACAAGAGAAGACCCAAGACTCCTTCAAGACACAAGCGTGATGCATGACACGGTGGTCCCGCTGCAAATTACACGATGGGACTATCTGGTAGAGCCCCATCAGACAGTCCGAAGAGAATAAGAAGCCTCAAGTTGAAGATTCAAGACCCAATGCAAATTACATGCATCAGACAGTCTGATGGTCATACAATTGGATGGTATGATGGAACCATCGGACATTCTAGGAAGTGGAGAAGAAGACCAAGTCCTAGTGCTTTGAAGCATCGGATGATCCGATGGTCCATCGGACATTCTGGACAGAAGACTCAACAAATCAAGACTACGAGCAATTGTACACATCGAATGGTCCGATGGTCTCAGCGGTTGACTCCAACGGTGGGGGGGGGACCATCGGGCGGTTCGATGGCCGTAGTCTGTGCAGTGCAACTACTCCCTAATGGCTAGTTTTGAGGTTTGGGCTATAAATACCCCCTTGCCCGACCTCCATTCAATGGTTGGTGACTCTAGTCTAGTGTTGAGACACACATTTGAGAGTCCAATCCATCAAAAGAGCTAAGTAGACACATCCCAGCATAGAGCTTGCGAGCATCTTTTCTTAGGCTTTGTTAGCACATATCCCTTGATTGCAATCAAGTGGTGTTGTGACATCCATGCCTGAGAGGACATTGCTATTGTAAGTGTGCGGCTTGTAGTCTTGCGAGACCCTCTGGAGTGTGGAGTGGCTTCAACCTTATTTGTGAGAGGGAGGGAGGCCCTTGGAATTTTGGCCAAAAGCTCACCTAGTGTAGACGGTGGAGAGCGTCCATGAGAAGGCCCGCGGAAGACCCCAATGGCCCTGCCCATCCTTTACCCTTGCGATAGTGAAGCCATATTCCTTGCGAGGGCTGTGCGAGAGAAGGGCTCGGGTAGGTGTGTACTAGGAATATCTAGAGTTACCTGATCGGGTTGCTTGACCATCTCACAAGCTACTGAGCCATCCACTATCCTTGCGACGAAGAGGTCGTATATCTTGCGAGGACTAGATGAGAGCAAGCGTTGCGTCGGTCATTTTGCCAACCTCATTCCTTGCAAGGGTTGAGGCCAGAGTCCATGCATGGACCTCATGAGAGCAAAGCCTTATGGGGGCTCCAAATGAGGAGTAGGGGGAAGGCTTGCGAGTCGTCTCGATACTTCGGTAAAAAAATCCTTGCGTCTCCAACTTGTGTCATCGTCACCAGCTTCAACGGGAATTTACATCTCTCTACCAATCTCTTTAGGTTGATAGGTTAGTTTCTAGGTGGAACTAGGTTGCAACACTTAGCCATGGTAGAGTTAGCAACACTTAGCAAAACCTTAGTGCACATAGCTAGTTTTATCTTGCACAGGTTTTCCTTAGTAGTTGTAGTTTTTAGGGAGCCTTAGTTTTAAAATTCCTAATTCACCCCCTCTTAGGTGTTGGTCCAAACTTCACCTTACATATATACTATATTGGATAATGGCTAAATCGTTGGCCAATCATTATAAATGCCTACTATTCAAGTTATAATAGTCTGGGATTGTTTAGGCCGTGGGTCTTTCATATGAACATGCCACACATATACTATTGCTGCTATCTTCACTGACATGCACGAGCATGGGCTCGCATCCAGCTGGTTCTACATAGCTGAAGGACCAGAAAGGCAACCTAAAGGGGGTGAATAGGTCTAACCAAAATCTAACCCCAAAAGCCATCTCTTCTTGCACCATTGCAACAATCGTACTACTGACCTTAGTTCACATGAAGTAAACCATAGCAAAAGCACTTGAATCAACACCCAAAACAAAGGATGCGAAATATTCCAAAACTGGACAAAATAGCCACCTGCTGCACACACTAGACGGTTCGGTGTGCACACACCAGACGATGTAGAGTGTACTCTAGGTAGGGAGTAAAACCAGGAGCTAGTAGATGCACTGGACAATCCAACGGTACACAATGGACAATCCGATGCAAGCACCATATGGCCTGACAATACACATCGGATGTTATAGAGTGAGGACCCCCATAGTGCACTTGAACGCACTACACGGTACCAACGAATGGTAAGACAAACACCAGATAGAACTATTGGATGATTTGGTGTGCACTTCACTGACCAAAAGCGGCAGAGTCTTGTTTTCTCCTCCCGGGGCCATGCTCAGCATAGGACAGTCTGGTGTGCATATCAACGGGCACCCAAAGCCATGAGTTTTCACCAAGAACCAAAACTAGAGGGGGAAAGAACTAGAGAAATCAAAGGGAACAAAGTGAAGTTGCATGATCAATCTATTGATTGGCTCAAAAGGGTCTCAAGAGTACATTATTATAGACGAGATCAATGCTAGGGTTGCCACCTACTTCTACCCTTTGACTGTAGAGCTCACATTTAGATCCGAGGGCTCTCTCTTGAACCATATAGCTAGATGCTAGAACCAAGATGAGAAAACCTAAGGTATCCCTTGGGTCTTATTTATACTACAAGACTCAACGCTAGACTCTACACAAATATTTTACACTTAAATTCCTATATTATAAATTCTCACACTAGAATGCCTAAAGAGCTAAGAAACCGCCTTGACTCTTGATCAGACAAACACAATGGAGTCCTTGGTCACTTAGGCTTGATGCAATATCCCAACGTCCTTGTGTCTAGTAGTCCAACCCTTTAGGGAACTTCGGTTTTGATGGGAGAATTGGCGAACGATCCTTGGCACCTGGTTTTAACGCTCAAACTAGGAAACAATCTTGGGCCCTAGTTTTGACATTGGAACTAGGAAACGATCATGGGCTTCCTTCACGGTAGTGGTTTTAAGGCCACCAAGCCTATCTAGACCTCAAGTTCACAATGAGGTCGGGCTTAGACCCACGTACACTCTAGGCCACCTAATAGTCAAATGTATATGGTTTTAACATGATGAGTCCACTCTAGCACTGCATCTTAGTTCACTCAAGAGGGCTTTTCTCTAAGTGCATTCTTGTCGTGCCTACTAGTACACTTGGTAGGTTTTTAGTGTTGACAAGCACTCATCACAGCCAAGAGCAATTACTAGACTCAGTCCGCTCAAGTCCCTCAACAATGTATGGTAATTGGTTGTTTCTTGTTCCTCTCATCCACATCAGCCTAGCGATTGAACTGACTCCAAAGCCTTGTTAGAAGTCCACATCGCCTCTCCTCTAATAGTTATATAAAGTTGGACCACCTCAAGAGATCAATCTTTGCTCCACCACAAGCTCTATTGGGAAAGAAACTCTCACTGCATCTTACCATGCAAGCTAGAGGTAGGACCTAATAGGCTGGGACATTGCACTCTGCCCCTGCAATCGTATGGCTCCCTTGTTGTGCTCTTTAAACCTACCATACCCCAAAAATCAAGGACCATCACGTCCTCCATGTGTTTCAGCAGGGCTCTCCAAATGGTCCCCCATTTGGTCTCCGTGCCTCCTATCTGTGGGGTGTGTGCAATGCTTCTCCATATGTGGTCCCACTGCAATTGCCCATGGTTTGCGTGCGGGGGCAGAGATGTGGGCACGACATGTTGAACAAAAAAGTTTGGCACATGGTTTGGGCGGCGGAGGAGGAGCTTGGCACATGGTGTGGCAGTGGAGGACCCATGCATAGGGGATGGATCCATGTGAGGATAGAGCAATGGCAGTGGATCTATGTTGCAATGGAGTGGATACGGCTGAGAGAAGAAGGTGCAATAGAGGTGTTGGAAATGGATTCACATGGGAACAATGTCACAATGGTGGATTTGTGCAGGGATGATGCGAAGGTGACAGACAAAGGGAGGTAGAGGATGTGCGTAGGGTGTGAGAGAGGGGGTGGGGAGTCAGACAAGGTGCATTAGCCTTGCATGGAGTGATGGGGAGGTGTTGGTGTCTGCGCACAGGATGAGAGGATGCACCAATGGGTGCACAATGGATAAGAGGGCATCACGAAGGTGGAGGTTGCTGACCCCAATGGTGGAGGAGCACCAGCAGAGGTGTGGATGTGGGATCTTGTTAGATGAGGCAGAGAGATGGGCTAAGCTGGGATGGGAGGTAGTAACACAAAAATAACAAAATACAATAATGTGGGTATGGGGGAGGTGATATAGACAGAGGGGATTTTGATATAGGGGATGAAATTTGTTAAGGGAGACTCAAATATTCCTTCACGGGGGGGGGAGGGGGGTGAATTTGGAGAATACCGTTGTGGATAGTCTAACCCACTTGCACTCTAAGGCCCTATTTGAAATGAAAGGTTTTATATACTATGGTTTTGGAATACTAAGGTTTTCATTTGTCTATGACATCAATACTACAATATTTCAACACCACTGTAAAACCAGAGTATCATTCAAAACCAAGATGCATTTGGTTGCACCACATCGAGTGGGAAGGAGGAGGCCCTATGGGCAGCTGTGTGCTCCTCACCAGGGAGGAGGAGGCCGCGCGGGCAGCGGTGCCTTGCTAGGGAGGAGGAGACCGCGCCGCAGCTACGAACGCCTAGTGAAAATGATGCTGTAGACTGTTGATGGTCGTTATTTCACGATTTTGACCATCAACTATCCTTTGAATGAAGCAAAACATGTGACTTTATTGGACTAACCCTTTCCACTAATGAGTTCTATGAGTTTTGTATGAATATCTGAGTGCAGGTATGAAATATACATGAAAATGAGGTAAAGCAGCAAGGAAATGGAGTTCGGCAGCCAACAGGCATAAGGGCATGGCCGCCCGGCCATATGCATGGCCGGCCGACCATGGCCTTGGCTGCCCAGCCACCCTCAGTGGCCACCTGGCCACCCCTCAGAGCCACCAAGCACCAGCATGGCCGCCCGACCATCTGACTGAGCCCAAACACCTCCACTCCGATCCTACACGCAAGAACGACATGTCAAATGCACAAACTCAAGTGTGGGCCAAGTTTCCAACATGACAAGTACCGGAAGGCATCCATGTCATCAATCCAATTGACTTGCATCCAAGGGCCAAGGAAGAAAAACACTCCAAATCCAATGATCCACAGAGAAACACACCGGAATAACTATCAACTGCCATCTAGAGGGCGTGCAAGACGTTGGATTGCCAAAGTCGGCAGATCCAATGGCCGCCTGGCCATGGGCATGTCTGCCAGGCCATCACTTGGTCCTATTTTGCATGTGCATCAACTAATTCAACCGCCAACCGACTTGGGGAAGCAATCTCAGCCGAAGAAGTGCAAAGGTCAGCGGATCCTATGGCCGCCCGGCCATGCTGGTGGCCACCCGGCCACTCACGTGACTGCCCAGCCACTGACTTACACCCCTCACCGACCTACACTGCCTACAAGTACCCCCACACTGGTTTGGACTATAAATAGAGCCCTGGAGCTTATTTGTAAAGGTGGAGAGAAGTTGAGGGAGCTATATCCTACCTTAGAGTGTTTCCTTCCTTAGTAGTTAGGATAGTCCTGGGAGTTAGAGTGAGTCGAACTTTGCCTCAGAATTCTCGGAGATATCTTCGAGTCTGTGGTAAAGTTCTTGTATCTTTGTACTTTTGTATCTCCAGTTTAATATATCTACATTTGCTAAATTTCTATCTGTTGCGAGTGTGGTGTACCTTTCTTTGCATACTTGCTAGGCCTAGACTATGGTTACTCTAGTTATTCAAGACTTGTTATTCTTGCTAGTGCTATAATCCAACCTGTACACCAGGCTCTGGTTAGATCCTCTCCTCTGATCAAGAATGATCTATTGTCAATCGAGCTTCACTCGAGTACGTTTATGGAGTGCCATCCTCTCCACGTAGATTTGCTTGTAGCCCCACTCGGTGACAGCGTGTGGTGTGCCTGTGTAGTCTAGGCCCATCATTCGGGAGGCCCATAGGCATTAGCTAGGTTCTCTTTCGGTTGCCAACTATCTACCCCCTGGCCCCTCGAGAGCACTAGAATTTCGCTCGACGCGAGACCCTGACCTGTGTACTTGAATTTCCTCAGTTAACTACGACATAGAATAAGAGTTTGGGAACTTTATCTCACTCGTTGTCCTCCCAGGAAACTATACCTTTCTACAGATATCTTTGGTAGTTTAGCTCACTTCCCACCATACACCTATCTTTTACTGGCTTACCCCTGTCTAATTACTAGTAGGTATATTTATTTAAGTCTACGGCTCATTTGACTTGAGTTTATCCAATTACAGTCTCTCGCCTGCCACTTCCCTATGGAGTTTTACGATACTCATAATACTCTAGGTGAAAAGGCTACAGTGAATCTCCGTGCGCTTGCGGAGTAAAATCTGTTACACTAAGAGACGTCAGCAAGCTTTTTTCTGGTGCCGTTGCCGAGGAAGCAATAGGCAGAGAGATAATTGATATCTCATTTTGAACCCTGTATACTTAATAAATTTACCGCTAGTTTTTAGCAGGCTCACTTTGCTGTGTTGTCTTGTTGTGGTTGCAACAGAGAGGTGTATGACCGGTTTTGACTTGTTGGAAAATTACCACAATTACCCAGAGTCACTGTTTAGGAGAGTCTATCCAAAGTCTGTCAACAGACAGAGACCTATACGAAGGGATCTTGAATCTACTTCGTCAACAAACCATACTCCGTTTATCATCGTCATGGCCGAGAAGACCATTCGTGAGTTCTCCATCTCGTCAAGCAACAATGTTCCTATGGGACCCGAAGTTCAGACAGGGGAGAACTTTGAGCTCAAACCCAGAGTAATTCTCATGGTTCAAGCTACCCAGTTCTGCGGACTAGCAACAGAGGATGCCAGCAGTCACCTGCAGCAATTCTTGGAAATCTGCAGCACATTCACCATGAAAGGCGTGTCCGCCCATGCCGTCAAACTATGCCTCTTTCCATCTTCACTCGTCGGAATGGCCAAGCAATGGTTCTACCTCAACCGTGCCACACTCCAGACATGGGATGCATGCTCCAATGCATTCCTCTCTAAGTACTTCCCTTTGAGAAAGACTAATGCATTGAGGAACAAGATCTCGAGCTTTAAACAGCTCACTGATGAAACAGTGGCAGAGGCCTGGGAGCGTTTATAGGAGTATATCGCAGCCTGCCTCCACCATGGAATGGAACAATGGCTCCTCATCTAGTGTTTCTTTCACGAATTAAACCGTGCTGCTCAAGAGCACTTGGATGCAGCCACCAGAGGATCCTTCTTATCCCAAAGTGTGAGAGCCGCCAAAGACCTTATTGAAAAGATAGCCACCAATCAGGGATGGAAAGAAGAGATGTCTAGCACCCGAACCCGTGGGGTCCTTCACGTCGATAGCTCTGACATGCTTGCCGCCAAGATGGATCTACTATTAAAGAACCTAGGAGACAATCCAGAGACCGCACCGGTCCAGGCCCTCGGCACTCGCATGACTTGTGAAGTCTGGGGAGGTATGGGGCATTCGAGGAACAGCTGCTCCGAAACTCGATCGGAAGACGCCAACTTCATCGGGAATTCTAGCAATTTCAACAACGGGAATTGTCCTCAGCCAAGATGGAATGCACGACCATATATTCCTTTCTCCGAACATGGTAACCCCTCAGATAATTCATAGCAGTTCAATAAGCCCACTTCTTTTGATTAAAAAGCTGTGAATGATACCATTATCAAGAAGTTCCATGCAAATGATAGGCTCTTTGAATATATTTCTCTGCAAATGGAATCTCTCAATAGTGCTATGAAAAACCAACTGAGCTTTAATAAAATGTTAGAAACCTAGATAGCCCAGTTAGCCGTGTCTTTGCCTAACGCCAATGCGTGAAAGCTTCTGGGTCAACCGAAACCACCTCCCAAGGAGCATATAGCTGTTGTCACCACTAGGGTTGGTAAGTCCACACAGGACCCGCCACACCCTAATAATGCAGGTACAAGTAAACAGTAGGAGAAGACCACCAAAACTGAGGAGAAGGAAGACGATGAAACCAGACTTGGAACAGAGGAAATGGCACCACTGAAATCACTTCCACATGAGTTCTATGACACAACGGTGTTGCCATTCCCTCCATGCAACAAGAAGACTACCGCTGATGAACAATATAGTAAGTTTGTTGAGGTTATTAAGAAGCTATATGTCAATATCTTCCTGCTAGACGCCATGCAGGTATCGACGTACGCAAAGTACTTAAAAGACATCCTCAACAATAAGAAACCTCTGCCATCAATGGAAGTAGTGCACCTGGTAGAGGAGTGTGGCGTAGCTATACTCAACAAACCTCCTCAGAAGTAAAAGGACCGTAGAAGTCCTACCATTCCATGCTCAATTGGCAACCAGTTGTTCAATCACGCCTTATGTGAACTTGGAGCCAGCATCAGCATTATGCCTAAAGCAGTCTTTGACAAATTAAATCATGTTGCACTAGCCCCCATTGCCATGTGCCTACAACTTGCAGACCAATCCATTCGACACCCCAATAGGATCGCCGAGGATGTCCCAGTGAGGATCCGGAATTTTCTCATCCTAGTCGATTTTGTGGTATTGGACATGGAAATCGATAACAAGACGCCGCTCATCCTTGGGCGACCATTCTTCAGCACTGCGGATGCGAGCATTGATGTTGGATCTAGACAAGTCCACTTAAACATCAATGGTATGAGGGAGACATTCGTCTCGTCTTTAAACCAAAAGTGGAGCAGTGCAACCAAGTGAAAGTATTTCGTTGCACAAAGCCAACATATGTGCTGAAGACTATCCTCAACACAGACGACCCCAAGGCAAAAATCGATAGCCTCGTTGCATTCATGAAACACAAATTGGAGCACGAAGTTGCCATTCGACGAAGAGAAGAACAAGAGTGGAAAAAGGCGAATCTCAAAAAGGCTAGCCCTAGATCCTAGGAACCGGGAGGTAAAACTCCCATGATACCAAGAGGTAAAGCTCCGGTGAACAAGGTCAGCACCTGCAAGCCACCTACGACATCATCAAAAAGGCGCAACAACAACCAGCGCACCCATGAGCCAACTACGACATCATCAAAAACGCGCAACAACAACTAGCGCACAAAAAGCAAGCCATCGAGCCACCTACGACATCATCTACATGTCACACAAAAATACGAACCGCCACCACCTGCATAGGTGCACACAAGATCCTAGAAGGCGGCAAATGGTTCATACTTGCCAAAAGGTAAATTTGGCCTTATCATTCACGGCATATCTATTTTCCGCCGAATTTAAATTTTTGCGCCCCACTGCGCATTTAATTTTCCATCTCGCATAAATTTTGTTCTGCATTCAATTTATATCTTACTTTTGCTTGTCAAAAAGGAGGATGATGGCCAGCCGGCCACCACCCAGGCCGGCCAACCACCAGGACATCCGCCCAGCCCCTGTCCCTCTCTGCCTCCTCTCCCTCTTCACTCCTCTTCTCTTTCCCCCCTCTTTTCTTTCTTTCTTTTCCTTTCTCTTCCTTTTCTTTCCCTTTCCTTTCCTTTCTCTATTTCTCTTTTCTCTTTACCTCCATCTTATGGCCACCCAGATGCCTGCCACGGCCGGCCAGCCTAGGAACTGTTCGCTTGGCCCCCTCTTGTAGCCGCCAGGCCTCCTCTCCTCCCTTTTCTTGCTTTTGCTAATCGCCCCTCACGTAATCCAGAATGCACCATCAACAAAGTGAATGGCAGCCATAGCACCACAATGATGGCCGCCCGGCCACCTTTAGGTGCCCACTATGGCCGGCCGACAGGAGCACATGGCCGCCCGGCCTTCCCCTATGCACACCCCCCTTTTCCCTCTTGCTTTCACGCGCGTGCATGGTCGCCCGGCTGCCACCATGGCCGGCCGGCCAGGGGCACCGCCGCTCGACCACCACAGATGGCTGCCCAGCCACCTGCTCCCTCCATTTCTCCTATAAATAGCTCTGCCTGCATCCTTGCTTGATGCACCAACCAACAGCACACCGCTCTCTCTTCTCCCTCTCCTAATATCTCACTTAGTAGCTTAATTAAGCTCTTTTACTTAGCCAAAATAATGCACGAATAAAATTAGGTTAGACAACCCCTCTCTTTGGCAAGAACAAGAATGGATTGTGGTGGTGTCATGCCCCGCAAGAACGACTAACACCTAATGCTAATTTTATTTGTCGTTTTTGTAGTCGTGGTTGTGTCTGTTGTGCAAGATGAAGTGGGCTTTGAAGAGGGCAAGGAATGCAATTAGCAAGGTAGGTAACTATCTACGGTTCCTGACCTCCTCTGGCTCCCAGAGCCAGAACTCGCGGATGGTCTCCGACCAAGGTTCCTCCAGCAATGTACCACTAGAAGAGGCGACGTCATCCACCAACCGGCTGGTATTGCTGCTCAATTCACACATCCAAATGCATGATCAAAACGAGGACGAGGCATTAAGGCATCTCCATACAAAGCCCTATAGCCTCACCAAGTGCTTCGACGAAACCCTCATGATGAGCATAGGTATGATGGATGAATTTTATGAGGTTTTTGACGCTGTAGGTTGGAACAATTTCGCGGACGTTTGTGAGGGGGGCATAGTACTCTTGACCAAGAAGTTTCTCATGACCCTCCAGGTGGTGACACTGAACACAAGCACTACTATCCAATTCAGACTCTTTAACACTAAGCATGAACTGACACTCCGTCAGTTCAACAATGCTCTCAGGTTCTCACCGCGCTGCTCCATAGCAGCCGAACCCGTAGGTTTTAATTCCATCAAGTTCTGGTAGGAACTCGCTGGAGATGACGCCCAAGGGAAGAAAAACATCACAAAAATCAAGCACCACACGATTCGTTTTGTTGCCCGATGGGTCAACATGGTAGTCTTTCCCCAAGATGACTGTAGAGGACACCCATGTGGAGCAGACAGAAATATGCACATGTGCACAACATACTCCATCACTGGCTCACACTAGCTCATGATGAGAACACCAGCACTATCACGTCATTCGTGATGAGGATTGCATCTGAGCTAGGGGTTCTATCAAATGCCCGAATAGAATTCATACCCCAGGACACGCTGAACTTAGTCACAGAGAGCCACTTCATCCAGGCGCATTTTCTGCCCAAGACCAGCATAGGGAACCTAGTCATGACCTACAAGGGGTACGAGTACGAACTACCGCTACCAGCACCACAGTTCAAACTCTACTCCATGAACACACTATCTATGCTGACTGAACCACCAAGGCACATTGTCGCTGGGGTCATGACGAGAGCACAAAGGCGAGCAGTCGAAGAGCGAATGCGCAAGGAACAGAAGGATGCACAAGCTATAGGGGCTGGACCCACATGGTTCAGCACAGCAGCAGGACCATCCTGGCAAGCCTAGGGTGGAGACCAATCTTGGCAAAACCAAGATGGGTCTTGGCACAACTCGTGGGAGCACAACTCTAGTGCTACACGGCCCCAACAGCCAGAGCAACATGGTTTTGGAGGAACCTTTTATGCTATGGTGCAGGCCCCTCTGCATTTGCACGCTTCACAAATGATCCACTGAGCTCCATCTTCGGGGCCCTAACTGTTCAAGACCTGAGAGCCAATGGACCGGCTCCATTGCCTCTGGAGTGATGAGTGATTGTCAACAGAAGTCAAGATCCAGAAGAACTTGGGCACAAGCCCTCCGACAAACTGGAAGCCCTCCAATGGACTGGAGGTAGATGAAGAAGAAAGTCCTTCGAGGGACATGATGCATGCTCGGCGTTGGTCGGCCATGGGAGTTCAGTACACGGAGGAGCGACACGGCAACGGCAAGTGTAAGACCTCTGAAAGACTGCGAGGTGACCGCGATAGACATGGGATGCCGGGTGCCACCCCGGTGCTCCAATCCGAGTGCATGGCATGAAGATGTGCGAGGGCGTTGGCAGATTTGCTAAAATCCACCACCCTACCACCAAGTTACCAAGACTTAGCGAATGGGATCAAATCTCGCCGAGATAAATGGAGTGAGCTGTTGTAGGCTCAGGAAGGAAATCCTAAAGTTTCCTGGTTTCTGACTTCAAAACTTGGGGTCGATCGACATATTTGGACTACTGGCCATGTGGACGTCATCCGGAGATAGCGTGCAACTGAAAAAGATCAAGACTCCATCACGGTCGTTCATCCGGGAGAAAGTTGGTTCTTTTCTAGTTTAGCACCTACGGGCATTTCTGTAATATAGGGCTCTTAGTGTAAACTGAGTCAGTTAGTCCTAGGCTATATACACCTATGTGGCTGGTCATTTCGGTGACTCTTCCACCTCTAGACACCCTATGCTTAGCTTTCCAACCAGCCAAGTGCTGAGAGTGAAAACCGGGTGCTAATCTAGGATTCGGAGTCCCCTAGAGCTGGTACTTTGCATTAGTGGGAGGATGACGGGTGGTAGGTTGTGAGGAACCTTGTAAGAACTGATTTCCACTTCTAATGCAAGGAAGATTCGTCCCCAATTCGTGCCCATGTGTGCAGCCATTTCCTTTCCCCCTTTCTAGTTTGGATTTTGGATGAAACTCAAAGGCTTTTGGAGATTTGCTTTGCCAGCGAGTTAATCCTGCTCTTTTGGACTTTTTAGCACTCGGAGATTATGACTTAGTTCATCTCAGTCCCGCAGGATTGCCACGAGCAAGTTGTTCTTGAGTTTTCCCCTTCTTGCCCAAAGATTGCCTTCTCACGAGATCTGAAATTCCCACTAATCCCTTATTCATTTTGAGTGGATCCTTTGGGAATAGCTTTGGAATAGGGTCCAGATGGCCTGTGCAAAATCTCGTGAAGTTTGGACATGATTTGGTCAGATTTTGGGTTTGAAAACTCATTTTCTGCGATTGTACCGGACTATCCGATACAGCCACCTCTGATTCCCATGGCATCTCAAGTGCATTTCATTGGCATCACTTACTTAATTTCATCATACATGCAGCATTTCATCATATAATGGCATGCATTTGAACCCCATGTGCAAACTTGATTGAAGTTGAGCATTTTGAACTCAGTTTTCAGTGTATGCTGTTAAACTTATGGTTGTATGTTTAGATCTTTTGTGAATTAGATGAAACTTCATATAACAAACTTGTAGATAAATTTGTGTTGAATAACTTTGGTATTTTGTTCTTCGACATGCATGATGGTTTGAATATTGTTTTGAGCCATTTTTTATCAATGTGTGAAATTTGTCAAAAACAGACCAGCTTAGTAAATTCAAATTCTTGTGAAGCAAAAGTCATCATCATGCAAAACTTTATATAGGAAAGTTGTAGATCATAAAATTCTAAACAACATTGGTATATAGACCCTTGTGTGATAGTGGCCGTAAAATGGACTTACGGAATTTTCAAACCGGTGGGTGCTGTTGGTCAAACTGGGATCAGAGTTTTTGAATTCAAATTTCTCCTTAAATTTAAATATAATATGGTGTCAAAGTTTATAACAAAGTTGTAGATCACCAAGTTTAGAGCACTTCTTGTATTTTGAGTTTTCATTAATTCGGTCTCTAGGTTTCTCAAAAATTTGAAATTCAAACAGAGGTCTCAGCAGTCAACAGGGGTCTTTCCATTTTTGGATTTTCTTTTTCCATTTTTCCTTTCGCCTGAGTCACTGACCGGTGGCCCCGGATGACCGTACGCGCTCCGCGCCCAGGCCATGGCCGCCATGTCCAGGCCATGGCCACAACCGAGCAGCCGGGGCGGCACCCTCCCCGACCGGCGCCGCAGCCTTTAAGTGGAGGCGCGCCCTCCAGCTTCGCTCCCTGTTCTCACTCCCTCCCTCCGCCTCCCCGACCTGGTCCAAGCCGCCGGGTGCTACCCATCGCCCAGCTCTGCCTCGCCGGAGTTCGATGCCTGCGAGCTCCACCGCCGGCCACTTCCACCGCGCCTCGGCCGACCCAGGTAGAGGGGAATGGTTCCCCACGCCTTGCTCCCCCTGTTAGGCCGCCGAATGCGAGCCTCCAGGCTCTGCCCTACTAGATCGGCCAAGCACTGCCTGAGAGCCAATGGACTGGCTCCATTGCCTCTGGAATGATGAGTGATTGTCAACGGTAGCAAGACACAGAAGGACTTGGGCACAAGACCTCCGATGGACAGGAGGCCCTCCGATGGATTGGAGGTAGAGGGAAGTCCTCCGAAGGACTGGAGGCACACTCGGCGTCTGTCGGCCATGGGAGTTCGGTATACGGAGGAGCGGCACGACGACGGCAGGAGTAAGTCCTCCGAAGGACTGCGAGGCTACCCCAATGGACAGGGGATGCCGGGCGCCACCGCGGTGCTCCAACCTGAATGCGTGGCGCGAAGGCGTGCGAGGGAGGCTTTGGCGGCTTCGGCTCAAAACCGTCACCCAAGCTACCCAAGCCTTGGTGAGTTGGGCCACGACTCGCCAAGATAGAGAAGATGGGCCAAATCCGGCCCAGGCGGAGACTTCCTAAAGTTTCCCGGTTTCTGACTTCAAAACCGGGGGCGGATCGCGGATTGGACTACTGGCCACGTGGAGAGCATCCGAGGATTGCGTGGAACTTACGAAGATCAAGATTCCATCGTGGTCGTCCGTCCCGAAATATCCTGTAATCTTTCGTTTGAGTCCTTAGGGTTTGTCTAGCTGTAGGGACCTAAGTGCAAAACTGTCTAAATAGCACTCGGGTATAAATAGGTTGAGTGTAGGTCATTAGAAGGCCTCTTGGCTGCTAGGATTAGTTTTCACTTGGTGATTTTCGTCCTTAAGCTTTGAGCTCCATTGTTAGAGAGGTTAGAGTAGGATTTAGCCTCCTAATCTTGAGGGAAGGTGAGGGTGGTTGCTTGGGACGAATTTCTGCTTGTATGCTGGATCTTTAGACCCATTTTGGGCACTTAATCGAAGCAAATTCGTGCAGCAACCTTGTGTTCTTCTCCTCCCCCTCTCACTTTGGTTTTTGGGTTCAATCCTTGCCTTTTTGGTTGTTTTTGTTGGGCAAGCTTGAATTCCTTTCTTTGCTGATGTTCTGGACTTGCTAGGACGTGGAGATCATGACTTAGTTCATCTCAATCCTGTTGGATTGCCACGAGCAAGCCTCTTTTGTGTTTTCCCCTTTCTTGCCCAAGAATGGCTATTTCACAAGATCTGAAATTCCCGCTGATTCCGTGGTTACCTTGAGTTGATCTGTTGGGAATAACTTTGAAATAGGGTCTAGATAACCTGAGCTAAATTTCGTGAAGTTTGGCCAAGGTCTGATCAAGTTATGATTTGAAATCAAATTTTCTGCGACCCTACCGGACCCTCCGGCAGAGGCCACCGGACAGTCCGGTTCCACCGGATAGTCCGGCTGCGCCCACCGGACCGTCCGGCGTGATGCATTGTCCGAGCAGTGCCACCGGACAGTCCGGCAATAGGTACCGGATAGTTCGGTCCCACCGGACAATCCGGTGTTGGCCAACGGACAATCCGGTCCTGTCAGGGAGCTGCTGTGTTCTTCCCAGGTTGGTTTTTCTGCTGTGATTTTGCTACCGATTTTTGCATTCCTCCCTTAAGACCATTCTCTTTGCTTACTGTAAGTCAGTGAGACACACCTAGGTGTGGTGAGTGTCTTGTGGCGGATACTGCAAAATCCGTTGCTCCGCTGTCACTCTTGTTCGGATCTTGAGCTTTCTTGCACTGGTGCGTATCCTCACAGTGGACGGCACCCTTGCGCTGCTAGGCACGTATCTGTTCAGTGGACGGTGCTTAGTATCTGGTTTCATTTGGGGGTTTGTGATTTTGTGATTTCAAGTGCTCCTATTCACCCCCCCTCTAGTCGCACGTCTCGGTCCTACAATTGGTATCAGAGCCGGTTAGGTTTCTTCATACGTTTACCGGTGAGAAACCAGTAGCGACTATGACTCACTCTGGGAAGATTCCGGTCCTTGGTTCCGATGGCTACTCCTACTGGAAGGGTAGGATGAGAGCTTTCTTGCTTAGCCAGGGCCAGGACATATGGGATGCTACTCAGAGTGCGAACTTTGTTGTGCTTCCAGTTGCCCAGCGCACTACCCCAGCGATTGTGGCTCAGCATGAGGCGAACGCCAAAGCTGTTAACTTTCCCTTCTCAGGACTTGGTCCAGTTGATTATGAGAAAGTGAGCGACCTTGAGACTGCCCGTCAGATCTGGTCCCTACTGAGTGCACACCATGAGGGCACTGCTACCATCAAGGGGCGTCTCATTGAGACTTACAGGCGCGAGTATGAAAATTTCGTTCAGAAGCCTGGTGAGTCCATCGATGACTTGTTTGGTCATTTTCAATCGATCATCAACAAGTTGCGTGTTAACTCTAGCCCTGAGAGGATCCCATACACCGACCATCAGCAGGCTGTCAAGTTGCTGTATGCGTTGGACAGGAAGGTATGGGAGATCAAAGTTAACTCGATCATCGAGTCTGAGGCCTATGACACAATTGGAGTGGAGACTCTTTACAGTAAGCTCAAGGCCACAGAGGTGGATTACAAGTTGAGAGACTCTCTCGCTTGTACTGGCTCCAAGAGCTTGGCCTTGGCTTCTCCCTCCAGTGAGGCCATTTCTAACCCCCAGCTTCACAACTTTTCGTTTTCTGCTCTTATGTCTGTTACAGAGGAGCAGTTGGCGTCACTTGGGGATGATGAGCTTTGTCTGGTGTCTAGCCGCTTTCAGCGCGCCTATGACAACCGGATGAGCAAGAAGAGGGGCGAGAGGCCCAAGTGCTTCGAGTGCGGAGAGGTTGGCCACTTCATTGCCGAATGCCCAAACAAGCAGAACGACTACTATAAGAAGGGCAAGAGCCACTCCCGCGACTCCAACAAGTACCACTCCGGCAAGCGTGACCACACCAAGCACCGCTTCGGCAAGATCAAGAACTTCCGGATGGCTTTCAAGAGCTACCAGAAGGACAACCGGAAGCGGGACAAGGCCTTCTTCGCCGAGCTTGGTGGTCTGTGTGGCGGATCGTCTTCCTCCTCTTCGTCTTCGTCGAGCTCAAGCGATGAGGAGATCGTCACCAAGCGGGACAAGAGGAGGGACCAAGGCGGTCTAGCCGGACTCTGCTTCGTCTCCACCAAGTCCAAGCGCAAGCACAAGATGCACCGGAGATCCTTTTGCTCCATGGCGCTTGAGGACAAGGACGACAAGGGCAACGACAACGACTCATCCGATGAAGAGGTAACTCCTGAGCAAGCTGAAATCCTTGAGATGTTGGAGTCAAATAGTCATGAGTTGAAAGCCCAGGATAGGGTGTTGGAGAAGGCAGCCAAGAAGCTGCAGAAGCAGAAAGCCAAGTTGGCTGATGCTCTAGCTGAGATAGAGAGGCTGAAGAGTGTGTCAGCCCAGCCTAGTGAGACTGAGTGTCCTACCTGTGAGACTTTGATGAGAGATATCTGTGAGCAGAAGAGCAAGTACGCTTATCAGGTAGAGGAGATGGATAGGCTGAAGGTAGAGTTAGGCAAGCTCCAGTCTAAACTGGATGAGCCTATTTTAAGTGATGTGACTGAGTGTGAGAAGTGTCCCCACCTCGCTGTTGACATAGCTGAGCTGAAGGTGAAGTGTGAGGGACAGCTCAAGGAGTTGGAGGAGCTTAGGGCTAGAGCCACGCTTTTGGGTGCGTGCATGGTCTGTCCTACTTTGGAGAGTGAGCTTGTGCAGTTGAGAGCTGACCTTGAGATGCTTTTAGCATCCCCTGACACTTGTGAGAACTGTCTCACTCTGAGGTTGATGTTGGTGGATAGGGATGCCACCATTAAGAAGTTAGAGAAGTCTGCTTTCTCTATTCCCTCTCTACACTGCCCTACTTGTGCTGATCAGACTTTAGTTCTGAAGGATCTGAGAGAGGAGAAACAGATTTTGGTTGATGAGAACAACCGTTTGAGAGAGGTGCTCAGTTGGATGTATGCTAGAGAGCCCCAACTTAGGATGATCTTGGAGAGCACCAAGAGAGCTGAGGGTGATACGAGTGGACTTGGGTTAGGAGAGAGTAGTACTTCGGGTGAGAAGAGGAGTTCCCCAATTAAGCTTAAGACTGCCACTCCTCAGCCTAGCCCTACTGTTGATGGGGTTTTCCATGAGCCTCTTAAGGCTGCCCCAAAGAAGCAGTTCTGGACAGAGTAGTGACTGAGATTCTCAAGCCTCCTGTGAGCAACGAGAGAGTCCAGCAGCCTGTTCCACCCAAGGCTACTCCACCTAAGCCTAAGGCTCAGCCTAAACCCACTCCCAAGAGGCTTGTCTACCACTGTGACTTTTGCCAGCGGAATGGCCACTTGGAGGAGTTTTGCTTTAGGAGGAAGCGAGTTGAGAGGCAGGAGAGAGCCTGGGGGAACCAGGATCAGTTCTACCAGGGTGGTAGGCAGGATCTTCCCCATCGCGGTGAGATGAGAGACCGCTTTGCTGGTGAGAGAGGAGGCAGTTTTCAGGCCCGTGTTCCTAGCGGAGAGAGACGCTTTCCCGGTCGAGCTCCTAGTCGTTTTCAGCGCGGCTATGGTTTTTCTGACCGAGGCTTTGGAGGTAGAGGGTTTGAGAGCTCACGCTTTAGAGGTCGTGGGTACCCAGGTAGACGTGATGCTTACTTTGACTGTGTTTACCCCACTTTTGAGCAGATGGCTCGGCACTGGTTCAGCGTTTACACTAACCCCAGTGCCGGACCATTTGCTCACTCTCGCTTTCCTTGATTTTGCAGGATCGAGGCCCGGAGGACATATGGATCATGGACTCTGGTTGCTCTAGGCACATGACAGGGCACCGCAGATGGTTCTCTAGCCTCAACCCCGTGAGCACCAAGGAGTACATCACATTCGGGGATAATGGTCAAGGTAAAGTGTTGGGTGTTGGTTCTGTTGCACTTTCTAGCAAGCTTTCCCTGAGAGAAGTTGCTTTGGTGAGGAATTTGGGGTTCAATTTGGTCTCCGTCTCGCAACTTCTCAAGGAAAGGTTTGAGGTTCGTTTTAAGGAGGGTTCCTCTTGTGTGCTTGATGCTAAGGAAAACCTTGTTTGTCGGATTTTGCCCTATGGGCAGGTTTTTAAGATTGACCTTGCATCTGTCTCTGGACCTCCTCGGTGTTTGGTTGCTAGTCCTTCTACTGATATTTCTAAGCGGCATAGGAGGCTTGGCCATTTGAGTTTTGATCTGCTTGTCAGGTTGAGCTCAATGGATCTGATCCGAGGATTGCCAAATTTGAAAGCAGAAAAGGACTTAGTATGCCACCCTTGTCGTCATGGCAAGATGGTTCCGCTTCTCATGCACCTGTCAATCAGATGATGACCTCTTACCTAGGAGAGCTTCTGCATATGGACACAGTTGGTCCTGCTCGGGTACAGTCGATCAGTGGGAAGTGGTATGTGCTTGTCATTATAGATGACATTTCTCGCTTTTCATGGGTGTTCTTCATGGAATTCAAAGATGAGGCTTTTGGTTTTGTTCGGGATCTGGTCTTGAGGTTAAGAAATGAGGGTCATAAGGCAATGAGGGCTATTCACAGTGACAATGGCGGAGAATTTCGTAACTCTCATTTTGAAACCTTCTGTCGTGACCTAGGTCTTGGTCATCAATTCTCATCTCCTTATACCCCACCTCAGAATGGTGTTGTGGAATGAAACAACCGCACACTTGTAGAGATGGCCCGGACGATGCTTGATGAGCATAGGACTCCGCGACGCTTTTGGGCTGAGGCTATGAATACAGCCTGTTACATTGCCAACCGCATCTTCCTACGAGCTTTCTTAGGAAAGACTTCGTATGAGCTATGGTTTGGTAGGCAGCCCAGCGTCAAGCATCTGCGTGCATTTGGCTGCAGATGCTTTGTGCTCAAAAAGGTGTGGCATTTGGACAAATTTGAATCTCGCTGGTTGGATGGTATTTTCCTTAGGTACGCCTCTAGCTCTAGGGCATATAGAGTGTGGATCCTTGATACCAAACAAGTGGTTGAGACCTGTGAAGTTTCCTTTGATGAATCTATGCCTTGCACAACCCCTGCATTTGAGCTTTCAGGTGATGATGAAGAAGGAGCTCCCATCTTTGAAGATGAGGAAGTCTAGGTAGATGCTAGTGATGCAGGAGCCACTCCACCGGCTGCAGCTCTTGCCCCCTCTGCTACGAGCTCTGAAGACAAAGGAGCACCTTTGCCTACGGCTTCCTCCTCACTCCCCCGACCACAAGCTCGAGCAGAGGCTGGCCCCGCTAAGGACGCAGGGGAGGTGACCTCTAAGATTGTTCCATCTCGGTAGGTCCCGCGTGATCACCCTCCACATGGGATCATTGGTGATTTGCATGCGAGGACCTTGAGGTCCCAGACAAGTTCTATCGGTTTGTTTGCTCATGCTGCATTTGTTACCTCCTTTGAGCCCAAGGATGTTGGACATGCACTTTCTGATGGTAATTGGGTTAATGCCATGCATGAGGAGTTAGAAAACTTTGAGAGGAATGAGGTTTGGGTTTTGGTAGAGCCACTGCCACAATGCAATCCTATTGGTACAAAATGGGTTTTCAAAAATAAGCAAGGGGAGGATGGCATTGTTGTGCGGAACAAGGCTAGACTTGTGGCTAAGTGTTTTTGTCAAAAAGACGGGATAGACTATGAGGAAACATTTGCTCCAGTTGCACGCTTGGAAGCTATATGTATTCTCTTAGCCTTTGCAGCTTCCATGGGTTTCAAGCTTTTTCAAATGGATGTGAAGTCTGCTTTTCTAAATGGTTTCATTCAAGAAGAAGTTTATGTCAAACAACCCCTGGATTTGAAAATGCTAAATACCATAACCATGTTTACAAATTGCAAAAAGCCTTGTATGGTTTGAAACAAGCCCCTAGAGCCTGGTATGAGAGATTGAAAACCTTTTTTGCTAAACCAGGGTTTTAAAATGGGGAGTGTTGATAAAACCTTGTTTCTCCTGAAGCATGGTAGTGATCTTATTGTCCAGATATACGTGGATGGTATCATCTTTGGTGGCTCATCTCACTCTCTTGTTACCAAGTTTTCTGAGCAGATGTCGAAGGAGTTTGAGATGAGCATGATGGGAGAGTTGCAGTTTTTCCTTGGATTGCAAATCAAGCAAGGGCGTGAAGGAACTTTCATCCATCAAGCCAAGTACATGAAGGACATTCTGAAGAAGTTTGACAAGGCAGACCTGAAGCCTATGGCGACTCCCATGGCAACACAAACGACGCTTGATGCAGATGAAGAAGGGGAGGTTGTAGACCAGAGAGAGTACCGAGGGATGATCGACTCACTTTTGTACCTGACAGTGACTAGGCCATACATCCAATTCGTGGTTTGTCTTTGTGCGTGATTTTAGGCCTCACTGAGGACATCACAGCGCCAAGCGGTGAAGCGCATCTTCAGGTACCTAAAATACACTCCTGAGCTTGGTCTTTGGTTCTGTTCAGCTTCTATGCTCTCTCTCAGAGGGTATTCGGATGCTGACTTTGTGGGTTGTTGGCTGGAGCGCAAGTCTACTTCCAGCACCTGCCAGTTTCTCGGTTCTTCTCTTGTCTTTGGGTCCCCACACAAGCAATCTAGCATAGCCACTTCCACAACAGAAGCCGAATACATTGCTGCTGCTAGTTGCCGCTCCTAGCTGCTTTGGATGAAGTCCACCTTGAGTGACTTTGGTCTCAGCTTTAGGAAGATCCCTCTCCTAGTAGACTCTACTTCTGCTTTTTCTATAGCTCCCCATCTTACACTCTAGAACCAAACACATAGATGTGAGGTTTCACTTTCTGAGAGATCACTATGAGAAGGGAGATATAGACTTGATCCATGTGGAGACGGAGAAACAGTTGGCAAATATCTTCACCAAGCCCTTAGAGCTTAGCATGTTTGCTCACTTATGTGGGGATCTTGGTGTTTGTTACCCCTTTTAGGTTGGGGTAACTGTGCTGTAGTTTAGGTTTTGTTTTGCTTTTCCTTTGCCTTTCTTTGTTTTCTTTGCATTTTATATCATATCATGCATTGCATTGTATCATATGCATTTTCACTTTCACTGGCACTAGAGCTCTTCTGGAATGATTAGTTAGTAGTTGCTTGTGCTAGATTGTACAGTTGCTTGCTTGATCATGGTTGGCTAAGCTCTTTGGATCTGTCTAATATCATTTGTGAGCTAAGTCACTTTTATTTCCTAAAAATCAAAACCATGATCACCACTTGACTTGGCTACCTAGCATGTGTAGGAATGTTGAATGCTATGCAATCTTCTCATGCTTGGATATGCTAGTCATATGCCTTTGTTGAGTTTACGCCGAAGAATTTATGACACTTTGCCTAAACCTAAAATTTGAAATAAAACTAGGTACATGTGTGTCTTGTGAGCTGAAATGAAAAGATCTAGGTGGGTTCGCTTGTCACACTGTTCTAGCTTGAGATAGCTTGCCTTTGCACTTTGGCATGAACTTGGACTAGGCTGTGTATGACCAAATCCTTGTCTCAAGCTTCTGATGGTTTTTGGATCTGGGATTGGCATTGGTTGGTAAGAAGTGGCAAAGACAAGTGAATAACCCTTGGCACTTGATCTGCTTTGCATGAAGCTCAAATTTGCTAAATATGTAACCTGCAAGTCTCTTAATTGCTTATTGCCCGTTGTATATGCTTTGGTTGAGAATAGCACACCTTGTATGTTTTGCTAGCATCTTGCTGTTTATGCCTATCTTGCTAGATGCTATTCATGTTGGTGATGCTTTCTTTTCCAAAACCCTGAAAAACATGCTCTTGATCTGTATAAGATAGATTCAATTGAGCTTGTTGCATGTTTCCTTGCCCTCACTTGCTCTGTATGCTAGAACTTGTATTTACTAGCTTTTCATCCCTGTTGAGCTCTTCCCGGTACACTTCGTGCATTTCATGGCCTATTTTGAGGGGGAGTGGTCTAGTTCAGGGGGAGTCAAATTCGATGAACTCTTGATGTGTCCATTGTCAACAAGGGGGAGTGATGTTGACCTATAGGAGTGTTCATGGACCAAGGGGGAGAATTAGTTGAGGAGGAGCTATGCATCCAGGGAGTTTGAGCTTTTAGCATGCTCTTGCATCGGTGCGTTTAGCGTTTTGCCTCTTTCTGGAGGAGCCGATGTTTTTGCCTAAGCAGGGCTATGTTGAGCCGGTTTGCCTCTTTGTTGAGGGGTCATGCGTTAGTTTGATCAACCGCGTTAAGCAGTTTCCCTTGCCTTAGGGGGTCGATCTTTGGTTTTCCTTTTATTGCCTCAATTTGCCCTTCTTAGCTTGTGGTTGGTTTTTGGGCATTTTGAGCAACTTTCTTCTTTTCTTCTTTCTTTTTGGTTTTACGCTTGTTTTTCTTGTCTTTGCTCTATTTCAGGTTACAAGTAGAAGGTGGTGACAATGCACTCATCAAGGGGAGATTGAGAGCCAAGGACCGGCTCCATTGCCTCTGGAGTGATGAGTGATTGTCAACAGAAGCCAAGAACCCAGAAGGACTTGCGCACAAGACCCCCGATGGACAGGAGGCCCTCTGATGGACTGGAGGTAGATGGAAGCCCTCCGAAGGACTGGAGGCAGTCTTGACGTCGGTCGGGCATGGGAGTTTGGTACACGGAGGAGCGGCACGGCGACGGCACGAGTAAGACCTCCGAAGGACTACGAGGCGACCCCGATGGACTGGGGATGCCGGGTGCCACCCGGTTCTCCAGCCCGAGTACATGGCGTGAAGATGGGCAAGGGCATTGGTGGATTCGCTCAAATCCACCACCGTACCACCAAGTTACCAGACTCGGCAAATGGGCTTATTGCGCCGAGATAGAGTCGAGTGGGCCATTCCAGGCCTAGGAAGGAAACCCTAAAGTTTTCCCGTTTTTTACTTCAAAACCAGGGGTCGATCGGCGGATTTGGACTACTGGCCACTTGGACGTCATCTGGGACTTAGATTGCAGGCGAAGAAGATCAAGACTCCATCGCGGTCGTCCGTCCCCGAGAAAGCTGAGTCTTTTCTGTTTTGGCCCTTACGGGCGTTTCTGTAATATAGGGGTCTTAGTGTAAAATGTGTCGAATACGCCTGGGATATAAATACCTAAGTGGCTGGTCATTTAGGTGACTCTTCCACCTTAAGAAACCCTAGGCTTAGTTTCCAACCAGCCAAGTGCATAGAGATCAAATCGGGTGCTTAGCTTAGGATTTGAGAGTCCCCTAGGCTAGTACTTTGCATTAGTCGGAGGATGAAGGGTGGTAGGCTGAGTTGAACCTTGTAAGCACCGTTTTCCACATCTAATCAAGGCACGATTCATCCTCCATTCGTGCTCATGTGTGCAGCCATCTTCCTCCCCCCCTTTCTAGTTGATTTTTGGATGAAACTCAAGGGCTTTTGGTGATTTTCTTTGCCCTTGACTTAATCATGTTCTATTGGCTCTTTTGGACTTGCTTGGACGTGGAGATTATGATTTAGTTCATCTCAATCCTATTGGATTGCCACGAGCAAGCTTCTTTTGAGTTTTCCCCTTTCTTGCCCAAAGATTGCCATCTCACGAGATATGAAATTCCGGCTGATCCCTTGGTCTTTTTGCGTTGATCTTTTGGGAAAAGCTTTGGAATAGGGTCCAGATAGCCTGTGCAAAATCTCATGAAGATTCGACAAGATTTGGTCAGGTTTGGGTTTAAAAACCCCTTGTCTGCGACTCTACCGGACAGTCCGGCAGAGGCCACCGGACAGCCGACAGCTCCCACCGGACAATCGGGTGTTGGGGTCTGTTTAGGACTTCCCACCAGACAGTCTGGCAGAGGTGACTGGACTATCCGGTGCTACCGGATAGTCCGGCCCTTGCTACCGGACAGTCCGGCCCAGGTAAGGTTGCAGCTATGTTTTCATTGTTTGCTTCTTCCACTGTGTTTTTGCTTTGGATTTTTGCATTCCCCACTTACAGACTATTCTCTTTGCTTGCTACGAGTCAGTGAGACGCACTTTGGTGCGGTGAGCATCGTGTGGCGGTTTTCTTGCAAGATTCGTTGTCTCGGTGCCCTTGTTGAGTTGGCTCGCGGTTTTTCTCGCTTGGTGCGTATCCTCTCAGTGGATAGCACCCTTGCATTGCTAGACACGTATCTGTTCAATGGACGGTGTCTAGTTCTTCTCTTTAGCACCAGTTTTGGGGTGTTGTGAATTTGAGTTTTAAAGTGCTCCTATTCACCCCCCTTTAGTGTCACATCTCGGTCCTACAGGACGACATGGTTTAGTTTGGTGTAATTACACTACAAGCCAAAGGTGGCAGGTGTGCTAAGCCTAGATTAAATCGGCGGTTCCGCCACACCACCGGACTATCCAGTTCCACCGGACAGTCCGGTAGAGCATACTAGACAGTTCGGTGTATGCTCTGCCCGGGGCTTTCCACCGGAAAATCCGGCAGCCTCCATCGGACTATCTGGTGCTACCGGATAGTCCGACCCCTGGCACTAGACAGTCGAGTGAGACCAGGGCTGCTGCTCCGTTTTTCGCTATTTGGTTCTTCCGCCGTGTTTTTGCATTGGATTTTCTTTTCCCACTGTCTGACCATACTCTTTGCTTGCTGTGTACCAGTAAGTCGCATTTCGGTGCGGTGAGTGTCGAGTGGTGAATTTGCAGGTTTCGGTGTTAGGGGTGACTTGTGATCTCTGTGATCGTTGAGTTGCTTGCTCTTTTGCACCTGGTGCGTATCCTTTTAGTGGATGACACTTCGCGCTTGCTAGACACGTATCTATTCAGTGGACAATGTCTAGCATCAGTTGTTGTGAGCTTTTCCTTGCACCAGTTTGGGGGTTGTGATTTTGAGTTTTCAAGTGCTCCTATTCACCCCCCTAGTCGCTCGTCTCGGTCCTACAAGTGGTATCAGAGCCGGTTAGGTGAGAAACCAGTAGCGACTGTGGCGCACTTCGGGAAGGTTCTAGTTCTCGGTTCAGATGGCTATCCCTACTGGAAGGGTAGGATGAGAGCTTTCTTACTTATCTAGAGCGAGGACATATGGAATGCTACTCAGAGTATGACTTTTGCGGTGCTCCCCGTTGCCGAGCATACCACATCGGTGCTTGTTGCTCAGCACGAGGCGAACTACAAGGCAGTGAACCTTCTCTTCTCTGGACTTGGTTCGGCAGACTATGAGAGGGTGAGCCATCTTGACACCGCCCGGGAGATTTGGTCCCTGCTCAGTGCACACCATGAGGGGACGGTGACAGTGAAGGGTCGTCTTGTGGAGACTTACCAACGTGAATATGAAAATTTTGCCCAGAAGTTGGGAGAGTCTGTGGATGCCTTGTTTGGTCATTTTTAGTCGATCATCAACAAGCTCCGTGTCAACTCTGCTCCCACTGCTCTCCCATACACTGACCATCAGCAGGCTATCAAGCTGTTGTATTCCTTGGACAGGAAAGTGTGGGAGATCAAGAAAAACTCTATTCTTGAGTCAGCAGGGTAGGACCCCTTGGGTGTAGAGGAGCTCTATAGCAAGTTCAAGGCCACAGAGGTGGATTACCAGATGATAGATATTCTCGATGGCACTGGCTCCAAGAGCCTAGCCTTGGCTTCTAGCTCCAAGGAAGCAACTACTAACCCCCCTCTTCACGGTTTTTCATTTTCTACTTTGAAGTCTATGATAGAGGAGCAGTTGGTGTCACTTAAGGATGAAGAGCTCTATTTGGTGTCTAGTCGCTTTCAGCGCGCCTATGACAACCTGATAGGCTAGAACAGGGGCGAGAGGCCCAAGTGCTTTGAGTGCGGAGAGGTTGGGCACTTCATTGCCGAGTGCCCGAACAAGCAGAACGACTACTACAAGAAGGGTAGGAGCCATTCCTGCGACTCCAACAAGTACCACTCCGGCAAGCACGACTACGGTAACCATGAATGCGCCAAGCACCGCTTCGGCAAGATCAAGAACTTTAGGAAGGCTTTCAAGAGCTATCATAAAGACAATCGGAAGCGGGACAAGGCCTTCTTCGTCAAGCTTGGTGGTCTTTGCAGCGGAACATCCTCCTCCTTCTCATCCTCATCAAGTTCAACCAATGAGGAGATAATCACCAAGCGGGACAAGAGGAGGTATCAAGGCAGTCCAGTTGGCCTCTACTTCGTCTCCACCAAGTCTAAATGTAAGCACAAGATGAACCGGAGATCATTTTGCTCCATGGCGCTTGAGGACAAGGACAACAAGGGCAACGACAACGACTCCTTTGATGATGAGGTAACTCACGAGCAAGCTGAGATTCTTGAGATGTTGGAGAAGAATCTTTGTGAGCTGAAAGCCCAGGATAAGGTGTTGGAGAAGGCAACCAAGAAGCTGCAGAAGCAGAAAGCTAAGCTTGCTGATGCTTTGGCTGAGATTGAGAGGCTGAAGAGTGTGCAAGCCTAGCCTAGTGAGTTTGAGTACCCTACATGTGAGTCCTTGATGAGTGACCTTTGTGAGCAGAAGAGCAAGTATTCTCATCAGGTATAGGAGATGGATATGCTGAAGGTTGAGATAGGCAAGCTCCAGTTTAAACTGGATGAGCCTACCTTGAGTGAGGAGCCTGAGTGTGAGTCTTACCCCCACTTAGCAATTGACATAGCTGAGTTGAAGGTGAAGTGTGAGGGGCAGCTCATGGAGTTGGAAGAGCTTTGGGCTAGAACCACGCTTTTGGGTGAAGGCATGGTCGTTACTACTTTGAGGATTGAGCTTGAGCAAGTGAGAGCTGACCTTGAGGTGCTTTCAGCACCCCTTGAGACGAGTGAGAACTGTCTCACTTTGAGGTTGCTGTTGGTGGAGAAAGATGCCACCATTAAGAAGCTATAGAAGTCTACTCCCCCGATTCCCTCTATAGGCTATGACACTTGTGATGCCCAGACTTTACTTTTGGAGGATCTGAGAGAGGAGAAGTTGATCCTTGAAGAGGACAACTGTAGGTTGAGAGAGGTGCTGAGCTAGATGTATGCCAGAGAACCTCAGTTTAGGATGATCATTGAGGGAAGCAAGCGTGGTGAAGGTGACATGAGTGGACTTGGGTTGGGAGAGTGTAGTACCTCAGGTGAGATGAAGAGTGCCCCAATTAAGCTTAACACTGCCTCTCCTCAGCCTGATTCTACTGTTGATGTGGTTTACCATGAGCCTCCTAGGGCTGCCCCAAGGAATTTATACTGGACACCCAAGACACCACAGACCAAGCTGGATAAGATAGTGGAAGAAGTGC
Source organism: Paspalum vaginatum (assembly GCA_030272315.1). Lineage (NCBI taxonomy): Eukaryota > Viridiplantae > Streptophyta > Magnoliopsida > Poales > Poaceae > Paspalum > Paspalum vaginatum. Next base: position 85,153 of record JAMSGZ010000073.1, read on the forward strand.
TTAAGCCTTTATGCAAGAAGCAAGTCCAGCAGCCTTCACCACCCAAGACCATGCAACCACCACACCAGAAGCCTAAGGTTCAGCCCCAACCTATGCCTAAGAGATCCATCAATGACTGTGAGTTTTGTTAGCGGAATGGTCACTTGGAGGAGTTTTGCTTCAGAAGGAAGCGGGGTGAGAGGCAGGAGAGAGCCTAGGAGAACCAGAATTAGTTCTACCAGGGTGGTAGGCAAGATCCTCCCTATCGCTATGAGATGAGATACCACATTGCTTGTGGTGAGAGAGGAGGGGGTTTTCAAGCCCGTGCTCCTGGTGGAGAGAGACGTTTTGTCGGCCGAGCTCCTAGTCATTTTTAGTGCGGTTATGGACCTCAGGACTGAGGCTTTGGAGGTAGAGGGTTCGTGAGTCCACATTGTGGAGGTCGTGGTTACCCAGATTGTCGTGATTCTTACTTTGACTGTGTATACCCTACCTTTGAGAAGATGGCTCGGTACTAGTTTAGCAGTTTTGCTAACCCCAGTGCCGAACCGTTTGCTCACTATCACTTTCCTTGATTTTGCAGGATCGAGGCTTGGAGGACATAAGGATCATGGATTCTGGCTGCTCTAGGCACATGACAGTGAGAGGGCACCGCAGATGGTTCTCCAGCCTCAACCCCGTGAGCACCAAGGAGTACATCACATTTAGGGACAATGGTCTAGTGGTGTTTTGGTTTCTACCAAGCTTTCCCTGAGATAAGTTGCTTTGGCGAGTAGTTTGGGGTTCAATTTGGCTTCTGTCTTGCAACTTCTCAAGGAAGGGTTCAAGGTTCACTTTAAGGAGGGTTCTTCTTGTGTGCTTGATGCTAAGGAAAACCTTGTTTGTCAGATTTTGCCCTATGGGCAAGTTTTTAAGGTTGACATTGCATCTGTTTCTGGCCCTTCTCGGTGTTTGGTAGCTAGTCCTTCTGCTAATATCTGGAAGTGGCATAAGAGGCTAGGCTATTTGAGTTTTGATCTAGTAGCCAGGTTGAGCTTGATGGGTTTGATCCAAGGATTGCCCAATTTGAAAGCAGAGAAGGATTTAGTGTGCCACCCTTGTCGTCATGGCAAGATGGTTGCCGCTTCTCATGCTCCTGTTAATTAGGTTATGAGCTCTTACCTGAGCGAGTTGTTGCATATGGACACGGTTGGTCCTGCTCCGTTATAGTCGGTCAGTGGGAAGTAGTACATGCTTTTCATAGTAGACGATTTTTCTCGCTCTTCGTGGGTGTTCTTCATGGAGTACAAAGATGAGGCTTTCGTCTTTATTCGGGATCTGGTCTTGAGGTTAAGAAATGAGAGTCATCAGACCATGAGGGATATCCACAGCGACAATGGCGGAGAATTTCATAACTCTCGATTCGAAACCTTTTGTCGTGACATAGGTCTCAAACACCAATTCTCATTTCCTTATGCCCTACCTCAGAATGGTGTTGTGGAATGAAAGAACCACACACTTGTTGAGATGGAACGGACGATGCTCCATGAGCATATGAATTCGCGACACTTTTGGGCTGAGGCTATGAATACGGCCTGTTACATTGCCAACCGCATCTTTCTATGAGCTTTCTTAGGGAAGACCTCGTATGAGCTACGGTTTGGTAGGCAGCCCAGCATCAAGCACCTTCGTTTATTTGGCTGCAGATGCTTTGTACACGAAGGACATTTTGAGAAAGTTTGATATGGGAGACTTGAAGCCTATGTTGATTCCCATGTCAACACAAACGGCACTTGATGTAGATGAAGAAGGGGAGGTGGTGGACTAAAGAGAGTACCAAGGGATGATCGGCTTACTTCTGTACCTGACAGTGACTAGGCTCACTTTGTGCCTGATTTTAGGCCTCACCGAGGACATCACACCGTCAAGCAGTGAAGCCCATCTTTAGGTACCTGAAATACACTTCTGAGCTTGGTCTTTGGTTCTCCTTAGCTTCGACACACTCTCTCAGAGGGTATTTGGATGCTAACTTTGCGGGTTGTCGGCTGGAGCGCAAGTCTACTTCTGGCACCTACCAGTTTTTGGTTCCTCTCTTGTCTCTTGGTCCTCACGTAAGCAATCTAGCATAGCCACTTCCACCATAGAAGCCAAATACGTTGCTCTTGCTAGTTGCTGCTCCTAACTACTTTGGATGAGAGCTACCCTGAGTGATTTTGGCCTGAGTTTTAGGAAGGTCCATCTCCTAGTAGACTCTACTTTTTCTATTTCTGTAGCTAAAAACCCCGTCTTGCACTCCAGAACCAAACTCATAGACGTGAGGTTCCACTTCCTGAGAGATCACTATGAGAAGGGAGATATAAACTTGATCCATGTGGAGACCGGGAACCAGTTGGCCGATATCTTCACCAAGACCTTAGAGCTTAGTGTGTTTGCTCGCTTGCGTGGGGAACTTGGTGTTTGTTACCCCTTTTAGTTTGGGGTAGCTTTGCTGTAGTATAGGTTTTTGATTTGCTTCTTCTTTGCTTTTTCTTTGTTTTTCATGTATTCTATAACATATCATGGATTACATTATATCATATACATTTTCACTTCACTAGCGCTAGAGCTCTTCTGGAATGACTAGTTAGTACTTGCTAGTGCTAGATTGTATAGTTGCTTGCATGATCATGGCTGTCTAAGCTCCTTGAATATGTTTAATATCATTTGTGGGCTGAGTCACTTTTATTTCTTGAAAATCAAAAACCATGATCACCACTTGACTTGGCTACCTAGAATATGTAGGAACGTTGAATGCTATGCTATCTTTTCATGTTTGGATATGCTATTCGTATGCCTTTGTTAAGTTGTTGCCTAAGCATTTATGACACCTTGCTTAAATCTGAATTCTGAACTAAATCTGTATACAAGTTGTGTCTTTTGAGCTAAATTGAAAAGATCCACGTGGGTTCGCTTGTCACACTGATCTAGTTGAAATAGCTTGCCTTTGAACTTTGGCATGAACTTGAACTGGGCTGTGTATGACCAAAACCTTGTATTAAGCTTCTGACGGTTCTCTGAACCTAGGCTTGACATTGGTTGGTAAGAAGTGGCTAAGACAAGTGAATAACCCCTGGCACATGATCTAACTTGCATGAAGCTACAACTTGCTAAATCTGAATTTTGCAAGTCTCAAAATTGCTTATGGCCTGTTGTATATGCTTTGGTTGAGAGTAGCACACCCTGTATATTTTGCTAGCATCCTGCTGTTCTTGCCTACCTTGATAGATGCTATTAATATTGGTGATGCTTTCAAGAACCCTGAAAAACATGCTCCTGATCTATATAAGATAGATTCCTACTATTCTTGCCTACCTTGCTAGATGCTATTCATGTTGGTGATGCTTTCCTTTCAACAACCTTGGAAAACATGCTCTTGATCTGTATAAGACAGATCCAATTGAGCTTGTGTGCATGCTTCCTTGCCCTTACTTGCTCTGTATGCTAGAACTTGTATTTACTAGCTTTTCATCCCTGCTGAGCTCTTCTTAATACACTTCCCGCATTTCATGGCCTATTTTGAGGGGGAGTTGTCTAGTTTAGGGGGAGTTGAGTTCTATGAACCTTTGATGTGTCCATTGTCAACAAGGGGGAGAATTCTGGAGAGAACTAGTTGAGGGGAGCTGTGCATTCATCTTGCATTTGTGAGGATACATTTTAAGGGGAGTTTGAGCTTTGCTTGCTCTTGCATCGATGAGTTGAGCCTTTTGCCTATTTCTGGATGAGTTGATGCTTTGCCAAAGCATGACTGTGTTGAGCCGGTTTGCCTTTTTCTTGAGGGGTCATGCTTTAGTTTGATCGACTGTGTTGAGCGGTTTCCCTTGTCTTAGGCGGTCGATCTTGGGCCTTGTTTTTGTTGTCTCAATTTTCCCTTCTCTGCTTGTGTTCGGCTTTTGGGCATTTTGAGCTACTTCTTCTTTTCTTCTTTCTTTTTGGTTTTACGCTTGTTTTTCTCGTCTTTGTTCTATTTTGGGTTATAGGTTGAAGGTGTTTACAATGCACTCATCAAAGGGGAGATTGAGAGCCAATGGACCGGCTCCATTGCCTCTGGAGGGATGAGTGATTGTCAACAGAAGTCAAGACCCAGAAGGACTTGGGCACAAGCCCTCTGATGGACTAGTGGCCCTCAGATGGACTAGAGGTAGATGGAGAAAAAAGTCCTTCGAAGGACAGGAGGCATGCTCAGCGTCGCTCGGCCATGGGAGTTTGGTACACGGAGGAGCGGCAAGGCAACGACAAGTGTAAGACCTCCCAAGGACTGCGAGGAGACCCCGATGGACATGGGATGCTGGGTGCCTCCGTGATGCTCCAATCCGAGTGCATGGCGTGAAGACATGCGAGGGCATTGGCAGATTCACTAAAATCCACCACCCTACCACCAAGTTGCCAAGACTCAGCGAATGGGCTCAATTCTCACCGAGATAAATGGAGTGGGCTGTTCCAGGCCCTGGAAGGAAATCCTAAAGTTTCTCGGTTTCTGACTTCAAAATCGGGGTCGATCGACGGATTTGGACTGCTGGCCACGTGGACGTCATCCGAAGATAATGTGCAACCGAAGAAGATCAAGACTCTATCGTGATTGTCCGTCCCCGAGAAAGTTGAGTCTTTTCCAGTTTAGCCCCTATGGATGTTTTTTTAATATAGGGGTCTTAGTGTAAAGTGAGTCAGTTAGGCCTGGGCTATATACACCTGAGTGGCTGGTCACTTAGGTGACTCTTCCACCTCTAAAAACCCTAGGCTTAGCTTTCCAACCAGCCAAGTGCTTAGAGTGAAAACCGGGTGCTAATATAGGATTTTGAGTCCCCTAGAGCTGGTACTTTGCATTAGTGGGAGGATGAAGTGTGGTAGGCTATGAGGAACCTTGTAAGAACTGATTTCCACTTCTAATAAAAGGAAGATTCATCCCCAATTCGTGCACATATGTGCAGCCATCTCCTTCCCCCTTTCTAGTTTGGATTTTGGATGAAACTCAAAGGCTTTTGGTTATTTGCTTTGCCCATGAGTTAATCCTACACTTTTGGCTCTTTTGGACTTGTTAGGACATGGAGATTATGACTTAGTTCATCTCAATCCCGTAGGATTGCCATGAGCAAGTTGTTCTTGAGTTTTCACCTTCTTGCCCAAAGATTGCCTTATCACAAGATCTGAAATTCCCGCTAATCCCTTGGTCATTTTGAGTTGATCCTTTGGGAATAGCTTTGGAATAGGGTCTAGACAGCCTGTGCAAAATCTCGTGAAGTTTGGAAAAGATTTGGTCAGATTTAGGGTTTGAAAACTCATTTTCTGCGACTGTACCGAACTATCCAATACAACCACCGGACTCTCCGGTTCCACCGGACAGTCCTGCAGAGCGTACCGAACCTTCCAGTGTCGGCTCTGCCCGGGGCTTTCCATCGGACAGTCCGGCAGCCTCTACTGGACAATCCGGTGCCACTAGATAGTCTAGACCCTGGCACCGGACATTCCGGTGAGACCAGAGTTGCTGCCCCATTTCCGCTATTTGGTTCTTCTGCCATGTTTTTGCATCGAATTTGCTTTTCCCACTATCTGACCATACTCTTTGCTTGCTGTGTATCGGTAAGTTGCATCTCGGTGCGGTGAGTGTCGAGTGCTGAAATTGTAGGTTTCGGTGTTTGGGGTGACTTGCGATCTCTGTGATCGTTCAGTTGCTTGCTCTTTTGCTCTTGGTGCGTATCCTTTCAGTGGACGGCACTTTGTACTTGTTAGACATGTATCTATTTAGTGGATGGTGTCTAGCGTCAGTTGTTGTGAGCTTTTCTTTGCACCAGTTTGGGGGTTGTGATTTTGAGTTTTCAAGTGCTCCTATTCACCTCCTCTAGTTGCACGTCTCTGTCCTACAAGACCAACGCACACCGGGGATGGTCAACCAACTCCACCAAATCGACCATCGCACACAAAACATAGAACAACAACAAGGAGAACACAACAATCTTCTCCTTGAAACAAGAGCGGCGGTCGATCGCTCCCAATATCAATTCCAGCAGTTCTACCAGTACTACGGGTACTACCCCAGCTAGCTTTGTTGAAGCTTAGAGGAGGCCTAGTCGAGATCTGGGTTTGTGCACTAGTCCCCTTATCCTCTCATGCACCTTATTTCCCTGTTTTAGCCCCATGAGTATCACCATACCGTCCTACTGTATGAGAACTTGCCTAGTAGTAGTTGTTTCTTTTCCCTTCTGTTTTAGTTCAAAAAACTCCCATTAATAAAGTTCATATGCTAGCTTCATTTTGGAAATGATGAATAGTTGCTCTCTCAAGTTGATTGATTAATTCTTACATGTGACTTATGCTTAGCTTAGTTCCAATTTGTGAATAAAAGAAGTAAACCAAAGCTTTACTATGTCGTTGCCATTTGTGATAACAAGCCTAAGTTGTTGAGAGACATAATATGATTTAAAGTGAGAAGATTATTTCTTGTTCCTAGTAAGATGAAAGTCTCAGGTTTTTATTTTGAAAATGATAAATTAAAGCTCCCCTTGGTCAAATTTCCTACCAGAGCTAAAATGATTCAAATACCCAAATATCTACAAAGAGCTGCTTAGAAATGTTTTGAGCTTTGTCAAATTTTGAGTCTCATTAATTAGAAATATCACCTTCTGTTGATAGCTGGAGTACAATAATGAAGTGTTCCATTCAGGACTTTGCATCTACCAAAAAGTCTCTAAATACTTCTCATATTCCCTTAGCCTTCAAATCTCAATGAGTAAGGGTCTGGAGCCAAAAAAAAGTGTGCAAAATCATGGCAAAATGAAAAGCATGCAAAATCAAGCGTGGCAAAAATAAAAATAAGGCTCCACACTCCCTCCAAATCTACAAAGGGCCAAAAGGAATGAAAATCAAGAGAAGGAGGCACCTGGTCCAACCATTCATACACCAGCAATCAAATAAGAAGTGGTAGAGTGTAAGCATCTAGGCCCCTAGGTGAGTTTCGGTGATTGAATGACAAGTTTAAATTGTTACTAATAAACTCATGAGTGTAGGTTTAATGATTTGAACATCTTAGTTGCTCATTGGATGTACATGTGGCCCCTAATTTCAAAAGGTTTATTTCAAGCATGCGGACATGGTTTTCTTTCATATCTCGAAGGTTAAGGACTCTTCTAGAGTCAAGGATCATGGGTGTTGGAGGATCCTTGCTTAGATAGGGCTTCATAGTTTTCTAGTGTCCGCACTATAAAGGGGGGGTCAATGGTTAGTAGCTTGATCAAGTGATTTGCCAAGTTTTTGGGTGCACACACAAGCCAGATCAATTTGGAAGAGGAAAGGGGTAAGTTACATTAACTCAGGATTCAAGGAGTCCAAAAGCCAAAATAATACGCTTGAAGAAAACTGAAAATCAGAAAAGTGTGAATGGACCAGATTGTCCGCTCTGAGAAGGAATAGTGGAGCGGACAAATGGAGAAGACTGATGAAGTTATCCGATCTCGAGGTCATGGAAATCCAGCAGGTCCGGATTGTCCGCTCTTGTGTAATCGGACAAACATCCAGACAAAGAAACCCAAAGCTATGCACTTGGGCAAAATCAGGAAAACAAAGGACCGGACAATACGCTTGTTGGGACCAGACAAACCTGCGGACAAAGAAACCCGACGCTATGTATTTCGATGAAGTCAGAGTTGTACCTGGAAAGGATTGTCCGTTCCGGCTGATCAGACATAACTCTAGACAATTTTAGGCCATACAGTAACAGCTAGTTCCCTCAGTCCTTTCCTCCCAGGGACCAGATTGTCCGATACATGTACCTTAGACAGAGCTTCGGACATTAGTACAGTGACGTACTGAATCAAAAAAAGTGCGTGGACTGGATTATCCGATTTTGGAAAAGCTACAGACTGGATTGTCCGAGGTCCACTGCGTCAGCCAGGTTTCTTTTGCAACAGCTCTCTTCATTTGAGGGCTATATATATGGGCTCCTCGAGATCATTTGGTGCTCTTTGATACTTTAGAAATAGTATACACTCAAAGAGCCAATTGTGCTTCACTTTTTGCTTCATACACTTACATATTCACTCCTTGAGAGCAAGTTCAAGGTCAAGGCTTGTGTGCATCCATCTTGGTGAGGATCAAGATCAAGTGAAGACCAGTGGCTTGTTACTCTTGGTGTTTGGCAGCACCTAGGCGGACTTGGTGACCGGGGTGCGTTCTCTGAGCTTGCCAAGGAGTTGTGGAACCCCGAAGAACAAAGGTGTACAAGGCTTGAGCTCCACCTTGCCAGGATGGTGAACGGAGACTCTTAGTGAGTGCCCACAAGCATGGGAGGTGGCAAAACACTCTAGGGTGTGCCACAACGTGGACTAGGGGAGGGTGCCAAACCTCCGACACCATGGGAAAAAATTCGGTTGTCTCTTCCCCTTGTCTCTCTACTTGATGCTTTATCTTTCTTGCTTGTTTTCATGGATTGCATCTAGTAGTCACCATCCTTAGCTTACTCTTGGCTAGTATCTCCCTAGCTTTGATCATATGTATGCTTACTAGCATGAGTAGGTTTATTTCTACCACTAGCATGAGTAGAGTTGCCTTTATTACTAGCATGAGTAGGTGTGATCTTTCTAGTTGATTAGTGTAGTTTTCGATTAGAGGGTGAAGTGGGCTAATTGGTAGATTCATTAGGACAAGGACCTTTTCGATTAGAGTTTGAAATTAGCCTAATTCACCCCCCTCTTGGGCATCCGATCCTTACAAGTGGTATCAGAGCCTCGTTCCTCATTGGATCACTAACTTTCACCGCTTAGAGCAAAATGTCCAAGATGGGTGGCTCAGTCCCCTACTTTGAGGGCAAGAACTTTGGTTATTGGAAAGGTCGCATGCGGGCATACCTTGAGTCCATTGCCCCCAAAGTGTGGGAAGCTACCGAACATGGGTTTGTCACGCCGCACACTAATGATCAAATCAAGTGGAATGCTAGGGCCTGAAATGCTATCTTTGAGAGCATTAGCCAAGAGGTGTTTGCTAGGGTCTCAAGCAAACTTAATGCATGTGACAATTGGGCTGAGCTAGTTGAGATCCATGAAGGCACCACCAAAGTTAGAGAGCAAAAGTATCATGTGCTCAAGGCTAAATATGATGACTTCAAGATGCATTCTTATGAAAATTGCAATTCTATGTACTCACTTGAATGTCATCATTGAGGACATTAATGCTCTTGATGTTTGCAAACTTGAAAAGGGCACCATCAATTGGAAGATCCTTCGAATCCTCATCAAGCCCAAGAAAAACATCATCAACACTATGCTCCAAAAGGAAAACCTTGACACTCTTGAGGTTAGTGAGGTTGTGAGCCAAATTCGTGCTCATGAGATGGGGGTTCTTGGCATCACTGAGGAGGCTTCACCAAGCAAGACCCCACTCCCAAGAAAGTTCTTCCTCCCACCTCCAAGCTCATCAAGCGAAGAACAAGAAGAGCAAGGTGATGATTCAAGTGATGATGAAGACAATGCCGAGCTTGCTCTCATGATGAAGAAGTTCAATCGCCTTCATGCCAAGATCAACAAGAAGGGGTTCAACTTTGACTCCAAGAGGAAGGCTTTTCATCCAAGGAGAGATGACAATAAGAAATGCTACAATTGTGGTGAAAATGACCACATCTCCTATGAGTGTCCCAAGACAGACAAACACAAAGAGCAAGAACAAGAAGGAATACTCTGATGAGGAGGAGGAAGAAAAGCCCAAGCGCAAGCCATTCGACAAGAAGAAGAGCAAAAGCAAGACCAAGCTCTTCCCCAAGAAAAAGAAGGGCCCCCAAAGAAGCTTCATGTGTGAAACAAATGAGTGGGTGACCGATGAAGATACTACTGAGGGCTCAAGTGAAGATGATGATGACTTCGTTGGGCTTGCAATCTCCACCAAGGGGCCATCACTTCCTCCACCCATGTGCCTCATGGCCAAGGGTTCTAAGGTAAGGCAAATTGATGTAGATGATAGTGATGATGATGAGCTTGCTTCTTTGATGGATAAGTATGTTTCGGTGATCAAGAGGGAAAAAGGCAATGTAAAGAATCTTGAGAGCACTCTTGCTAAGCTAGAGGAGACCCACCATGACTTGCTTGACAAGTATAATGCCTTGCTTAAAGAGCAAGTTAAGACCAAAGCATATGTCAAGCAAATTGAGGAGGGCAACTCATCTCTAAAGAAGTTGCCCATTGATCTCGAGGCTTCTCACAACTCTTTACTTGCTACACACAATGTGCTTGTTAAAACTCATTCAAAAATTTAAGAAACTAGCAAAGTAAATGAGGAGAAGTACAAGAGGCTTGTGCAAGAGCATAGAGAGTTGTCTCACAAGTATCAAGAACTTGAAATTGCCTATGAGATCATTGACTCAAGTCTTGAGAACTCTACCACTCCAAATGTGGTAAAGGTCAATGTCTCTACTTCTTGTGAGGATCTTGCTCCCGATCCCCTTGCTACTAATGCCTTGCCTAAGTGTGAAGGGACAAAAGTGAAAGAATTGGAAGATCAAATTAAAGGCCTCAAGAGTGGGCTAGCCAAGCTCATGAAGGGAAAAATGAAGCACCAAGAGATCTTATTCTACAACCTTCACAACTATGAAGGAAGAGGGCTAGGGTCCTACCTCAAGCCACCAAAAGTTAATGACACCCCTTCATTGGAGGTCAAGGATAGCTTCATCAAGGAAGTGGGCTCCTATTGCAATCATTGCATGATCACCGGTCACCATACTAGGGAGTGCCCCATTCCTAACCGCCCACCTCCTAAGTTGCTTTCTAACTTCAAATCTATGTATGACAATAACATCTACTTGTTGAGCAAGGTCAATGGCAAGGTGAAGACAAGATTCATTGGCAAGGATGTTAAGTGCAAGAAGGGAAAGCTCCCCAAGTAACTTTGGGTCCCCAAAGCTCTAGTCACTCACGTGCAAGGACCAAAGCTTGCGTGGGTGCCCAAAACTCAAAAATGACTTTTCTATGTGTAGGTGAACTACAAAGCCGGTGGAAAGCATTGGGTTCTTGAGTGTGGTTGCACACAACACATGACCAGCAATGATGGTATGTTCACCTCACTAGAAGACCCCGACGACAAAGAGCAAGTCACCTTCGGTGATAATTCTAAGGGCAAAGTCATTGGGTTGGGTAAAATTGCTATCTCTAACGATTTGCCAATTTCAAATGTTCTCTATGTTAAGTCCTTAAGCTTTAACCTTCTCTCAATCGTACAATTGTGCGATCTTGGTCTAACATGTGAATTTGACAAGAATTGTGTTGTAGTCAAGAGCGAGAATGATAAATCCATGATTTTCAAAGGGTTTCGGCACGACCACCTTTACCTTGTGGACTTCACCGATATGGAGACATCATTAACGACATGCCTCTTCTCAAAGTCTTCCTTGGGTTGGCTTTGGCATCATTGCATTACACATATTGGAATGAGCCAACTCAAGAAGGTTGTCAAGAAAGGGATGGTGACCGGTGACAAGGATGTGACATTCGAAAAAGACAAGTTGTGTAGCGCTTGTCAAGCCGGCAAACAAGTTGCAAGCCATCATCCAATGAAGACTTGCGTTTCGACCTCCAAACCGGTCCAACTACTTCACATGGATCTCTTTAGTCCTACTACATATGAGAGCATTGGCGGTAACCTCTATTGCCTAGTCATTGTTGATGATTTTACAAGGTATACGTGGACATTGTTTCTAGGTGACAAGGGAGAAACTCCGGATAAGTTCAAGACAATTGCGAAGAGGGCCCAATGTGAGTTTGGCCTTAACATTGTGAAGGTCCGGAGTGACAACGGCTCCGAGTTCAAGAACTACAAGGTTGATGAGTGGTGTGATGATGAAGGCATCAAGCATGAGTTCTCCGCCACCTATACACCTCAACAAAATGGAGTTGTTGAGAGGAAGAACAAGGCATTGATCACTCTTGCAAGGGCCATGTTGGATGACTACGGCATGCCGGAAGACTTTTGGACGGTAGCAATCAACACGGCGTGCCATGCATCAAACCACGTCTATCTCCACCGGCTACTTGGCAAGACCCCATATGAGCTCCTCATTGGGACGAGACCCAACATCTCCTACTTCCGGGTCTTTGGGTGCAAGTGCTTCATCTACAAAAAGAAAAGGCTTGGTGAATTCAAGAAACATTGTGATGTTGGCTTCTTTGTAGGTTATGCATCAAACTTGAAGGCATATCATGTATTCAATCAAACCACCAAAATGATTGAAGAAACGTGTGATGTAGAGTTTGATGAAACTAACGGCTCCCAAAGGGAGGTCTTCTCTCATGATGATGTAGATGATGAACCCCTACATGAAGCAATGAAGAACATGACAATAGGGGATGTAAAGCCAAAAGAGGTGCATGAAGACCATGATCAAGGAGAAGGTAAATCTCCATCTAGACCAAGCACTTCCATGGTGCCTCAAGTTGATGATCAAGAAGAAAATGAACAAGGTGAAGTAGGTGACCCTTGGGATGATCAAGATGAACAAATGCCGCAAGCACAAGCATCAAACGACGAGCCATCACCACCCATTGCACTAAGAAGGCCACTAGTGAGACATGGACGCATCTCTAAGGATCATCCCCTCAGCCAAGTCATAGGGAGTCCTTCTTGGGGAGGAAGAACCCGATCTCGTAACCTTGTCTCATTTTGTGAGAACTACTCGTTTGTTTCTTGTGTGGAGCCAACTTGTGTAGAGGAAGCTCTTGAGGACCCCGATTGGATCAATACCATGCAAGAGGAGTTGAACAACTGCCCTCGCAATCAAGTGTGGGTGCTTGAAGAGCGTCCAAAGGAAAAGAACATCATCGGCACCAAGTGGGTCTTCCGCAATAAACAAGGTGAGAATGGTGTGGTGGTGCGCAACAAAGCAAGGCTTGTGGCAAAGGGATTTGCACAAGTTGAAGGTTTGGATTTTGGCGAAACCTTCACCTCGGTTGTAAGACTAGAAGCCATCCATATCCTCCTTGCTTACTCCTCACATCATAAGATAAAACTATATCAAATGGATGTGAAAAGCGACTTTCTTAATGGTTTCATCAATGAACTTGTCTATGTTGACAAACCGTCCGAATTTGAGGATCCGAGGAAGCCTAACCATGTGTATAGGTTGCACAAGGCCTTGTATGGACTCAAGCAAGCTCCAAGCGCGTGGTATGAAAGGTTAAGGGACTTCCTCATCTTGCAAGGATTCAAGATCGGCAAAGTCGACATGACATTGTTCACCAAAGATGTCAACGGGGATCTTTTCATTTGTCAAATCTATGTTGATGACATTATCTTTGGTTGCACTAACGATAAACTAAGCCATGAGTTTGGTGATATGATGTCTAGGGAATTCAAGATGTCCATGATCGGGGAGCTAAATTTCTTTCTTGGGTTTCAAATCAAGCAAGTGAAGGGAGGAATATTCGTTCATCAAGAAAAATATTGCAAAGATCTACTCAAGAAATTCAAGATGAATGAGAGCAAGCTGATCAGTACTCCAATGTCTACCAACACACATCTCGACGCCGACGTGGACGGGAAATCTGTTGATCAATCCACCTATCGCTCCATGATCGGTTCGCTACTCTATCTCATTGCATCTAGGCCGGATATCATGTTTAGTGTGTGCTTGTGTGCTCGCTTCCAAGCGGCTCCTAAGGAATCCCATCGCACGGCCGTGATGAGGATTCTTCAGTATCTCAAGCACACCCCATGTTTAGGCCTATGGTACCCCAAGGGTGCTAAGGTAGATCTCCTGGGATACTCGGATTCAGATTTTGCCGGATACCGTGTCGATCGCAAGAGTACCTCCGGGGGGTGCCATTTGCTTGGGCGATCCCTAGTCTCTTGGTCTAGTAAGAAGCAAAATTGTGTGGCTTTGTCCACTGTGGAGGCGGAATATATAGCAGCCGGTGCTTGTTGCACCCAAATCTTATATATGAAGCAATCCCTTTTGGATTTTGATGTTGTTTGTGGCTCCGTTCCTCTCCTTTGTGACAATGAGAGCGCCGTTAAAATTGCTAAAAACCTGGTTCAGCACTCTCGCACTAAGCACATTGATATTCATCATCACTTCTTGCATGATCATGAGGCCAAGGGGATATCATCCTAACCGGAGTGAGATCCGAGGAGCAATTGGCGGATATCTTCACAAAACCTCTAGATGAGAGTACCTTTGTTAGGTTACGAAGTGAGCTAAACGTGTTGGACTCCTCCAACATCATGTAAGTTGCCATGTCATATAATATTGCATTGCATGCATTTTGCCATGAGTAAGTGCTTGTCAGACTCTTTCAAGATAGGGGTGAGCAGGGTCTAGCTTGAGCCGGTGGTTCTTTGTTTCGCTCAAGGCTTGTAGTTGGGCTCACCCTGAGGAAGCTTGCGAGAGATTCAAACTAGACAAGTTAGATTCAAATTATTGCAATGCATATTTCCTGTCATATAGTTGTGCACGCATATTTAATTCTTGTCCTGCAAGATAGCTTGTTTGGCATTGCATGCAGTAGTGTCACAAGGGAGCCATTAATGAGAATGAAGTATTGCCCTATATGCAACTATTTCAACTCATAAGAGTGGGCAAATCAATGTAATTTGAGCGCTTAACATTTAATTGAGTCATGTTCCCGAAGGACAGGAGCAATCTATCTCTAGAACTATTCAAAAAAGACTCATACATATCCTTTGGTTCTTATCGAATCCTCATTTGCCTATTTCAAAAATAAAATTATATGCATTGTGAATGCAAACTACTTTGAGGGGTGAGCGTTTCGCTCCTGCTAGCCTAACACAAGTGCTTATTCGAATTTTATATGTGGAAGGCCAAGTGGGATAACTCTTCAGCCTGGTCTCAAACTACCTCCGGACTGTCCGCTCCATGTTTGCCACAGGTTACGGACTGTCCAGTCAGTGTTGGCGGTCGTTATAATCCATTTCGACCACCAACATTTCATGTTCCAAGGGTGATTTTCTGCAAATTTCAAACATATTAACCGGTTGCACGAGTTGTCTATAGAAGTCTTGCAGGAACACATGTCACGGTGCAAAAACATACAAAACATGGTGAACCAATAAGGAAGGCTGGAAATGGGCTAAGGACCTAGGCCGCCCAGCCTCCTACCAGGCCGCCCGTCCTGCCTCCAGCTCCGAATGCCACCATTCTTCACTTGCATGCAAGGGACAATGTGTCAAACACAAATCCACCATGGCAACCGAGAGAAGAAGCACAAACACGTCGGAAGCTTCCACCTCACCAATCCAGCCCACAGATTGGTTAAGTCAGCAATCTAGGGGAGTCCCATCCAATGGCTAAGGAAGAAACACAAAGAGAATCCAATGGTTGAGGCAAAAGCACAAGAGGATAACCGCCAACTGACCTACAACTGCCTTGGGGAGTCAATATCAACCGAAGGATGGAGTAAGGCAGTGTATCCAAGAGCACCCTAGGCCGCCCAGCCTAGGGTGGGGCCGCCCGGCCTACTATTAGGCCGCCCGGCCTCCTACCAGGCCGCCCGGCCTGGCCCACACCCTTGTAACCGCCATACCGATCCTACAAGTACCCCCTCACTCCCTTGGCACTATAAATACCCCCTGGTAGCTCATTAGTGGGTGTGTGTGTAGATGAAGTGGCATTGTAGCACTTGGTGTGAAGTGTATAGTGTGGAGAAGTGAAGTTATCCCTTAGCTTGTAGCGAGAGTGCCTTTTGTATCAAGGAGAGTAGTGAGGAGAAGAGTGCGGGAGCCGGATTTCTCTTTGCTCCCATACTTATATTCTTAGCGGAAGGATATTGAATTCTACGATTGAGTAAAGTTCCTTGTCCTCTACCTTTGTTATTTCATACTTACTTTGCTTTCATCCATAGTCTTATACTTTTCTGTTTACGGGAACCTTGTGCATGCTTATAGTGTTGGCTATATAGTAGTGCTTGCTTTTCTGGCTCATTACCAGTTAGTAGTAGACTCTCTGAGTGGCATGATGGTGTTCATACTTAGAGTTTACCTTGGTTGGTCGGCTATCCCACGCAGCTTTGGTTGGTAGACACTTAGGTGACAGCTTTTGTGTTCTCAGTATTCCAATCCCGTAAGTTCGGATAGACTCGCTGACGATATAGCCTTATCCTATAGTACCTACCTTTCTTGGCTGGGTAATCAGCACTTTGATGCCTGGAAGTGGTGCTATAGCTTTGGTGTCTATGTTTACATGACAAGTATATCTCTTTGCATGCTTAGTATAGTATGGTGATCTAACATTTGTCGAGAACATGCTCCCCTATCTTTTATCCTCTACATTGCTAGCTTCACTAGTTCGGTTGGTTGTGTTACGTGTTATTATACTCCTCGTTCTTTGTGGATTCGATTCCCTGGAATACTCTTGGGTGAAAGAGCTACAATGCGTTTACCGTGCGCTTGAGGAATTATATCTGAAGGCTAAGGAATGCCAACAAGCTTTTTCTGGCGCCGTTGCCAGGGAACGGTAGCTATTTTAACATAGAACCAAGGCCGTCCTATCCCCCACTATACCACCACTATCACCACCACACCACCATCATATCACCATTCCACCCAATGGATCACATGCCTATCTGCGAATTATCTGCTCCGAAGGGTGATTTTCTGGAGCCTCCACCATCATCCGCCCCCGTCATGACAGATGATTATCAGCTACGTCCCGGCTTGATAGCCATGGTTCAGGATCAATGTTTCATGGGATTAGACTCAGAGAGCCCCTACACACACCTCCGAGAATTCGAGCAGCTATGCAGATGCCTCGTAATTTCGAGAATGCCTAGAGAAACTCTTCGATGGCTGCTCTTTCCGTTCTCACTTACTGGAGCAGCAAAATCTTGGTATAACAGAGCAGTTGGTACAGTAGAGGGGAGTTGGGAAAGACTTAAAGTCAAGTTCTGTCTACACTTCTTCCCACAACATCGAGTCATTGACCTCAGATGTGAAGTTCTCAATTTTCGATATGGAAGTAACGAGGACTTGGCCACAGCCTGGTCACGTTTCACCAGTCTGGTCGCATCTGACCCTGACTTGGCAATACAAGAATCCATGCTCATGTAGCACTTTGTCCGAGGCCTATCACCAGGCGTAGGACTATGTTTGGATTTAGCATCATGAGGATCGTTCTCTCACTTAACTGCCCCAGAAGGACGAAAAGTCCTTGATAAAATCCTCGAGAAATCCTCTAATGGTAGTAAGATCGAGAAACCATGCTCATATCCACAAGATCCACCTGAGCCCAGCTGCCACGAAGAAAGTCCGAACACCCATCCACCAGCTCCACTATCCCATCAAACGCTCAAGATAGAGGATGTCAGTGAATCCGTGACGAATCCTCCGTCGGTTCCGCCGTTCTCATTCGGCAACGAACTATTCACAAGCTTTGGCAATGTATCTCGGTTGCCTAAAGTGAGCCAACGCTTCGAAAGGACCTCTCAACCAGCATATCTCTTCCCACATCAGAGACATCAAATGAGAGAGGACCTACTCTAGCTTACAGCTGTGATAAATCGGGAATGGCTAGAAGAGAGAAGACTTGATACAAAATTCGTTAGGTTCTACCCAGAACCAACTCTTGTCCCTGGCCATGTATCCAACATGCTTCCACAAGATATTCTCTATGACCCATGAGTTGGGGTGAACATCATTCCCAAATATGTTGTAGACACCCATTTCCCCACTCAACCACGATCAAAATCCACCATTCGCTTGAAGTGGAACAAGAACGAATCATTGGAGAATCTTGGAGTCATTCGAGTCATACCAGTTACATTGCGGGACAAGCGGATATTCGTAGACTTCCACATCTTCGACATACCCACGGGGCCTATGCCATTCATATTGATTGGGCTCCCCATTGGTTCCCTGATTAACATGACAAATCCAGGACAGTTACAGCTTCAGTTTGGTCAAGAAGTGCCCGAAATTGGCATGAGTCAAGCACTGAATACCAAAACAGAATCTAAGCCAGAAGTTGACCCCCTAGAAGAAGTGATGGGTATTTCACTTGAGGAAGAGGAGGATCAACACAGCCTAGAGGAAGAGGTTAGCAACTTCAGTGTGGTAGAAGAGCTGCTTGAGTTTGAAGAACTGGGTGAATCTCTGCGGCCCGACCCCCTGAAAATTGAGCTTAAACAGCTACCGCCTGGCCTAAAGGACGCCTTCCTCAATAGGAATCTAGACACACCGGTGATCATCAGTGACAAGCTAATTGAGAATGAAAGCCGACGATTACTCTCAGTTTTGGAAAAGTACAGATTAGTGCTTGGGTACTCACTGCAAGATCTAAAGGGAATCAGTCCTAACCTGTGCACACATCGCATCCCCATGGAGACCGAACTTCGGCCTACAAGGGAACCACAATGTAGACTCAATAATGTGATGAGAGAGGTAGTTAAGAAGGAGGTACTTAAACTCCTACACGCAGGTATTATCTACCCCGTACAAGATAGTGAATGGGTCAGTCCAGTCCAAGTCATACCCAAGAAGGGAGGAATGACAGTTGTGAAGACCCAGAACAATGAGTTAATCCCTCAGCGCGCGGTCACGGGATGGCGAATGTGCATCGACTATAGAAAACTCAACTTAGCCACCCGGAAAGACCACTTCCCCCTTCCTTTCATTGATGAGATGCTCGAAAGGCTAGCCAATCACTCCTTCTGCAATCTCGATGGCTACTCCGGTTATCACCAGATCCCAATTCACCCAGATGACCAGAGTAAGACCACCTTCACATGTCCTTACGGCATGTTTGCATATCGACGGATGTCGTTCGAGCTGTGCAATGCTCCAGCATTGTCCAGCGTTGCATGATGGCCATATTCTCCGACCTGATAGAAAATATAATGGAAGTGTTCATGGACGACTTCTCAGTTTATGGCAAGACCTTTAATGGATGTCTAGAGAACTTGGAGAAGGTTCTCCAGCGGTGCAAAGAAGTCGACCTTGTTCTAAACTGGGAAAAGTGTCACTTTATGGTCAGAGAAGGGATTGTGCTAGGACACAGTGTCTTAGAGAGAGGCATAGAGGTGGACCATGCAAAAATTGAAGTCATTGAGCAGCTTCCACCTCCAGCAAACATCAAGGCACTCCAAAGCTTTCTTGGCCATGCTGGGTTTTACAGGAGATTCATTAAAAACTTCTCCTTTATTACCCGACCTCTGACTAATCTCCTAGCCAAGGACACACCCTTTGTGTGTTGATGATGCCTGCCTTGAAGCATTCCATACACTCAAGAAGGCTCTAGTCACAGCACCCATCATCCAACCACCAGACTGGAATGCTCCCTTTGAAATCATGTGCGATGCCAGCGATTATGCTGTAGGAGCAGTCCTAGGCCAGAGCAAGGATAGAAAACATCATGCCATATCCTATGCAAGCAAGACGCTCATTGTCCCGCGGCTGAATTACTCCACCACCGAAAAAGAATTGTTAGCAGTCATCTTTGCCATTGACAAGTTCAGATCATATTTGGTGGGAGCTAAAGTCATCATATATACAGATCATGCAGCTCTCAAATACCTCCTCACCAAGAAAGATGCAAAGCCACGACTGATACGGTGGATCCTACTACTCCTAGAATTTGACATAGAAATCAGAGATAAGAAGGGAGTTGAGAATTCAGTTGCCGATCATCTCTCACGAATGCAATTTGAAGAGACATCATCCTTGCCGATTGTTGACTACATGAGAGATGACACCCTCCTAAAGGTCACCACATCCCAACCATGGTATGAAGATCTGGTCAATTACTTGGTCACGGGATATACACCTGAAGGAGTTGACAAGAGGAAATTGATCCATGACAGCCGGTTCTATCTCTGGGATGACCCCTACCTATACAAACTCTGCGCAGATGGACTCTTACGTCGCTACATTCCAGCTTGCGAAATACCTCAAATCCTTGATAGATGTCACTCATCTTCCTATGGTGGTCACTATGGAGACTATTGGACTCATGCAAAGACTTGGCAAAGTGGATTCTACTGGCCAAATATGTACGATGATGCCAAAGAGTTCATACGAAGGTGCTCACGGTGTCAGCGCCAAGGAAACATTAACCCAAGGGATGCTGTGCCACTCACAAGCAACCTTCAACTTGATGTATTCGATGTGTGGGGCATAGACTTGATGGGGCCTTTCCGTAAGTGTGGAGACAAAGAATACATCCTGATCGCAGTGGACTATGTATCAAAATGGGTAGAGGCACTGCCGTGCTCCGCGGCAGATTCGAGGCATTCGATCAGAATGCTCTACGACACCATCTTTCCTTGATTTGGTACGCCAAGGGTCATCATCAGCGATGGAGGACCTCACTTCATAGATAAAAGATTCAAGAGGTGCCTTGCAGTACTCGGTGTGGATCACTGTGTCGCCACTCCTTATCACCCGTAGACAAGTGGCCAAGCTGAGTCATTGAACAAGCAGATCAAGAACATCATGTAGAAAACTGTCGAAGCTATGGGAAAAGATTGGGTATCCAAGCTACCTGACGCTCTATGGGCGTACCGCACAGCATATAAAACTCCCATTGGCATGACACCATACCAAATGGTGTACGGCAAGACTTGTCACCTGCTAGTAGAACTTGAGTTCAAGTCTCACTGGGCGATAAGGAAATGGAACATGGATCTCCAATCAGTGGGAGTTCGACGTCAGATTCAACTCGCTGAATTGGAGGAATGGAGGGAGAAGTCCTACCACAGTGCTAAGCTATACAAAGAGTGAACCAAAAGATGGCACGACAAGCGTATCATGATCAAGACATTCAAACCTGGCGATAAGGTACTACTTTTTAATTCTCGCGTTCGCTTGTTTGGTCATGGTAAGCTTAGAAGTAAGTGGGAACGGCCATTTTTGGTCCTTGATGCCACCGATCATGGTGCCATCACCCTCCAGGACAATGACGGGAAAGTCTTTAAGGCAAACGGGCAACGCCTAAAAATTTTCCTAAAGCCCGAAATGCCATAGCTCGAAGAAGTGGACGTCTACGAGCTGCAAGAAATGGCATGATCACATGGCCACGGTCTAGCTCCGACCTTAAACGAATCCATGTACACTACCATGCTCCTCTCTTTTCTGTCTTATCTCACCTTTTGCTTCCACATCACCAAATTTCAACAAAGTGACGGTACAACACGATGAAATAGGGTTTCAAGCACCTAGAAGGGTAAAACCGACACCTGGTCTGCTAAACTAGGGTCGGCGAGGCTGGCCGACCTTAGGTTAGGCTGCCTTGCCACCTGGTGAAGCCACCCAGCCCAAGGGCCAAGCTGCCCAACAACATACAGGCCGCTTGGCCTCCCACCTTGCCGCCCATCCGCCTCTTTTCGAAATTTTTTGAGTTGAGTTGATCCCTAAGCCGCTAGACATCGTTGAGTAGATGAGATTGAGTTTTCACGACTTAAACATGAGGGTTTCTTCCTTCCAGCCACTCTCTCCATTTCCATCTCATCTCCTCTCGAAAATAAAACTAAGTCATGGCCTTCATCAACACTCCATCCAAGAGCCTTGCCCTAACATCCGGCACCACGACGAACTATTCGCCGGCCTCCGATGATGAGTTCACTCACGTAGCAACGGGGAACGGCACCATGACGGTGCTGGATGTGGCACCGCTGGCCGCCCGGCCACCAACTCAGGCCGCCCGGCCTCAAGGTAGGCCACCCGGCCTAGAAAGAGGCCGCCTGGCCTCCCCTGCGCACTCACGCAGTGCAGGAAGGCCTGCACGTGGCCTATCTCCTGCACGTACCTTCGTGAAGAAGGTGTTCCGGGCAAATTCCCCTTGACCTAAGGTCGGGGCGATCAGCCCCAATGTGCCCATCCGAAAACTCTTCTCAGAAGATTCTGTGGAGGGCACGGGCAAGGAGGTGCCCAAGGAGCCACAATCACCAACCTACACCATTCAGGTTGGAGTTACTCCCTCCGGAAGGTGGGGGAAGGTGTTGGTCCTTAAGCACTTGGAGAACGTCCTTAGGGGGGACGCATCAATTGATGAGTCCATCGACTCCACTCCCCCTAGGAGGACCGTGAAGAGGATATCCAAACCCCCTCCGATCCGCACTCCACCTGGTCAATTTGAAGATTCAGAGGAGGAGGAGGAGAAGGAGAAACAGACCATCGAGTCTATAAAGATGGAGATCAAAGCGCTCAAGCACGCACTGCTAAGACTTGAGGAGCGTTGTGCGGAAGGTGAACTTTGGAAGTAGGAGATTAATGATAAGCTAGAAATCCTTAGGAAGGGCTTCTCTTCCAAGTTCTGCCGCCTCGCAGAAGCCACAGGGCATCCCGATATCTACGATACAAAACCATAGATGCATATGGCTTCACAATAAATTTTAGTATAGGCGCCCTTTTTTTTTGTTTTCCTAGTGCTTAGGTTTTGTTTCATTTATTTCTTTCTTTGTATGGACAGCGCCTATCTCTATCTTTGTTTTAGTTTGATTAATGCTTAGATCAATAAATATTTTGTCCATCCTTTCTTTGAGTTCAAGTGTGGGGGGAATGCACTTAGCCTTCCCCCAAACTCTCGTCACTAACCCTGCAGAAACGAACGAAGAATCACGATGTATAGGGTTGCACCTCGCTGCACATAAAAACTTGGGATGAACTGAGCCAAAGGCTGGCCACCTGGCCTAACCCCAGGATGCCCGGCCTCTAGCCCAGGCTGCCCAGCGCCTACCCAGGCTGCCCGGCCTGTCAAGTTGATGAAAAACATACCAAACGCAAAAAAGGACGTCCCAAAACACTTTTCCACGCAACACGATCGATGCAAAGGTCGGAAGACCCCAATGTCAGGCCGCCCGGCTCCTGACCAGGCCACCCGGCCTGGTCCTAGGCTGAGTCAGCCCATCTCCACCTCGACCTTGCACATGGACCAGGTATTATCGCAATTTTTTCATATATGGTCCTTATATTCCATGCTAAACATGAAACTTGGATAAAATTTACTCTACATGATCATATTGACAACCTGTGTCTATGCTTGTATAGACTTTACTCCCTATGTTGAAGTAAAATTGCCCATGGATACTATTGATTAGGGACCCGCTTCGATTTAAGATGTTGATTCATGAGATATGAGTAACATGTATACACCCCAGTAATCTCCCGCTTGAGCAAAGAGTTTTTGTTTTGCTAAAATATCAAAATGTGTTCTTCTCCAATGTTCTCAAGACACATGTCCTATGTTTATGCATCAAAAAGGCTTCTCTGAATGTTTTGAACCTTGTCAAATTTTGTGCCATCAAATGAGTTAGAATCATTCATAACTTTTGGCTATCACGTGCACATCCATATCACAAAGTTCCAGCAAGATGTACCCTACAAACATGCCAATTACCCCTCGCTAATCATGCAATAAGAGAGGAAGAGAGGCATGGAATTGAATTGAAAAAAATGAATGAAAAAAAAAGAGAGAAAAAAAAGAGGAAAAGAAAATTCCATGCCCTCTCTCGCATCAAAAAGGGGGATACCAAGGCACACTGACCAATAAACTTTCCGCCACACTTGCACATAGCCAAAGTTCTTGAGTTGATTCATACTCTTTGCTTGACACAATGATTTGACTTGGTGACACAAACATTATGAGATAGTCAGGTTACTTGTCAGCTCCACCCAAACTTAGAATAGGAGAGGAAACACATGGATTCTCATCCTTTGAGTGATCGAGAAGTGATCTTGAGAACAAAGGAATGAGCACTATACTTTTCGACAAAGTGAGAAAAACCTTTGTTGCTCACAGTTGGGAGAAAACTGTTGTGGTACTTGTGGGCCGTTCTTAGTCTCAACATCCCAAAATCATAAGTGTAGCCACCATTGAAATCCAGTGTAAGACGAACCAATTTGGGAGTTTCTTTTGTGCTTGTCAAGACTACAGTTGTCATATGCTCTCTACACCATGCTTAACTCCCCTTTGCTCGAGGATGAGAAAAGATCTAAGTGTGTGTGGGGGGGTGTTGGCGGTCGTTATAATCCATTTTGACCACCAACATTTCATGTTCTAAGGGTGATTTTATGCAAAGTTCATACATATTAACCAGTTCCACGAGTTGTGTACAAAAGTCTTGCAGGAACACATGTCACGGTGCAAAAACATACAAAACATGGTGACACATGGTGAACCAAGAAGGAAGGCTGGAAATGCGCTAAGGACCCAGGCCACCCGGCTTGTTGTCCAGGCCACCCGGCCTGCCTCCGGCTCCGAATGCCACCATTCTTCACTTGCATGCAAGGGACAATGTGTCAAACATAAATCCACCGTGGCAACCTAGAGAAGAAGCACAAACACGTCGGAAGGCTTCCACCTCACCAATCCAGCCCACGGATTGGTTAAGTCAGCAATCCAGAGGAGTCCCATCCAATGGCTAAGGAAGAAACACAAAGAGAATCCAATGGTTGAGGCAAAAGCACAAGAGGATAACCGCCAACCAACCAACAACTGCCTTGGGGAGTCAATATCAATCGAAGGATGGAGTAAGGCGGTGGATCCAAGGGCACCCCAGGCCGCCCGGCCTAGGGTGGGGTCGCCGGCCTCCTATCCAGCCGCCCGGCCTGGGCCACACCCTTGTAACCGCCATACCGACCCTACAAGAACCCCCTCACTCCCTTGGCACTATAATTACCCCCTGGTAGCTCATTAGTGGGTGTGTGTGTAGATGTAGTGGCATAGTAGCACTTGGTGTGAAGTGTATAGTGTGGAGAAGTGAAGTTATCCCTTAGCTTGTAGAGAGAGTGCCTTTTGTATCAAGGAGAGTAGTGAGGAGAATAGTGCGGGAGCCAGATTTCTCTTTGCTCCCATACTTGTATTCTCAGTGGAAGGATATTCAATTCCAGGATTGAGTAAGGTTCCTTGTCCTCTACCTTTGTTATTTCATACTTACTTTGCTTTCATCCTTAGTCTTATACTTGTCTGTTGACGGGAACCTTGTGCATGCTTATAGTGTTGGCTATATAGTAGTGCTTGCTTTTCTGGCTCATTACCAGTTAGTAGTAGACTCTCTGAGTGGCACGACGGTGTTCATACTTACAGTTTATCTTGGTTGGTCGGCTATCCCACATAGCTCTGGTTGGTAGACACATTAGGTGACAGCTTTTGTGTTCTCAGTATTCCAATCCTGTACGTTCGGATAGACTCGCTGACGATATAGCCTTATCCTATAGTACCTGCCTTTCTCGGCTGGGTAATCAGCACTCTGGTGCCTGGCAGTGGTGCTATAGCTTTGGTGTCTATGTTTACATGACAAGTATATCTCTTTGCATGCTTAATATAGTATGGCGATCTAACATTTGTGGAGAACCTGCTCCCCTATCTTTTATCCCCTACATTGCTAGCTTCACTAGTTTGGTTGGTTTTGTTCCGTGTTATTATACTCCTTGTTCTCTGTGGATTCAATACCCTAGAATACTCTTGGGTGAAAGAGCTACAACGCGTTTACCGTGCGCTTGCGGAATTATATCTGAAGGCTAAGGAACGCCAATAGTCATGGCCTTTGGTTTTTGGGTTGGGTTTGCTAAGCTTTGGGAAAAATATGATGGAGGATAGTACGGTCTACAACATTAGACAATACGGTCTATAGATCTCAACATGGAATACCTAAAGAAGACCGGACAACTTACGTCATTTGTCTGCTCAAGCTCCTAGCATCATAGCGGACTGTCCGGTCTATGGATGCAGGACCAGGTCCTCGAAAAACACAGTCTCAGGTTATTTTGGCCGAAGTTTTATCTGGTAAAAAACATCGGACAATCATTTCATACTGGACAAGATTGGTTGTTTTGTCCGCTCCTTTCTTCTGGAGCAAACCAAACTGTCTGGCCATTAGAAGATGAATTCCAACCCAATTATCTATGTCTCGGGTTACTTTGGCCGATGGTATGTCCGAACATCTAGAGCGAACCATCCGATTTCTTCAAAATCTGATAGGTGGGGCCATATCCTATCGGGGCAGCCAATCGCACGCCTTCTTCCTCATTCGATTTGGTCCGCCGCCGTTGCCATCGTGCTCAAGCCCTTGCCACCGCTGCTCTCCCTCCTCACCGCGTCTCCGCGCTGCCTCGCACAGCATCGCCACCACCAGTCCACGCCACCGCCACCACCAGTCCGCGGTGCTGCCCGCCACTAGCGCCCCGCTCCCTTCTTCACCACTCCATCCTGCTCCACCCGCACCACCGCTCATCCAAGGGCCGCCGCCGCTCTTCCTCCTCAACGCCGGCGTCCCTCTCCTCCTACCAGCCGATGGTGAGCTCTTTCCTCCAATCGTGGCTAGGGTTTGATTCCTATCTTTTCAAATTTGTGAAACCCCAAGCCCTAATCCGTGGCCTAATCATGAGATTCATGCAATTGGAGTTAGGATAGGTGATTCTGGTCCATTTCACATCAGATTAGGGCAAGTTTATATCAGATTGGTGCAAAAATTCTAGACATTGGTTAAATTTGAAACAATTTCGACTCAAACTCTAAGGTCTATGAACAAGATGCCTGGTTTTAGGGGGAGTTATGTTACTTTACATAGCCCTAACATGAGTATTTGAAAAAGGTTTTAAGTTCTCATGTCAATTAAGTATGGACAAAGAAATTTGGCTCTAATTGTGAGATGGTCACGCAATTTTAGCTAAAATTTCTTAGATTTTGACAATTGACATGACATGCTAGGCTATGGTTTTCCACCTCCATTCTTTAGGATCTCTTCATATGTCTTGTTGAATCTTGTATACTTATCCACATTCTTCCGGTCTACCCTTGTGGTTTCCTTAGCAGATGGTTCACGAGAAGAGGAAGGGCAAGGAGCCCGCTCCAAAGGAGCCTAGGAAGAAGAAGAATATCAAGGCCTAGAAGGAGGCTGAGTGAGCACAGGCTGTGGCAGATGTAGCTGTAGGACAGAGACGTGCGACTAGAGGGGGGGTGAAAAGGAGCACTAGAAAACTCAAAATCATAACCCCCAAGAAAGTGCTCTACAAAGCTCAATAGAAACAGAACTAGGCACCGTCCACTGAACAGATACGTGCCTAGCAGTGCAAGGGTGTCATCCACTGAAAGGATACGCACCAATGCAGGAAAACTCAATATCCAACCAAGAATGGCACCGAGGCAACGAAACTATGCAAAAACCTCCACACGACACTCACCGCACCAAAGTGCGTCTTACTTACTCACAGCAAGCAAAGAGAATGGTCTTACAGTGGGGAATGCAAAAATCCAGAGCAGAAACACAGTGGAAAAGCCAAAGTGGGAAAAACACAACAACTCCCTGGCAAGACCGGATTGTCCGGTGGCCAACACCGGACTGTCCGGTGGAACTGGACTATCCGGTGTATGCTACCGGACTGTCCGGTGGCACGGCCCGGACAGCACCTCACTCCAAACTGTCTTGTGGGCACTGCCGGACTATCCAGTGGCCTCTGCCGGATTGTCTGGTAGACTCGCAGAAAGGCCGTTTTTAAACTCAAACGTGACCAAACCTTGTCCAAATTTCACGAAATTTTGCACAGGCTATCTGGACCTATTCCAAAGCTTTTCCCCAAAGCCACGGAATCAGCGGGAATTTCAGATCTCGTGAAATGGCAATCTTTGGGCAAGAAAGGGGAAAACACAAAGAAGGCTTGCTCGTGGCAATTCAGTAGGATTGAGATGAACTAAGTCATAATCTCCACATCCTGGCAAGTCCAAAACATTAGCAAGGAAAGGGATTCAAGCTTGGCCAACACAAACACCCAAAAAGCCAAGGATTGAACCCAAAAACCAAAGGGAGAGGGGGAGGAGAAGAACACAAGGTTGCTGCACGAATTTGCTTCGATTAAGTGCCCAAGATGGGTCTAAAGATTCAGCATACAAGCAGAAATTCATCCCAAGCAACCACCCTCACCTTCCCTCATGATTAGGAGGCTAAATCATACTCTAACCTCCCTAACAATGGAGCTCAAAGCTTGAGGACGAAAATTACCAAGAAAGGACTAATCCTAGCAGCCAAGAGAGTCCCTAATGACCTGCCTTAGACCTATCTATACCCGAGTGCTGTTTAGATAGTTTTGCACTTAGGTCCCTACAACTAGACAAACCCTAAGGACTCAAACGAAAGATTACAGGATATTTAGGGACGGACGACCATGATGAAGTCTTGATCTTCGTAAGTTCCACGCAATCCTTGGATGTTCTCCACGTGGCCAGTAGTCCAATCCGCGATCCGCCCCCGGTTTTGAAGTCAGAAACCGGGAAACTTTAGGAAGTCTTCGCCTCTACCGGATTTGGCCCATCTTCTCTATCTTGGCGAGTCGTGGCCCAACTCACCAAGGCTTGGGTAGCTTGGTTGTCGGTTTTGAGCCGAAGCTGCCAAAGCCTCCCTCGCACGCCTTCGCGCCACGCATTTGGGTTGGAGCACCGCGGTGGCGCCCGACATCCCTATCCATCGGGGCAGCCTCGCAGTCCTTGGGAAGACTTACTCCTGCCGTCGCCGTGCCGCTCCTCCGTGTACCGAACTCCCATGGCCGACAGATGCCAAGCATGCCTCCAGTCCTTCGAAGGACTTTCCTCTACCTCTTGTCCATCGGAGGGCCTCCTGTCCATCGGAGGTCTTGTGCCCAAGTCCATCTGGGTCCTGCTACTGTTGACAGTCACTCATCACTCCAGAGGCAATGGAGCCGGTCCATTGGCTCTCAGTATCCGACAGAGCAGAGGTTGGCGGAGCTGGAGGAGGTTTATAGATTGGAGGGCAGCGCAGGTCCACTCGCTCTAGGCAGCAGGCACCACCTCATACGTCAACACCACAGAGCACGGCTCCCTCTCGTGAAGGTCATCCTCGCACCCGTGGAGGAGCTACACCGTCAGTAGGATAGTTGAGTCAGTGGGAGCAGGCTCATGAGCCACCTCACACGGGACCCCGCAGCGTGACTGCTAGTGAGGATGTACGCCTGTTCGATCTAAGGAATAGGAAGACCAAGGGCATCAAGGCCCTTCGGTATGAGATGACAGTTGATGATTTCTATCCTAGGCATCTATTGGCGTTCCTTAGCCTTCAAATATAATTCCGCAAGCGCACGGTAAACGTGTTGGAGCTCTTTCACCCAAGAGTATTCCAGGGTATCGAATCCACAGAGAATGAGAAGTATAATAACACGTAACACAACCAACCGAACTAGTGAAGCTAGCAATGCAGAGGATAAAAGATAGGGGAGCAGGTTCTCGACAAATGTTAGATCACCTTACTATACTAAGCATGCAAAGAGATATACTTGTCATGTAAATATAGACACCAAAGCTGTAGCACCACTGCCAGGCACCAGAGTGCAGATTACCCAGCCGAGAAAGGCGGGTACTACAGGATAAGGCTATATCGTCAGTGAGTCTATCCGAACGTATGGGATTGGAATACTAAGAACACAAAAGCTGTCACGTAATGTGTCTACCAACCAGAGCTGCGTGGGATAGCCAACCAACCAAGGTAAACTCTAAGTATGAACACCGTCATGCCACTCAGAGAGTCTACCACTAACTGGTAATGAGCCAGAAAAGCAAGCACTACTATATAGCCAACACTATAAGCATGCACAAGGTTCCCGTAGACAGACAAGTATAACACTAAGTATGGAAGGAAAGTAAGTATGAAATAACAAAGGTAGAAGACAAGGAACTTTACTCAATCCTGGAATTGAATATCCTTCCGCTGAGAATACAAGTATGGGAGCAAGAGAAATCCAGCTCCCGCACTCTTCTCCTCACTACTCTCCTTGATACAAGAGGCACTCTCTCTACAAGCTAAGGGATAACTTCACTTCTCCACACTATACACTTCACACCAAGTGCTACTATGCCACTACATCTACACACACCCTCACTAATGAGCTATCAGGGGGTATTTATAGTGCCAAGGGAGTGAGGGGGTACTTGTTGGGTCGGTATGGTGGTTACAAGGGTGAGGGCTAGGCCGGGCGGCCTGGTAGGAGGCCGGGCGACCCCACCCTAGGCCAAGTGGCTGGGGGTGCCCTTGGATCCACTGCCTTACTTGATCCTTCGGTTGATATTGACTCCCCAAGGTGGTTGTAGGTCGGTTGGCTGTTATCCTCCTGTGCTTTTGCCTCAACCATTGAATTCTCTTTGTGTTTCTTCCTTAGCCATTGGATGGGACTCCCTTGGATTGCTGACTTAACCAATCCATGGGCTGGATTGGTGAGGTGGAAGCCTTTCGGTGT
Organism: Paspalum vaginatum; assembly: GCA_030272315.1. NCBI lineage: Eukaryota > Viridiplantae > Streptophyta > Magnoliopsida > Poales > Poaceae > Paspalum > Paspalum vaginatum. The sequence goes on from JAMSGZ010000073.1 coordinate 115,300, forward strand.
GTTTGTGCTTCTTCTCTCGGTTGCCACGGTGGATTTGTGTTTGACACGTTGTCTCTTGCATGCAGGTGAAGAATGGTGGCATTCGGAGCTAGAGGCAGGGCCGGGCGGCCTGGACAATAGGCCGAGCGGCCTGGTAGGAGGCCAGGCGGCTTAGGTCCTTAGCCCATTTCTAGCCTTCCTTCTTGGTTCACCATGTCTCGCCATGTTTTCTTTGTGTTTTGTACCGTGACATGTGTTCCTGCAAGACTTTTGTACACAACTCGTGGAACCGGTAAATATGCATGAACTTTGCATAAAATTACCCTTGGAACATGAAATATTGGTGGTTGAAATGGGTTATAATGACCGCCAACACCCCCCGACACTTAGATCTTTGCTCGTCCTCGAGCAAAGGAGAGTTAAGCATGGTGTAGAGAGCATATGACAACTGTAGTCTTAACAAGCACAAAAGATACTCCCAAATTGGTTCATCTTACCCTGGATTTCAATGGTGGCTACACTTATGATTTTGAGATGTTGACACTAAGAACGAGCCACAAGTACCACAATAGTTTTATCCCAACTATGAGCAATAGAGGTTTTTCTCACTTTTTTTTTTGAAAAGTATAGTGCTCCTTCCTTTGTTCTCAAGATCACCTCTCGATCAACTCAAGAACTTTGGCTATGTGCAAGGGTGGTGGAGTGTTTATTGGTAAGTGTGCCTTGGTATTCCCCTTTTTGATGCGAGAGAGGGCATGGAATTTTCTTTTCCTCTTTCTTACTTTCTTTTCTTTCTTTTCTCTTTTTCATTTTTTTCAATTCAATTTCATGCCTCTCTTCCTTTCTTTTTGCATGATTGACCAGGGGTAATTGGAATGTTTGTATAGCACATCTTACTGGAGCTTTGTGATATGGACGTGCACGTGATAGCCAAAAGTTATGAATGATTCTAACTCATTTGATGGTACACAATTTGACAAGGTTCAAAACATTTAGAAAAGCCTTTTGGATGCATAAGAATTTTCATTTGTGGCACTGGTAGGACATGTGTCTCGAGAACATTGGAGAAGAACACATTTTGATATTTTAGCAAAACAAAAACTCTTTGCTCAAGCGGGAGATTGCTGGGGTGTATAGATGTTACTCATATCTCAGGAATCAACATCTTAAATAAAAGCGGGTCCCTAATCAAGGGTATCCATGGGCAATTTTACTTCAACATAGGGAGTAAAGTTTGCACAAGCATAGACACAGGTTGTCAATATGATCATGTAGAGTAAATTTTATCCAAGTTTCATGTATAGTGTGGAATATAAGGACCAAATATGAAAAATTGCGATAATACCTGGTCCATGTGCAAGGTCGAGGTAGAGATGGGCTGACTCAGCCTAGGACCAGGCCGGGTGGCCTGGTCAGGAGCCGGGCGGCCTGACATTGGGGTCTTCCGACCTTTGCATCGATCGTGTTGCGTGGAAAAGTGTTTTGGGACGTCCTTTTTTGCGTTTGGTATGTTTTTCATCAACTTGACAGGCCGGGTAGCCTGGGTAGGCGCTGGGCAGCCTGGGCTGGAGGCCGGGCATCTTGGGGTTAGGCCCGGCGGCCAGCCTTTGGCTCAGTTCATCCCAAGTTTTTATGTGCAGCGAGGTGCAACCCTATACATCGTGATTCATCGTTCGTTTCTGCAGGGTTAGTGACGAGAGTTTGGGGGAAGGCTAAGTGCATTCCCCCCACACTTGAACTCAAAGCAGGGATAGACAAAACATTTATTGAACTAAGCATTAATCAAACAAAGATAAAGATAGGCGCTGTCCATACAAAGAAAGAAATAAATGAAACAAAACCTAAGCACTAGGAAAGCAAAAAGGGCGCCTATACTAAAATTTATTATGAAGCCATGGGCATCTATGGTTTTGGATCATATATATCAGGATGCCCTGTGGCTTCCGCGAGGCGGCGGAACTTGGAAGAGAAGCCCTTCCTAAGGGTTTCTAGCTTATCATTAATCTCCCACTTCCAAAGTTCGCCTTCCGGGTAGCGCTCCTCAAGTCTTAGTAGTGCGTGCTTGAGCGCTTTGATCTCCATCTTTAGAGACTCGATGGTCCCTTTCTCATTCTCCTCCTCCTCCTCTGAATCTTTAAATTGGCTCGGTGGAGTGCGGATCGGAGGGGGTTTGAAGATCCTCTTCACGGTCCACCTAGGGGGGAGTGGAGCCAATGGACTCATCAATTGATACGTCCCCCCTAAGGACGTTCTCCAAGTGCTTAGGGACCAACACCTTCCTCCACCTTCCAAAGGGAGTAACTCCACCCCGAATGGTGTAGGTTGGTGCTTGCGGCCCCTTGGGCACCTCCTTGCCCGTGCCCTCCACGGAATCTTCCGAGAAGAGTTTCCGAAATGGCACCTTGGGGCTGATTGCCCCGACCTTAGGTCGAGGGGAATCTGCCCAGAACACCTTCTTCGCGATGGTACGTGCAGGAGATAGGGCACGCACAGGCCTTCCCGCACTATGTGAGCACGCGAGGGAGGCCGGGCGGCCTGCCCTGAGGCCGGGCGGCCTGAGGGGGTGGCCGGGCAGCTAGTGGTGCCACATCCAGCACCCTCATGGTGCCGTTCGCCATTGCTACGTGGGTGAACTCGTCGTCAGAGGCCGGCGAATAGGTCGCCGTGGTGCCGGATGTTAGGGCAAGGCTCTTGGATGGAGTGTTGTTGGAGGCCATGAATTAGTTTTATTTTCGAGTGGAGATGAGATGGGAATGGAGAGAGTGGCTGGAAGGAAGAAAACCTCATGTTTAAGTCGTGAAAACTCAATCTCATCCACTCAACGATGTCTAGCGGCTTAGGGATCAACTCAACTCAAAAAATTTCGAAAAGAGGCGGCTGGGCGGCAAGGTGGGAGGCCAAGCAGCTTGTATGAGGTCAGGCAGCCTGGCCCTTAGGCCGGGTGGCTTCACCAAGCGGCTGGGCAGCCTGACCTAAGGTCGGCCAGCCTCGCCGACCCTAGTTTAGCAGACCAGGTATCGGTTTTACCCTTCTAGGTGCTTGAAACCCTATTTCATCGTGGTGTACCGTCACTTTGTTGTGATTTGGTGATGTGGAAGCAAAAGGTGAGATAAGACAGAAAAGAGAGGAGCATGGTAGTGTACATGGCTTCGTTTATGGTCGGAGCTAGACCGTGGCCGTGTGATCATGCTGTTTCTTGCAGCTCGTAGACGTCCACTTCTTCGAGCTGTGACATTTCGGACTCTAGGAAAACTTTTAGGCGTTGCCCGTTCGCCTTAAAGATTTTCCCGTCATCGTCCTGGAGGGTGATGGCACCGTGATCGGTGGCATCAAGGACCAAAAATGGCCCTTCCCACTTACTTCTAAGCTTACCATGACCAAACAAACGGACGCGAGAATTAAAAAGTAGTACCTTATCGCCTGGTTTGAATGTCTTGATCTTGATACGCTTGTCGTGCCATCTTTTGGTTCACTCTTTGTATAGCTTAGCACTGTGGTACGCCTTCTCCCTCCATTCCACCAATTCGGCGAGTTGAATCTGACGTCGAACTCCCGCTGATTGGAGATCCATGTTCCATTTCCTTATCGCCCAGTGAAACTTGAACTCAAGTTCTACTGGTAGGTGACAAGTCTTGCCGTACACCATTTGGTACGGTGTCATGCCAATGGGAGTTTTATATGCTGTGCGGTACACCCATAGAGCGTTGGGTAGCTTGGATACCCAATCTTTTCCCATAGCCTCGACAGTTTTCTGCAGGATGTTCTTGATCTGCTTGTTTGATGTCTCAGCTTGGCCACTTGTTTGCGGGTGATAAGGAGTGGCGACAAGGTGATCCATGCCGAGTTCTGCAAGGCATCTCTTGAATCTTTTATCTATGAAGTGAGGTCCTCCATCGCTGATGATGACCCTTGGCGTACCAAATCAAGGAAAGATGGTGTCGTAGAACATTCTGATTGAATGCCTCGAATCTGCCACGGAGCACGGTAGTTCCTCTACCCATTTTGATACATAGTCCACTGCGATCAGGATGTATTCTTTGTCTCCACACTTGCGGAAAGGCCCCATGAAGTCTATGCCCCACACATCGAATATGTTGAGTTGAAGGTTGCTTGTGAGTGGCATAGCATCCCTTGGGTTAATGTTTCCTTGGCGCTGACACCGTGAGCACCTTCGTATGAACTCTTTGGCATCATCGTACGTATTTGGCCAGTAGAATCCACTTTGCCAAATCTTTGCATGAGTCCGATAGGCTCCATAGTGACCACCATAGGAAGTTGAGTGATATCTATCAAGGATTTGAGGTACTTCGCAAGTTGGAATGCAGCGACGCAAGAGTCCGTCTACGCATAGTTTGTATAGGTAGGGGTCATCCCAGAGATAGAGCCGGCTGTCATGGATCAATTTCCTCTTGTCAACTCCTTCAGGTATATATCCCATGACCAGGTAATGACCAGATCTGCGTACCATGGTTGGGATGTGGTGACCTTTAGGAGGGTGTCATCTCTCATGTAGTCATCTATCGGCAAGGATGATGTCTCTTCAAATTGCATTCGTGAGAGATGATCGGCAACTGAATTCTCAACTCCCTTCTTATCTCTGATTTCTATGTCAAATTCTTGGAGTAGTAGGATCCACCGTATCAGTCATGGCTTTGCATATTTCTTGGTGAGGAGGTATTTGAGAGCTGCATGATCTGTATATATGATGACCTTGGCTCCCACCAAATATGATCTGAACTTGTCAATGGCGAAGATGACTGCTAACAACTCTCATTCGGTGGTAAAGTAATTCAGCTGCAGGCTAGTGAGTGTCTTGCTCGCATAGGATATGGCATGATGTTTTCTATCCTTGCTCTGGCCTAGGACTGCTCCTATAGCATAATCACTGGCAGCGTACATGATTTCAAAAGGAGCATTCCAGTCTCGTGGTTGGATAATGGGTGCTGTGACTAGAGCCTTCTTGAGTGTATCGAATGCTTCAAGGCAGGCATCATCAAACACAAAGGGTGTGTCCTTGGCTAGGAGATTAGTCATAGGCCAGGCAATAAAGGAGAAGTTTTTGATGAATCTCCTGTAGAACCCAGCATGGCCACGAAAGCTTCGGAGTGCCTTGATGTTTGCTGGAGGTGGAAGCTGCTCAATGACTTCAATTTTTGCACGGTCCACCTCTATGCCTCTCTCTGAGACTCTGTGTCCTAGCACAATCCCTTCTCTGACATAAAGTGACACTTTTCCCAGTTTAGGACGAGGTCGACTTCTTTGCATCGCTGGAGAACCTTCTCCAAGTTCTCTAGACATCCATCAAAGGTCTTGCTATAAACTGAGAAGTCATCCATGAAGACTTCCATTATATTTTCTATCAGGTCGGAGAATATGGCCAACATGCAACGCTGGAATGATGCTGGAGCATTGCACAGCCCAAATGACATCCGTCGATATGCAAACGTGCCATAAGGACATGTGAAGGTGGTCTTACTCTGGTCATCCGGGTGAATTGGGATCTGGTGATAACTGTGATGCCCTAGGCATCTCAAATGCATTACACTAAAATCATTAGCATAATGACATCTTTTCCAAGGCCTTTTACCTTGAGAGCATGTATAAGTTGAGTCATTTAAGCAACTAAACTCAGTTTACAGAAAAGCGGTGCTTATGTGGCAGTTATAACTTCAATACAGTTGTGAATTGTATAAAACTTTATATACCAAACTTGTAGGCAATCCCATAAGGAATGACTTTGATATTTTGTGTCATGGCATGCATGAATGTTGAAACCTAGTTTTGGGGCATTTTATGTAAAAATGTGATTTCTGCCAAATTCAGTCCTGTTTGGTAAATTCAAAATTTTGTGAAACAAAATTCAAAATCTTGCCATGTCTTGAATACCAAAGTTGTAGTTCATGAGATTCTATGCAACATTGGTATTTTTCACCTTTCGTGAAAATGCACCTAAAATGGACTTTTATAATTTCCAAGTTGGGGGTTTCAAATGGTCAAACAAGAGTCAGCAAGTTAATTTCAAAATTAAATCATTTTAAATTTGGAATCTGGTATAGGTCCTTTTGACAAAGTTGTAGATTTCAAAAAGTAAAACATTTCATTCAATTGGGACTTTTTCAAATTCGGCTTCTAAATTGGTCAAATTTTCAAAATTCAGAAACCTAATCAGCTGGTCAAAGGGGGTTTATCTTTTTTCGATTTTCTTTTTTTTTTCTCGTCTCTATGACAGGCGGGACCCACCTGTCAGCCCCGCCCGCGCCAGCGCATGGGTCGATCCCCGGCCCCTCGCTCCGTGCACCCGGTCCATGCACCCTGATCTTTGTTTCCGTCCTTGGTCCCACCTGTCAGTCCCACCGGTCCATGGACCCGGTTCACCCACGCGCCTCCCTCCTCTCTCGCCGCCCGCGCGCGCCCACGCGGCGCTGCGCGCCGAGCGGCCGTGGCCACGCACCGGCCTTCCCGGCCGCCGCGGCCACGCGCCCCTGCCGCGCGCGGACAGCGCGCGCGCGGCGTGCCCCCAAGACGAGGGCGAGGCCCCGACCTTTTCCCCCAACTCCATTCGCGCGCCCGCCCTTCCGCTCAGCCCCTGCCCGCCTCGTCCCCGCCGTCCGCCATTGACGGCGAGCTTCGAGCTCGAGCTCGCTCCGCCCCCTCCGTCGCTCCCCGTGCCTCCCCACCTACCCCGCGACCTTCGCCTCGCTCCCGCGCACCTCGCGCCCTAGACCTCGTCGCCATTCCCCGCCCGGACGCCGAGGTTCGACCTCGCCTCGACGTCGCGCCGCGCCGGTTCACCCTCGGTTCATCTCCGCCGTCCGCCTCGTCCACGCCGTCTCTGCCGTCACCACCACCCCAAGGTAGAAGCCCCGTACGGGGAACACCTTCCCCAACTCGTGTCGCGGCCGCGGCGAGCCCCGGCTCGCCGGCGCGCGCGCGCCCTTCCGCGCGGCCGCGGCCGACGCGAGGAAGAAGAAGGGGGCCGGGCAAATTTCAGATCCGGCCCCTGCTTTTTCCATTATTTGCGAATCAGTCCACCGCACTGTGCACTGAGTCTTGTAAATTTTGCACGGGAACCCTCGGAAGCTATGAATAATTACAGATAGGCCCTGGATCTGTTTATTTTCGGTTAAAATGCTTTTAAAAAGGCTGAAACTTTGAAAAATCATAATAAAGCGTATAAAAATCCAAAAATAGCAAACTTTGTTGCATTGTGTTCCTAATAAATAGATCTACAGGATGGGTATGATGGTTGAGTAGGAAAAGACAGTTTTGCCCCTGTTTTTGTGCAAGCATGAAAAGCCTCGATAAATAGAAAATATGGTTAAAATGAACTCCAAAAATTGTGAAATTTGGGCAGAGACCTTTTTATTCTGTGTAGGCTCTATGAAAATTTTGGTAGCTCAAATGTCCACTGCTAATTACCATTTTGCCCCTACATGTGTTTTTAGCATGGAAATAAATGAAGAAATGTTGTTTATATAAAAATTAGGTTCTAAATGGTTATACCTAGTTTATTGTGCTCCTTATAGCATAAAAGAGTTCTAGATGGTAGTAGACATCGATCTTTTCGCATAAATCGATGCAACTCAGTCACACACCATGTTATTTTATGTGACAAGCTAAGCTGTCGTAGATGATGGCTTGTACGATTTCTTAGTACGAAACAATTTTCGCCTCAATATGCATAACCCTATACCATGAATCATAAATTCACTGATTTACTGCATTACGCTCACATCATAAAGCAAGCATTGCACTAATATATGTTCTACTCGCATCATGTCATGCATATAGAGTCCGCGAACGAAGAACCACCGCCGAACCAAACCGTCGCGGAGGAACCCGAAGAGGAGTTGCACCAGGAACCAGAGGGCCAGCAGCAGGAACCAGACTACGCTCCGGAGGAATCTACTGACCCTAGTGAAGAAGGTAGGCAGGACCATACTCTACCCAGCAAACAAGTTATACTTGATGATTACGCATATGCATTAGGAGTTGTTTGGAACCAATTGCATTAGACTTCCTGGCCGCCCTGGCCTTAGCACCTATACATAGAGTTCGTAGGACGAGTATGCCTAGAAGTTGCTAGGTACGGGTAGACACGAGTGTGTGTACTCGTCACGTAGGTATTTTCAAAGTTACAAAAAGCTTACAGTCATATCACTTATTACTGTCGCTCTTAAAGTTAAATAGAGACCGGGCGGAGATTTATTTCAGTATTTCCTTTATCATGATGTCGCACCCGGACTCCGCCTGAGTCGTTTAAGGCCCGTCCGCTGTTCGTCTGCTGATCGGCATAACATTGCTAGAGTGCTTAACCGGGAAATGGGACCGGTGAAGTCTTACCTGGGTTTGTCCGAAGTTTTCGAGGCTCCGCTCATCCACTTGCTGGAGGCCGAAGGGCCCGGGGGCGCTTGTACTCGAGGGAGGGCTGATCCGGTGCGACCATGGTATCGCTCCTAAGGGAGGGCTGACCTGGTGCGGCCGTGGTATCGCTCCTGAGGGGGCACAACCCGGGGGTTAGGTGAGGGCGCTTTGAATCTTGGGACAAGACAGGTGGAGATAGGGGCTATATGTGGGAACGCGATGGCTAGTAAGCATATACCCCTGGCATGATAGTTATTCCCGGGAATTAAAAATCGATTCGAATCGCTGATGCCCACCAGGTGTGGGAATGCCAATATCACTGTCGGGCAACGTAGTAATTACTTAAACTCTCGGTACCTTAATACTCATGGTTTTGGAATACTACATGTTTGAGCTGAGTTGTTATCTTGCAAAGACTTACTTCTATGTTGGCGATCATAGAGACAATGAAACTTGTTATTTATGTTAATTAAGTCGCTGTTAAAAACTAAAAGCTAAGGATCTACTTGTTAGTAAGCTGCTTCGCGTCAGCCGTAAGCCAAATCCATTAAGACCTACTGAGTAATTAGTACTCAGGGTTTGCCCCCACATTTTGAGCGCAGGTATGGAATTCATGGTGTGCGCCTGTGTTGGAGGCGGGGCATGCCATCATGTAGGATGAAGTGACTAAGTGGCACGAGGACAACATCGGTGGGCTCGATGTTGTACCTCCAATGCAAAACTTTTGGTGACAACATGGTGATCTAAACTTATATTTTTCCGCTGCGAGAAACTTTCAAACTTGCTACCGTATAATATTATGTTGGACTGGTATTTTATGTAAAAACTGGTTTGTAAATAAATCTACTTTTATGCTATTTAACTGCCTGTGATGATGTTTCTGTTGTGGCTCCATCGTGAGTCGGATGTGTATGATGTCGGTTCCTCTGGGAAAAGGTAATATCGGGAGTCGAATGACTCTCGACGGACGACCGGGTTTAGTTCGGTCTAATCGCACTGCAAGCCAGAGGTGGCAGGTGTGCTTAGCCCGGATTAAATCGGCGGTTCCGCCACAGCTGGTATCAGAGCCGATCATACACAGACAACAGACATATCATCCAGTTTTGATTTGCAAACCTATTTTCGAAAACCCTTTTCGAAGTATTTGAAAAGTGAGAGTATCGATATGCCCATATTAAGGATGTTAGTGAAATACCAGGTGACATCGCTAACATTCTGACCTAGATAGAATTCATATGCATATTCGGTGCTTTGGGAAGCAACATTTCGGCCATAGCTATCCCCAGTACTGGTGGAGCGCTATTGGGATTTGCGGACTGTTGCGAACCCTGCATTCATGCTGATAGGGCAGAACTCTTTAAGGGGGGTGGTCACGCTATTGGAGTGTTTCGTGACCACTTTTCCTTCAACCAAAATTATAACTAGATCTTGTTGGCTACCGTTTCTCTCCCCAGCTATTTCCCCAGTACTAGAGGAAGACCGGGTGTGTTGGGAGAAATGGCGCCACTACGTCGTCTACCAGACGTAGCTTAAAGAAATTCGTGGGTGCCACTTCTAGGGTTAGAGTGGTAATGATTGGTCATGGTAATGATGATGATATGAGCATGCATTTTTCTGCAGGTACACTAACCACGTGCGAAATTAAGAACGAGTAGAGAACGACTAGTTGCATTAGAGAGTGCCGTGCATATATGTCACCGGATACTCGCTAGATATATAAATTATGCTTAAGGTGTGTGATGTGAGATCGAATAGGACGAGTCATGCATCATGTTTATTCTTATTTGTTCATACTTGGGAGTTTGTCGCTAAAAGATAAATAAGTAAAATGAAAGTCCAATGATGTTTTCGGCACCCATCACCCACTTAACCGTTAAACTTACATGCAACCTATGCTTATCACTGATTAAGGTCTCTTATTTAAAAACAGATGGCCAGGACCAAGCAAACCGCCCGCAAAGCCACCAGTGCGAGGGGACTTCGCATACAGGAGGGAAGGGCTGCTCCCCTCCCACCAGTGACCCACACCCCTCCTCAGCTTGAGAATGGGATGGTTCACACCCGTTGCCGTGAGGAGAACGGCCTTGCGCAGATCCTTTGTCGGGCTCTGCGTGAGATGAGGCGCAGGCCGTGCCCTTTCTTCTCAGTGCAGACGGTGCACGCGGAGGGACACTGCATGGCCAGTGTTGTCCTTCCTTCGAGCCACACCGCGGTCCGGCAGACGATCACCGTCTACGGGGCCAATGAGGAGGACGCTTACGACAAGGTCACCCTAGCAGCCATCACTTCACTCAGCTCCTCGGGTGCAGCAGGGATGTCAGTGCTGCGCTACCTTCCCACCGATGGCTACGACGACGAGTGGCTCCGTCGTCACAACATGCTGGAGGAGCGGATTGACACCAGGCCCTATGCTGCGACCATGCAGTTTGCTCACAGCGTACACGGGATGTATCTCCGTGCCGAGGACCGTGTCTCCCACTACCGCGACCAGCACATGTATGCTCAGGACCGTATTGAGGAGCTGGAGGCAGAGTTGGCCGAGGCACAGCAGCGCCTGGCGCAGTACGAGCCGGACCCTTCAGTTGCCCCTGTGGTGGAGGATGAGGGCAGCATGGTGTCTGACGCACGTAACGGGCGTTAGAGAGTTTGGCAATGGCATTGTGTGATGAAGCCTTTTGTAGATGGTGCACGTTGTGAGCGATGTTTTGTACTATATCGCTCCGTGCAGTTTGCCATGACTGTACTAAACAGTGGTGAGGTCGAAAGAACTCACTTATGTACGTCATGTAACCTAATGTAGAACCTTAAGTTAGTGTTCCGAGGTGATGGATGAGATGGCCCATGTGTGTACTAAGTAAACCTTTAGTTTATTAAGACTCTATAAGTATGGTTGAAGTAACTGTTGAGTGCGCATGGATAATGTGAATGATGCGATGTCGTTAAGCTTGGCCTTGAGAGATAAAGTCTAACTGTTTTGTTACAAATTCACCTGTGCTCACAAATTGCCTATAGTCCTATGATCTTGCTGTCACCATATTTCTGCACATGGGCTATTGGGCTGAACCCATATGATTCCATTTTGCAGATGGTGAACACTCGCATGGGGCAGTCATCAGGGCAGTCAGCGCAAGGCGCTCCACCCCCGCCGGAGCTGGCCACTTTGGTGGTCCAACAAGCTGAGCTGATTCGGTTATTAGCAGAAGACCGTCAAGCCCGTGGGCAACAACAGCCGCGGGAGTACAGGCCACGTGGCATTACTTACCAGGACTTCGAGGGGCTGCGACCCCCGGTTTTCACCAACTGCCCAGAGCCACTGGCGGCAGACGACTGGCTTCGCACTGTCCAGTCCAAGTTTACCCTTCTGCCAGGGATCAATGAGCAAGAGAAGGCTCGATTTGCTGCTCAGCTGCTTCATGGGCCTGCGGGAGCGTGGTACGCCACTTTCCTCGCCATGCAGGAAGAGGGCCATGAGCCCACATGGGAGGAGTTCCGACAAGCTTTCCGGGCTCACTACATCCCGGCAAGTTTGATGGAGCAAAAGCGTCGCGAGTTCCGAGACCTCAAGCAGGGCAACCGGACCGTGATGCAATATGTGCAGATCTTTATCCACCTCTCACAGTATGCTCCGAGAGATGTTGCTACTGAGCCGGAGCGGGCCGAGAGACTCCTAGAGGGCCTTGACCCTACCCTCCGAACTCACCTGGCTCGGCGCTACCAGAGCTTCACTGAGCTGGTAGACACTGCTCTCGAAATGGAGAATCGTCTCCGTGCTGCTAACGAGGATCAGAAGCGCAAAAGGATAGCCAACACCTCGGCGACTGGCCCTTCACAGAAGCAGAAGACCGCATACAAGCCTCAACAGCAAAATCATCAGCAGTCTCGCTATGTGGTCCGACCCAACCAACCAAGGTGGATTCATCGGGCGGCACCGCAGCAACAGTACCCCATTTATCGAGCACCCGTACAGTTGCCAACTCCCCGTGCTCCCATTGTTCCGGGGCCGGGCGCTCCTTGTTACAACTGCGGCAAGATCGGCCATTTCATTAAGGATTGCAGAGCGCCTCGCAGGATCCAAGGTCCTGTTCCTGCGGGTGGAAACCAACAGAACAAGCCGAAGGGATTCGTACCCAAGACAGGTCGAGTGCACTACGTGCACATGGAGCAGATCCCTACAGGAGAGCCTGTTCTCGCCGGTACGTTCATGGTCAACGGTCAGCCGACCGTCGTGTTATTTGATTCAGGAGCTACTCATACTTTCATTAGTCAGTCATATACATCCAAGCACAGGGTAGAGACTTCATATATAAAAGAGAAATATCAAATCACCGCGCCTGGGAACCCGATAAATACAAATCTGATAGTAAAAGGGTTAAGGCTGAGTATAGGAAAGGAAGATTTCATAATCAATCCTGTGGTGCTGCCACACCGGGGGATTGATATCATCTTAGGGATGAATTGGATGACAGAAAACAATGCAGTCCTGGATATTGGCAGCAGGACAGTGCAGTTAAGGTCTAGTGTCAGCGGCAAGATTCTACGAATACACATGCCAAATCAAAAACACATGACCCCCACGGTCAATGCGACTGAACTACAAGAGGTTAAAAAGATACCGGTAGTGTGTGAATTCCCGGACGTATTTCCAGAAGAACTTCCGGGACTACCACCAAAACGGGACGTAGAATTTGCCATTGAACTCGTTCCAGGCACGGCACCTGTGTCAAAAAGACCATACAGGATGCCACCTGATGATTTGAAGGAATTGAAAGTACAGCTACAAGAACAATTAGACAAAGGGTTCATTAGGCCTAGTTCATCACCGTGGGGTTGTCCAGCTCTCTTTGTTGAGAAAAAGGATCATGGTGGGAAAAGATTGTGCGTTGACTATCGGCCACTGAATGCAGTGACCGTCAAAAACAAATACCCACTGCCACACATCGACATTCTATTTGATCAGTTAGCCGGGGCTAAGGTCTTTTCTAAAATTGACCTAAGGTCTGGCTACTATCAGATGAAGATTAGAGAAGAGGATATACCCAAGACAGCATTCTCTACCAAATACGGCTTGTATGAGTACTTGGTCATGTCATTTGGACTAACCAACGCACCGGCTTTCTTCATGTATATGATGAACTCGGTGTTCATGAATGAACTTGATAAGTTCGTAGTGGTATTCATAGATGACATACTAATCTACTCCAAAAATGAAAAAGAACATGAAGAACACTTGAGGATCGTGCTTACTCGGCTCAGAGAGCATAAGCTTTATGCCAAGTTTAGCAAGTGTGCATTCTGGCTGAAAGAAGTGAGTTTCTTGGGCCATGTGCTATCTGAAAAGGGAGTAGCAGTTGACCCTAATAAAGTAGAAGATGTGCTAAATTGGAAGCAACCAGAGACTGTGACTGAAATCCGGAGTTTTCTTGGTTTAGCGGGATACTACCGCCGCTTTATCAAAGATTTCTCCAAAATTGCAAAACCTATGACCTCTTTGACCAAGAAAAATGCCAAGTTCATTTGGAATCCGAAATGTGAAGAAGCTTTTCAGACCTTGAAGAAATTGTTAACCTCAGCACCAGTGCTAGCTCAACCAGATATTACCAAGCCTTTTGAAGTGTACTGTGATGCCTCCGGTAATGGGCTTGGCTGTGTCTTGATGCAAGAAGGAAGAGTAATTGCTTATGCCTCCCGTCAACTGAGGAAACATGAAGCCAACTATCCAACACATGACCTTGAGTTAGCTGCAGTCGTTCATGCACTAAAAATTTGGAGACACTATCTGTTAGGCAACACATGTCACATCTACACTGACCATAAGAGTCTCAAATATATTTTCACCCAACCCGAAATCAATATGAGGCAGAGGCGATGGTTAGAGCTGATAAAAGATTATGATCTGGAGATACACTACCACCCAGGCAAGGCCAATGTGGTAGCAGATGCACTAAGCCGAAAAGCTCATTGCAATGTGATAGAAGTCCGACCTACAGCAAGAGTAATCTGCTGTGAAATGAGTGACATTGAAACACCTCCAGGACAGCCTGCAGAACTCTATAGTATCATTATTGAGCCCACAATCAAGGCACAAGTCATAGAAGCTCAGAAGCAAGATAAGGGTATGGCACATATCCGTGAAGGTATTAGTGAAGAGAAGAAGGCGTGTTTCACGCTTGATGACCAAGGCGTCCTGTGGTTCAAGAATCGCCTAGTGGTACCCAAGGACATGGAGTTGAGAAAGAAGATACTGGACGAAGCGCACACTTCAATACTCACGATACATCCAGGCAGCAATAAGATGTACCAAGACTTGAAGCAAAAGTTTTGGTGGACCCGTATGAAACGAGAAATTGCCAAGTATGTGTCTGAGTGCGACGTGTGCAAGAAAGTAAAAGCTGATCACTTAAAATCCGCTGGAATGCTTCAGCCGCTGGATATTCCAGCATGGAAATGGGAGGATATACACATGGATTTTGTTGTGGGTTTGCCTCGTACCCAAAAAGGATATGATTCTATATGGGTGATTGTCGATCGGCTTACCAAGTCGGCACACTTCTTACCTGTCAAGACTCATTATACTGCCGCTACCTATGCAGAGCTATATATTGCACGGGTTATTTCCCTACATGGGGTACCCAAGACCATCACTTCCGATCGAGGTTCGATATTTGTGTCCCGCTTTTGGGAACATTTACAATCCGCTCTCGGAACCACTGTGATTCGAAGTTCAGCATATCACCCTCAAACCAGTGGTCAAGTAGAAAGAATAAATCAAATCCTAGAGGACATGTTAAGGGCCTGTGCACTAACTTACTCCACCAAGTGGGATAAGTGTCTACCCTGGGCAGAGTTTGCTTACAACAATAGCTACCAAAAGAGCTTAGAAATGGCTCCTTTCGAAGCTCTTTATGGTAGGAGATGCAGAACACCACTAAACTGGTCCGAACCAGGAGAACGTGTTACCTTTGGCCCTGATTTAGTGGTAGAAGCCGAAGAACAAGTGAAACTCATACACCACCATCTCAAAAGAGCACAGTCCAGACAGAAAAGTTACTCGGATAAAAGGAGGAGGCCATTAGTCTTTGATAAGGGGGATCATGTGTATCTCAAAGTATCTCCGATGAAAGGGGTACAACGGTTTGGGATGAAAGGAAAGTTAGCACCAAGGTACGTCGGTCCATTCAAGATCATTGAAAAGTGCGGAGCCGTCGCTTATCGGTTAGAACTACCACCACATCTGGCTGCGGTTCATGATGTGTTTCACGTCTCCCAACTAAAGAAGTGCTTAAGAGTGCCGGAGAAAGTGGTAGATAACTCTCAAGTTCAAATTGAACCAGATCTCACATACGAAGAACATCCTATAAAAATCCTTGATCAAAAACAAAGATCAACTCGTCAGAAAACAATCAACTTTTACAAAGTTCAATGGAGTAATCACTCCGAAGAAGAAGCCACTTGGGAGCAAGAAGAATACCTGCACACTAAGTATCCTGGGTTTCTACCATCCACTTCAAATCGGTATGTCACAACAAGCTTAACATTAGGATCTAAACTCATTACATGCACACAACATTGGCTACAACCAACTAAACCACCCACGTCACATCAAAAATCTCGGGACGAGATTTCTTTAAGGGGGGTGGGTTGTGATGCCCTAGGCATCTCAAATGCATTACACTAAAATCATTAGCATAATGACATCTTTTCCAAGGCCTTTTACCTTGAGAGCATGTATAAGTTGAGTCATTTAAGCAACTAAACTCAGTTTACAGAAAAGCGGTGCTTATGTGGCAGTTATAACTTCAATACAGTTGTGAATTGTATAAAACTTTATATACCAAACTTGTAGGCAATCCCATAAGGAATGACTTTGATATTTTGTGTCATGGCATGCATGAATGTTGAAACCTAGTTTTGGGGCATTTTATGTAAAAATGTGATTTCTGCCAAATTCAGTCCTGTTTGGTAAATTCAAAATTTTGTGAAACAAAATTCAAAATCTTGCCATGTCTTGAATACCAAAGTTGTAGTTCATGAGATTCTATGCAACATTGGTATTTTTCACCTTTCGTGAAAATGCACCTAAAATGGACTTTTATAATTTCCAAGTTGGGGGTTTCAAATGGTCAAACAAGAGTCAGCAAGTTAATTTCAAAATTAAATCATTTTAAATTTGGAATCTGGTATAGGTCCTTTTGACAAAGTTGTAGATTTCAAAAATTAAAACATTTCATTCAATTGGGACTTTTTCAAATTCGGCTTCTAAATTGGTCAAATTTTCAAAATTCAGAAACCTAATCAGCTGGTCAAAGGGGGTTTATCTTTTTTCGATTTTCTTTTTTTTTTCTCGTCTCTATGACAGGCGGGACCCACCTGTCAGCCCCGCCCGCGCCAGCGCATGGGTCGATCCCCGGCCCCTCGCTCCGTGCACCCGGTCCATGCACCCTGATCTTTGTTTCCGTCCTTGGTCCCACCTGTCAGTCCCACCGGTCCATGGACCCGGTTCACCCACGCGCCTCCCTCCTCTCTCGCCGCCCGCGCGCGCCCACGCGGCGCTGCGCGCCGAGCGGCCGTGGCCACGCGCCGGCCTTCCCGGCCGCCGCGGCCACGCGCCCCTGCCGCGCGCGGACAGCGCGCGCGCGGCGTGCCACCAAGACGAGGGCGAGGCCCCGACCTTTTCCCCCAACTCCATTCGCGCGCCCGCCTTCCGCTCAGCCCCTGCCCGCCTCGTCCCCGCCGTCCGCCATTGACGGCGAGCTTCGAGCTCGAGCTCGCTCCGCCCCCTCCGTCGCTCCCCGTGCCTCCCCACCTACCCCGCGACCTTCGCCTCGCTCCCGCGCACCTCGCGCCCTAGACCTCGTCGCCATTCCCCGCCCGGACGCCGAGGTTCGACCTCGCCTCGACGTCGCGCCGCGCCGGTTCACCCTCGGTTCATCTCCGCCGTCCGCCTCGTCCACGCCGTCTCCGCCGTCACCACCACCCCAAGGTAGAAGCCCCGTACGGGGAACACCTTCCCCGACTCGTGTCGCGGCCGCGGCGAGCCCCGGCTCGCCGGCGCGCGCGCGCCCTTCCGCGCGGCCGCGGCCGACGCGAGGAAGAAGAAGGGGGCCGGGCAAATTTCAGATCCGGCCCCTGCTTTTTCCATTATTTGCGAATCAGTCCACCGCACTGTGCACTGAGTCTTGTAAATTTTGCACGGGAACCCTCGGAAGCTATGAATAATTACAGATAGGCCCTGGATCTGTTTATTTTCGGTTAAAATCAAGGCTGAAACTTTGAAAAATCATAATAAAGCGTATAAAAATCCAAAAATAGCAAACTTTGTTGCATTGTGTTCCTAATAAATAGATCTACAGGATGGGTATGATGGTTGAGTAGGAAAAGACAGTTTTGCCCCTGTTTTTGTGCAAGCATGAAAAGCCTCGATAAATAGAAAATATGGTTAAAATGAACTCCAAAAATTGTGAAATTTGGGCAGAGACCTTTTTATTCTGTGTAGGCTCTATGAAAATTTTGGTAGCTCAAATGTCCACTGCTAATTACCATTTTGCCCCTACATGTGTTTTTAGCATGGAAATAAATGAAGAAATGTTGTTTATATAAAAATTAGGTTCTAAATGGTTATACCTAGTTTATTGTGCTCCTTATAGCATAAAAGAGTTCTAGATGGTAGTAGACATCGATCTTTTCGCATAAATCGATGCAACTCAGTCACACACCACGTTATTTTATGTGACAAGCTAAGCTGTCGTAGATGATGGCTTGTACGATTTCTTAGTACGAAACAATTTTCGCCTCAATATGCATAACCCTATACCATGAATCATAAATTCACTGATTTACTGCATTACGCTCACATCATAAAGCAAGCATTGCACTAATATATGTTCTACTCGCATCATGTCATGCATATAGAGTCCGCGAACGAAGAACCACCGCCGAACCAAACCGTCGCGGAGGAACCCGAAGAGGAGTTGCACCAGGAACCAGAGGGCCAGCAGCAGGAACCAGACTACGCTCCGGAGGAATCTACTGACCCTAGTGAAGAAGGTAGGCAGGACCATACTCTACCCAGCAAACAAGTTATACTTGATGATTACGCATATGCATTAGGAGTTGTTTGGAACCAATTGCATTAGACTTCCTGGCCGCCCTGGCCTTAGCACCTATACATAGAGTTCGTAGGATGAGTATGCCTAGAAGTTGCTAGGTATGGGTAGACACGAGTGTGTGTACTCGTCACGTAGGTATTTTCAAAGTTACAAAAAGCTTACAGTCATATCACTTATTACTGTCGCTCTTAAAGTTAAATAGAGACCGGGCGGAGATTTATTTCAGTATTTCCTTTATCATGATGTCGCACCCGGACTCCGCCCGAGTCGTTTAAGGCCCGTCCGCTGTTCGTCTGCTGATCGGCATAACATTGCTAGAGTGCTTAACCGGGAAATGGGACCGGTGAAGTCTTACCTGGGTTTGTCCAAAGTTTTCGAGGCTCCGCTCATCCACTTGCTGGAGGCCGAAGGGCCCGGGGGCGCTTGTACTCGAGGGAGGGCTGATCCGGTGCGACCATGGTATCGCTCCTAAGGGAGGGCTGACCTGGTGCGGCCGTGGTATCGCTCCTGAGGGGGCACAACCCGGGGGTTAGGTGAGGGCGCTTTGAATCTTGGGACAAGACAGGTGGAGATAGGGGCTATATGTGGGAACGCGATGGCTAGTAAGCATATACCCCTGGCATGATAGTTATTCCCGGGAATTAAAAATCGATTCGAATCGCTGATGCCCACCAGGTGTGGGAATGCCAATATCACTGTCGGGCAACGTAGTAATTACTTAAACTCTCGGTACCTTAATACTCATGGTTTTGGAATACTACATGTTTGAGCTGAGTTGTTATCTTGCAAAGACTTACTTCTATGTTGGCGATCATAGAGACAATGAAACTTGTTATTTATGTTAATTAAGTCGCTGTTAAAAACTAAAAGCTAAGGATCTACTTGTTAGTAAGCTGCTTCGCGTCAGCCGTAAGCCAAATCCATTAAGACCTACTGAGTAATTAGTACTCAGGGTTTGCCCCCACATTTTGAGCGCAGGTATGGAATTCATGGTGTGCGCCTGTGTTGGAGGCGGGGCATGCCATCATGTAGGATGAAGTGACTAAGTGGCACGAGGACAACATCGGTGGGCTCGATGTTGTACCTCCAATGCAAAACTTTTGGTGACAACATGGTGATCTAAACTTATATTTTTCCGCTGCGAGAAACTTTCAAACTTGCTACCGTATAATATTATGTTGGACTGGTATTTTATGTAAAAACTGGTTTGTAAATAAATCTACTTTTATGCTATTTAACTGCCTGTGATGATGTTTCTGTTGTGGCTCCATCGTGAGTCGGATGTGTATGATGTCGGTTCCTCTAGGAAAAGGTAATATCGGGAGTCGAATGACTCTCGACGGACGACCGGGTTTAGTTCGGTCTAATCGCACTGCAAGCCAGAGGTGGCAGGTGTGCTTAGCCCGGATTAAATCGGCGGTTCCGCCACAATAACCGAAGTAGCCATCGAGATAGCAGAAGAAGGAGTGATTGGCCAGCCTTTCGAGCATCTCGTCGATGAAAGAAATGGGGAAGTGGTCCTTGCGGGTGGCTGAGTTGAGCTTTCTATTGTCCATGCACGTTCGCCATCCCGTCACAGTGCGCTGAGGGATTAACCCATTGTTCTGATTCTTCACAACTGTCATTCCTCCCTTCTTAGGTACGACTTGGACTGGACTGACCCATTCACTATCTTGTACGGGGTAGATAATACCCGCATGTAGGAGTTTAAGTACCTCCTTCTTAACTTCCTCGCTCATCGCATTATTGAGTTTGCATTGTGGTTCCCTTGTAGGCCGATGTTTGGTCTCCATGGGGATGCGATGTGTGCATAGGTTAGGACTGATTCCCTTCAGATCTTGCAGTGAGTCCCAAGCACTGATCTTTACTTTTCCAAGACTGAGAGTAATCGCAGGCTTTCATTCTCGGTCAGCTTGTCGCTAATGATCACCGGTGTGTCCGGATTCCTATTGAGGAAGGCGTACTTCAGGTCAGGCGGTAGCTGTTTAAGCTCAATTTTTAGGGGGTCGGGCCGCAGAGATTCACCCAGTTCTTCGAACTCAAGCGGCTCTTATACCACACTGAAGTCGCTAGCCTCTTCCTCTAGGCTGTGTTGATCCTCCTCTTCCTCAAGTGAAATACCCGTCACTTCTTCTAGGGGGTCAACTTCTGGCTTAGATTCTGTTTTGGTATTCAATGCCCGACTCATGCCAATTTCGAGCACCTCTTGACCAAACTGAAGCTGTAACTGTCCTAGATTTGTCATGTTAATCAGGGAAGCAATGGGGAGCCCAATCAATATGAATGGCATAGGCCCCTCGGGTATGTCGAAGACGTGGAAGTCTACGAATATCCGCTTGTCCCACAAGGTAACTGGTATGACCCGAATGACTCCATGATTTTCCAACGATTCATTCTTGTTCCACTTCAAGCGAATGCTGGATTTTGATCGTGGTTGAGTGGGGAAGTGAGTGTCTACAACATATTTAGGAATGATGTTCACCCCAACTCGTGGGGCATAGAGAATATCTTGTGGAAGCATGTCAGATACATGGCCAGGGACGAGAGTTGGTTCTGGGTAGAACCTAACGAATTTTGTATCAAGTCTTCTCTCTTCTAGCCATTCCCGATTTATCACAGCTATAAGCCAGAGTAGGTCCTCTCTCATTTGATCTATCTGATGTGGAAAGAGGTATGCTGGTTGAGAGGTCCTTTCGAAGCGTCGGCTCACTTTAGGCAACCGAGATACATTGCCAAAGCTTGCAAATAGTTCATCGTCGAATGAGAACAGCAAAACCGATGGAGGATTCGTCACGGTTTCACTGACCCTCTCAGTGTCCTGTGACGTGCTTGGTTCAGGGACATCCTCTATCATGAGGGTTTGACGGGATAGTGGAGCTGGTGGATAGGTGTTCTGAGTTTCTTCGTGGCAGCTGGGCTCAGGTGCATCTTGTGGATATGAGCGTGGTTTCTCGATCTTACTACCATCAGAGGATTTCTCAAGGATTTTATCAAGGACTTTCCGTCCTTCTGGGACAGTTAAGTGAGAGAACGATCCTCCCGATGCTAAATCCAAACATAATCCTACGCCTGGTGATAGGCCTCGGACAAAGTGCTGCATGAGCATGGATTCTTGTATCGCCAGGTCAGGGCCAGATGTGACTAGACTGGTGAAACGTGACCAGGCTGCGGCCAAGTCCTCATAACTTCCTTGTCGGAAGTTGAGAACTTCACATCAGAGGTCAACGACTCGATGTTGTGGGAAGAAGTGTAGACATAACTTGATTTTGAGTCTTTCCCAACTCCCCTCTACTGTACCAACTGCTCTGTTATACCAAGATTTTGCTGCTCCCGTGAGTGAGAATGGAAAGAGCAGCCATCGGAGGGTTTCTACAAGCATTCTCGGAATTACGAGGCAGCTGCAGAGCTGCTCGAATTCTCTGAGGTGTGTGTAGGGGCTCTCTGACTCTAATCCCGTGAAACATTGATCCCGAACCATGGCTATCAAGCCGGGACGTAGCTGATAGCCATCTATGATGATGGGGGCGGATGATGGTGGAGGCTCTAGAAAATCGCCCTTCGGAGCAGATAATTCGCAGATAGGCGTGTGATCCATTGGGTGGAATGGTGATATGATGGTGGTGTGGTGGTGATAGTGGTGGTATAGTGGGAGATATGACGGCCTTGGTTCTGTGTTAAAATAGCTACCGTTCCCTGGTAACGGCGCCAGATTAAGCTTGTTGGCGTTCCTTAGCCTTCAGATATAATTCCCCAAGCGCACGGTAAACGCGTTGTAGCTCTTTCACCCAAGAGTATTATAGGGTATTGAATCCGCAGAGAATGACAAGTATAATAACACGTAATACAACCAACTGAACTAGTGAAGCTAGCAATGCAGAGGATAAAAGATAGGGGAGCAGGTTCTCGACAAATGTTAGGTCACCTTACTATACTAAGCATGCAAAGAGATATACTTGTCATGTAAACATAGACACCAAAGCTGTAGCACCACTGCCAGGCACCAGAGTGCTGATTACCTAGCCGAGAAAGGTAGGTACTACAGGATAAGGCTATATCGTTACTGAGTCTATCCGAATGTACAGGATTGGAATACTGAGAACACAAAAGCTGTCACGTAATGTGTCTACCAACCAGAGCTGCGTGGGATAGCCAACCAACCAAGGTAAACTCTAAGTATGAACACCGTCGTGCCACTCAGAGAGTCTACTACTAACTGGTAATGAGCCAGAAAAGCAAGCACTACTATATAGCCAACACTATAAGCATGCACAAGGTTCCCGTAAACAGACAAGTATAACACTAAGTATGGAAGCAAAGTAAGTATGAAATAACAAAGGTAGAAGACAAGGAACTTTAGTCAATCCTAGAATTGAATATCCTTCCGCTGAGATTACAAGTATGGGAGCAAGAGAAATCCAGCTCCACTCTTCTCCTCACTACTATCCTTGATACAAGAGGCACTCTCTCTACAAGCTAAGGGATAACTTCACTTCTCCACACTATACACTTCACACCAAGTGCTACTATGCCACTACATCTACACACACCCTCACTAATGAGCTATCAGGGGGTATTTATAGTGCCAAGGGAGTGAGGGGGTACTTGTAGGGTCAGTATGTAGGAGGCCGCCCGGCCTGGGGTGCCCTTGGATCCACCGCCTTACTTGATCCTTTGGTTGATATTGACTGCCCAAGGCGGTTGTAGGTCGGTTGGCGATTATTCCCGTGTGCTTTTGCCTCAAAAATTGGATTCTCTTTGTGTTTCTTCCTTAGCCATTGGATGGGAC
Source organism: Paspalum vaginatum (assembly GCA_030272315.1). Classification (NCBI taxonomy): domain Eukaryota; kingdom Viridiplantae; phylum Streptophyta; class Magnoliopsida; order Poales; family Poaceae; genus Paspalum; species Paspalum vaginatum. The sequence continues at coordinate 138,535 of JAMSGZ010000073.1, forward strand.
TCCCCTGGATTGCTGACTCAACCAATCCGTGGGCTGGATTGGTGAGGTGGAAGCCTTCCGATGTGTTTGTGCTTCTTCTCTCGGTTGCCACGGTGGATTTGTGTTTGACACGTTGTCTCTTGCATGCAGGTGAAGAATGGTGGCATTCGGAGCCAGATGCAGGCCGGGCGGCCTAGAGATAGGCCGAGCGGCCTGGACAACAGGCCGGGTGGCCTGGTAGGAGGCCTGCGGGCCTGGGTCCTTAGCCTATTTCCAGCCTTCCTTCTTGGTTCACCATGTCTCGCCATGTTTTGTATGTTTTTGTACCGTGACATGTGTTCCTGCAAGACTTTTGTACACAACTCGTGGAACCGGTTAATATGCATGAACTTTGCATAAAATTACCCTTGGAACATGAAAAGTTGGTGGTTGAAATGGGTTATAACGACCGCCAACAGCCTTGTGACTTCAGGATTGATCGCCGCTTCTAGACAGTACTACAGGCTAGCCTGTATGAGAGTGCACTACAGGGAGGTCATAGGCTTATGCCCTAGGCAGTAATTGACTTTGACAGGGCTGAGGCAGTCAGTGGTCACAACATCAGATGATACTTCGATTACTACCTTGGATTGGCAGATTTGATGATGAATTCACGCAAGTATGTCGAGGACTGGGTACGGGTGTTCTATGCTACCCTCTACATAGCCAACCAGAGGCATTTCATTCAGTTCATGTTTGATGGGAGGGAGCACAGACTATACAGAGAGAGGATGGCTGAGCTGCTAGGTGTACTGCTGCATGAGCATTCACTACACACCATCATCTACGACGGAGTATCTCCAGCCTACAGGGGTCACGCAGGTACGGCACCACCTTTGGATCAGGTTCGACACCTATTCAGAGGTGAGATGGTGGCAGACACCTCGAAGACTCTAGGCAGGCTTAGGCCTGAGTTTTAGCTTATGCTACAAATACTGAGGATGTCCTTGATACCCAAGGCTGGGTTTCGGGAGAGGTTCACAGCCTTACAACAGGCAGTCATGACCTGTCTTACTACCTTCACAAACTTCGACATAGTGGATATCATCTTGGTAGAGATGGAGGATGTGATTGTAGATGGGATGACGACATGGAAGGCAGATGCCCTATGCTCACTGGATCACTCACATGCTTTATCAGCTTGGAGAGGAGGACGCTACCTTTCGCACCCTGTAACATGGTACCTAGACTCACTTCCCTGACTATAGGCTAGCGATGAGAGATGACCAGAGGAGAGGTGGCAGGGTAGCTAGAGTCGTCCGTGAGCAGATACCCCCAGAGCAGAGGGCTGAGATAGAGGCAGAGGACGAGGAGCTGGACACTGCAGAGGCAAGCTTTCTCTCTTACTTTTACTCCTCAAGCACCTCTGACTCCGACTATGATGAGGAGGAGGAGCAGGCCCGCTACTTCACATCCGCAGCTCACGATGCCGAGGCAGGAGGCTCAGGGGTTCCACGCTCACTGACACCGCCTCCGGCCCCGCAGGTCTCTCAGTCACAGGTCACACAGCCCGATGTGCTACAGGCCATACTTCAGACATTGGTACAATAGCAGGCAGAGCAGGCACACATACAGCAGCAGTAGACCCAACAGCTCCTCGCCTTGTAGCAAGCCTGGCTCAATTTTCAGTGTGAGGCTCGTGATCGGGCAGCCAGAGCAGAGGAATGTCAGACACTGACACTTGAGGAGATACGCACGGTGATGACCTCTCAGAGGCATGAGTATAGGCAAGAGATTGCACAGCTGAGGTTCGAGGTTCGGGGGCTGCGTGACTCGTCACAGCTGCTACCCTACCAGTCAGTCCCAGGACTTCGCTTGCTTACTCCACCTCCAGCAGTGGCTAGCACCACTCCAGGGACCTTCCCTCTGTCTCCACTGCTATGGACAGAGCTGCGACTGGTGCTCTCTCATTTGCCTGTGACAGCACTCACCTTTGAGTCACCGGTCCCGGCGACTACAGTCACTACTGTAGCTCCTACCTCCTCCGGACGGACAGGGTCGGTCACTCTTTCCAGGCGCGAGATCCTCCAGTAGACAGCACAGACCATTCTCGAGCAGGTCACTCCACGTGAGACCTCTCCTACAGCTGGTACGGATGGCCACCGCACCTGAGGATCAGGTCACTTAGCATAGGGCTCTCCTCTAGCTGACACACAGACGGCCTCGGCAGCTAAGGAGCCGGTTACTCAGAGTGGGGAGCCTCCTCTAGCTGGTGCACAGATGGGCACGATACCTGAGGCCATAGAGTCAGTGGATGTTTCAGAGTCACCATTGACAGCAGTAGACAGGATCACTTCGGAGATGACGGACTCTGACCACGACGATGACAACGATGACCACTTCCAGTTTTTAGCTCGTCGTCCTCCTCCACCTCCTCAGAGCAACTAGATCCCTCTTTGGTCCTTGATGACAAAGGGGGAGACATAGGATGGGAGTGAGATGGTGGATAGATGGTAGGGGTAGTGTCTTATTTTCTTTTGTGGGCATTTGGGAGAGTCATGCTCATAGACACTTTAGCTTGTATGGCTTGTATGATATTTGCATCTTTTGGATCTTGTGGATGAACACGGACATTTGGTTTCTGTGTATGCACGCCTCTTTATCGTGTCTGATTCATTTAGGGTGTGCCTTCGTCTCTGTTTGCTTACTTCATTTACCATCTCTACTCTTGCCATTTGTTTCTTGTCATCAATCACCAAAAGGGGGAGATTGTAAGCACTGGATCCCTAGGCGAGTTTTGGTGATTGAATGACAAGTTTAAATTGTTACTAATAAACTCATGAGTGCAGGTTTAATGATTTGAACATCTTAGTTGCTCATTGGATGTACATGTGGCCCCTAATTTCAAAGGGTTTATTTCAAGCATGCGAACATGGTTTTCTTTTGTATCTCGAAGGTTAAGGACTCTTCTAGAGTCAAGGATCATGGGTGTTGGAGGATCCTTGCTTAGATAGGGCTTCATAGTTTTCTAGAGTCCGCACTATAAAGGGGGGGTCAATGGTTAGTAGCTTGATAAAGTGATTTGCCAAGTTTTTGGGTGCGTACACAAGCCAGATCAATTTGGAACAGCAAAGGGGTAAGTTACATTAACTCAAGATTCAAGGAGTCCAAAAGCCAAACTAATACGCTTGAAGAAAACTAAAAATCAGAAAAGTGTGAATGGACCGGATTGTCCGCTCTGAGAAGGAACAGTGGAGCGGACAAATGGAGAAGACTGATGAAGTTATCCGATCTCGAGGTCATGGAAATCTAGCAGGTCCGGATTGTCCGCTCTTGTATAACCGGACAAACTTCTGGAAAAAGAAACCCGAAGCTATGCACTTGGGCAAAATCAGGAAAACAAAGGACCAGACAACACGCTTGTCGGGACCGGACAAACCTGCGGACAAAGAAACCCGACGTTATGTATTTCGATGAAGTCAGAGTTGTACCTAGAAAGGATTGTCCGTTCCGGCTGATCGGACATAACTCCGGACAATTTTAGGCCATACAGTAACGGCTAGTCCCTCAGTCCTTTCCTCCCAAGGACTGGATTGTCCGATACATGTACCTCGGACAGAGCTTCGGACATTAGTGCAGTGACGTACTGAATCAGTGACCGTTGAAAAAGTGCGTGGACCGGATTGTCCGATTTTGGAAAAGCTACGGTCTGGATTGTCCGAGGTCCACTGCGTCAGCCAGGTTTCTTTTGCAATGGCTCTCTTCGTTTGAGGGCTATATATATGGGCTCCCCGAGATCATTTGGTGCTCTTTGACACTTCAAAAATAGTACAAACTCAGAGAGCCAATTGTGCTTCACTCTTTGCTTCATACACTTACATATTCACTCCTCGAGAGCAAGTTCAAGGTCAAGGCTTGTGTGCATCCGTCTTGGTGAGGATCAAGATCAAGTGAAGACCAGTGGCTTGTTACTCTTGGTGTTTGGCAGCACCTAGGTAGACTTGGTGACCAGGGTGCGTTCTCGGAGCTTGCCAAGGAGTTGTGGAAACCCGAAGAACAAAGGTGTACAAGGCTTGAGCTCCACCTTGCCGGGATGGCGAACGGAGACTCTTAGTGAGAGCCCACAAGCATGGGAGGCGGCAAAACACTCTAGGGTGTGCCGCAATGTGTACTAGGGGAGGGTGCCAAACCTCCGACACCACGGGAAAAAATTCGGTTGTCTCTTCCCCTTGTCTCTCTACTTGATGCTTTATCTTTCTTGCTTGTTTTCATGGATTGCATCTAGTAGTCACCATGCTTAGCTTACTCTTGGCTAGTATCTCCCTTGCTTTGATCATATGTATGCTTACTAGCATGAGTAGGTTTATTTCTACCACTAGCATGAGTAGCGTTGCCTCTATTACTAGCATGAGTGGGTGTGATCTTTCTAGTTGATTAGTGTAGTTTTCGATTAGAGGGTGAAGTGGGCTAATTGGTAGATTCATTAGGACAAGGACCTTTTCAATTAGAGTTTGAAATTAGCCCAATTCACCCCCCCCCCTCTCTTGGGCATCCGATCCTTACATAGAGTAAACTCTTTGGACCAATCTTTCTCTTAGCAAAATAAGCATTCTAAGTGTGCCACATTCTTTCCCCTACCTAAAGCTCCACAAAAGCCTTAGTGTAGGAAAATTTTGGCCAAGCTCATGGCTTTTGGTGAGGAAACACTTTGGAGCGATCGAGAGTATCCTTGGGGAAGCATCCTTTGTTTTGAAAATCTTGAAAAGACCTGAGAAGAACATCCAAAAAAAGAACAAGTTTGAGTCACTCCTGCAATAAAGTCATTCTATCTCTCAACCGCCCAAGGCGAGGTAAGCAAAAAGATGAACCACAGGTACGAAATGAGGTAAACATTGATTATTTCACTCCTAGGGGAGAAGGCCGAGTGTTGAGTTGCATATAAGAATTTCCTTTCATCTTCGATATTGCAGCAACTCCTAATCCATGCCTTGTCTTAGCTTTGCTCGAGGACGAGCAAAAGTTTAAGCTTGGGGGGTGTTGACAGTTGTTATTTCGTGATTTCGACCATCAACTATCCTTTGAATGAAGCAAAACATGTGACTTTATTGGACTAACCCTTTCCACTAATGAGTTCCATGAGTTTTGTATGAATATCTGAGAGCAGGTATGAAATATAGTTGAAAATGAGATAAAATAGCAAGGAAATGGAGTCTGGCAGCCAACAGGCATAAGGGCACGGCCGCTCGGCCATATGCATGGCTGCTCGGCCATGGCCTTGGCTGCCTAGCCACCCCCAGTGGCCGCCCGGCCACCCCTTAGCGCCACCAAGCACCAGCATGGCCGCCCAGCCATCCGACTGAGCCCAAACACCTCCACCCTGCATGCAAGAATGACATGTCAAATGTACAAACTCAAGTGTGGGCCAAGTTTCCAACGTGACAAGTATTGGAAGGCATCCACGTCATCAATCAAAGTGACTTGCATCCAAGGGCCAAGGAAGAAACACACTCCAAATCCAACGATCCAAAGAGAAACACACCGGAATAACTGTCAACCGCCATCCAGAGGGCATGCAAGACGTTGCATTTCCAAAGTCGGCAAATCCAATAACCGCCCGACCATGGGCATGGCCGCCTAGCCATCACTCGGCCCCATTTTGCACGTGCATCAACTAATTCAACTGCCAACCTACTTGGGGAAGCAATCTCAGCTGAAGAAGTGCAAAGGTCAGTGGATCCTATGGCCACCCGGCCATAGGGGTGGACGCCCGACCACCCACGTGGCTGCCCAGCCACTGACTTACACCCCTCACCGACCTACACTGCCTACAAATACCCCCACACTGGTTTGGACTATAAATAGACCCCTGGAGCTTATTTGTAAAGGTGGAGAGAAGTTGAGGGAGCTATATCCTACCTTAGAGTGTTTCCTTCCTTAGTAGTTAGGATAGTCCTGGGAGTTAGAGTGAGTCGAGCTTTGCCTCGGAATTCTCGGAGGTATCTTCGAGTCTGTGGTAAAGTTCTTGTATCTTTGTACTTTTGTATCTCTAGTTTAATATATCTACATTTGCTAAATTTCTATCTCTTGCGAGTGTGGTGTACCTTTCTTTGTGTACTTGCTAGGCCTAGACTATGGTTACTCTAGTTATTCAAGACTTGTTATTCTTGCTAGTGCTATAATCCAACCTGTACACCAGCCTCTAGTTAGATCCTCTCCTCTGATCAAGGACGATCTATTGTTAATCGAGCTTCACTCGAGTACGTTTATGGAGTGCCATCCTCTCCATGTAGATTCGCTTGTAGCCCCACTCGGTGACAGCGTGTGGTGTGCCTGTGTAGTCCAGGCCCATCGTTCAGGAGGTCCATAGGCATTAGCTAGGTTCTCTTTCGGTTGCCAACTATCTAATCCCTGGCCCCTCGAGAGCACTAGAATTTTGCTTGACGCGAGACCCTGACCTGTGTACTTGAATTTCCTCAGTTAACTACGACATAGTCTTTGCAGCTGAATAGAATAAGAGTTTGGGAACTTTATCTCACTTGTTGTCCTCCTAAGCAACTATACCTTTCTACAGATATCTTTGGTAGTTTAGCTCACTTCCCACCATACACCTATCTTTTACTGGCTTACCCCTGTCTAATTACTAGTAGGTATATTTATTTAAGTCTATAGCTCATTTGACTTGAGTTTATCCAATTACAGTCTCTCGCCTGCTGCTTCCCTATGGATTTTTACGATACTCAGAATACTCTAGGTTAAAAGGCTACAGTGAATCTCCGTGCGCTTGCGAAGTAAAATCTGTTACACTAAGAGACGTCAGCAAGCTTTTTTCTGGTGCCGTTGCCGAGGAAGCAATAGGCAGAGAGATAATTGATATCTCATTTTGAACCCTATATACTTAATAAATTTACCGCTAGTTTTTAGCAGGCTCACTTTGCTCTGTTGTCTTGTTGTGGTTGCAACAGAGAGGTGTATGACCGGTTTTGACTTGCCGGAAAATTACCACAATAACCCAGAGTCACTGTTCAGGAGAGTCTATCCAAAGTCTATCAACGAACAGAGACCTATATGAAGGGATCCACGTGGCCACCCAGCCACCAACTTACACCCCTCACCGACCTACACTGCCTACAAGTACCCCCCCAGACTGGTTTGGACTATAAATAGACAACCAGAGCTTATTTGTAAAGGTGGGGAGAAGTTGAGGGAGCTACATCCTACCTTAGAGTGTTTCATTCCTTCCTTAGTAGTTAGGATAGTCCTAGGAGTTAGAGTGAGTCAAGCTTTGCCTCAGAGTTCTTGGAGATATCTTCGAGTCTATGGTAAAGTTATTGTATCTTTGTACTTTTGTATCTCTAGTTTAATATATCTACATTTGCTAAATTTCTATCTCTTGCAAGTGTGGTGTACCTTTATTTGCATACATGCTAGGCCTAGACTGTGGTTACTCTAGTTATTCAAGACTTGTTATTCTTGCTAGTGCTATAATCCAACCTGTACATTAGGCTCTGGTTAGATCCTCTCCTCTGCTCAAGGACGATCTATTGTTACTCAAGCTACATTTATAGCGTGTCATCCTCTCCATGTAGATTTGCTTGGTAACCCCACTCGGTGACAGCGTGTGCTGTGCCTGTGTAATCTAGGCTCATCGTTTGGGAGGCCTGTAGGCATTAGCTAGGTTCTCTTTTGGTGGCCAACTATCTACCCCCTAACCTCTCGAGAGCGCTAGAATTTCGCTCGATGCGAGACCTTGACCTGTGTACTTGAATTTCCTTAGTTAACTGTGACATAGTTTTTGCAGCCGAATAGAATAAGAGTTTGGAAACTTTATCTCACTCGTTGTCCTCCCAAGCAACTATACCTTTCTACAGATATCTTTGGTACTTTAGCTCACTTCCCACCATACACCTATCTTTTACTGGCTTACCCCTGTCTAATTACTAGTCGGTATATTTATTTAAGCCTATGGCTCATTCGACTTGAGCTTGTCCAATTACACTCTATCGCCTGCTGCTTCCCTATGGATTTTTATGATACTCATAATACTCTGGGTGAAAAGGCTACAGTGAAACTCCGTGCGCTTGCAGAGTAAAATCTATGACGCTAAGAGGTGTCAACATAGACACATGCGGTAGCTGAGGAGCTCTCCATCAAGCGCGAACACCTCCTCACTGAGCTCGAGTTCCAATGCATGGGACGATATTCTGGATCTGCTTTCCAGTAGGTATGGGGGTTCAGGTGTCTAGGTTCTTCATCTTCAGGATGGGATCAGGCAAAACCCACCTATCCACCGCTGCTGATGTTCGCTAGTTTTTTCCCTTTTCTCCCTCTCTATGGAGATCTGGAGGGTAGGAAATAGGAAGACGGTGTGGCGGAACCGCCGATTTAATTCGGGCTAAGCACACCTGCCACCTTTGGCTTGCAGTGCGATTAGACCGAACTAAACCCGGTCGTCCGTCGAGAGTCATTCGGCTCTCGATATTACCTTTTCCCAGCGGAACCGACATCATACACATTCAGCCCACAATGGAGCCACAACAGATACATCATCTCAGGCAGTTGAATATAGCATATATAAACTTGTTTTACAAACCGATTCGAAATAATATTATAATTTTCAACATATTACCATATGAAAGGCAAGTTTGAATCAGGTAGCGGAAGCGAATTTGAAAACGTCTCACAGCGGAAGAAAATACTTTACTAGTCTTCATGCAACGTTGATCGAGACGAGCAGCACCGAGCCCACCGGTACTACCCTCCTCCAAGCAGATGTCCAGATGTCGTCGGTACCTGTTCTCAAAAGGTGGGGGCAAACCCTGAGTACTAATTACTCAGTAGGACTTAATGGATTGGCTTACGGCTGACGCAAAGCTTGCTTACTAACCTTTGGATCCTTAGCCATTGGTTTTAAACAGTGGTATATCAATATAAAATATCAAGATTCATCTTTTGCATATAACTCCATAACAACTTGTAGAAATGTAAGCAATACAATTCATACATGTTGTATCTGAAAACATGAGTAACGGACATATTATATTCAAGTAGTTACTACGTTGCCCGACAGTGATATTGGCATTCCCACACCTGGTGGGCATCAGCGATTCGAATCGATTTTTAATTCCCGGGAATAACTATCATGCCAGGGGTATATGCTTACTAGCCATCGCGTTCCCACATATAGCCCCCATCTCCACCTGACTTGTCCCAAGATTCAAAGCGCCCTCACCTAACCCCCGGGTTGTGCCCCCTCAGGAGCGATACCACGGCCGCACCAAGTCAGCCCTCCCTTAGGAGCGATACCACGGCCGCACCGGGTCAGCCCTCCCTCGAGTACAAGCGCCCCCGGGCCCAACGGCCTCCAGCAAGTGGATGAGCGGAGCCTCGAAAACTTCGGACAAACCCAGGTAAGACTTCACCGGTCCCATTTCCCGGTTAAGCACTCTAGCAATGTTATGCCGATCAGCAGACGAACAGCGGACGGGCCTTAAATGACTCAGGCGGAGCCAAACGCACACTTCATAATAAAATTATTCTCCGCCCGGTCTCCATTTAAATCATGAGCATAGTATTACTTTCTCAATAGTAATAGTTTTGTAATCTTTGAAATCACCTACGCGACGAGTGACTCCTTTCACTCGTGTCTACTCGCACCTAGCAGAGCCTAGGCAACTCGTCCTACGAACTCTATATATAGGTGCTAGGGCCAGGGCGGCCAGGGAGTCTAATGCAATTGTTTCCAAGCAACTCCTAATGCATATGCGTAATCAACAAGTATAATTTGTTTGCTGGGTTGAGTATGGTCCTGCCTACCTTTGCTTATTTTTATCAAGCCAACAAACTAAGCTAGGTTAGTTTGCCGGGTTGTGAGGCTTTGCCCCAGGCAACCCCTTGATCACTTGGACAACTCCTCCTTCCAAACACGACTGATGGGCTCTCCAGGTCGTGTCTGGGGCTTACTTGATCTTCTGGAACACCATTGCTTAAAGTAGCTCCCGTACTTGTTTCTCAATCACGTATCTGCAATAAGCGTTGCTATATGAATGCTATGCATGACACAGTGAATGAGATGCACGATCATCAAGCATTCAACTGGTTAAGCAAAATATAAGTCAAACCTCTAGTTACGCATGTAATGGATTACTAGCTCAACCAAAACCTCCCGACTGGCACTAGCATTAAAACTACTCTTATAGATCCGAAGCAATCGTGTATGTGCAATTTCACAAGAACATATACAAGAATTAAGTTGTCCACCATAAAGCTAATATGGTGATGTGAGCCGATAAAACATGCAATAGTTATTTAGTCATTTAGATTACTAAAGTAAGTGTGGGGTTTTTGTTGGATATACTGGTCTTACATTTTCGATTATTTATGTAAAATTGCATTATTTCTACTATTTCCAAATCAGAGTCACAACCTTACATGCACCACCTCCTATTCTAACAATGAGTCATGTTCATAATCTAAAGCTCATATCAAACCCCTAAAGTCACATGGAGCATTTTTCTCCATAGCAATCTTTTTCTAAATTAATATATGCTTAAATATAAGACAAGGGCAAAATAGTAATTAAACAGTTAATGCTAGGGCTACCAAAATTTAGACAGAGCCTACACATGTTCACAAGGCTTCTGCCCAATTTTTATAATTTTTGAAGCTCATTTTACCCACATTTCCTATTTATTAAGGTTTTTCATGCATGCACATTAACAGGGGCAAAAAGGTCATTTCAGGGATCTACTTCTTTGCCATTATGTAGACATACTAAAAATGAACATAATGCAACAAAGTTTGTATTTTTAGCATTTTTCTACAATTTACTATGAATTTCTAAAGTTTTAGACCTAGAAAAATGAAATTATCTTCGAAATCTCTCAGACCCGGGACCTTTACGTAGTTATTCCTAGCTTCCAGGGGCCTGCACACAAGATTTTCAAGACTCAGAGAATAGTACTACAATCGAGACAGAATTACATGAAAGAACAGGGGTTTTCTACAAAACCTCCTTCTTCCTCCTCCAGACAGGGCAGGGGGCGCGCGCGAGCCGGCTTCCCGCGTATGGCGCGTCGCGTGGGGGCGCGCGCTTGGAGCCGAGCGGGTCTGGGGAGGTGTTCCCGGCGTAGGGGTTCCTTTCCCCCAAGACGGCGCCGCGTGGGGTGGTCGGAGCTGTTGGGGAACGCGCGTGAACCGGGGAGACGCGTGTGGAGCTTGGTGACGTTTGCGCACGCTCGATCCCGGCAGTAGGCGCAGGGAACAGCGGCCCTGGGTAGCGTGCGAGCTGCGCGGTGATGAGGGGAGCCCAGAGGGGCGGATTGCAGGCTCGGGGGTAGCTCAGGGATGGTTCTCCATGGCGAGGTACGGTGATCCGGGTCATCGCGTGGCAGCGCACGCGGACGAGGCCGTTAGAGGCGATGGCAGTGGCCCGGACCTTGGGGAATAGGTGGAGCGAAGGGAGGGGAAGGTGATGCTCACGCTAGATGGACGGGAAGGAGGCCGGAGAGGGCGCAGCAGGGAGCTCGCCAAGCTCACAGCAATGGCGGCCGTCGCTCTGCGCTTGGCAAGCAGGGAGGCAGGGAGCGGAGGTAGAGGGCGAGGGCGCGGGGCACGCGGCAGGGGAAATCGCAGGCCGGGCACGGGCAGGCGGCGCGTGGCCTCGTCGTGGCAAGGTGGCCGGCGCGTGCCCGCGGAGGCGAGCGGCGCGTGGCCGGCAGCGCCGGGCGCCGGCGCCGCGTGGGCGAGCGAGAGAAGAGGAGGAGAGGGAAGGCGCGCGGTAGGCTCGGTCCATGGGCCGGGCGAGACCGACAGGTGGGGTCGGGGTGAGGAGGAGGGTGAGAGGTCTATGGACCGGGTGCACGGAGCAAGTGTGTCGGTGGAATGTGCTGGCGTGGCCAGCCCGACAGGTGGGCCCCGCTCGTCAGTGACTCAAAGAATTTCGAAAAACCCCGAAATTGGAAAACTAGCTTTGACTTTATATACAGGTTTTGGAATTTGAGAATTTTGGACACCCTAGATGCCGAATTTGGGAAAACCCAAAATACAAAAGTTGTTCTACTCTTTCAGATCTACAACTTTGTCAAAAGGAGTAATATCAGATTCCAAGTTGAAATATGATTAAATTTGAATTTAACCTGCTGACTCCAGTTTGACCAAGGTTTAAGGCAAACTTAGAAATTCCTAAAGTCTATTTTATGCTCATTTTCAGAGAAAGAGTATTATACAAATGTTGGGTGGTTTTTAATTATCTACAACTTTCTTATATGATGTTTTACATGATAGGGACTTTTGATTGCTCAAAATTTGAATTTTCCATTCAGGTCTATTTGGACAGAATTCACTAGAAGATAGAAAAGGAGCTAAAACATCTTGCAAACCTTTATGCATATCACCACACCCAATAACAAAGTTGATCTACCTAGAATTGTCTACAAGTTTGTTATAGAGAGTTTGGTCCAAAACACATCATATTTTAAACTATAGTTACAAATGCACTCAGGGGTTTTTTCATATTTTACTGCAAATTTTTGACTTCGTGATTTACTAACCTAGTTGTTGCTCTTCTCTAAACATTATTAAGCCAAAACCTTGACTTCCGCTAATCTAATCACATGTTAAAACTTTCGAGATGCTGGGGGCATCACAACCCACCCCCCTTAAAGAAATCTCGTCCCGAGATTTGTGTGAGGTATGGGTGTATAACTTAGCGTGTATTACAAAGGGTATGGCATTGTGGATTCGTGTCTTTTCGAATGCACATGGTAACATCCCAATTTTTTACCTGTTGGCTCTGTCAACGAGCTCATGAATGGTTAGTGCCTCTTTATCACAAGTAGTCACAGAGCATCCTCTAAGTTAGGCTCGGGTGGTCTCTCTAAGATACTCGACGAGTCGTGCCATATAAGAGAGCGAATGAACAAACCATGAAGAGACTGTGGTCAGTGAGCAAGTGACTGTGATTGAAGCAAAGGAATAGAGTCATTTCCTGATTTTGATACTAATATTTGAAACACAGTAAGTATCAGATTTATTCAGACGATGAAAACAAAGTGTACCCAGCCAGAGATCGAGCCAAGCAGAACATTATGATTCAAAGGATTGTCATTGGATGTGTTTTTGAGGGACACCCTCAGTCTATTTGATGGGGACTGGGTCCGCATATAAAATTCCAAGTTAGCAGGTTTTCAAAGAGTAAGATGTGGTGAAACGTAGCACATTCTACTCATCGGGACAAGAAAGGCACAAGAGGGAGAAGATAGGCCATATTCGCTTAAACAAGCTGATGATCTGTACGATTTCTTAGCGTTGGTCATGATCGATCATGAAAATGGCAGTAGCTGACATGCTCTTACTAGCAAAACAAAATGCTAGTAAACTCTCTTCTAAGAGGAAGAAAACCACTCAGAGAGAAATGACGATAAGACAAGAGCACTGGCCGAGGACAAAAGCTAGTATGGAGGATGTTCGTAAGGTACACCCTCAGGAATTAAGGTTCAACAAATGGATAGGAAATACCGACGAAGACAGTGAGAACGAAGTTGACTGTTCCCACCAACCTTTAGAGGCAAGGTCAACATGGATATGAATTAATACGAACAAGTCATAGGGTTGAGACGGGTCATCCCCATTGGTCAAGAAGGCAAGGTGAAACAAGGCAATGAAAAGATACTTACAGGATAGGGGAAATGAAATCGATCATCCCCACGAATCAAGAGTAGCGAGATCAAAAACCCGTTTATAAATGTTCCACTGTTGAAGCGATGTCATGCCTTCGCATGTCCTAATGCCAGCGCGAACCTAGTAGTACAACTATGTGACGGCCATACACATAGAACTCCAGGTCCCGTCGAGGCATCCAAGACTGCCTAAGGAGACATCACAACAAGGGTGGCTCAATCATTCCACCTACAGGGTCATGATCACTACAAGTTTTGGTAAATAAGAGGAAGTCCGAAGTGATATAAGAGCTTAGGATGCTTGAATCCCATGGTAAAAGAAGTTCCTTGATTTACAAAGCTTGTAGCAAGTAATTAACGAATAGTGAAATATAATGCAATTAGGCTAGGATTTCTTCGATCACAAGGGTTCGAAGCGCATGAACGACAAGAGTTTTAAAGAAAAATTTACCAAAGCTCAATGTGCTATCACTATAAGACTAGGAGTACATCTAACCATAGGAATGAGATACAAGTTGACTCTATAGAGCCGGACACCCGAGGTCTTTCTGATCTACGAATGTTAAAACCTTCTGATACATAAGCTTGTCCCCAAACTTTATCGTATTAATTGGTAACCAGCTAGTACTGCCTAAACGTGAGATTGATGCGTCCTGGACGAAGACCAGTTTCTTCTTTTAGCCATGTCGGTGCAGTCTTAGGCTTCACATGGGAGATGCCATGGAACAGTAGTCTTGATCTTCCACCGAGTATAAGAACATCGCCAGACTCGAGGTTGACCTTGGTCGCTCTATCCTTGTCTCGAGTATCGCTGAACAGGAATTCTGCCGTGTCGCCTAGGGAGATTGAGATGATAGGTAGACCTTGGTTGATGCTTCTTCCTGATTCATCCTTATCTTGATGGAGTCCGAGCTTCCCGACGTTGTTGTAGTAGTTAATGATGCATATGTCAGGATTGATTTGAGGAAATTCGCTTACAGTTGAATTTGCAGTTTGAGCAATTGTCTTGAAAGCTTCTGGTATCGCAGGGACTTGGGCACCATCGCATGGACGTGTTGGCCCATAGAAACCTGTAGTCGGATCCCAATTCTTTCCTAGACACATCATCCATAACTTCATCTTGGTTCTGTTTTTGAAACTAGGCTTATAGAATCCTACTAGACCAATACCTAGTTGTCGACATGTACGAACTATCTCGACTTGATCTTCAGGCTGGACGAACCCCTTCAATAAAACCAGGCCGGGTCGCAGATGTTGAACTGAAGCCGTATTAGTAGAAGATTCTCCCGCTTTTCTCTTCTTCTTGTGACCTTCAGGTGCTGTTGTTTTAGCCTTCGTGGGCTCGGGGTGATCAGGGCATAAGTCGAAGGGCTGCGACATCTGTAGCAAGAAGAATAAGGCTCCCGTAAGTTCAAGGGTTTTGAAAACTTGGTGTGGGCATAGTGTTTTCCGCGTTTACGTATTTAGAAAATATGCCAATAAGTGATTTTTCGCAAAACGATGGCACAAGACTATGGTATGTTTCTAACGTGTGTAGCATCGGTAAGTTCGAGACGGGTTTGATTTTTGGACCGATCGACATATTTATTGTATTTGACCTGCATTTATTAGACGTTTCCTATTTAGAATGAATTAGGTGTAGAAAAAATGCGACAACCTAAGCGTACTAGTCGAGTCGCTTGCTTAGTTTCTACTAGTTCTATTTGTACTTTGAGCTACGTATCAATACAATAGTAACACACACTCAACGCAATATGCTCCTAGTCACTCTTAAGTAACAAAAACAATGCATGAGATAAGACATGATGTCATGATGCATGATTCGCCTTATTCGGTCTCACATCACACACCCTATGTACAATTTATATAACTAGCGAGTATCCGGTGACATATATGCACGGCACTCCCTAATGCAACTAGTCGTTCTCTACTCGTTCTTAATTTCGCACGTGGTTAGTGTACCTGCAGAAAATGCATGCTCATACCAACATCATTACCACGACCAAACATTACCACTCTAACCCTAGAAGTGGTATCCACGAATTTCTTTAAACTACGTCTGGTGGACGACGTAGTGGCGCCATTTCTCCCAACACACCCAGTCTTCCTCTAGTACTGGGGAATTTCTGGGGAGAGAAACAGTGGCCAACAAGATCTAGCTATAATTTTGGTTGAAGGAAAAGTGGTCACGAAACACTCCAACGGCGTGACCACCCCTCTTAAAGAGTTCTGCCCTATCAGCATGAATGCAGGGTTCGCAACAGTCCGCAAATCCCAATAGCGCTCCGCCAGTACTGGGGGTAGCTATGGCCGAAATGTTGCTTCCCAAAGCGCCGAATATGCATATGAGTTCTATCTAGGTCAGAATGTTAGCGATGTCACCTGGTATTTCACTAACATCCTTAATATGGGCATATCGATACTCTCATTTTTCAAATACTTCGAAAAGGGTTTTCAAAAATAGGTTTGCAAATCAAAACTGGATGATATGTCTGTTGTCTGTGTATGATCGGCTCTGATACCAGCTGTGGCGGAACCGCCGATTTAATCCGGGCTAAGCACACCTGCCACCTTTGGCTTGCAGTGCGATTAGACCGAACTAAACCCGGTCGTCCGTCGAGAGTCATTCGGCTCTCGATATTACCTTTTCCCAGCGGAACCGACATCATACACATCCAGCCCACAATGGAGCCACAACAGATACATCATCTCAGGCAGTTGAATATAGCATATATAAACTTGTTTTACAAACCGATTCGAAATAATATTATAATTTTCAACATATTACCATATGAAAGGCAAGTTTGAATCAGGTAGCGGAAGCGAATTTGAAAACGTCTCACAGCGGAAGAAAATACTTTACTAGTCTTCATGCAACGTTGATCGAGACGAGCAGCACCGAGCCCACCGGTACTACCCTCCTCCAAGCAGATGTCCAGATGTCGTCGGTACCTGTTCTCAAAAGGTGGGGGCAAACCCTGAGTACTAATTACTCAGTAGGACTTAATGGATTGGCTTACGGCTGACGCAAAGCTTGCTTACTAACCTTTGGATCCTTAGCCATTGGTTTTAAACAGTGGTATATCAATATAAAATATCAAGATTCATCTTTTGCATATAACTCCATAACAACTTGTAGAAATGTAAGCAATACAATTCATACATGTTGTATCTGAAAACATGAGTAACGGACATATTATATTCAAGTAGTTACTACGTTGCCCGACAGTGATATTGGCATTCCCACACCTAGTGGGCATCAGCGATTCGAATCGATTTTTAATTCCCGGGAATAACTATCATGCCAGGGGTATATGCTTACTAGCCATCGCGTTCCCACATATAGCCCCCATCTCCACCTGACTTGTCCCAAGATTCAAAGCGCCCTCACCTAACCCCCGGGTTGTGCCCCCTCAGGAGCGATACCACGGCCGCACCGGGTCAGCCCTCCCTTAGGAGCGATACCACGGCCGCACCGGGTCAGCCCTCCCTCGAGTACAAGCGCCCCCGGGCCCAACGGCCTCCAGCAAGTGGATGAGCGGAGCCTCGAAAACTTCGGACAAACCCAGGTAAGACTTCACCGGTCCCATTTCCCGGTTAAGCACTCTAGCAATGTTATGCCGATCAGCAGACGAACAGCGGACGGGCCTTAAACGACTCAGGCGGAGCCAAACGCACACTTCATAATAAAATTATTCTCCGCCCGGTCTCCATTTAAATCATGAGCATAGTATTACTTTCTCAATAGTAATAGTTTTGTAATCTTTGAAATCACCTACGCGACGAGTGACTCCTTTCACTCGTGTCTACTCGCACCTAGCAGAGCCTAGGCAACTCATCCTACGAACTCTATATATAGGTGCTAGGGCCAGGGCGGCCAGGGAGTCTAATGCAATTGTTTCCAAGCAACTCCTAATGCATATGCATAATCAACAAGTATAATTTGTTTGCTGGGTTGAGTATGGTCCTGCCTACCTTTGCTTATTTTTATCAAGCCAACAAACTAAGCTAGGTTAGTTTGCCGGGTTGTGAGGCTTTGCCCCAGGCAACCCCTTGATCACTTGGACAACTCCTCCTTCCAAACACGACTGATGGGCTCTCCAGGTCGTGTCTGGGGCTTACTTGATCTTCTGGAACACCATTGCTTAAAGTAGCTCCCGTACTTGTTTCTCAATCACGTATCTGCAATAAGCGTTGCTATATGAATGCTATGCATGACACAGTGAATGAGATGCACGATCATCAAGCATTCAACTGGTTAAGCAAAATATAAGTCAAACCTCTAGTTACGCATGTAATGGATTACTAGCTCAACCAAAACCTCCCGACTGGCACTAGCATTAAAACTACTCTTATAGATCCGAAGCAATCGTGTATGTGCAATTTCACAAGAACATATACAAGAATTAAGTTGTCCACCATAAAGCTAATATGGTGATGTGAGCCGATAAAACATGCAATAGTTATTTAGTCATTTAGATTACTAAAGTAAGTGTGGGGTTTTTGTTGGATATACTGGTCTTACATTTTCGATTATTTATGTAAAATTGCATTATTTCTACTATTTCCAAATCAGAGTCACAACCTTACATGCACCACCTCCTATTCTAACAATGAGTCATGTTCATAATCTAAAGCTCATATCAAACCCCTAAAGTCACATGGAGCATTTTTCTCCATAGCAATCTTTTTCTAAATTAATATATGCTTAAATATAAGACAAGGGCAAAATAGTAATTAAACAGTTAATGCTAGGGCTACCAAAATTTAGACAGAGCCTACACATGTTCACAAGGCTTCTGCCCAATTTTTATAATTTTTGAAGCTCATTTTACCCACATTTCCTATTTATTAAGGTTTTTCATGCATGCACATTAACAGGGGCAAAAAGGTCATTTCAGGGATCTACTTCTTTGCCATTATGTAGACATACTAAAAATGAACATAATGCAACAAAGTTTGTATTTTTAGCATTTTTCTACAATTTACTATGAATTTCTAAAGTTTTAGACCTAGAAAAATGAAATTATCTTCGAAATCTCTCAGACCGGGACCTTTACGTAGTTATTCCTAGCTTCCAGGGGCCTGCACACAAGATTTTCAAGACTCAGAGAATAGTACTACAATCGAGACAGAATTACATGAAAGAACAGGGGTTTTCTACAAAACCTCCTTCTTCCTCCTCCAGACAGGGCAGGGGGCGCGCGCGAGCCAGCTTCCCGCGTATGGCGCGTCGCGTGGGGGCGCGCGCTTGGAGCCGAGCGGGTCTAGGGAGGTGTTCCCGGCGTAGGGGTTCCTTTCCCCCAAGACGGCGCCGCGTGGGGTGGTCGGAGCTGTTGGGGAACGCGCGTGAACCGGGGAGACGCGTGTGGAGCTTGGTGACGTTTGCGCACGCTCGATCCCGGCAGTAGGCGCAGGGAACAGCGGCCCTGGGTAGCGCGCGAGCTGCGCGGTGATGAGGGGAGCCCAGAGGGGCGGATTGCAGGCTCGGGGGTAGCTCAGGGATGGTTCTCCATGGCGAGGTACGGTGATCCGGGTCATCGCGTGGCAGCGCACGCGGACGAGGCCGTTAGAGGCGATGGCAGTGGCCCGGACCTTGGGGAATAGGTGGAGCGGAGGGAGGGGAAGGTGATGCTCACGCTAGATGGACGGGAAGGAGACCGGAGAGGGCGCAGCAGGGAGCTCGCCAAGCTCACAGCAATGGCGGCCGTCGCTCTGCGCGTGGCAAGCAGGGAGGCAGGGAGCGGAGGTAGAGGGCGAGGGCGCGGGGCACGCGGCAGGGGAAATCGCAGGCCGGGCACGGGCAGGCGGCGTGTGGCCTCGTCGTGGCAAGGTGGCCGGCGCGTGCCCGCGGAGGCGAGCGGCGCGTGGCCGGCAGCGCCGGGCGCCGGCGCATCGGGGGCGAGCGAAAGAAGAGGAGGAGAGGGAAGGCACGCGGTAGGCTCGGTCCATGGGCCGGGCGAGACCGACAGGTGGGGTCGGGGTGAGGAGGAGGGTGAGAGGTCTACGGACCGGGTGCACGGAGCAAGTGTGTCGGTGGAATGTGCTGGCGTGGCCAGCCCGACAGGTGGGCCCCGCTCGTCAGTGACTCAAAGAATTTCGAAAAACCCCGAAATTGGAAAACTGGCTTTGACTTTATATACAGGTTTTGGAATTTGAGAATTTTGGACACCCTAGAGGCCTAATTTGGGAAAACCCAAAATACAAAAGTTGTTCTACTCTTCCAGATCTACAACTTTGTCAAAAGGAGTAATATCAGATTCCAAGTTGAAATATGATTAAATTTGAATTTAACCTGCTGACTCCAGTTTGACCAAGGTTTAAGGCAAACTTAGAAATTCCTAAAGTCTATTTTATGCTCATTTTCAGAGAAAGAGTATTATACAAATGTTGGGTGGTTTTTAATTATCTACAACTTTCTTATATGATGTTTTACATGATAGGGACTTTTGATTGCTCAAAATTTGAATTTTCCATTCAGGTCTATTTGGACAGAATTCACTAGAAGATAGAAAAGGAGCTAAAACATCTTGCAAACCTTTATGCATATCACCACACCCAATAACAAAGTTGATCTACCTAGAATTGTCTACAAGTTTGTTATAGAGAGTTTGGTCCAAAACACATCATATTTTAAACTATAGTTACAAATGCACTCAGGGGTTTTTTCATATTTTACTGCAAATTTTTGACTTCGTGATTTACTAACCTAGTTGTTGCTCTTCTCTAAACATTATTAAGCCAAAACCTTGACTTCCGCTAATCTAATCACATGTTAAAACTTTCGAGATGCCGGGGGCATCACAGACGGGCTGGAAGAGGTGAGGGGCCGACAGCGGCTGTCCACTAGAGGGAGGGCGGCCTAGATGCAGCGGCGGCGATGGGTGTCGCGGCGAGCTCGAGGTAGGGGTGGGGCGGGGGAGGGAATTAGCGCGAGGGAAATGCGCCCGAGACAGTTTCCAAAATTGAGAAAATACTACAGTTTTGACAATACTATAGTATTCAAAGCACCGTTTTGGAAGGGCTAACCAAACACCTTTGGACCAAAAATACCACAACATTCTCTAATACTATGGTTTTGAAGCAAAACTGCAAAAATACTATGATAAGTGCATAACTGCAAAAAATTGGAGCAAGATGCAACACATGTAAATAAGTGTGTTTCATAGTTGTTAGCCATAGTTCATTGTTGAAAATTACAATGCCTATGAGGGACCCAAGTGGTGGTCATTTCTCCTGGTTGTAATGAATGCTTGTTAACACTGAGCTTTTTGAGTGCTAAATCCTTTGGATCCACAAGCATACTCTAAGTCCTTGTTCTTGCAGACTTGCTTCACTTCTTAAGTGGTCAAATTCATGGTGAATCTTGTGGGTATAGCGTAATTGAGACCCATACAAAAGTTTCATGAAGTTTGGAGCTTGTTTGATCAAGATTTGGGAACAGTTGGGTGGATCTGTGGGTTGTTTTCTTCAAGCATGGTTGGGTGGATCTGTGGGTTGTTTTCTCCATCTCGACCTTAACATTGTGTTTTTCCCTCACCAGACCATCTAGTGTGCATAGCTGCTAGTAGAGTTTACAAGACTATGCTGCCTTTTGGACGCGAGCCACACCAGACTGCACCGTGTGTGCATTAGACTGCCTGGTGTTCTGCTCCATGCATGTTGTCTACTATGGGGGTCCTCCATCTATACTGTATGGTGCAACATTTAAGCCTTTGAGCACTAGAGCGTCCAGTGCTATATGTCACACTATTGCCTAGTCTAGTGTGTTTTTTACCGACTATTGCCTTTGAGCACTTAGAGCGTCCAGTGCTATATGTCAGACTATTTGGTGTTGCCTGCTTTTGACTCATTTCTGTGCCATTTCTTTGGCATTTTAGTGAGATCTTTCAATAAGGTGTTTTTTGAGTTATTGGTGTGTAGGCTTCCAATGCTCGACATCCAACATCAACAGAGGGATATTGGAGATTGAATTTTTGGGCCAAACCTATTCAGCCCCTCTACATCACCTTTCCGGTTATTCAATTGGTATTAGAGCATGATTAGGTTCTCAACATCTTAACCAGCTTTGTGATCCATTGAGGCAATCATGGATCAATTTACTTGCAAAATCACAACATTCGATGGCAAGGACTATTCATATTGGAAGGTCTGCATGTTAGCAAACCTTCAAAGTCAACATCCGTCCATCTTGGAAAATTGCTTGATGTCTGACTACATAGTGCTGGATATCCGTGCGACTCCATAACATGGAGAGCATGAGGACAACAAGAGCAAGGAAGCTTCTACTCATAGGCTTCATTTGTTCCTAGTTTCACCTATGTGTGTGCCATTTGCGGATGGTTCGTGAGATCTAGACTACCCTTAGCAACTTCCATGAGGGGACTAGTTAGGCCAAAGTGAGTTACTTGAGTAGACTGAGTCTAGTATTTGCTCCTAGTTGTGATGAGCACATGTCAACACTAAAATCCTACCAAGTGGACTAGTAGACAAATCCAGAGTGTACTTGGAGGAAATCCCTGTCAAGTGGACTTATAGGAGGCACTAGACTATAGTTGGTGTGTCAAAATTCAACAAAGTGGACTTGTAGGTTGCCTAGGGTGAACTTGGGTCCAAGGCTCAACCTCAGAGTGTACTTGGTTAGGCAAGGCTTAGTGGGCCTCTATACCACTATCAAACAAAACCCATGATCATTTCCTTGTTCGAGAGTCAAAACCAGCATCAAAACCAGTGTTCCAAAGCATTTACTAGTTCAAGCATCAAAACCAGACCTATCCCAAAAGATTTAGACTACTAGACGTGTATAGATCATTAGGAGATTGTGTTGAGCCTAAGCGACTAAAGACTTTA
This sequence comes from Paspalum vaginatum, assembly GCA_030272315.1. Lineage (NCBI taxonomy): Eukaryota > Viridiplantae > Streptophyta > Magnoliopsida > Poales > Poaceae > Paspalum > Paspalum vaginatum. The sequence goes on from JAMSGZ010000073.1 coordinate 161,019, forward strand.
CCGCATTCGTCCAATTGAGTTATCTGGTGTTTTCTATTTCATTCCCTTTAGCTTTTTGGTGTAAGCATATGTATCATAATGGATTTTCTGTATAATATCATTTGGGAGTATAGTGTTGAGTCTATGCTATAATAAGACCCTATGTGTTGTCCAAGGGTTTGCTTCACTGAGTTCTAGCCTCCAACAAGTGCTTCATGAAAGAGAGAGCCCTCAGAATTGGATCTGAGCTCTGCGATTAGAGGGTATGATAGGGTGGTCAGTTCAAGCTATATTCATATGCAAAACTTGATCTCAAGATACTTTGGGAAATGAATTAGATTGCCCCTTGTGCTCTAGAATTGGACCTTGCTACAACACTGTGTGCTCCTTGTGTGCTCTAGTTCTGTCCCTCCCTTGCTTTGGATCATGGAGAAAACCTATGGCTTTTGGGTGCTTCTTATTGCCCTGAATTGAATCCTCTTCTTGTTGTGTTTTGGCTTGCCAAGACGTGGTGGAGTTGATCTAACCTAGCGCTAACCATAGCTGAATCCACAAGCAAGTCAAAAATTGAGCCTTTTTCCAAAAACCTGTGAAACTTCACATAGGAATGTGAAATTCAAAATTCTTGACAAATCCATGATATTTTTAGTTGAAATGACCTTGATGTCGCCTAGAGGGGGGTGAATAGGAAAAACTGAAATTTTCACACTTAAAAATAAATTATTAGCCCTCAACACCATATAGTCCGTTGGAGCCTACCGGACAGTCTGGTACCACCGGATAGTCCGGTGATGCTCACCGAATAGTCCTGATGACATACATAAAGCTAGCTCAAGAACGTAGATATGCACAAGAATACTTATTGAGCTTTGTAGACTAGTTACAAGTGTATCTCTGGTGGTGTAGAGCTTTTCTACACTGCACACCTGCACTCAAACACAAGGCCTTGCATACGAGTAATAATAGCGGAAGCAAGAATGTAATGCAAGTAAAGTAACAAACCACAAGCACAAAGCTTGGGTCTCCCGGCAAGAGCACAGCACACAAGAAAGACAATTTAATTCCCGAGGTTCGGGCACACCTGCAAGTGTCCCTACATCCTTGTTGAGGCGCCCACCAAGAGCTAGAGTCTTTTTCTACTCCTGGCCTCCCCTCACCAACCACCAAGGTACGATGAGGTGCTCACTGCAATGCTCTAAAGAGCAGGGTAGTCACTTACAAGAAATGTGGCACGAGACAAGATAAGTACCATTTGAGACGCTCTATCCGTCTAGGAGGAAACCTCCAAGAGTAACAAAAGCGTTTGCCAGAAATGCCTTGCCAACTTGTGCTCAAAAGCTAGGCTACTCTATCAAGCTCACACAATCCCACAAAAGCTCTCCCAACTCAAGAATCTCACACTTAAGTTCAATCTCACAAAGAGAGTGGTTGGGGAGTGTTTCTCTGGCCTCTAAATGTATATGGACGTTGGAGGGAAGCAGCAACCTCAACAAGTGGAGAGGGAAGGGTATAAATACCCAACTCCCCAAAACTAGCCATTGTCTCCTGTATTAGAGTCCCACTAGACAGTCTGGTGGCTTCTACCGAACAGTCCGGTAGAGGGCAACTAGCCATTGTGGTTCAAACCCCCTCTATTGAATAGTCCGGTAGAGCTCACCGGATAGTCCTGTGAGGGGTTCCCAGAACACAGAGGCTAAGGCACTAAGCCTGGGTCAATAGGTGAGAGATGTAGGTGTTTGTGTCCATCAGAGATACACCTAGCTAAGAGTTAGAACACAAGAAAAGTATCAGAGACATCACACTTTAAGCACTAGGCTCAGCCTCGACCAGATAGTCCAGTGAGGTCCACCCGATTATCCGGTGTGCCCACTCATGGCACAAAAACAACTCACAATGAGTGTTTGGGCTAGATACTCTCTGAACTAGCTACAGCACATGTTGGCTAGTGACATTTTAAGCTTAGCTTCCCTCTTGATAGTACGACATACCTATACTCAAGATAAAATATAAATCTAGATAAAATCCACTTGAGTCTCAGTCTTGATGAACAATGCCATCTTGATCTATTTTTATCAATAGAGAGAAACCAAGCTGAGCTTCTTCTTTGAGAAATCCTCTTTGAGCTGAATAAGTTAGGACTTTAATTGTCAAAACCTCTTCTGTAGGTAGATGGAGCATATTTGCTCATTAACCATTCAATGTGCTTGATCTTCATTATAGTTGGCTTTGACATGCAATAGAGAATCTCCATGATCAGCTACTTGTCATTTGAAAGCGAATCAACTCGATTATGTGACAACCAAATGAATAAGGCAGATTATGTGTTACTTGTCTTAATATGAAAACCAATATCCTCAAAGTGCATCAATAGTGATAGACAAATGATAACCAACACTTGGGCAATGCATTTAATTTTAGATTAGCCATTATAATCATGACACAACCAAGTAACCACAAAGATGTATATCCAATGTCAGGTGTCTGGTGTAGATGATCCAATAGACATTCATTAATCATAGATATGTAACAGATATACAATAGAGATTCATTCTCCTCAATGCACATGATGGATATTCAATGAAAGCCTTCATACTCAACATATGAGTGGTTCATGCTTAATCATGATATATATGTATTCGTTTCAATTCTTCATTTATTTCAGATCATAATAAATACACCTGTAATATCCTGTCAAGTTATCTCACAAAGAGATTAGTCCTTTAATCGCGTTGTCACTCAATACATCCAAACCACTAAGGAGCCTTGTTGCACTTACAATCTCCCCAATTTTGGTGATTGATGACAACCCCGATTAAAGCTTACATGAGATAAATAAATGACGTGCATGAATCCTCAAATATTTGGTATGCTCCCCTTAAATATGTGAGTTACAAAAACTCGAATTTGAGCCACACATGCCCAAAAACACCTATTTTGTGCTAGGAGAGCTCCCCTATATCTCAGCATTCCAAAACCACATATAAAGAAAGTAAACACAAAGTAAACCCACTAGGATACTTGGAGGTGCTACCACTGCCCACTCACCGGATAGTCCGATAGCCTTCACCGGACAGTCCGGCAGGCTCCACCGGATAGTCCTAATGATGACAGCCTGCACCCACCAAGCAAATTCCAAGCCACAAAGGGAGTCACAAAGACACATAGTCAAACACACAGCTTCTAGCATATATTAATTATAGTTATACTTCTAGTTCACATAGGATGTTTTGAAAAATTATTACAAAGCAATATGTCCAACATACTGACACTTAGGCATTCGATACATGGTTCAACATGCGAACCAACACAAGATATAGCTGAAAGGAAATCAGAAAGATAAAACATGCTACGAAGCGGCTTCAGGAATTGCTCTAAAACTGCTACTGCTGCTTGTTTGCTGTGTAGGTCTTCTCCCCTTTCATCTGACTTCTCCCCCTTTGTCTTGTAACTATGTAAGCACAAAGCTTTAATGTATATTTCTCCCCCTTTGTCATTAAGCACCAAAAAGACATAGATGGGGAGAGAAAGTACCTCAAGACATCACTGAGTGCCCTAGTCCCAGCCTGCACTGGAACTACCACCCTTAAACTAGAGAAATTGACTGCCACTCTCCCCATCCTATAGATGAGGAACTCCAGTGGAAGGCGCCACTAAAGCTAACTCTGCTGGTGGTCTAATCACCATGAGGCAGAGTGTAGGAGAGAGGTCCTAACATGCTCGAGGTGGCCATGGTAGAAGAGTAGCCAAAGTACCCAGAGTAAGCTTGTTGTCAAAGCATCACTCATACCAAATAGAGAGTGTGCAGCTGCAGTGAGCAAGACCTCCTAGGGAGTCTGAAGGAGGTGGTGGCGGTCCCTGCTGCTGAAAGAAGGGCTGCTGTAGGCTGAGTGAACTGAGGTGGCCTTGTAGAAGCACTAGCCTATCCCTCGTCTACATAGTAGCCTCCAAAAGGATCGGGGATCTCCTCAGGCTCACTGTCTGCCTCATCCACAACTGGCCTGTCTGGAGATGGAGGTGGCTGCATGCCAAGGTGCCTCTGAATGCCTTTTAACATGTTGGCAATCTCACGTGTCTCCCATCCTAGCTACTTCCTTGCTTTGCTTTCCTTGTATTGCTTGGCCTGGAAGCACTTGAAAGCACCCATAATGGCTCTGAAAGGCCTGAACAACGGGTGAAGAACTCCTTCTCTCGCTAGAGTACTGTCCCCTATCTCTCCTCCTCTGAGGTGACTACTGAGCCTATATGACTCTGAGGTGGTACCGAGGCTAAAAGAGTAGCTGAAGGAGAGGGAACAAGAGGACTGCTTGACTACCTTAATCTAAAGTGACCGGTGCTCAATATCGCACACATACTTGGTTCCGATCGCATTGTCAATCACTGCCATGATGATGGGAGCATAAGCACAACTCCTGAATGGGTCAAAAGGAATAGCCTTAATTTCCTCCCATATGAAGTTGGTGACGTTGAATGGTCTAGCACCCTCTCTCATCCTAGCAAGCAGGTTCTTCTGATACTACATGATATTTGAAGCATCACCTACTCTAGGTGCCAAAGTCTTCCTAAACATCCCGTGAAGAGAGGCATAGAAAGTGTAACTCCTTGTATCAAACCCATAGTACCCTTGATTTTGAGGCGGATACATGAACTTCATTTCATTGTCGGGAAGGCACTGCTCTAGGTGAATCTTGGGACGGTTAAGATATGCATCATTTTTCCTAAGAGTAGCTGCAAAGTCATGGTATGAGAAGGCATAGGTCTCACCTTCTGTCATCCAAACCATCTCCCATTTCCTCACATCCCCATCACTGTCATTGAAATAGACCGTGGCATAGAATTGAGCTACGAGCTCAACATTCCAATCATGCTTGTATGCCATGAATTTCTTGACATGCTGCCTCTCATAAGCCTCAATGATCTGATCAAAGATTGTGTTCTTCTTTCCTGCCATGTACTTCCAATATATCCACTGGTCATCTATCACAAGGTGCTTTTTGGAGAGAATCACTATCTCATAGAAATCTTCCTGAAACTTTGTGTGAAACCTCCAATCAAAAGCATCTCTCCTCTCAGCCCTGAAGTCCTTCCTCCTTTCTCTTCTAATATCCTCAAACTTGCCCCTCACATTATAATTTACTGCAGGTTTGTTTTGGGGCCTTGAAAGGCTTCATTGTTTTTCTTGCCAAATCGGCCTCTGGAGGTGCCTACTGCTGAGGTGCAGCTTTCTCTTCTTCTTCTTCCTCTTCTTCCTCTTCCTTCACATCATTAGTGAGGGGGGCTGGACCTTTTCCATGAGGCCTTGGAGCAACCACAAAGGTCCCATCCTCAACCTCAACATCGTCTGTGGATGTATCTGCATTTTCCACTTCATCCAAGATGTGCATCTGACCTCGAGGAGTGTCCTAAAGAGGTCCTTGCCTAGGTCCAGAGTTCTCTCTCCCCTTGTGAACCACCGGCAATGACACCCTCCATAGAAGCTGTGTCACTGCCCAACGGTGTTGGCTTCCTACCCTTCCTCTTCTTCCTGGCATACTGCTTGACAGTCCCTTCGCCAGCCATCCCACAACCCTGAGATAGAAAGATTTGGATTTCAAACCTTGGATTAGACTCAAAATGCAAAGATTTGGGTTGTCTAAGGTGACTAGAGAAATAAACATGATTTACTGGCAGGACTATATCACAAAGACACTTTAGAGTATATGGAACGAATTTTGGGATCTCAAAGTACAAAACAAGAGCCAATTTACCCACAGACCTAGGCCCCCTGGGCATTACCGGATAGTCCGATAGAGCCGGACAGTCCGATGGTGGCTGCCGGACATTCTGGTAGCGCCCAGTGACCTAGAGTCGATGGATCTCCCAAAACCATCCATGGGAATGATTTGATCTCTTAGGTTGTGATTCATATGCCTAGCACGAGTATTTCTACCAAAGGAATCATTGAGCAATGCACCAAGCAAAGGGATCGGGACAAAAGTGCACAAAGTACCTTTGACAGAGAACCCTAGGGCAAACTTGATGGAGAGGCCGGTGGAATCCAATAATCTGGTGATGCAGCGGCCAATCCCCACCAAGAACTCCACAAATCCACGGATGAAAGTTGAAATCGCCATTGAATCACCCAAACTGAGAGGAAACAGAGGTGGAAGAATGGTATAAGTGAATGAGGGTAAAAACACACAGTGAATACCCCTCTGGACCGAAGCTTTGGTTAAAACTGTGGATACCGGACAGTCTGGTAGCCCCTGCCGAAAAGTCTAGTAACACCAGATAGTCCAGTTGGAGGCTTTCAGATAGTCCGGTGCAATTGATTTTGCTAGTCTGAGGCTTAAGAGCTGAGAATTGTGCCATTTTCCTTTATATTTCTTACTCCTTTATGTAACACAATCCTCAGTGAAGAGAAAGGAATCTTTGAAAGTAATTTTGTAAGAACTTTTGGTCAAAGTATGATTTAGTTGAGGGAGATGAGCTTTTAGAAATAAATTCTTTTGCAATATAAATCATTTTGAATTTGAGCCCAGGAGAAATCTCAATATATGTGGTTAGGTACAAACAAGCAAAGGGAACTATAACGACATATAGAGAGAGATTGATCACAAAGATCTTAACAACAAATGTTTTCAAAGTCCCATTTTTTACTAAACACTCAACTAGAGATAAATCAGGCTCTGCTTGAGATAATTAGAATGAATGACTATATTCTTCTCATCAAGGCATGATAGGCACTTAGAGCAAGAATATTAATCAAACATCTAGTTCCATGAAGCTCTCATGAGACAAGCTCATGACAAGACAAGACTTATCACTAGCTCAACCTTAGGGAACAACCCACAAAGAATGTTAGTTGGATTGAAAGTCTTATCAATGATGTTGGCATATTTAACTCATACCTCATATCACATTTGAAGCACCAAGCTCTCAAGACAAATTCAAGAGCTTTATGTTTCAAAGGCATCAATCAAATATCCATACTAGAGTTCGAGACATTGCAATACACCTACAACCACACAGGAGCCACAAGACCTAGAAGCACTTACAATGCATAGGTTAACACATACCTTAGCCTTGATTTTCCATACTCATAAGGATATAAAGGATAGTTTTGATATGGTTGATGCCCTAGTTCATCCAATTTTTCTTTCTTCTAGCATATTTGTTCAACCAACTTCTTCATGGTTCAACCAATATTCATTGAATGCCTACAAACTTACTCACAGAGAGTTGTTAGTACCACGGTGGCCTCAGGTATAATATCTACTCCCCCAAAATGTATGCTGATAGTCTTTGAATGACCATTGTGCATACTCAAGTTTTGTTATAAACTTGGGGAATAGAGGTTATGCCAGGGCTAAAGTAAATAATTAATGAATAGTGCAAAGGTTTAACACATGTACTTACAGTCACAAAGACCTGATAGATTTTATATTTAGTAATCCAGCTGAAGCATATATAGGATTCAGCATTTCAACCTATCATCGACAGTCCGGTGGAGGTCATCGGATAGTCCGGTGACTATTACTCCAGCTGCACACAGTTGACATAAACTTGCTTCTTCATTGAATTTACTTTTGGGGCAAGATCTTGAGTTCCATGGATGTCATTGAGAACTGATGATAGTACAATAGATCAAGTCTTGGATTATGATGGGAAGAATTTTATCTTGAGACAAGAATATACTTGAAGTTTAAGTTCTCAAGATTGCCAAGACCCTCAATGCATCCTGTAGGTATCTATAGATCTTCAAGTATGTTTTGGTACTCAAACTCTGTTGAGTCCATCATAGTTAGTCGCATAAATCTTGGGTACCCAAATGGCTTTGGTGGTTGCCTTGGATGAATAAGTCACATTAGCCTCACCACTATAGCCCTTGGGTACAAGTCACATTAGCCTCACCACTTCAGCCCTTGGGTACCCTATGGGCTCGGTCTACCAGCACCCCGGCAGGGTGGGCCGAGTGGTGTCTCTTGTGGGGTAAGCCGCGAAATGACTTGAAGGATAAGCTAGCTCGGCCGCAAGGATAGATACTGATCTCCCAGAGGATATCCATCCCCTCAATCACAGGATTGTAATCGGTTAAGTCCTACGTAGCCGACTTGTAACCATAGCTCCCTCGCCTATATAAGAGGAGCTAGGGACCCTAGGAAGTCTTTCTCTCTCTCTCTCTCGCATTCTTGATGCTCTGGAGCTCAATACAAACAACACAGACCCCATACAGGACATAGGGTATTACGCGATCAGCGGCCCGAACCTATCTACATCGCTGTGCCCATCATTCTGTACACCTTCGCAACCACTGGCCTACCCCCCTCGATCTCTAAAACCATTGCGTGGGTCACCCCGTGGTGGGCTGCCGGTACAAAACGCCATCACTCCATTGACAATGGACACATCAAGGGATGATAGAACTTAACTCCCCCTGAATTAGACAACTCCCCCTCAAAATATGCCATGAAATGCAAGAAGTGTACCATGAAGAGCTCAACAGGGATGAAATGCTAGTAAATACTGAGTTCTAGCATATAGGGCAAGTGAGGGCAAGGAAGCATGCAAACAAGCTCGATTGAATCTATCTTATACAGAGCAGGAGCATGTTTTTCAGGGTTGTTGAAAAGAAAGCATCACCAACATGAATACATCTAGCATGGTAGGCATGAACACGAAGATACTAGCAAAACATAGAAGGTGTGATACTCTCAACCAAAGCATATACAATAGGCCATAAGCAATTTAGAGACTTGCAAATTTCAGAATCAGCAACTTGTAGCTTCATTAAAGTTAGATCCTATGCCAGGGGTTATTCACTCGTCTTAGCTACTTCTTACCAACCAATGCCAAGCCTAGGTTCAGAGGAAGCTTAAGACAAGGTTTGGTCATACACAGCCTAGTCCAAGTTCATGCCAAAGTGCAAAGGCAAGCAATCTCAAACTAGATCAGTGTGACAAGCGAACCCTCCTAGATCTTTTCAATTCAGCTCATAAGACACACAATGTACATAGTTTTAATTCAGATTTTAGGCTTAGGCAAGGTGTCATAAATGCTTAGGCAACAACTTAATCAAAGGCATACGACTAGAATATCCAAGCATGAAAAGATAGCATAGCATTCAACATTACTACACATGCTAGGAAGCCAAGTCAAGTGGTGATCATGGTTTTTGATTTTTCAAGAAATAAAGTGACTTAGCTCACAAAAGATATTAGACAGATTCAAGGAGCTTAGCCACCCATGGTCATGCCAGCAACTGTACAATCTAGCACAAGCAAGTACTAACTAGTCATTCCTAGAAGAGCTCTAGTGCTAGTGTAAGTGAAAATGCATATGATACAATGCAATGCATGATATGATACAAAATGCAAGGAAAATATAGAAAAGCAAAGAAGAAGCAAATCAGGCCAAAGTCACTTAGTGTAGCTTTCATCCAAAGTAGCTGGGAGAAGCAACTAGTAGCAGCAACGTATTCGGCTTTTGTGATGGAAGTGGCTATGCTATAATGTTTGCAGTGAGGGCCAAGAGACAAGAGAAGAACAAAGAAACTGGCAGGTGCCGAAAGTATACTTGCGCTCCAGCCGACAACCTGCAAAGTCAGCATCCGAAAACCCTCTAAGAGAGAGCGTCAAAGCTAAAGAGAACCAAAGACCAAGCTTAGGAGTGTATTTCAGGTACCTAAAGATGCGCTTCACCGCTTGATGGTGTGATGTCCTCGGCGAGGCCTAAAATCGTGCACACAGACAAACAGTGAACTGAATATCTAGGCCTGGTCACCGTTAGGTACAGAAGTGAGACGATCATTCCTCAGTACTCTCTTTGGTCCACCACTTCCCCTTCTTCATCTGCATCAAGCATCGTTTGTGTTGACATGGGAGTTGACATAGGCTTGGAGTCCCCCATATAAAACTTCTTCAGAATGTCCTTCATGTACTTAGGCTTGATGGATGAAGGTTCCATCACTGCCTTGTTGATTTACAGTCTAAGGAAAAACTGCAACTCTCCCATCATGCTCATCTCAAACTCCTTCGACACTCAGAAAACTTGGTAACAAGAGAGTGAGATGAGCCACCAAAGATGATGTCATCCACGTATAACTGGACTAATAAGAAGATCACTACCATGTTTGAGGAGAAACAAGGTCTTATCAACACTCCCCATTTTGAAACCCTGGTTTAGCAGAAAGGTTTTAAGTCTATCATACCAGGCTCTAGGAGCTTGTTTCAAACAATACAAGGCTTTTTGCAGTTTGTAAACATGGTTAGGGTGTTTAGCATTTTCAAATCCAAGGGGTTGTTTTACATAAACTTCTTCTTGAATAAAACCATTCAGAAAAGCAGACTTCACATCCATTTGAAAAAGCTTAAAGCCCATGGAAGCTACAAAGGCTAAGAGAATATGTATAGCTTCCAGGCGTGCAACTGGAGCAAACGTTTCCTCATAGTCTATCCCCTCTTTTTGGCAAAAACCTTGAGCCACAAGTCTAGCCTTGCTCCGCACAACAATGCCATCCTCCCCTTGCTTAGTTTTGAAAACCTATTTTGTACCAATAGAATTGCAATGTGGCAGTGGCTCTACTAAAACCCAAACCACATTTCTCTCAAAGTTTTCTAACTCCTCATGCATGGCATTAACCCAATTACCATCAGAAAGAGTGTGTCCAACATCCTTGGACTCAAAAGAGGCAACAAATGCAGCATGAGCAAAGAAAGTGATAGAACCTGTCTAGGACCTCAAGGTCCTCGCATGCAAATCACCAATGATCCTGTGTGGAGTGTGATCCCACTAGACCTGCCGAGATGGAACAATCTCGGAAGGTCACCTCCCCTGTGTCCTTAGCGGGGCCAGCCTCTGCTGGAGCATTGCAGTCAGGGGAGCCAGGAGGAAGCCATTGGCAAGGGTCCTCCTTCGTCTTCAGAGCTCATAGCAGAGGGGGTAGGAGCTGCAGCCGTTGCAGTGGCTCCTGCATCACCAGCATCTACTTAACCTTCCTCATCTTCAAAGATGGGGGCACCTTCCTCATCATCACCTGAAAGGTCAAATGCAAGCGTTGTAGCAAGGCATAGATTCATTGAAGAAAACATCACATATCTCTACAACTTGTTTGGTATCAAGGATCCACACTTTATATGCTCTAGAGCTAGAGGCGTAGCCAAGGAAAATACCATCCAAGCAACGAGATTCAAATTTGTCCAAATGCCCCCCTTTTTGAGCACAAAGCATCTGCAGCCAAACACACACAGGTGCTTGATGCTGGGCTGCCTACCAAAACGTAGCTCAGTACGAGGTGTTCCTCAAGAAAGCTCATAGGAAAATGCGGTTGGCAATGTAACAGGCCGTATTCATAGCCTCAGCCCAAAAGCATTGCGGTGTCCTATGCTCATCGAGCATCGTCCGTGCCATCTCAACAAGTGTGCGGTTCTTTCAGTTCCACAACACCATTCTGAGGTGGGGTATAAGGAGACGAGAATTGATGTTCGAGACCTAGGTCATGACAGAAGGTTTCAAATCGAGAGTTTCAAAATTCTCCACCTATTGTCGCTGTAGATAGCCCTCGTGGCCTTCTGACTCTCATTTCTTAACCTCAAGACCAGACCCCAAACAAAACTGAAAGCCTTATCTTTGAACTCCATGAATAACACCAACAAAAAGCGAGTAAAGCCATCTACTACGACAAGCACATACCACTTCCCACTGATCGACTGTACCTGAGCAGGACTAGCCGTGTCCATATGCAACAACTCACCCGGGTAAGAGGTCATAACCTAATTAACAGGAGCATGAGAAGCGGCAACCATCTTGCCATGACTGACAAGGGTGGCACACTAAGTCCTTTTCTGCTTTCAAATTGGGCAATCCTCGGAATAGACCCATCGAGCTCAACCTGACTAGCAGATCAAAACTCAAATGGCCTAACCTCCTATGCCACTTCCAGATATCAGTAAAAGGACCAGCTACCAAACATCGAGGAGGGACTAGAAACAGATGCAAGGTCAACTTTAAAAACATACTCATAGGGCAAAATCGGACAAATAAGGTTTTCCTTAGCATCAAGCACACAAGAAGAACCCTCCTTAAAGCGAACCTCGAACCCTTCCTTGAGAAGTTGTGAGATAGAAACCAAATTGAGCCCCAAACTCCTTACCGAAAGCAACTTCTCTCAGGGAAAGCTTGGCAGAAAGCGAAAAAACCACCAACACCCAGTACTTTACCTTGACCATTATCCCCGAATGTGATGTACTCCTTGGTGCTCATAGGGTTGAGGCTAGAGAACCATCTATAGTGCCCTGTCATGTGCCTAGAGCAACTGGAGTCCATGATCCATATGTCCTCTAGGCCTCGATCCTGCAAAATCTAGGAAAGCGAGAGTGAGCAAACTGGTCTAGCACTGGGGTTAGTAAAACTGCTGAACCAGTGCCGAGCCATTTGCTCAAAGGTGGGGTAAGCACAGTCAAAGTAAGCATCACGACGATCTGGGTAACCATGACCTCCAAAGCTGTGGACTCACAAACCCTCTACCAAAGCCTCGATCATGAGGTCCATAGCTGCAGCTGAAAATGACTAGGAGCTCAGCCTGGCAAAGCGTCTCTCACCACTAGGAGCACGGGCTTGAAAATTGCCTCCTCTCTCACCATGAGCAAAGCGGTCTCTGATCTCACCGCGACTGGGGAGGATCTTGCCTACCACCCTGCTAGAACTGATCCTAGTTGCCCCAAGCTCTCTCCTGCCTCTCAACCCGCTTCCTCCTGAAGCAAAACTCCTCCAAGTGACCATTCCGCTGGCAAAACTCATAGTGGTATACTTATCTCTTGGGCATAGGTTGGGGCTGAACCTTAGGATTTTGGTGTGGTGGTTGTATGGTCTTCGGTGGTGCAGGATACTGGACTTTCTTCTAGCCTGAACGCTTAAGCACTTCTTCCACTATCTTATCCAGTTTAGCTTGTGGTGGCTTGGGTGTCCTGTATGAGTTCCTTGGGGCAGCCTTGGGAGGCTCATGGTAAACCCCATCAATAGTAGAACTAGGCTGGGGAAAGGCAGTGTTAAGCTTGATTGGGGCACTCTTCTTCTCAACCGAGGTACTACACTCTCCTAACACAAGTCCACTCATGTCACCTTCACCACGCTTGTTTCCCTCTATGATCATCCTAAGCTGAGGTTCTTTGGCATACATCCAGCTTAGCACCTCTCTCAACCTACAAGTTTTCCTCATCAAGGATCAACTTCTCCATTCTCAGATTTCGCACGTCTTCACGGAAGCAAACTTCTCAAGCTTCCTAATGGTGGCGTCCTTCTCCACCAACTGTAACCTCAAAGTGAGACAGTTTTCTCACGTGTTAGGGCGTGCTGAAGGCACCTTAAAGTCAGCTCTCAACTGCTCTAGCCTCACTCCTCAAAGTAGGACACACCATGCACTGCATCCAAAAGTGTGGGTCTAGCCCTAAGCTCTTCCAACTCCTTGAGCCTGCCCCTCGCAGTTCACCTTCAGCTCAGCTATGTCAACAGCTAAGTAGGGGCAAGACTCACACTCAGGCTCCTCACTCAAAGTAGGCTCATCCAGTTTAGACTGGAGCTTGTCTATCTCATCCTTCATCCTATCCATCTCCTCTACCCGATGAGCATACTTGCTCTTCTGCTCACAAAGGTCACTCATCAAGGACTCACAGTTAGGGCACTCAATCTCACTAGGCTGGGCTTGCACACTCTTCCGCCTCTCAATCTCAGCAAAAGCAACAGCAAGCTTAGCTTTCTACTTCTGCAGCTTCTTGGCTGCCTTCTCCAACATCTTATCTTGGGCTTTCAACTCACAACTATGCTTCTCCAGAATCTCAAGAATCTCAGCTTGCTCGAGAGTTACCTCTTCATTGGATGAGTCATTGTCATTGCCCTTGTCGACCTTGTCCTCAAGTGCCGTGGAGCAAAACAATCTCCGATTCATCTTGTGCTTCCGCTTGGACTTGGTAGAGACGAAGCAGAGACCAACTTGACCACCTTGATCCCTCCTTATGTCCCGCTTGGTGATGATCTCCCCATCGCTTGAACTTGACGAGGACGAGGAGGAGGAGGACATTCCACTGCAAAGACTACCAAGCCCGGCAAAGTAGTCATTGTCCCACTTTCGGTTGTCCTTCTAGTAGCTCTTGGAATCCTTCCTGAAGTTCTTGATCTTGCCGGAATGGTGCTTGGTGTGGTCACGCTTGCATAGTCGTGCTTGCTAGAGTGGTACTTGTTGGAGTCACGGGAGTGGCTCTTGCCCTTCTTGTAGTAGTCGTTCTGCTTGTTCGGGCACTCGGCAATGAAGTGGCCGACCTCTCCGCACTCAAAGAATTTGGGCCTATTGTCCCCTTTTCTTGCTCATCCGGTTGTCATAGGCATGCTGAAAGCGACTAGACAACAAACAGAGCTCTTCATCCTCAACTGATGCCAACTGCTCCTCTGTCATAGACATCAAAGCAGAAAATGAAAAACCGTGAAGTGGGGGGTTAAGTAGGAGCTTCCTTGGAGCTAGAAGCCAAGGCCAGTGTCTTGGAGCCAGTACCATTGAGAATATCTGTCATCATGGTAATCCACCTTTGTGGCCTTCAGCTTGATATAGAGCTCCTCTACACCCAAGGTGTCATACCCTGCCAATTCAAGAATAGAGTTCTTCTTGATCTCCCACATTTTCCTGTCCAAGGAATACAGCAGCTTGATAGCCTGCTGATGGTCAGTGTATGGGAGAGTAGTGGGGGCAGAGTTGACACTAGAGCTTGTCGATGTTCGATTGAAAATGACCAAACAAGGCATCCGCACACTCTCCCGGCTTCTGGGTGAAATTTTCATATTCGCGCCGGTAAGTCTCCACAAGACGACCCTTAACTATCACCATCCCCTCATAGGTGTGCACTAAGCAGGGACCAGATCTCACGGGCGATATCAAGATGGCTCACCCTCTCATAGTCCACCAAACCAAGTCCTAGAGAAGAGAAAGTTTACCTGCCTTGTAGTTCGCCTCGTGCTCAGCAACGAGCGCAGGTGTGGTACGCTTGGCAATGGCGAGCACAGCAAAGTCATACTCTGAGTAGCATTCCATATGTCCTCGCTCTGGCTAAGTAAGAAAGCTTTGATCCTACCCTTCCAGTAGGGATATCCATCTGATCCGAGAACTGGAACATTCCCCGAAGTGCGCCATAGTCGCTACTGGTTTCACACTGGTAAAGGTATCAAGAAACCTAACCGGCTCTGATAGTCCAGTACAGTCATAGAAAATGAGTTTTCAAACCCTAAATATGACCAAATCTTATTCAAACTTGATGAGATTTTGCACAGGCTATCCGGACCCAATTCTAAAGCTATTCCCAAAAGATCAACTCAAAATGACCAAGGGATTAGCGGGAATTTCGGATCTCGTGAGAAGGCAATCTTTGAGCAAGAAAGGGGAAAACTCAAGAACAACTTGCTCATTGCAATCCTGTGGGATTGAGATGATCTAAGTCATAATCTCCATGTACTAGCAAGTCCAAAAGAACCAAAAGAACAAGATTAACTCGTGGGCAAAGCAAATCACCAAAAGCCTTTGAGTTTCATCCAAAATCCAAACTAGAGAGGGGGGAGGAGATGGCTCCACACATGAACCTGAATTGGGGACGAATCTTCCTTGTATTAGAAGTGGAAATCAGTTCTTACAAGATTCCTCATAGCCTACCACCCTTCATCCTCCTACTAATGCAAAGTACTAGCTCTAGAGGACTCCAAATCCTAGATTAGCACCCAGTTTTCACTCTAAGCACTTGGCTGGTTGGAAAGCTAAGCCTAGGGTTTCTAGAGGTGGAAGAGTCACCTAAATGACTAGCCACATAGGTATTTATAGCCTAGGCCTGAACTGACTCAGTTTACACTAAGACTCCTATATTACAGAAACGCACAGTAGGGGCTAAACTGGAAAAGATCAAACTTTCTTGGGGACGAACGACCGCGATGAAGTCTTGATCTTCTTCGATTGCACGCAATCTTCCTGGATGACGTCCACTGTGGCCAGTAGTCAAAATTCACTGATCAACCCTGGTTTTGAAGTTAGAAACCAGGATACTTTAGGATTTCCTTCCTGGTCCTGGAATAGCCGACTCCACTCTATCTCAGGCGAGAATTGAGCCCATTCACCAAGTCTTAGTAACTTGGCGGTAGGGTGGCAGATTTGAGTGAACCTGCCATCACCCTCGCACATCTTCATGCCATGCACTCGGGTTGGAGCACCGTGGTGGAACCCAGCATCCCCTGTCCATCGAGGTCACCTCAGCAGTCCTTCAAAGGTCTTACACTTGCCGTTGTCGTGTACCGAAACTCCCATGGCCGACCGACGTCGAGCATGCCTCCTCTCGTTCGGAGGACTTTCTTCTCCATCTACCTCTAGTCCATCGGAGGGCCTCCTATCCATCGTAGGTCTTGTGCCCAAGTCCTTTTGGGTCTTTACTTCCGTTGAAAATCACTCATTACTCCAGAGGCAATGGAGCTGGTCCATTGGCTCTCACTTGCTTTAAGGAAGCAAGGGTTAGTACAAACATTCATAGATTCGATTGAAGAGCAAGAGTCATTTTCCACTAGAGGTTCATAGGATTTTACCGACGTGACAAATACCTCCTGTGCTACCTCTTGCATTCTTAGCTGATCAATGATCTGCATGCTTTCATCTAGGAGCTCATCTTTTTCGTGTTGAAGCACTAAGCACTTGTCGTTGATTTTCTCCAACCAATCTTTCCTTTCTTTGTTTAGCTTCTCAAGCTTCTCAATGTATGAAGGAAGACTTGCAAGCATGTTTGCTTCATTGGTTAGCTTATCAATCTTGAAATTCAGATTGGTGACCTTAAGTTCAAGCTCTCCTTTTTCTTCTTGAGCTTCCTTTAGCGCCTCTAGTTTCTTCACCAAGTAGTCTTCTTGATTGTCAAGACTTTGCTTAATTTGTATCAGCTTGATCACCTTCATTTGGTCCTTCTTGTTGAGGTGACCAATATCCAAGTCTTCATCGGTGACTGCATCTTCTTCTTCATCGCTCTCACTCATCTCATCCTCACTTTCTTTGTTATTCTTCTTGGCCATGAAACATAGCTATGGGAATGAGATGATGAAGCTACACACAGTTGAACTTGATTCTTCACTTGGTCTCCATCGCTGACCTTCTTCAATAGGTGCACAATCACTGCCTTTGTCGGGTAGTCTGGTGGCATTTACCGGGCAGTCCGGCAGGCGAAATAGTCCAGCACGCCAGATAGTCCAGCAAGTTCCACCAGATAATCCGGTGGTAGTAGTAACTGCAGCACCACCTCTCTCTTGTTCCTCCTTGTCTTCTATGTTTTAACAGAGGCTGCTTGGAGCATTTTTAGTGTTTGAGTCCTCGTCTAAAGGTGTGGCTTGTTCTTGAGCTTTGCATGAAAAGACATTTTTGAGGGTGGCCCAAATTTCATGCGCATCCTCAAATCTTTTGTACTCCTTTAACAGCCATGAAGTAGTATCTGGACTCAAAGTGCTCAAAATATAATTAGCAACTTGAGCATTTAGCTGCAAGCGTATTGTCTCCTGATGAGATAGGTTACCCCACTCATAGCTAGAAGGCAATATGCTTGCATCTACAATCTGCTCTACAAGTGGACCATTGGTCCTGAGAATATGAAGTACATGAGCAGACCACTGAGAGTAGTTAGAGCCATCAACCACGAGTGGCTCACAAGATATCTCACTAGGTGTCAACATCTTTTATCACAGCGGTGAAGCTTTTCAGTGAGTCCTCACTTTGATACCAATTGAAAGGACCTTGATGTCGCCTAGAGGGGGGTGAATAGGCAAAACTGAAATTTTCACAATTAAAAACAAACTGTCAGCCCTCAACACCGAACAGTTCGGTGGAGCCTATCGGACTGTCCAATACCACCGGATAGTCCGGTGACACACAGAAAGCCAGCTCAAGAATGTAGATATGCATAAGAATACTTATTGAGCTTTGTAGACTAGTTACAAGTGTATCTTTGGTGGTGTAGAGCTTTTCTACACTGCACACCTGCACTCAAACACAAGGCCTTGCATATGAGTAATAATAGAGGATGCAAGAATGTAATGCAAGTAAAGTACAAACCATAAGCACAAAACTTGGGTCTTCCAGCAGGGGCACAACACACAAGAAACACAATTTAATTCCCAAGGTTCCGGCACACCCGCAAGTGTCCCCACATCATCGTTGAGGCACCCACCAAGCGCTATAGTCTTTTTCAACTCCCAGCCTCCCATCACCAACCACCAAGGTACGATGAGGTGCTCACTGCAATGCTCCAAAGAGCAGTGGTAATCACTTACAAGAAAAGTGGCACGCGACAAGTCGAGTACCCTTTGGGACGCTCTAGCCGTATAGGAGGAAACCTCCAAGAGTTACAAAAGCGTTTGCTAGAAATGCTTTGCTAACTTGTGCTCAGAAGCTAGGTTGCTCTATCAAGCTCACACAATCCCACAAAAGCTCTCCCAACTCAAGAATCTCTCACTTAAGTTCAATCTCACAAAGAGAGTGGTTGGGGAGTGTTTCTCTGGCCTCTGAATGTATATGGACGTTGGAGGGAAGCAGCAACCTCAACAAGTGGAGAGGGAAGGGTACAAATACCCAACTCCCCAAAACTAGCCGTCGGCACTATGTCAGAGCCCCACCGAACAGTCTAGTGGCTTCTACTGGACAATCCGGTAGAGGGCAACTAGCCGTTGAGGTTCAAACCCCCTCTACCGGACAGTCCGGTAGAGCTTACCGGATAGTCCAGTGAGGGGTTCCTAGAACACAAAGGCTAAGGCACTAAGCCTGGGTCACTAGGTGACAGATGTAGGTGTTTGTCTCTATTAGAGATACACCTAGCTAAGAATTAGAGCACAAGAAACGAATCAGAGAGATCACTCTTTAAGCATTAGGCTCAGCCTCCACCGGATAGTCCGGTGAGGTCTACCCGATTATCCAGTGAGCTCAATCACGGCACAAAAACAACTCACAATGAGTGTTTGGGCTAGATACTCTCTGAACTAGCTAGGGCACATGTTGACTAGTGACATTTTAAGCTTAGCTTCCCTCTTAATAGTACGACATACCTATACTCAGGATAAAATATAAATCTAGATAAAATCCACTTGAGTCTAGGTCTTGATGAACAATGCCGTCTTGATCAATTTTTATCAATAGAGAGAAACCAAGCTGAGCTTCTTCTTTGAGCAATCCTGTTTGAGCTGAATAAGTTGGACTTCAATTGTTAAAACCTCTTCTATAGGTACATGGAGCATATTTGCTCATTAACCATTCAATGAGCTTGATCTTCATTATAGTTGGCTTTGACATGCAATAGAGAATCTCCATGATCAGCCACTTTTCATTTGAAAGCGAATCAACTCGATTATGTGACAACCGAATGAATAAGGCAGATTATGTGTCACTCGTCTCAATATGAAAACCAATATCCTCAAAGTGCATCAACAGTGATAGACAAATGATAACCAACACTCGGGCAATGCATTTAATTTGAGATAGCCATTATAATAATGACACAACCAAGTAACCCCACAAAGATGTATATCCAATGTCATAGTGTCCAGTGTAGATGATCCAATAGACATTCATTAATCATCAATATGTAATAGATATATAATAGAGATTCATTCTCCTCAATGCACATGATGAATATTCAATGAAAGCCTTGATACTCAACATATGAGTGATTCATGCTTAATCATGATATATATGTACTCATTTCAATTCATTCATTTATGTCTGATCATAATAAATACACCTGTAATATCTTGTCAAGTCATCTCACAAAGAGATTAGTCCTTTAATCGCGTTGCCACTCAATACACCACAACCACTAAGGAGCCTTGCTGCACTTACATAGTACATCTTTTTGGATTGTCTTTGTAATGGAATTAATCTAGTGTGTGGAAAGTTTTAGAAGTTTGGTGAAGATTTGATCGGATTTTGGTTGTTTTTGCTCAAGTTTCAAGGCTCACCAGATAAGCCAATGTAGCAGCGGACAAGCCAGGGTTCTGCTGGTCGGTTTTGCAAGGGTCAATCTCCTGGTTGGTTAACTTTGGATAACCTGCGGTTCTCCTCCACATGCAAGTGGGGATTTTCGCGGTCCTACGTTGGATGTTCTTTCAGTCGTCTAAGGTAAGCTTTGGCCAAAATATCAGGACCATCTCTTCCTCTCACAACCAGGCACATGAGGTATGCAAACCTCAACACTAAACTTGGTTGCAATGAAGAGCAATGCACTAAGAAGGCCTAAGCATGTACTTGCAAGCACTAAACCATGCCCAAATAATTGTTGATAACTTGAGTTTTCAAATATGTGTCTCAAAAATAGAGTCAAGTCTCAAGGCTTCAAGCATTCTAATTGGCCAAGGAAAGGGGGTATTTATAATTTCAACCATCAAACTAGCCATTGAAAATAAGTTGTTGTCACAATCATCAACTCATTGTCTGATGAGTACAATTTCCGCACTAGGCGTTAATTTTTCTGTTGACGATGAAACGTCTAGTGTTCATCACTGGACCAACCAAAATCTAGTGTGATTTATAAACACCATGTTGTCCAACACATGTAAATTGCAATAGATCTTGTTTTTTCCAGTCTTCTACCCATCTTGCTTTTTGTATCACTAGACTATTCAGGTGTATCATCATTGGACCATCCTGCGTGCAACTTTGCATGCATTCAATCGTTCCTACATTCTGCTACTTCCGTCGGTGATAAATCACTGGACCAATGTTTTCAAATCATCTGGTCGAACCTAGTGGTATAGTGACTGACCAAACTACTAATCAAGATTAGAGAAGGAGCTCATCTTCAAGAGGATGCCAGTGTACGGAGGCAACTCCTTGTTTGCTTCTGCCTTGCTGGGCACGGCCGGAGAGGAGTTGGGGTGCAGCAGGAGGCTGCTGAAGTAAGGGCTAGAGAGGAACTGGAGCTGGTAGCACCAGGAGAGAGGGAGAGCAGGGTGGCTAAAGGAAGGATGGAGAGGTGTCAGGCGATGCAATAAAGAAGCACCATGTGTTTTGGTAGCTCTTCTTCCTATTTGCTTTGATGTGAAGCTGTGTGGTTGTGCTCATTGTAACCCCTATTGAGTGTAATGTCAGGCTGCTAGGAACCCAGGAGTCCCATCCCAATTTGGTTCCCAAAGCCTAGTGTGTGAATATGTGATAACCTGGTCACCCCTAGCTCCTCTAACCATCCGACTAATCGCTATTAGATGATGACTAATCGGATGACTAGAAACCTAGTTACTCTTGAACCCTAAGTCCATCACTCGCATCCATGGAGCTAAAGCAAATATTCTCACTATAAGCCTAACCAATTATGTATTGCGTTTTGCAGGTTGGCATATTGATTCTTCATTCTTGGATTTGTTAGTATTTGTGACACATTATCCTTCGTAAAATTAACTTTCAAATCATTTGTTGCAGGTCTAGTAACAAGGATTACATAATCCTTATTTAATGGATAATCATAGTTTATTCTCATTTCACATATTTGCATTAGGCAATTTATAGACACATCATCCCGCACGTGCAACATGTCGCAGGTGTAGGACCATAGATTGTGACTAGAGAGATGGTGAATAGGAACACTTAAAAACTCCAACTCAAAACTTTGGCACTGATTAAGCAAAGAATACACATACTTGGCAGCGTCCAATGAACAAATACATGACGAATACAAAGCAGAATCACTTGCACAAGCTCCCAAAAGAATGGGCAAAAACCAAGCTAAAAAGAGAAACATTCAATCCTCACAAGTACACATTGGGATGGTCTGGTGTATACAAAGTGTACAGGAGGCAACTATTGGTGCTAAAAACACGACAACGCACCTGGATGGTTTGGTGGTAGAGCACGGGATGGTTTGGTGGAAGCACCAGATGTTCTAGATGGAAGGTGACCTTAACCGAGCTCACACCACTTGTACTCACTAAAGGGTCTGGTGGTTGAGCATCGAACGGTCCAAGGTAGCACCGGATGTTCTCGACTAGATCAACTCCTAGAGCACTCTGAGGCCAGTCACACGCACTGGATGGTCCGGTAGTTACGCACCAGACGGTCCGACATGTATTGAAATACTGCGCCTGAAACCCTGCTCTTTACGGGATTGTCAAACTCTATCCAAACCCAAATCAAACAATGTCCAAATGAGATGAAACTTTAGGTATACACTTGTTAGGCACTTAGAATGGTATTCCCAAAAGGATCTAAAAAAATATCTTAGGATCTCCACAAATCGAAGTTTCTATTAAGAACAAGACAAGAACTTGAGCACCACCCAAAACTTAAGATCCAGGTGAGCTCTTGGGGATTCCTGACAAGGATTACTCAATATCAAGTCACCCGCATCATGGCATCACTGAAAGAACCAAAACAAAGCAAATCCACACATGGACAAAGCCAAACACACCAAAATCCAAGGAGGAACTTGAAGAACCAAACAAGAGGAAAGGGAATGCGAGATTTTTGCACTAAGACATGTAATTTAGAGGAACCTTACTTGGATTAGATCTCGAAATCAGTTTGTATAAGATCCCTAGAGTCTACCTCCCTACATCCTCCCCTTAATCCAAGACTGGATTAGTACAACGCCCTTAAAACCTATCTAATCCCATCCCTTTCAACACTTAGGCCCTTGGCTACTAGGGTTAGGAAACCTATGTCTAGATGGCTAGCCAAAAGAGTCTCTAATGAGCCTCCTTTTCTACATTTATAGCCTAGGTCCTAATGACATATTTTACACTAAGACTCCTATATTACAAGCGCCCGGAGGGGCTAAAATCGAAGAGGTACACAAATATCTAGGACAAGCGGCCACAATGAAGTGCCAATCTTCTTCGCTTCCAAGTCTTCTCCGGATAGTCTCCACGTGGCCAGTAGTCCAATCCGATCACATTCCGCGGTTTTGAAGTCAGAAACTGGGAAACTTTAGACAATCTTCTTCCTAGGCTGAGCTTGGCCCACCCATTCTAATTACGGTGAGTTCTCACCGAACCCTTTGGGTAACATGAATTCCGGTAGGCGGTTTTTAGCAAAAGCCCCCAAAGCCTCCTCAGACTGCTTTCGCACCACACACTCGGATTGGAGCACCACGGTCATGCCTAGCTTCTTCAGACCATCGGAGCTGCCTCACGGCCCATTGGAGGACTTACATAGCCATCATTATTCTGCTCCTTCGTGTATCGAACTTCTATGACAAACCAACGCTGAGACTCACCTCCAGATCCATCGGAGGACTTCTGCCTGAGTCCATCCTGAGACTTTCTTCTTCTTCAACCTCCAGTCCATCGGAGGGCCTCTAGTCCATCAGGTGAGCTTTTGCCCAAGTCCATGTGGGACTTCTTCACCGTTGACAATCACTCATCACTTATGAGCAATGATGTCAATACATTGGCTCTCAGCAGCAGGGCAGGGTATCAACTCATCTAAGAATCTGTAATTGGACATTTCACAAGACACATTAAAAATAAAACTTCAAAATTATCATAATAGTTGGAAACATCCACCATCAAATTTGCATTTGATCTCTAGTTTCATTTTCTGAAAAATTATCCATCTTTGCTATAATAAGAGTGTGAGAAACAATGACCCTAAGAGGTAGAGGTTTCGGTGATTAATGATAACTCAATTATGTTACTAATGAGTTCATGACATGAAGGTGTTACGTTAATATCGTGCTCATTGGTTTACCGAAAGAGACCCCTAATTTCAATATTCATGAAGGACGGCTTGTTGGTTGGATAACCTAGCACTAAGAGCAAGGATTGACTAGCTCTAAGTGTCGTAAAGTTGAAAGAAGGGACTTGGAGATTTTTTTTCTAGTTTCTAGATAAGCCGTACTATCAAGGGGGTCGAGGTGAGTAGCTTTATGCGCTTCATTCTAGAGTTATTCTCAATTTCAAGTGCATCTTAGTCCTAAAGCTGAAACACACTAAAATATGCTAAAATTCACTCACCTGTGTCGTTTGAATCAAAAGAAAAACCCTCGGAAAATCTCCTTATGTTTTCGAATCAAAACAACGCTGAAAATAAATTTTTATATGCCACCGGATCCATCCGGATAAGTCTGGTGGTGGCAAAATTGCGCTGTGTCATTAACGTTTGGCAGTGGGTCCTGATGCCCACCGGACCGTCCGATGGCAAGCCACCGGACTGTCTCATGCCTCCACCGGATGTTACTGGACAGAGGGTTTGTCTATGGTGTCCTTGGGCAAGTTAGCCCACTGGACTGTCCAGTGGCTCACCACCGGACTGTTTGGTGCCTCCGCCGAACCTTCTAGATAGGGAGGTGCACTCGTGGGCTCACTTGAGAAATCAACCCACCGGACGAAATGGACGTTTTCAAAATTACAAAGCACCGGATCGTCCGATTGGAAAGCAGAAAATTGATTTCGTATAGTAACGGCTAGTTTTGAGCTGGCCTCTGTATAAAGGACTCCCCATCCCTCCATTTCACACCTTTGCTGACCAGGCATAACTCACACACACAAAGGTCACCCAAGCAACAATTCCACACAATTTCTTGAGCTTTGGGACAAGAGACTTGAGAGAGAGATAACTTCTTGAGTAGAAGTTGAATCAAGTGAAGACCAAGGCTTGTTACTCTTGGTGATTGCAATCACCTAGATGGTTTGTGAGTCATGCCTTCCGCGAGCTCTTCTGAGATTGTAGGAGAAGAGGGAGAAGGCCGTTGCGAAGGCATTGTTCGTGGTTTGGAACCCACCGTTCTGGAGTGGAGAAAAGCATCGCGAAGAGAGCGCTTGATCTTTGCAAAGGTCAAGAGGTAGCTTGGTGCGAGAACCACTTTGCCGACGCCTCTCTTTGTGAGGTTAGGGGCCGGGATCCTTGCGAGGAGCCTGCGAGAGCAAAGCCTTGCGAGGGGCACCAAACGAGGACTAGGGGAGTCGCGACTCCTCGATATGTTGAGAAAAAGATCATCGTGTCACTTCTTACTTTCTTTACCTTCTGCATTTACTTTCTGCAATTTACATTCTCAGAATTGCATGCTTGGCTCTAGGTTGCAAAACTTTTGTATCATATAGAACTCTGGACACACGTGTTTAGGCACTAGGGTGAATTAGGTAATTGTGCAATATGATTTAATTTTAAGTTTCAAAATTAGAAGTCCAATTCACCCCTCCTCTTAGACATCCTTGATCCTTTCAAAGAGGCAATAAAAACTAACCCACTAATGTATCTAAATAACCTGCATATAATCTATAACACGTCCTAATATACTATTACTAATTAGAAGTTTAAAAAACATGGACTGCGAAGCGCGCTAGAAAAAAAATAAATCTTAAAAATTTATACATAAATCAAAAACATCTGGCTGTCAATCAAATAGTCTCCAATAATACTAGCGTTATATTTTCTAAAAAATTACCACCATCCATTATAATACACCATTAAAATAACCTTCTAAATTTTCATATAAATTATCCACCACGACATTATGAAAGACCAATTAAAATAACTCAATCAATTTGCATATAAATTACCCACCACACCATTACGCAAGATGAATTAAAGTAATCCTAAATTTTAAATACAAATTACACACTGTGCCATTGTGAGAGAGGAATTGAAATAGCCCCTAAATTTTCCACATGCAATACCATTATGAAAATGAATTATCTGTTGTGCTATTGTAAAAGATAGTTTAAAGCAACCTCTAATTTTCATATTACCACTATACCATTTAAAATAAATATTAATTAGCTAGAGCCTGCTGTAGATAGATAAGATAAATGATTATGTATATATACACAGATAGATTCTATTAGTATGAACATATGGGATATATTGAAACAATACCAATTTTAATTAATCGTGTGTCTCAAGTGTAGTGTGTATATATATAGGAAGAGTTTTATCTACATGCACATGTAGCTATACTCACTTTTAATAAATTAATAAGTGTATGTTCACATACTCATTTATCATTTTGAGTATGTTCACATACTTATTTTAGCATACCTAAAATATCACCACACGGAAAAATTACAAAATAGCCCCTGATTTTAATTTGTTATGATAATACATTTATATTAGTATACATAATGAGGTATGTACACATACCTCAAGTAAACTCGCATACCTCACTGTATATACCACCACAAATAGTCTAGTATTATCACATACTTCGTATACATACCTTTCGTTCGACGCCCTGCCCCACTGAACTAACCTAAGCTCCCCGACCAGGCCGACCACCTGGTTCAACAAAACCGCCATCGATCCGGACCCACCCTCAACCTGGTCCCAATCCCACGCCACCCTAGATCCGACATTCATGGAGCTGCCTCCCTCCCATCCCCATCCGCCAGTCGTCGGCCGCATCTTCGCCGTCGTCCGCTCCCTCCCCATCCTCTCCATTCTCGGCCAGTCGCCGCACCCCCCGCCATCGCCCCCGTCTAGCCGTCGTCGCCTTCCCTCCCCATCCTATCCATTCCTCGGCCGTCGCCGCACCCCCCGCTGTCGCCCCTGTCCAAGCCGTCGTCGCTTGCCCCGCTGTCGCCTGATTTCTCGCCAGCCGCACCACACCGCCGCCGCCACGCCCCACGCCCGGCTTCGTCGAGCCACCCGCTGCCATTCCCACCCCATTCCTCACCATCTACCGCCATCCCCACATCATCCATATCCGAACGCGCCGCGCCAAACCCCCAGGGTTTCAAAAATCGCTCGATTTTTCAGGATAATTAGCGATTTTTACCGTTACCGCTAATGACCGAAAACGGTGATCAGCTGAGATTTCGGAAGAAATCAGTCCGAAATTCAAAATTTCAAAATAATTTATAAAAGTGAATAAAAAATTCTATAAAAAACTAGAGGTTCTCAAATTCTCGAATGATATCACTTGATGAAAATAGCCACCATTTACTAAGGCAACAAAATGTTTTTGATTGAAACCCATTAGGCAAACAACATATAGTTAGCCCATATTCTTTTTTTTTTATCCCCTTCAACACTCCCATGAGGGCTGGAACAATTTTGTGAACATCGTGAGGCAATGGATGAAGAATGAAGATTTGTGATGGGTTAAGTGACTTCATGTATGGACTACTTTTCATGTACTAATGTGCTTACCGATTTAGAAGTTATTAACTTACAAGTTCCAATCTCATTTTAATTTGTATCTACATGTAGGAAACTTTGCATGGAGTATGAATATCCATAGTACCATGCACAGGAAGGCGAGTATCATATATTCACTTAATTCATGTACTTATATTTGTATGGGACCTCAAATGCTAAATATGAATGTTTGTGTAATTATTATGCATTTTCATTTGGAACATGTTTATACAACTAATTTGTCTTATGCAATGGCGTAAATATCCAATAACAAATAAATTATGTCCCACTTTCTTATTTTCCTCCTTAAAACATCTTTATCGGCACGCATCACTGCTTTATCGATGGTTTGTGTCGATAATCGCTGATAAATCATCGATAATCGATTTTTGAATTTGATCGCCCTTATCAGTTGATATTCAATTGATTATCGTTACCGATGCTTACTGATAAACCGTGTATCAATGAGAATGTAAACCCCACAACCCCCCTCCTGCCGTTTCGCTCCATCATCGCGGTGTTGCTGGCTCCGCGCCATCACCGCGCCCCATATCTCCATCACCCGCCGTCGCCTCGTCGCGGACCCGCCGTTGCCAGCGCCCCTACCCAGCGCATTTGGTGGCCTATCTTGGTCAGGAGATCACACAGTCTAGGCCCGCGGTCGTCACTGCCACCCGCCGTCGCGAATCGAATCCACCACCGTGCCAACCAAAGTCCACCCTTGCAACCTTGCCATCTGCCATCCTCCACGCCCTTGATTCATAAGATATCTCGTTCCCTATTCTCAATCGACTGTATTTTGTCTGGATTCATCGATTTGACATTTGCAATTCTTTTTATGCAGTTCCTATGCACTCACCATGAAGAATGTTGAACGTCCCCCACTCAATCCGAAGCGTATAATCATCGAGTCAAGCCAGGAGTGCTTCAATGTTGATATCCCGCGCCCGTCGGCTCTCCGGAGACCCTCCCAATTCCTCCGTTCTTGGCGGCCGTCCGCCAAGCATAAAGAGACCCGCCGGGCGGGGTCACCCTCCCAATGCTCTGCCCTAGGATGAAGATGAGGACGATGACTTCATGCCCCCTAAGAAGAAGCGCTGATGTCACTGTGCCTACCAAGCAGCTCCGTTCGTCCCCCCGACTGTCACATACTTCTTCTTCCAACGTTACAAAATGTGTCAAAAAGGTTGCCACTAAGAGGAAGAAATTCAAGGGCACCCCACGCCAGGTTAGTTGTACATATTCTAGCTGCCCTATCAGTTTTGTACAACACCTGATTATATATATGCCCAACAATAGTTGTACTTTCCTGATTATTCACATCACTGAATCATTTATGCATATCATTGAACCATTTATGCAAGACTTATGCAATATTTTATCTTCCTATGGTACTATTTATGCATTCATCATGCACCATTTATGCCTTTATTATGTTTCAAAACTCATCATTGTTTAGTCCTACCCTTCTGGCTATGATATTTATATGTATATGCTTATCATATTAGTACTTCTGAACTCCTCATTGTATATATGCCCACCTTTTGCTATATTTATTTGCATCACGGTAATATTTATGCATATCATTGCACCATTTATGCAACCATCTAGGGTTTTGTTTTAGCTACCTATGTCACTATTTATGCATACAACTGCACTATTTATGGTCATGCTATATGCACGTGTTGACTGATATCCAGCATTTCATTTGGTTTTTTATTTTAGGTGCCAGATGGATTAACGTCGAGGTGCATCCCCCAGGATGTGCTTGAAAGCGTTGAGATCATGAATGAAAGGCAGCAGCAAGCTAGTAGCGAGGAAAGGTTTCTCCGCCATCCTTGATATGAAAATTGGTGGTCTAATGAGCCGTTCACACCTTTGTTGGCTGATGGATAAGCTAGACCCCAAAGACATGACAATTTGACCTGGTCCAGGCAAAGAGCTCAAGATTACCAAGGACACCTGTTCGCCTCATCCTTGATGTTCCATGTGTGGGTGGTGGAAAGCCTCTAGACATCGACGCAGTAGATGCTGCTGATAGGCTAAGGTCCTCACTTGGCCTTACCAAAGATGAGTTTAGCATTGCAAAGCTGTAGGACAGATTAAGATTAGCTGATGATGATGAGCTCTCCATCAGATGCTTTTTTTGATCCTATTCAATTGACTACTTTTCCCTACTGCTAGCTGGAACATATCTAACACTGAGGTGCACTTGATGGAAGAAATGAACCGTTTCCTGAGATCGATTGGTGCCACCTTATATTCAATGGCAAATGCGATGGTGCACAGAAATGGTACGAAAGAAGCATGACAAATACTTCTACAACGATATACGGATGCTCCATCGTTGTACTTGTAAGCCCTTTATGCCTATTGGTTTACGACACTTTTGAAATTCTATATACGCATGTCCTCTATGCTGATTTCAATGTGCATTTATGCAGCCTGTCTAGACTACTTACCCATTTTCTTTCTCTGTAGCTTGTACTATTTGGACCACCTCCGTGCTGCTGCTGCCCCAAAAACAAGTACGACACACCTCGTATCAAATATTTTGACAAAAATACCATACAAGCATTGACCAGAGCTGATAGGAGGAAGCCACGGCAGGCCAGCGAACCATTCGGCCATTGCGATGTAAGTTTATCACTGTACACGGGTTATTCTTGCTCTGGTCAATGTGTGTTCCATGTATCATTAATATTATTCAACATACGGTCCTGTACAATATATTCATTTGGACTTCAGTCATATGCATCCCTTTGTTGTACCTACCACTGACCATTAGTGACACCGTAGTTACACGCAGTTATTTATGACAGCTGTTTCATACATTTACGCCTAATTATATCTTTTGCATCAGTTCCGAAGCACGTCAAAGACATGCTATGCAGCTGCCATTGAAACACCTAGCAGGGCAAGGTCTAGTCACGAAGCTGCCCCTGACTATCATGGCCGATCTGCACCTGCCCCTTAAAGCCATGTCCCAGATCCTTTCCCTGAGCAGCACAGGAGACATGTTGTGCAGCCCTATCTCAATTTCGTGATCAAGTAAAAATTTTCATTCATGTTCCACATATTAAAGATATGCTTTCAACCAAGATTCAGCAGCTCCCCGCATGGGAACGTCCAAAATTCGAAGCTGAGTTGGCTGCCCATGACTCGGATGTTGAGAAGCACTGTGCCACCATCAAACATAGCCTTAGCATGATTGTTGACAAGCAGTTTGAACTAGCAGATACATTTGGAGAGTTGATCGATCATGTTCTTCGTGCTGAGTCAGATAATCCAGATGGCATGTCTCAAATGCCTCAACCATCCAATGATGCCGCTCAAGGTCAGTCATCTAACTCTATTTTCTGTAATGAGTATGCATGGCCCATCGAGGTTTTATATTTTAAACATGTCTTCTATGCTGATTTCAATGTGTTCCTGCACTCAAGCACCATATCTCCCGTATGCTTCTTTCTTTAAACGCGTATGTGGTACGATTATGAATTACCTCCCCCATCCCATGTTTTAGATGGTGGTTCTGCTTCCCCATCCAATGATTCAGATGGTGTTTCTGGTTCCTTACACAAGCATGCATCACCAGGTCACTCACCCACCCCTACTTACTGTAACGAGCATGGATCATAAATCGTTGTTATTTTATTATTTATACTTGTCTTTCTATACTGATTTGAATGGTTCCATACGCTCAATCGATAGATATCGTGTACTCTTAGCTATGTATATGCGCAGACCTCCAATACTACATTTTTTTACGATCCTTCATTATGCCTTTTATGCTGATTTGAATGTGTCATCATATCAGAAAAATGCACCCCCTAGGAAACCTAGTGCACTCCGCCAGAGACGCAGATGACTAGATACGCAGGTGAAATCGAGGAACAATAAAATATACCAAAGGCAACAGCAACTCCGCCAAGCGTTTCAGAACCAGCCCGATGACGACCCCATTTCTGCTGCCAATGAGCTATTAATGAACCTTAACATCACCGCTCAACACATGTCAGAACGCACCTCTACCAGCTCACTTGATTCCTCCTGCCGAAATTCGATATCACACCACAAACTAATGTACGGTTTCACCCTTATTTACTTATGTATCATTTCAGATGTCGAATCTACACTTTTGTGCTAAACTCATTAATGTAATATGCCACATGTCACAATCGAGGATCCAAAACATGCTACTGCACATAGCCCGTGGAACGAGTTTAAGCAAGACTCCATGCAATACTGTAAGAGCCACATCAGTTACGTTCATCTTTTTTTGCCTGTCATCAACGGTGCCTTACTTCTTTTCATGAATTGCCATATCATTTGCTCAGGGAGGCAACAGAGCGGTAGGTGATGCGGTTCACCCTGACAATGGTCCAGTCTATGATGAGACACCATGTGGCCACGTAAGTCCACTACATTATTATTTATCTTCCTTTTGTTATCCTTTTACGACCTATCTTTGTATTTTTCTTTGGAATAGAGATCATCTATGCGTCCCATCGCCCCTGTTCTGCACCCTACAAAAATGGACTGTGTGCACTCCCTTCGTGACTTCCTGCTGTGCAAAAGTTATGGACATGAACAGGTACACTCTCACACACATTGTAAGCGTATGAAATCTAATCTCATTGAACTGCAAGTTCGCATTTACAACGTGCAATGTCCAATTAATCCGTAGGACTGTCATCGATTTTGGTGGATATGGCGGCACTTGTCTTGACATATACGAATCTTTTGCCGATCGGAAGTGCCTTGATACAGATTTCATGCAGTGCTTTATCGATTGTGCCCTCAGTGACGTTACTGCTGCCATACAGTCGTTGAACAATCTCTGTCTGATCCTCGATGCCAATGTCGGGGTAATTTCCTAATTTCTAGATCAGTATTGCTGCATCCCTCATACAACTTGCTACACATCCCATCACTAACCGTTTCTATTGACAGCATATTCTGAACACTGAAGAGCAGGGAACAACTGCAGCGAGGACCCCCAGCCTTTTGAACCCTGCTACATTACAGAGCTATTTGGCGAAGACCCTACCTGCACATGATGAATTGGAGCCATACAGTTCAGTAGTCATCCAGTTTCACAACCAATTTTCAAATTATTTCTTCATACACACTGCCAGCACATGCTTATGATCATTGCAACTATGACTTATGCCACACCGATAGTTTATACGTTTATGCAGTATGTTTTGCTTTTTCACTTGCCCATAGTCCTTCCAACTGATAATATTGTTTTTTCCCAATAGATTATGCTATCCTATGTTACGTGGAGGCCATTGGACACTGTACGTTGTTAATTTCCATAAGGTTTTTATAGACATTAGATTCCAATCCATATGGCCCAGCTCTTGGTGGTTCAACTTGGAAGATGTACCATTGTGTCCAACAAGTGGATGAAAATGGAAGAAAGTTACCATGGGCAAGACTAATCATGTATAGGCTTAACAAAGCTTCTGCAGCATGCACACCCGAACTCTTGTCTTTCAAAATTTGGCAACTACAAAATCGATCTCGCTCCTAAACTGCCCCACCATGAAGCTAGGGTCGAATGACTGTGGGTTCTTTGTTATGAGATACATACAGTTCTACAACTACACTGAAGGGGCTGTCAACACATTTTTAGACCCGGTAATTGTCCTCTCAGCATATTTATGCACATGATGGTTACTGTGTATGCATCATGTCTTCAGTGACACCCCTTTATGTTTCTGTTGGATTGCTCATTTGCCATTTTATAAATTCAACTCTATTCAATGCATGCCTTTCAAGATCTCTCACGGGAACACCGCGCTCTTCTCCTGTACTTCCTCACCTTTCACCGCCTGAACCAGATTTGCCCGCTGCCTCCAGAAATTCAAAGATTCAAACATACTGATCAATAGCTTAGCGCATGATCGCTAGATGCAACCGGATCACGTCTTATGCAATATTCTGATGTACTTTATGCAAGTTTAGAGGGAAAGCATGATTGAACCGTTCACTGTTTGGTGCCTATTTTGGACAACGGTGCACTTAACGAGTGCCTTTTATTATAGCCTAGATCCCTATTATAGTCATAACATCATGTATTTTGACAACCTCTAACTTGTGATCCTGTGTTGAACTACAATGTCACTGCCATTATCATGCTTTTTCTGTTACATGTTCTATGGTTACTCGCTGCATAAGTATATAACGTTTTGTCTGTCTGGTTACTTTCTAAACTGTTATGTGCTATCCTCTCACTGCTCTGTTAAATGTTATGTGCCTATGTGCTACACGGTTACGTCATGTCCTTTTCGAAAACGTCTTGCTGCACTGTTTTCCGTTGTTTTGTTTACACCACGTAGATCCAAACTGTCAGTTTTCTTAAATAAGTCACCCTACTTATAACAAACATGGACATTGACTCTCACGTCATAGCTCATCAGTGCAGCAGAATTTTATGCACTTATCTCAATCATTTTAATGCATGTAGGACCAGCATTTTATGCTAATTTGGTTAAATGAGCCACCCAACTTATAACAACCATGGACTTTGAGTATCATATCAAGTTCCATCTGCGCCACTAGAGCTATTTTTTGCACAAAACAGCAGATGTTTTAGGACTTGCATTTTATGCTCATTTGCTTACAAAGAGGCATTGTTGGGCTTCAACTCAGTAATTTTTTTGCCCTAAGTGCTTTGTATGCACTAAGCACTTCTTCTAATGCTGACGTTACGTTACCAAGCACAATCTAGTCCAGCTAAATATTAAAAAAATCGTCACTTCTATGAAAAACACTAATCTTTTTCATTCGAGCCACCACTGTCCTCAACCACTTGGCTTCATAGTAGAGGACTACACTGCAGATCATGCCTTTTATGTTCCAACGTGTCTTGTGAGATTATACTCTTCATCAGATTCATCATCGTCTGAGACAATCAGCCGGTGCTTCTTTGTAGTGCTTGCCTCACTCCACTGTGCAGCAGTCATTGCGCTCTTGTTCTTTAAACCATGGAGGCTGCCCTTTCTTGCGGCCAACAAGGTTAGCCATCGAACCCTATTCTCCGCCAGAGACAGACACGTGCGGCTATTGTGCCCATTCCGCAATCCCACACTTTTTGCACTTTCTGTTCTTCTTCTTCTCGCCTTTTGAGCCTAGCTTGACAATCTTTGTTCTCTCTCTCTGATTGTCCTGCTCTTTGGCTTTGCACGATCCGGATCTCTCCAAGCTTATCCCCGTCAATAGCAAAATCTAGTTTCTACATTTTCAAATTAACCATTATCAGCATTTCCTCTGATTTTTGTCCTAGACATCTGAATTTACACTGATAACAAAAAAAGGACAACCAGGTGTTTTCTAATACTACATTTACCTTTCTAGCTTCCACGACTGGTGCGTGCCATCATTCTAGTTGCCCATTTGGCTGATGCTCCACACCACCACTACTGTTCCCATCCTATCCAGCAACCCAGAAAGTGAACATCCATTCTTACACCCCATTTACTATGGTGTAAACACCGACAAATGATTGCATATTGAATTCATTTTCTGCATCTAGCCTTCTATTACCTGTTCCATAGTATTCACGGGCACTAGATCCTGAACTCCACCTCCACCCCTCCTCCTCTACATTCGTAACAACTTCATTTTTCTAGCAAAACACTAAGATGAAAACGATCTCAATTTAATCTATACGCTTAAATATCATAAATGCATACAATAAGCAATGGCTGCAATATATATGCATACACCGCCAGTCATCCGATCTCGATGGATCCCTTCTCGCATTCAAATTGTTTGCTTGTACGTCTCCAACAACCTATCCCCTTGTCCTGGAGCATTTAAACAATGTCATTGCACCCATTACCGTTGTTCGAAAAAATCACCGAGAACAATTGAAACAACATTCATACCTAGTTGTCCTCCCCATCACTAGTTATGCAACTCTCATCACCGCAATATCTGGCTCCAGACGTAGCAGCAACTCTAATAGTTCATCCATGACCTCATGTGTCTTATCATTGCTCGCCTTCGACATACTAGCGTGATTTACTATCTTCACTAACTTTTTCATTAACATCTTTTGTCTGTAGGATTTAGTCTCTTCGTCCTTGTCCTTCAAGTTCCTATCATCTCTTACGAATGGCACATCCTGTCCTTGCTGAGTTGGTGTATCTCTGTAGAACATATTCCTTGGGTATCCTATCGAACTGAAGTTGTTGTAAGGCACGTAAAAGATGGACACAAAATAGGCCTGCATTTAACCAAAAGAACAATATTCCACCTATTATTAACCTCGCTAACAGTATCCATTACGTATTCCACCGAAGTGGTAGCGGATGCATATATATATAGTACTTGTGTGCTCCCATTGCTTGCACTC
Organism: Paspalum vaginatum; assembly: GCA_030272315.1. NCBI lineage: Eukaryota > Viridiplantae > Streptophyta > Magnoliopsida > Poales > Poaceae > Paspalum > Paspalum vaginatum. The sequence continues at coordinate 196,451 of JAMSGZ010000073.1, forward strand.
ACATGTATACTTTCCAGCCTCTACGTACGCCATCACTTTGAATAGGTGTTGTCCCCAGTACAATTTTGTTCGATCTCATAGTATGTTGCACCACCCAATCATTTACACCCCCATCAGAATCAGGCGCTATTTTGTACGCAGTAGCATATCTCATCGATTCTTCAAACATATTCATTACAGCCCTGGTGTATGCCCTTGCAACCCTGATCTCGAACATATACAATGTGTTTGTCTCCTTTTCAGCCCTGCATTTCACCCAAATGTAGTAAGTTCGTATTTTGTTAACTTTCATAATACAAACACAATTTCACATACCATGCCGGCTAAGGCCTCGTTTGCCTCTTTCATCTTTCTGCTATGCAGAAGCTTCACCATTTGCTTAGCAAACTCATGAAGTGGGGTGTTCGCATCGACATGAGTGCTCTTGACAAGCTTGTTCATGCTCTCACTACGCTGTGTAGAGACCATCAATCCACAGAAGTCCTGTTTGAAAAAAGCAGGGATCCATTCCTTTCAAATCTCATATAATTTCTTAAGAGTCACGTCATCAGTGTAGGCAGGAACTCATCTAGCATCCACGCCCATGCAGCCTCAAACTCCCTTACAGTCAATGGATGATGTATTATAGATTGGAACGTTGATTTAAAATCCTCTTGCTCAAACCTTGCATACAACTCGTTCATAAATGGCATAAACCTATTATGCGCGTGCCATAAACACAATCTATGGTTTGGGAAGACTCTGCGTAGGCACTGGCATTGCAGGGTCTTGGTCTACAATCAAATATGATTACGTATCGTCATAACACCATTTATTCAACCATCTTGATATTACAATTGAACATGCGCTGGACTTTAATTGACATTAGACGTTTGCAAAATGCATGTATACAAAATCATACATGTAAGCATTACCCTTGGGTCATCAGCCCCCACGCACGTTTTGAATGCATTGAAGACCCACTCAAATGTCTCGACAGTTTCATCTCTCAACAATGCGAATCCAAACACGGTGCAATGCAGGTGGTGGTTCGCACTAACAAACATGCCTAGCAGTTTATCATATAGATTAGTCTTATGAGTTATATCAAAGGTAACAGTATCACCAAAATCAATGTACTGCGATTGCTGACTTGTATGGGACCAAAATATACTGGATATCTTCCCCTCTTTGTCCAGCCGGAAGTCAGAGAAAAAATGTGGATTTTCTTTTTTGCATGATGCAAAAAATGATAGAAGCTTCGACACATCATTGGCATTTTTCTCTCGTCGCCTCGCTGCCCTCCTGTGTATTACATTTAATAAATAAAATTTGTAATTCTAAGATCGTAAACAAATAAAATATGGCTTACAGGTTCTTCATGTCTTGTGCTGTTACTGGAACGTTCTCAGGACCACCATGCAGTTCTGAAACGAAGTCCATAATGCAGTGTTGTGGGACCATGCTATCATGCATCGTACCAAGAAAAGCCATGTATTCTAGTCCATGGGTCTTGTTGCACTGTAACTGATCTTTTTCTGAATTGCTAGCTTAATGAATTCGTGATTATGTTCAAGTGCAAGCAGATCAATCCACACGGCTATGATATTCTTCTTGGCATCAGTCGTATATTTTCTTTAGCTTTATCCCAGCCTTGCATTGTGTGTGCTTTGATGATGTTTTACGGACCTTTGGATTATCAACAGCCCTTTCTCCACATTTAACCTCCTTTGAACAGCTCAACCACTTGCAGTTTTTTCTCTCTCTGTATTTTTTTAGTGGGAAACCCACTTCATAGGCGTATTGACCATAAAATATGTACAGTCTCATCCACAGTTACGAAATGTCATGCCCACATCTTAGTACTATGCCTCAGATCAATAGTGTCTGGCTGTGCATATAAAGAAGTAGTTGTGCAAACATTAATCAGTCATAAATTATTCATAATTATTCAGATTGTAGGCTTATAAGAGGCATTAATACGCATTAATCTTGCAACTGTAATCGCAAACATTGCAACCTGCGGGCAAACGAGCATAAAAACTGTAATGTGGTGGTTCATGGATACAACACAACAATCTCTAACTGAATTGAACATGCATCTCAGCCTCGAATACTTACATGGCTTTGCAGGATATGCGGTGTGTCCATCTCATGATCACTGATAGTTCTCATGGGCGCTCGTTGCACCAGCTTCTCCCCGTCTTCCTGCCTCCACGGTGTTGATCTCATTGCACCCAGGTGCTAGCAGCGCTGGTGGTGGAGTTACGACCTCCCTGCTTGGTTGAACTTGCCCCCCAGGCGATGCATCTGAGGCAGCGGTGCAATCTCGCATGGTCCCCCCAGCCGATGACCAGCCACCCCTCTGCGAGGATCCGCCCTGATGCCCCCATGGTCGGGCGTCACTCTCGCGATTCGATGGAACAGCCCAATCCAACGGACAATGGATTGTTGATCAGAAATATCGTAAAGCAGCGCCGAAAGCCTGATATGGCCACCTTGTTTGTGCGGGATACTCAGTAACTGCCATCGATCGTGCGCGTCTTGTACGCCGGAACCGTGGATCCATTTGCCACGGCAGTTACACAAAATTTACACCTATTTACAGACATATTTATGATACATTTTACACTATTTTACTGCCAAGCGGGCCAGCTCAGTCCGAGGCCTCGCTACGGGCCTGGCTCAGCCCCCATGCCCAACCACGCGCATGCAGGCCGCACCCCTGGCCCGGTTCTCGATCATGGCTGGGGCTTCCTGTAACTAATGCTTCCAGTTAGCCTCACCTATATATGTATATGTATATGTGTATATATATATATATATATAACTCATCCTTTGATATGCGCTTTAGGATTCGTGCAAACTGGAATGCATATTTCCACAGCAGAGAGCATGCAAGTTACGGGTGGGTATGCATGGACGGGAGCGCGGTCAACAGAATAATTTTTTTGAATTCCGTGCCATCTAGTCCGATCGCTTTTCTCTTTCTTCTTTTTTATTCTCTGCTGTCTTTTTTTTAACGTTATTCACTCTGTTGTCTCTCAATTAGTTCTTCTGGTCTTTATAAGTTAAATTTCTCTATGTTTCATAAGTTATCATCTATGTTTTGGAGAAGTAGGTTGTGTGTTTTTTCAGATCTGTATTAATGGATTTGTTGTTCGAGCTAGGGTTTGATGTTGTGTTCAGTTGGCCCTCTTTGATATGGGGATTTCTAGATTGATTAGGTTATTTTTTAGATCTCGTATGCTGGAGGTCACAGAAAGTGCAACGGGGATTTCAAGTGCGTGCGTGTGTTCTCTGATGCATGTGTGCATGTCTCTGAATGGGTTGTTCGCTGTTCGATGTTGATTTCTGTCCCTGCAGCCCACAATCGACCATTTTTGTCCGGTTAGCTATTTTTGGGTCTCATTAGCTTTAAGCCATGTAGTCAGTTTGGATGAAAAATATTCAGTTTTTATTTGTGACATGTCACTTTTTAATTGGCCAGAATTATGACGGATTAGATAAAGGAAAATCTGTTGACAGACAACTAGACAGACCCATCTAAAATATCCCATTTATTGTTTATATATAAATTAGCCACCACCAACCGTTGGTACAAAGAACTACACATAAATTATCAATATATATATATTTCCTATATATTTTATTATAAGAATAATTAAGAAATATTGAACCCATAGTATGCTCTAAATTATCAAATTTACCGGCAGCGATGACTCATGGAGTAGTACGGGGAAGTCGGTCAAAAGTTCTATGTATGGTTGGTTATCTGTCAGTGAGAAGTCCAGTAGTCGAAGAGGCGCCGTTTTATCCTCACCGTCGTTACAAAAGCGACCCGGAAACCCAAAAGGCCCCTCGCTCCCTTCTCGGCTTCTCCACTATCCTGGAACCCACGCCGCGTCTCTTCCCCTCCCCAGGACCCCAGCCCTGTTGAACCCCGCAACCGCAATGTCGTCGTCCTCGTCGCCGGCGGCAATGCAGCCGCCGTCTCCGAGAGAGCACGTGGAGAGGATCCGGCGCGAGCGCTACTTCATCGGGCGCGGCGAGCAGAACCCGCTGGCGGAGGACATGCACCAGGCCGTCAACTACCTCTCGCAGGAGCTCTACTCCAAGGATGTTCACTTCCTCATGGAGCTCATCCAGGTATACCTACGGAGCTTGAGTCATCTGCGCCATAATCCCGGTTCATTTCTATGGCGTGCGTTGTTACGGCCACACAAACTGTACTCCAGTTAACAATATAAGTTTACTACTAAGGCTCTAGCTCAGATAGTTTTTTATCACTTAGATATTGCATCAGAAGATCATTTTATGATGCCTTTGTGTCATGTGTGCGACTGAAGTCAATCCGGTCGCTTAAGGTCCACGTTGCCGCCTCGTCTGCTGCCAGGCGCTAGTTACCTTCGCGGTGCCGGGCTCCCCCCGCCGTGCACCGGCCCTGCCCGGCCAGCTTCGCCGGCCCCCATTTCTAGGGCGGGCGGACAAGGATCTCTCCGGCAAACCTCTCTTTCCTAACCACAGAAACTAGAAAGCTCGCCCTCGATTATTCCGCGGAAAAGATGAACAGTAACCCGACGTTGCTTACTTAATGGGCTGTAACTAGGCTGCAAAACATAGATGTGGGATGGAAAAAGCTTAGTGTCACCGGGTAGTCCATTTGTACCGTATACATTGCGCAATCATTGCTTTTCGACTTTGTGTACGGTGTGTAAACGGTGTTTTCCACGTCCTTTTCTACTCCCCAGTGACACTAGGCCTTTGTTCGTGTTTGAGAGGGGTTGAAGGGGATTAAACTCCTCTCTATTCGAATTGGACTAGGGAATGATTTAATCCCCTCCAATTCTGAACAAAGCCTTTTGACAGATAGGAATTGTGGGCCTGGGCTGCGTGGGGCGAGGAGAAGGCAAGTAGCCCCAATGTGCTGCCAATTTTGCTAACAGTTTACGTGTCCCATTGGTTTTCCTATTGTTTTCATCTGAAATGAGTTCAGCGCATTTCGTAGTACATTACTAGTTTGCAGTAGTTACTAAGAAAAAAAATACTATCTAGATCACGTGTCCAATTCTTTTGTCATTTTTACACTAATATCTTTTCGTATGTTGTGACATCAGAATGCTGAGGACAATGATTATCCTTCTGGAGTGTTACCAGCTTTGGAGTTTGTAATCACATCGAAGGACATCACATGTAGTGGGGCAGCTGCGACCCTCTTGGTATTCAACAATGAGAATGGCTTTACTCCAGCGAACATTGAGTCCATCTGTAGGATTGGAAAATCCACCAAGAAGTCTAATAGAAGAAGTGGTTATATTGGGGAAAAAGGTACACCCTTGTATGATTACCACCTGAAACATGCCATCTTTATCTTCGTATTCATTGGTTGACAAAATGATCTTGGAATGCTGCTTCTGTTTTGAGTCATCCTTCTTTTCTACATACTACTATACATATTTGAGGATGCCTACTTTGCTGGTTTGACGATGATTGGTTCCTTTCATGCAGGCATTGGTTTCAAAAGCGTGTTTCTGGTATCCAGAAATCCTCATATATTCAGCAATGGGTATCAAATTAAATTCAGTGAAGATCCTTCAACTGAATGCGGTATTGGGTACATTGTTCCTGAATGGGTTGAAGAATATCCAAGTCTCGCAGACATAACCAACATATATGCCAGTCTGAAAAGTCATCCAACCACAACTATTATATTACCTCTTAAAGGTGATAAAATTGATGCAGGTGAAAAAGGAGCTCTCCAGCACACACCCTGAAGTGCTATTGTTTCTTTCCAAGATAAGACAGATTTCCGTGAGGGAGATCAATGATGACCTGATGGCTACTAGTCTTAGTCAAATATCTATATCAAGTGAAGCTGATGCTTTAATGAGAAAGGATATTAGTGCCGAGTCATATACTCTTCACTTATCAGCAGAGGAGAACAGGACAGTTGAGCATAACTGTAGCTACTACATCTGGAAGCAACATTTTCCTGTGAAACCAGAATGCTGTGTACAGAAGAGAGAAGGAATAGATCAATGGGTTGTCATGCTAGCATTCCCCCATGGCCAAAGATTGAGCAATGGGATGGGATCACCTGGTGTTTATGCTTTCTTGCCAACAGAAATGACAACTGGCTTCCCTTTCATTATACAAGCTGATTTCTTGCTATCCTCATCCCGAGAATCAATTCTTCTTGACAGCCAATGGAATCGAGGGATACTAGAATGCGTACCTTCGGCTTTTGTAAATGCTTTTATGGCGTTAGTTAAGTCTACAGAAAGTGCACCAATATTTGCACTTCCACCTATTTTCAAGTTTTTGCCGCTTAATTGCTCTTCCATGATGATGATGGATTCTGTCAGGATGTCTATCAGAAACAAGCTGATTGATGTGGATATAATTCCATGTGAGACTTGTTCTTCAGTGAAAGTTTTCCGTAAGCCTACAGAGGTTTTCCGGACAAATTCTGCATTCTGGAGCATCATAAACAGAGCACTGAAGGTAGGAGTTGATGTTCCAAATATTTCATCACATGGCACTCATATTCTGAACTCCTACTTTGACAGTGAAGCATATGATGATGAGTTGGGATTCCTCGGAATTGGTTATGTTGATTCTGAGTGGTATGCAAAGTGCATCCAAGGATCAGATCTTGTGGCCCTGCTGCCTGAGGATATTTATTTTGATCTTCTCACCTTTGTTGCTCAGAACTGGCAGCCTAAGTTTGCTAGCACAAAGATGGAGCAGATACCACTTCTAAAGTGTGTTGGCAGAGGTGGTGAGGTGACTTCCAGGAGTGTATATGAAGCGACAATGGCAGATGAGAGGCTATGCATGCTGTCTGATGAGGAATGTGCACCATTGATCATTAACTGGAATAGTGAATACTGCTCAACAGCCTCCCAAACACTATTTATGCCACTGTCTACTCAGAAAGCTCTGTGTCTATTTCCTAAGAAAACAACTGTAATGGAATGGCTTGAGATGTCTGTAGGAGTGAAGATCCTTACCCTACATGAATATGCTCTTACTGTTGTGAAAGCTTTGCATGAGAAAAGTTTAGTTATTTCTTTTACTCGGTTCGTCTATCACTTGCATTCAGAGAAGTTAATGCCAGAATGGAGTGTAAAGCACATATGCAACATAGTGCCCATAGTGAATAATTGTGGTTGTGTCATTGACACAAGAAGCACTGTTTTAGTTCCATCCAAGGGCAGCAAGTGGGCTGCATTGTTGGGTGAAAATCCATGGAGACAACATAACTATGTTGAACTTGGAGATGATTACATTTGTTCTGGAAATTCCTCTGGGGAGCATACATGTGAAGATAAGTTTGTATCATTTATCAGAACATATATACAAGCCACTGATGTGCCTTTTCTGTGTCCTCCAGATGCTGGTTTTCATGCTGCATCATCGCCGTTAACTACAGAGAATGCACTTCTCCTCCTTGAATGGATTGATGATTTAAAGACGAGGGGTATATGTTTACCTAAAAAATTTCTTAGTTGCATCAAGTATGGGAACTGGCTCAAGACATCTGTTGGCTACTGTTCACCATCAGATTCATTCTGCTCGAATGCACAGTGGGGTTGTTTGCTTCAGGCTAGTATTGTCTTTGTTGATGTGCCAATGATTGATCAAGAATATTACTTGGGAAAAATAATCGAGTTCAAGGAAGTATTGGGATTGCTAGGCGTTAAATTTGAATTTTCTGAAGCAATGTCATACATTGGCAAGCGTTTTATTTCATTGGTAACAGGTACTCTAACAGGTGACATGGTGCTGTCTCTGCTCCGTTTCATCAGATTCCTTAAACAGGAACACATGCTGTCTGATCATCTCATTACGGCCATTAGAAGCGGCGATTGGCTCAAGACTTGCTCTGGTCAAAGGTCCCCTGCCGGATCAGTTCTTTTCTGTTCAGAATGGACAGTACCATCTGAAATAAGCTATTTGCCTTTTGTCGACAGTCGATTTCTATGGCCCAGAAATCAATGACCACAAGTCAGAGCTTGAGCAACTAGGTGTTAACGTCACATTCAAACATAATTACCAAATCATTGTTGATAACTTCAAGTGTCCAACAGGTCCAGTTAGTTCTGGTGCTGCTATGCTGTTATTGAAATGTATCAGATATGCTGACTCATGTAAGAACTTTGTGAAGGGACTAAAAAAGTGCCAATGGTTGAAGACTAACGCTGGATTTAGAGCTCCCCGGGAAACATTTCTCCTTGATCCAGAGTGGAAATGCCTCGTAAATTTTTCCGATGCAGTTCCACTTCTCGATTTGCTTTTCTACGGTACTGAAATCCTGACCTACCGGGATGAACTCATGAAGATAGGTGTCATTGTTAGTCTAGAGCAGGCAAATAATTCCATAATTTGTTATCTGAAGCAACTCTTGTCAACATCATCACTTACAAAGGAAATCAGGCTGGCTCTACTCTCAAGCTACAAGGATCTGACTGATGGGCACAAAACACTCCCTGCGGATATTCTCAAATTTATGCGCTCAGAGAAGTGGCTTCATACAACACATGGTTTCAGGACACCAAGCAAGTGTGTTCTCTTTGATTCCTCGTGGGAACCGCTGATGTCTGTTGCAAGCCTACCCTTCATTGATGACAGTGACTCGAACAATGGAACAGGGAAGGAAATATACAGCTATAGGAAGGAGCTCAAGGCCTTGGGTGTTACTGTAGATTTTAACCAGGGAGCCGACTTCATCTTATCATGTCTATCTACTGCCGTGGGACCTCAGATGCCTGTTCATCTTGTCGTTGACCCTTATGCTGGCCTGCATGCCGGTGACTCTGGGATCACCAGCAAGAGCACCTACCTGAATGTAGTATCCTCGACTGCTGCTGACTGCCCTCCATTGCTTGGGAGCTCAACTCTTGTATGTTTGTTGAATTGCATGCAAAGAAGCACCAACCTGAGAAGCTTTGCAGTGCAAATTAGAAAGATGCAGATCAAGACAACTCTTGGATACAGGTGTTCAGAACAATGTATCCTGTATGACTCCACATGGTCTTCGTATTTCCACAGGGAAGATGGTCCTTTCATTGATGAAGCATTCTATGGTCCAGAAGTATTGTCACAGGACTGAGCTTAGACTGATTGGAGTAGTTGTAGATGTTGGCTACGGATGCCCTCTTTTGGCAGAGGACATGAAGCATTTTTCTAGAGGGGATACCATAACCAGGATATACAAATACTTGGCGGCTTTTAAATGGGAACCGAAAAATAAACGTGAAAGCTGGATATGGATACCCAATGGAAGAAACAGTGGTCAGTGGGTGCGCCCTGCAGATTGTACTCTTCATGACAGGAATGGCCTATTTAGCACTCATTTCTCAGTACTGGACAAGTACTACGAAAAGGATCTGCTTGGATTTTTCTCCACCGTTCTTGGTGTCAGGCACAGTCCCAGAGTTTTAGATCACTGCATTCTCTGGCGGTCGTGGGAGTGCACATGTTTTGAGCTGATGCCAGATAGCTGTTCATTTTTCTGGGAGTTCATTGGAAACCGCTGGAATGCAACAACAGCAAAGCTCCTTTCAGGGTCTGTCACAAGAGTTCCTGTTATTTCAGGTGGCAAGATCATCCTGCGTGATGTTGCAGATGTCTTTGTTCCTGATGATCTCCTCCTGAAGCATTTGTTTGATCAGTTCACTTCGGAGCCAATATTTGTGTGGTATCCAGCTGGGCTTTCATTCACATCTCGAGCTAAGATGGATACTATCTACCAAAGCCTCGGTGTTCGAGCAATCTCCAAGTCTGTCACAAAAGATGAATCCTGTGTTTTGAACTTGAGCCACTGCCAGGTGACTGAGGCAAGAGACGATTTTGTAACACCAGGCTTGCTCAGGATAATCCTGGCTTTCCTTGCCAGCCCCGTTCTTGAGATTGGTGCTGAGAAGAGGCACCAAATGGCTTCTTATCTACTTGGCATGAAGGTTCTAGAGATGACTGAACCAATCAATGTGAACTACAAAGTAAACATCTCATTGGGAAGAACGGTGGCAGTTAAAGGACGGAGGATTTTCAGGTGGGAAAGGGAGAACCACAAGATGTACATGCAGAAGTCTGATCGGTCACATGGGACAACAACTAGGCTGGAGATTGCTACGTGCTTTAGTGAGGAAATCTCTCAGGGGCTGCTGTATGAGAGAGTTGATCTGATTCCATCTCTCAATGAGCTTCTCAAGGTTGGCTTCTTGGTTGATTTTAATGAAGATGAGGTTGAATTCCTGCTGAAGACCAAGAATCTCCAGCTTCTTTCAGAGGATGAAGATTTCTTATGGGAGCATTACACTTTCACAACCAGAAGGCTCTAATCTGAAGTTAACATTGTGGACTGGTCATCATTTCTTACCTGAAAGTGAAAAGCCTGCTGAACTCAACGTTTTTAAGGGTGTTGGAACTTACTCGAGTAGTGCAAGCTCTAATCTAGGTAAGTCAGTGTGGTCTCCAGGCTTCTGTGGTATTAGTAAATAAGGTATTTTTTTAGAATAAAGTTAGTATCTTTTTTCATTTTTTGTTCTATGTAGGTTATCATGTAGACAAGGAAGGTTGCCTTTCACTGAGCGATGATATCGCTAGGAATGAAGTTATTTTTGACAGATGTCCCAAAATCGTTTTTGCAGGTCCTATTTCAAGAGGAAAGCATTGGGTTGAGGTTTACGCATTACTTCAGTGGAGTGATGACCCAAAGGAGCTTCTGGTATTTGCTTGCCGCACCATACAGGTGGGCACTGCAGTTGCAATCGTTGACACCAGGGTGGCTTTTGAGATTTAGACTTTTCAATAATTTTGAACTTGTGTATGCATGTGGGGTTGACTGTGATTGAACGATTGTTACCGTTTGTAATAATCGCAGATTTATGTCCCTTCCCTGAAAGCTGAAGCCCCCGAACTATTCAATTACCCATTAAGGTTATCATATGGGAGTATATTTTTTATTTATGCTGGTGTTTAATGATGTGGGGATATACTTTTTGCTGTGTATCACAATAAGGCGGATTCCTATTCTGATTCTAGGAAGGATGTCACACAATTGTTTACCGTCTTGGCAAATGATGGCGCTGGTGCGAGCCCGTAGAATCAAAGATAAGGAAAGCTCATGTAGGTGTTGACAAAACCAATATAAATCCAAGTTAAAGGACATTGGTGCAAGCAACAACAGTGACATAAAATGTGGCGCCACGGGTTATCCGCGTGCCCTGCGCTGGGCGCCAACAGCGACGCTGGTGCCTCTTCCTTCGATGCAGGTGGCCAACTATGTGCTGTTTGCCTCCCATGACCCTAAACCCTAGACCATCTCCCAGGGGCAGCCACCATTGTAGTCAACATGCACTCTTTCAGTCTAGAATAGATGGCACATACATCTCACCAGTTGATAGCAAATAGGTTACCTTGTTGGCACATCTTCTTATACAAGTGTGGATCCCACCACATCCTTCTTCGTTTCGATCCTCATCTTTCCTCTCACTCTTGAACAATTTGTGTGATCTGCTCCCGCCACGCATCCTAGGCTTTGCATCCACAGTGTTGTTGATCTGGTGCCACCTCACATCCAAACACGCTAACATCCAGTGCTTTACAGCCTGCCCCATTGTCGTTTTCCCATGCTATGAGCTCTTCACTGCCTCCCATTGTCACAATTCGCTCGCGACAAGAGCCATCCTTAGCACCATGTATGGCCTCTACCATGCACCTCCCTACATGTGACCTCCGCTTCCCCACGTGTGGCTCCCCGGACATGGGAACGCGTGTGATATAGTCATATCAGTGCTCGCTAGACTCAGCAACATGCTGTATCTCTCTCCTACCTTCTCTTTCCTACATGGATGGCTTAAAGAGAGGGCTAGTGACCCATTGCGGGTGCTCTCTGTCATGAAGAATTTAGAGGTGATATCATTCACCAAATGGGTGTATCTCTAGTCTCTCCAATAGGCATCTCTCTACAACCCGTGTCAACGAAGAAGTGTATCGACAAAGAGCTGTCCCCACGAAGGGGTGTATGTCCATAGAACTCTCGCTCCCTCACAGTAACCCAAACGGATGCCAAAGCACCCTTTCATCATGTTATATACATATGAAATCAATGAAATACAACATAATTTTTCATTCTACATAACTTCTATCGCTCTCACTCATTCATACTTTAACACGTTATCATACACTTTGCTCAACAAATGCTAATCGGCCACTATGTAAGAAGAGTTCACCGGCCACTACGCGAGAATAGTTTGCCAAAGATCCTAGAAACGCCAGCAAAACCCACATTTTTTGCTCATGAACTCACCAAAGAACAACCACAACTTTAATAAAGAGTATATGTTCATTGGGCTCCATCGCTGTTTCAAAGAAGCGAAATCAAACAAACGTAACTCCTTTCTACTTGCGTGGGATTTAACTACAACTAATCAAAAGTAAGGGATTTCTTCGTTACTAATAGGAAATTGAGCAATGTCACCCTTTCTTTCCTCGTTCACTGAACTTCATATTGGATTTTATTATCGCCAAACATACGTATTCTCAAGAAGAGATTTCTATCTTGGGGCGGGCATAAACTCATTTCAAGTGTAGGTTCGTTTTTCGAGTCCACCATAGGATTCCAATTCTCCAGCTCCAACTGGGCTTTCTTTTGCGTTAGTGACTCATTCTTCGTCATACAGATCGTCTTACCCTTCCTTTTGAAGGGGAGCTTACTTGGTAGTTTCTATAGAGTAAGACATATGTTAGGAATTCATAACTTGCTAACATTATCCAAATAATGAAACCGATATGAACACAGCTCATTTACGTGCAAATTTGTTCTTGCTTTACAGAGATTTGACAGGATGAAGAATGCTGTTGTTAAATTCTCTTTGTCTACCACAACATCATCCACGTCGACGTGCACAATAGAATAGGACACCGAGGTTGTTCTGCAGGAAGTTCGTCCACAAGACCAAAAGACAGAAGAAGAAGAAAAATGAGGCACGCATGCTTCTCCAAAATACCTACATCGATGCTACTATACCATGGGAACTCCAGCCCAGAGAACAACGATCTGTTCCTCGATGCCCATGGATCCTTTTTTTTTTTTTACGGCCATTCATTGCTCTTTTGATGGCCCCAACTGGCCCACATCGGAGGTTACAAAGAAGACGAGTTTTACATGTTCAATTAATTAGGTAATACAAGTTTAGAACACCAAACATCAACAGTCCATCGATCCTCCATCTTCATCCTTTGGCTCCATAGCTTTGCTTCATGCCGAGCAGCAGCTAAGAAATCCCCCATGCTTGCAGCAACCTTGTCAAAGATTAGTCGATTTTTTTCTCTTCCACAGGTTCCAGCAGCAGAGGAGCACAAAAGCGTTAAAGTGTTTCTCAGGGAGGCCCGGCGGTTTCCGCAGCGTATGCAGCTGAGCCACCGTCGCAAATGAACGACGCCGTCGCCAAATTGACGAAGACGTGCATCATCCTTGGCTCCGTTCAATCGGCAATGACACCAAGAGACAATAAATTTGTAAGAAATCGGCCTATAAATGGCCTAATAAGACCAGTAAACACCTATGTTGATTTCGTGGTTCACGATGTTCTTACCCCTTTCGATGACATCGGATATTTGGACGACGAGTTCCATCGTCCATGCGGTGCCCGCCCTTGTGGTGTGGCTCGCCCTCCTCGCCCAGTGGCAGTAGCACAGCCACACCACTCGGCCCTATGCTCGAACGACGGTAGCCCTGACTCCGGCCCCGACCGGCGGCGACGATGACTAGGGGCATCGACGAGACAGCCTACAACATCCACAAGGCAGCCTCATCGATTCTGGTCTCGGCTCCTTGCAGCTGTGGCTCCCGGCTCCCGGCTCCGCCCAGCCGCGACGGATTGACAGCCCGCTCGCATCCCCCCTGAGCGACGCAGCTCAGCCTGATGAGTACATGGCCCCCAGAATTATCTATTTGATGCACAGAAGAGCAAAATTAAGGAAGGGATGCTAGTAAATACAGCAAACTCAATGACCAAGCTTATTTTTGAAGGAGTTATTTTGTCAACGATAGTACTACCTCTGTTTGCTTTTATTTTTCGCAGCGTAGTTCAACTTTGAACTAGAAAACGTCAAACAAAAAAAATCGAAGGGAGTACAAAGCAAGGTGATGAACCGATGAGGTTTACTATGAGGGAAGACAAAGATATCCCTCCAGCCGGCCGTGACGAGACTCCGCAGCATGGCTGCCACATTGCCGCACGCCGGCAGGCTAGTAAACGCTTTCTCTAGTGGACTCTACCACCAACGCCTCCTCTTGAATTCTCCAGAGTCCAATCTGTTTCTCGATGCTCTAACCCCAGATCAGCGCTGGCTCCCTTTCTCCTTCCTAGCTATTTTCTCTAGGTTGTGCGCGCTCCAGATCAGCAGGTTGCCGATGCAGCTATGCCAGTGAGCCCTGTCTCCACCCCCTGTCTCTAGATATGTTTTCTGTGAAGGAGCTCTGCCTCTTGGGATGTAATCGGATCGGATACGAAACATATCGCTTGATGCCGTAATTTTTTTTCATATTTTGTCTGAATACAGATAATTTCAAATGTGTCGGATAAGACTTGGATAGCTATAGACATTATATTTATCCAACTTTGAATACTCAGATATAAATACGAATCGAATAATAAATATTCAAATTCGGATACGGATTGAATCTCAAGCTTTCTAAATGGATCCAGACTCAAATACGAACGAATAATATTCGCACCATTTACCAGGCCTCCATCAGACCATGACCCGATCTATCTCCATTCTCTAACCGTATGCCCCCGCTAATGGTTGCTCGAAGAAGCTGGGCTTCGACCACATCGTGATGCTCCAACGCTCGTGGATTCATGATCCAGCCACAGCCCGCTCTCGAGCTCCGTATGCAACTCTATAATTGTCGGCGAGGGCATCTGCAGCTGCACGCAACGTGCCTGCAGGCTGCAGCTCCCCAAAATCTCGGCGGCAGAGGAAGCATAGAAGACAATAGTAAGCTCACGACGCTTATCTCCCATATATTTTATTTCTAAGGCAGCAAAAGCCGTGTCGAGAAGGTAATTGTCTATTCTATTTTTAGTACCTTTGTGTGTTCTGATTTGAGAATTTGTCTTTAAGTTTGTACTAGGTTTCATTTGTTGTCAGCTTTTCCAAAATTAACAAACAGATTATTGAATCATAAATCAAGCATGGATTTTTCCCAATTTGTGTTTGTATTAGTCAGTGGAGGTGGCTCTAGTTCGCGACCAAGTGTGTGGGTGGGTATGATGGGGATGTGGGAACATGATTTAGAATTCAGAGTTTGTAGGCATTAAAAAGTATAATCCGTTATGCAATATTGTTCTTCTGGATATGCATTAATATATTTTTGGTTAGGCAAAAAGGTGTATTTTTTATCAGGGAAAATGGGAACCGGAGATTTCATTTTCTAAGGAGCAAAGGGTTAGATAATTGCAGCTGTGTTCTACGGAGGTCAATTATTCCTGGGTCCGGCGGTTCGTCATTCTTACGGGCATTTTCACATCAACTATAGAGCATGTGTGCTAATACTACATTATAATTATTGTGTCCATTGTTCAATTTCGATAGTATTGTTAATCAAGTCATCCCCTATGACTGATTTAGGTACAAGATACAAGTCTTAAAAATGTAAAAACCTGAATATTCAGTTTCATTATTTGAGCATTTGCATTTGGCTTCTTTTCAGTCATTCAGCTACATTATTGCATTTAGTTTTCTCTAACAACCTTTCCTGACATACTGATTAGAGACGGTTAACTTCATTCTCGAGTGTGTTTGAATATCCATCAATGGCAATAATGTTGAGTAGATTTATATAGCCTAGCCAAATGAACATGCCTATTTTAGTCTGTAGGTAATAATATCCGAACCGGTATTCACCATTCATTACTATTACGACGACTACTGCTACAACTACGAAGACTATACGAAGACTACTACTATGACTACAACTACTACAACAACTACCACTACCACCACCACCACCACCACCACTTCTACTACTCCCACTACTACCACTACCACTTTTGCATTACATCATTAGGCAGTTATGTTGTTTCTATATCATGAAATAATTATAGAGAACATTATACAATAATGTGTTAGACAATCTTATTTCCTACAAGTTTGGAAGACTTGGTAGCACTAATTACTCTTTGTTACCAATATAACTAAATAGTTGACTTTTTTTGACTCCCAACATGTATTATGCTTAGTTTTGCATGATCAAGTGACTAAGAATATAAGGAAAACTTGTATACACCTAAGAGATGCAAGTTCACTTCATTCTTTATTAATGCTTGAAACTTAAGCCCTCTCAGGGGCTTGCTTAAGATAAGAAACAAGAACCTTATAGAAATAAAACCAATAATAGAGCTTTCGTGTTATAGGCTTGAAAAACTAGAAAATTTTAATATGAGATATTATAATTGTATTGGATTTAGATATGAAAAGTTTGTCAGGTAGAACCTCTCTCCGACTCTTTCGGAAGTGCATTTCAGTATATAGTAATTGACAATGATATCTGAGGCTAACAAAATCATCTTTCGTGTTCAGATCACACAAATTTGAGAGATGAACGACCACCTCCTTGCAAAATCTCTGATGTGTTTCTTGTTGAGAGGTAACTTCAACAAACATGGATAACGATTAATAGTCCTATGCATATAGTATTTATTTAGACTAACCAATGTTAGGTCTCCTGTTGTGACCAGGAAGATGAATCAATTCAGCACATTCTAGTGGCATGCGTCTTCACCCGGGAGATTTGGACCAAAATCTTCCTTAGTGTTGGACTGTAGTTTGTTGCTCCCCAATCCGATGTGAGAGGTTTCTTAGCTTGGTGGTGCTAGACAGGCAACAAAGTGCCAAAGGAGACAAAGGAAAGGGTTTAACTCATTAATCATTTTGGTAGCTTGGACTCTTTGGAAACATAGGAACGCGTGTGTTTTTGAGGGTTTGAGTCCGAGTGTTCCCTTAGTTTGCCAGGAAGCAGAGGAGGAGAGCAAGCTTTGGTGTTTGGCCGACAACACGGCTCTCCATGAGCTGCTCGGGTGGGGGCCCTGTGTGGTCATTGAGAGACAATGGACCAGCCTCATTGCTCTCTTGGTGTTGATGAGTGATTATCAACAAGCGCAAGTCCTCTGATGGACAGAGGACCTTCGATGGATTGGAGGTAGGAGATGAAGACCTATATGGACTCAGCCAGAAGAGCTTGATGGACTGAGGCAAAGGCTCAGCGTTGATCAGTCACGGGAGCTCGATACATGGAGAGGTAGAGTAGCTATGGTGGTGTAAGTCCTCCGATGGGCCGCGAGGCAGCTCTAATGGAATGGAGGAGCTGGGTGCATCCTTGGTGCTCCAACCTGAGTGCGTGGCACAAAGACGTGCGAGAGAGCTTTGGCGATTTCGGCTCAAAACCACCACCCAAGTTACCCAAGACTTGGCAAGTGGGCCTAAACTCATCAAGATGGAAGATTGGGCCAAGCCCGGCCTTGGAAGACCGAAGAAAAAAGTTTCCAGGTTTTTGACTTCAAAATCGCGGGCGTAATTGGACTACTGGCTACATGGCGCACATCCAAACGAGGAGTGGATAAGATGCGAAGCATCATCGTAGTCATCCAAATGTATCATTTTCAGTTCAGCCCTTTCGGGCATTTCTAGACTAGGGGTCTTAGCGTAAAACTATGACGGCAGGCCTAGACTATAAATAGGAGAGTGGACAGCCAATTGGGTGTCTCTTCCCACTTGGCTGGTTACAACCCTAGATTTAGCACTTCCATACAGCCAAGGTGCTTAAGAGAGAAATTGGGTCCTATACTAGGTTTTTGGGAGAGCCTAAGTGTTGGCTTTGCCTTAGCGGGAGGATGAAGGGTGATATGCAGTAGAAGCTTTGTAATAACTAAATTTGTGCAATATAACCAGCAAGACTCATCCCAAATTCGAGTGCTTATGTGTAGTCCCCTTCCCTTCTCTCTTCTAGTTTGGATTTTGGATGAAAGTCAAAGGCTTTTTGTGATTTGTGTTTGCCCGCGAGTTAATCCACTTCTTTTGATGTTTTGTACGTGCTAGGACATGGAGATTATGAACTAGTTCATCTCAATCCTATTGGATTGCCATGAGCAAGTCGTTCTTGAGTTTTCCCGTTTCTTACCCAAAGCTTGCCTCTTCGCGAAATATGAAATTCCCACTAATCCCATGAGCTTTTTGAATAGATCTTTTGGGTATATCTTTGGAATAGTGCTAGGATAGCCTATGCAAAATTCCCAAAGATTGGAGAAGGTTTGGTCAATTTTAGGGTTTGTAAACTCAAGAACCGAGACAGTTTTTTAGGTTCACCGGATAGTCCGGATCCTATCAATGGATAATTCGATGACTCTAACTTCTTCCAAATGGGTTGATCTTTTAGTATGTTGTTCCCCATGTTTTTTTGAGCCTATGATGAAAGTTGCATGATTTTTGGACCCTATTTTACTAGGGTTTGGCAATTTTATTTGTAATCCAGTCTGCTTGAAATCTGGCTATTAGACTATTCGATAGAAAGTGTTGGATAGTCCGATATTCCTAGGGATTTTGGCCAATTCTTCATGTTGGTTTGATCCTATGGTTCGTGCCTTGTTCCAGGTGGTTTTGGCGGTGCCTAGGGCTGTTCCTAAGACCTTTAGAAACTTATTTGCTAAGAGATCTTGGCGATCATTAGGCGGCCTCTTTGGTCTATTTGTAGTTTTTCTCTTGGAGTGCTTTGCTTCGTACTTGCTTTGGTCAACCACTGCATGCCCATGCTTTTCGCTTCTTGATCTTCAATGAGGCATGCTTCGGTGTGTTGTGTGGATGGTGGGCAACTTTTGCAATGTCCATTGTTTGAATTGGCTTGTGGTCATTCTATGATCGTTGAGTAGACTACCTCCGCTCACTTGGTACATATCCTTTTAGTGGACGGTACCAAGTGCTTGCTAGATACATATCTGTTCAGTCGACGATATCTAGCTGGTATTCTGTGAGAATTCTGTTTGGGGTTTGAATTTGAGTTTTCAAGTTCTCCTATTCATCCCCCTCTAGTCGCAGTCTACGGTCCCACAAGTGGCTTCAAAGCCGTTAAGGTTTGTTCATAGATTTATTGGTGAGAGACCAGTAGCGACTATGATGCACTCTGGGAAGGTTTTGGTTCTTGGATCAGATGGCTACGCCTACCGGAAGGGTAGGATGAAGGCTTTTTTTCTTAGCCAGATTGAGGACATATGGAATGCTGCTCGGAGTATGACTTTTGTGGTGCTTCCCATTGCCAAGCGTATCACACCGGCACTCGTTCCTTAGCACGAGGTGAATACAAGGCGATGAACTTTCCCTGCTCTGGACTTAGTCCTGCAGACTATGGGAGGGTGAGCCATCTTGATACCGCCTGTGAGATCTGGTCCCTGCTCAGTGCACACCATGATGGGGCAGTGACAATTAAGGCTAGATTGGTGGAGACTTACCGGTACGAATATGAGAATTTTTCCCAAAACCTGAGAGAGTCAGTAGATGCCTTGTTTGGTCATTTTCAGTTGATCATCACCAAGCTCTGTGTCAACTATGCCCTGCTGGGCTCCCATACACTGACCATCAGTAGGCTATCTGTTGGCGTTCCTTAGCCTGTTAGATATAACTCCGCAAGCGCATGGAAAATGCAATGTAGCCTTTCACCCAAGAGTATTCCAGGGTATCAAATCCATGAGGAACAAGGAGTATAATAACACACAACACAACAAACCGAAATAGTGAAGCTAGCAATATAGAGGATAAAAGACAGAGAAACAGGTTCTTGATAGATGTTGAATCACCAACCAAAGCTGTGTGGGATAGCCGACCAACCAAGGTAAACTCTAAGTACAAACACCGTCGTGTCTACTTGATGAGTTCACTACTAAACTGGTAATGAGCCAGAAGAGCAAGCAACACTATATAGTTAATACTATAAGCATGCATGAGGTTCTTGTAAACAGACAAGCATAAGACTAGGTATGAAAGTAAAGTAGGAATGAAATAACAAAGGTGGAGGACATGAAACTTTACTAAATCCTAAAATCAAATATCCTTCCTCTGAGATTACAAGCCTGGGAGCGAAGAGAAATCCCACTCCCTCACTCTTTACCTCACTACTCTCCTTGATACAAGAGGCACTCTCTCTACAAGCTAAGAGAAAACTTCACTTCTCCAACACTATACACTTCACACTCTCAAGTTCTACTATACCACAACACCACACCACATACCATGACCACAACGGTATTTATAGCTATCCAAAGGTTGGTTGTGGTGGTTAAGTCAGTTGAGGAGGAGCACGTGGCAGGCCGGGCGGCCACCACATGGCCGGGTGGCCTAGGTTTTAGGCCAGGCGGCTTGGAACTTTGTCGGGCGGCCTCCCATGCGCTGACTTAGTTCATCCAACGCTCCATGATACTTGGTTAAGGCGGTTGATAGTTATTCTTGTGTGCTTTTGCCTTGGACGTTGGATTGTCTTTGTGTTTCTTCCTTGGCCATTGGATATCACTCTCCTGGATTGCTGACTTTACCAATTCGTGGGCTAGATTGGTGAGGTGTAGGCCTTCTAGGGTGTTTCATGTTGATCTCTTGGATTCCAATGTGGATTTGTGCTTGACACGTCATCTCTTGCATGCAGGTCAAAGTTGGTGGCGTTTGGAGACAATCACAGGCCGAGCGGCCAATGAGGTGGGCTAAGCGATCTGGGACTTAATCCCTGGTGCTAATCCTTAGTGCTCATAGGTTGAGGAGACCGGGTGGCCTGCCCACCTAGCCGGGCGGCTAGGGGACTTGGCCAGGTGGCCAGGGTTTGGTCACCCCTTTTCCAACCTTCCATTGTTGCACCTCATTTCACCATGTTTTGCATGTATTTGCATCGTGACACATGTTACTGCAAGATCTTTGTACACAACTCGTGGAACTAGTTAATATATATGAACGTTGCATAAAAATTACCCTTGAAACGTGAAATATTGGTGGTCAAAAAGGTTATAATGATGGCCAACACCCCCCACACATAGATCTTTGCTCATCCTTGAGCAAATGAGAATTAAGCAAGGTGTAGAGGGCATATAACAACTGTAGTCTTAGCAAGCACAAGAGTTACTCCCAAGTTGGTTCATCTTACCTAGGATTTCAATGGTGGCTACACTTTGATTTTGGGATGTTGAGACTAAGGACAAGTTCCAGGTATCACAACAGATTTTTCCCAACTATGAGCAAAAGGGGTTTTCACTTTTCAAAAAGCATGGTGCTCTATTCCTTTGTTCTCAAGATCACCTCTCAATCACTCAAAGCATAAGAATCCTTCAATTTCCTTCCCTCCTAATCTAAGTTTTGGTGGAGCTAGGAAAGAGAGACTATCTTATCATGTTTGTATCACCGAGTCAAATCAAGTGTCAAAGCAAAGAGTATGCACCAACTCGAAGATTTTGGCTGTGTGCAAGTTTGGTGGAAAGTTATTGATGAGTGTGCTTTTGTATTCCCCTTTTTGATGCAAGAGAGGGCATGTTACTCTCCTTCTTTTCTTTCTCTTTTCTCTTTCTTTCTTTCTTTCTTACTTTTTTTCAATTCCATGCCTCTTTTTCTCTCTTTTTGCATAGTTGATGAGGGGTATTTGGAATGTTTGCATAGCACAATTTGCTAGAACTTTGTGGTATGAACGTGCACATGATAGCCGAAAAACCTTGAGTGATTCTAACTCATTTGATGGCACGAGGTTTGGCAGGATTCAAAACATTCAAAGATCTCTTTGATGCATAAGAGTTTTAATTTGTGGCACTGGTAGGAGATGTGTCTTGAGAACATTGGAGTAGAGCACATTTTTAACATTTTAACAAAACAAAACTCTTTGATTTAGTGGGAGAGTAATGCCATGTATCCATGTTACTGATATCTTATGAATCAACATCTTAACTCAAAGTGGGTCCCTAATAAAAAAGTATCCATGGGCAATTTTACTTCAACATAGGGAGTAAAGTTTGTACAAGCATAGACACAAGTTGATAATATGATCATGTAGAGCAGATTTTTATCCAAGTTTCATGTATAGAGTGAAGTGTATGGGCCAGATTATGAAATATTCACGATAATACCTGGTCCTTGTACAAGGTCGGAGTGAAAATGGGCCAACTTAACCCTGTGTCAGGCCGGGTGGCCTGGTCAAGGGCCGGGCGGCCTGAGGAGTGGGTCTTTTAACCTTTGCACTGATCGCCTTGTGTGCAGAAGTGCTCTGGGAGGTTTTTCAAGTACATGGCAGGCTGGGCGACCAAGGGTGGTGGTCGGGCGGCCAGCTTCAGGCTCGGATCATCCCAGTTTTTGCTAGTAGCATGGTGGAACCCTGTACGTTAGCATTCTCGTTTGTGTCTGCAGGGTTAGTGACAGGAAGCTGGGGTGTCCAAGTGCCATCTCCCCACAGTTGAACTCAAAGTAAGGGTAAATAAAACTTTATTGGTTTAGGCATTAATGATGAAAGTAAACAAACTAAAAAACAAATAGGCGTTGTCCATACAATGAAATAAATGAAACAAAACCTAAACACTAAGAATTAAAAAGGCACCTATACTATAGATGTTGGGATGCCCAGTAGCAGCGGCAATGCAATAGAACTTGGAAGGGAAACCCTTCATAAGGATCTCTGACTAATCATTGATTTTCCAATTCTCCGAGGAGCTTGACGACCCCAGTCTTGACCAACCCATTGTGGGTCCTAAAGGGTGACATCTGGATCAAGAAAAGAGAGCGACATGAGTAAGGAGGGAAAGTAGTAAGAAGATCTGTGTATATCTTAAACTCCTACATCCTAGAATCCTTAGGGTCACGTCCTACGGCCAACCTATGGCTCTGATACCACCTAAAGCGCCCCCAACTTCTTGAGAGCTTAAATGTGATACAAACGCTAGTCGTAGGGTTCTAGCAACACATTTATTTTAGATAGCGTAGAGTCAAACTTAATGATTACAAACCATTACAAGATAGTTGCAAGAAAAGTAAGATACAGCGAAAGCAAATCCTTCAGGGCCCAATGCCATAGGCTAGTTGGGAAGTAGGATCATGACCTAGCCAAAGAGTGCCTCGAACAGCTCGTCGGAACTATCTGTAAAATTATCAACAAAACAAGGGTGAGTACTTTATGTACTCCGCAAGCCCACCTTCCTCCTGTTGAGTGGGGGGATTACCTATTGCTAAATGCAAGGCTATATCTAGAGCTTATATTTGCAGAAAAATAATGCATGGTTCGTTTTAGTGGCCAATTTATTAGTTTATGAAAACAAACTTTAATTTTGAAGGGGGGGTGCCACTGGACTTGCCGGTCCGAGCGGCCCTAACTTATCATATCCGCAACCTTGGTTCACCCAACCACCCGGTTCCCCCTTTGTTCAAACCATCCACTTTTTAAGTAAAACACACTAGATGAAGAACCAAGCCGTAACCCATCCATACCTGTGGACACGGACTTTTCAAATAGATTTTACTCTGATCAGAGGTTGTACTAATTCCCACAAGTTGGACTCAGTGACGCTTACGGCCAAATAAGCATCCGAATTCCAAACCAAACCTGTTGCCTTCGTTTCATCACCTAGCAGAACTTTAGGGGTTCGGGCATCTGAGCCACTCCAGTACCCAGCGGTACTCTCGTTGGCACACCACCCATCCCCTAGCCCCTTGTGTGCCAAACACAGAAGCTACTAGGCTATCCACTCCGACACAGGCTTGGCCACTACCTCATGCAGAGTGAGTGGTTGTATTAGAAGAGTTAGGCAAGATGAAAATCATAGCGGTCCTTACAGAGAGCTCGGGTTGAACCCACCACTGTACCACTATCTTTTACTCAACACCGCGAGCATCCACCTACCCAGTCTTCCCCATGAATCCCGGGACATGGGATAACCGTAGGTAGCTAAGTTACCCGTTCAACCCTGCTCTTATGGCTATTTCGGCGCGTAGCCGTATTCCGACCAAGTCGGTTGCCGGTGTTTTTCCCCATTTTATTTCGAAAATCAACCCCCAACCACCTTAAACACATTCCTTCGCAAACCCACATCCATTCTTACAAAATTTTTAGTTCATGCAGTTGAATGAGCGATCCCTCCTATGTGCGCTACTTCTAAATAGGTTTGGATGGCTATCCAACTAGGGTTTCTCCTTAGCAAGCAAAAATATGCAGGTTTTTAGTTGGTTGCACTGGTCATTATATTTGTTTTGCAAATCTAGGTAGTTCATGCATCAAGAAAGGGTTCCAGTGGACTTGTCATCGTCTAGGTCCTTGTTGCAGTGGAGGTTGGTACTAGGGTCATTGGCTTCCTGGTCCGCAATGGTCGGCTCCGGCTCTTGGAGTTCCTCCGATTCAGCGTCTATCGTGCACAAACAATAAACAAGCAATACATGCAATCATTCAAGCTCAAAATACCTTAAAAGGAGGTGGGTTGGGTAGAGGGGATTTTTAGAAGAATTTGGGTGCAAGAATCACCTACAACGGAGTTAAGGTGGAAGAGTTATGGATTTTTATTGAAAAGAAAAGATTTAAATAATTGAAAGAGGGTTCTTAGTGCTTGTTGGGCCGAATCCGGGGACACGGCCCAAGGCGCCTGCACAGGGGGGGGGCTTAACGATGGTTAGTGCCGGGCCCGCGTGTCAGGGGCTTGGCCCGGCGGGTGGGTGGGTGGCGGTCTGGTCGAGTTAGCGCAAGTCGGTCGGGGTGGAGGTGGAGACGGTGGCTCGTCGGGCTTTTTGCCGAGGTGGGGTTTTCAGTGACCAAGGGGGGTGGTGCGAGGTGGGGGAGGATACAGCGGCTCTGGCGGCGGGCGAGGCGGGGGTGTAGGGGTTTCTGCCTTGAAAAAGGGGAGGGCGTGCTCACCTTGCGCAGAGGCAGGGCTAGGGGGGCTCGGCGGTGGTAGGCAGGGGGCGTGTCACTGCTCCATGGGGGAGGTCTTTTGGGGTAGATCTGTCAGGCCGGTAGCTGTTGTGGTCCGGCGAGGCGAAGGCGGGGGGGGGATTTATAGGAGGGAGCGGGGTGGTGCAGCTCGGGCCGTGCCGCGCCGGAGTAGGGGCCGCGCGGTGTGCTCCAGTGGCGGAGCGCCAGGGCAGGGCCAGGTGTGGTGCCGGGCATGGCACAGCGCTGGGGCGGGGCCGAGCATGGCGCCAGGCTTGCGCGTGGCGTGACACCGGGGTGGGGGGAATGGGCGCGGCGAGATAGGGGATGCCCCTGACAAGTCGGGTCCACCTGTCAGGAAGCGCGAGGGGGAGAGAGGGTGGCGCGGGGATGGAGTGTGCCGGGATAAGGTGGCCCGAGCAGCCCTGGCCATGGGGGAGCGGGGCGGGCCGAGAGGGAATTTTGGTGGGCTGGGCCAAAAAGGGTTGCGGGGAGTTTTGGCCTTTTTCTTTTATCCCCCTTTTTTTTCAAGATTTGTATGTGGGTTTTAGGAGATTAAAATTTGGTGGGATGGTGTGGGGGCTGTTGACGTCTCTTAGCGTAACAAATTTTACTCTGCAAGCGCACGGAGATTCGCTGTAGCCTTTTCACTCAGAGTATTCCGAGTATCGTAAAATCCACAGGGAAGCGGTAGGCCAGAGAGTGAAATTGAATATACTCAAGTCGAAATTATTGTAAACTTGGATAAATTATACCAGCTAGTAGTAACAGGGGTAAACGTGATAAAGATAGGTGTATGGTGGGAGAGGTAAGTCTATCAAATATATCCGTAGAAAGGGTATAGTTGCCTGGGAGGACAACGAGTGAGATAAAGCCACCAAACTCTAATTCTAATCGGCTGCAAAGGCTATCCGTGAATAACTAAGAAACTCAATTAACCAGCCAGGGTCTTGCGTCGAGCGAAATTCTAGAGTCTCGAGGGTACCAGGGGTAGATAGTTGGTCCCGAAGGAGAGTCTAGCTAACACCTACGGGCCTCTCGAATGACGAGCTTGGACTACACAGGCACACCACACGCTGTCAGCGAGTGGTGCTACCAAGCAAAGCTGCGTGGAGAGGATGGCACGCTATAAACGTGTTCAAGTGGAGCTTGAACAACGATAGATCGTCCTTGATCAGAGGAGAGGATCTAGCCAGAGCCTAACATCTATGTCTAGGATTGAGTTATAGCGAGCTATAGGCACATAGCTGTGGGGGCAAGTGCAGTATGATTCAGCTTGTCGAAGATGACCTTCGGCATTACGTTGACACTGGCTCCAAGATCGCACAACGCTTGGTCGAAATGCTGGGTTCCAATCGAGCATGAGATGGTTGGGCTTCCAGGGTCCTTTTTCTTGAGTATAGCTGCACTACACTCTTCTGTCAAGTGCACCATTTCCGTTGACGGTAGGGGATTCTTGTTGTTGAGGATGTCTTTTAAGTACTTTGCATATGTCGGTACCTGCATAGCATCTAGCAGAGGTATGTTGACATATAACTTCTTAATGATCTCAATGAACTTACTGTATTGTTCGTCAGCGGCAGCCTTCTTGTTTCGTGGAGGGAATGGTAGCACTGTTGTATCGTGGAAATTGTGGGGTAAATGTTTTGGTGCTAGCTTCTCCCCCTTCCCAGGTGTATCTTCCTCTGCGACCTTATCTTCGGACTCGGCTGTTTCCTCCTGGTCTTTACCTACACGATTAGGGGCTGGAGGGTCCTGTGTGGACTTTCCTCCCCTAGTGGTTACTGCATTTATGTGCTCTTTGGGAGGAGCTTCAGGTTGCCCAGGCAGCTTACCCGCATTTGGGTTAGGCAAAGCAGCAGCCAACTGAGCTATTTGAGTTTCAAGCATTTTATTGAAGCTAAGTTGGTTTTTCATAGCACTATTCAAAGTTTCCATTTGCAACGAAATAGATTCAAACATTCTATCATTGGCATGGAACCTTTTACTAATGCTATCATTCACAGCTTTCTGATCAAAATTATAATTACATTTTGGAAACGGCTGTGAACTACCTGAAGAGTTACCTTGTCCGGAGAAAGGGAGATGTGGTCATGAATTCCATCCTGGCTAAGGACGATTCCCATTGTTGAAGTTATTACTTCTGATGAAGTTCGCATCTTCGGGTCGCGTCTCGGGGCAGCTGTTCCCCAGGTGTCCAGTATTCCCACAAAAATCACTAGTCATGTGAGAATCAAGAGCTTGGACCGGAGCGGCTTCTGGCGTGTCATTGAGCTTCTTCAACAGTAGGTCTATCTTTGCGGTGAGCATGTCAGTGCTCTCGATCTGATGGATGCCATGGGATCGGGTGCTAGACCTCTCTTCTCTCCATCCTTGATTGGTGGCCATCTTCTCAATTAAGTTTTTGGCTGCCAAAATGCTCAAGGAGAGGAAGGATCCTCCAGCGGTTGCATCCAGGTGTTCTTGTGCTGAGCGGTGAAGCCCATGAAAGAAACTCTGAATAATGAGCCACTCTTGCATGCCATGGTGGGGGCAGGCTGCGATGTACTCCTAGAGTCTTTCCTAGGCCTCCGCCATGGTTTCATCAGTGAGCTATTGAAAGCTTGATATCTTATTCCTCAATGCGTTAGTTTTTCCCAGTGGGAAATACTTCGCAAGAAATGCATCGAAACATGCGTTCCACGATGTCAGTGATGCTCGGTTGAGGTAGAACCACTGTTTTGCTTTCCCAACAAGAGAGAATGGGAAGAGACGAAGTTTGACGGCGTCCGGTGATGCTCCTTTCATGTTGAACGTGCTGCAGATCTCAAGAAACTGCTGCAAGTGGTTGTTGGCATCTTCCGTGGCCAGTCCGCAGAAAGGGATAGCTTGAACCATATGGATCACTCTCGGCTTGAGTTTGAAGTTCTCCCCCACTTGAACTTCAGGTCCCGTAGGGATGTTGTTGCTTGAGGGGATGGAGAACTCGTGGATAGTCCTTTCAGCCATAGTGGTAACTGGAGTGCTGGTTGAAATGCTTGGTTCTAGATCCCTTGGTATAGGTCTCTGCTCGTGAATAGTCTTTAGACGGACTCCCCTGAGCAGTGACTCTGGGTTATTGTTGTAGTTTTCCAGCTGGTCAAAACCGGTCATACACCTCTCTGTTGCAACCACAACAAAACAACAGAGCAAAGTGAGCCTGTTAACAACTAGCGGTAAAACTTATCAAGTATACAGGTTCGAAATGAGGTCTCAATTATCTCTCGGCCAATTGCTTCCCCGGCAATGGCGCCAGAAAAAAGGCTTGTTGACGTCTCTTAGCGTAACAGATTTTACTCCGCAAGTGCACGGAGATTCGCTGTAGCCTTTTCACTCAGAGTATTCCAAGTATCGTAAAATCCACGAGGAAGCGGTAGGCCAGATAGTGTAATTGAATATACTCAAGTCGAAATTATTGTAAACTTGGATAAATTATACCAGCTAGTAGTAACAGGGGTAAACGTGATAAAGATAGGTGTATGGTGAGAGAGGTAAGTCTATCAAATATATCCGTAGAAAGGGTATAGTTGCCTGGGAGGACAACGAGTGAGATAAAGCCACCAAACTCTAATTCTAATCGGCTGCAAAGGCTATCCGTGAATAACTAAGAAACTCAATTAACCAGCCAGGGTCTTGCGTCGAGCGAAATTCTAGAGTCTCGAGGGTACCAGGGGTAGATAGTTGGTCCCGAAGGAGAGTCTAGCTAACACCTACGGGCCTCCCGAATGACGAGCTTGGACTACATAGGCACACCACACGCTGTCAGCGAGTGGTGCTACCAAGCAAAGCTGCGTGGAGAGGATGGCACGCTATAAACGTGTTCAAGTGGAGCTTGAACAACGATAGATCGTCCTTGATCAGAGGAGAGGATCTAGCCAGAGCCTAACATCTAAGTCTAGGATTGAGTTATAGCACCGGCAAGAATAACAAGAATTGAATAACAAAGTTAAACACAACCTATGCCTAGCAAGTGTGCAAAAGAAAGGTACACCACACTCGCAGGAGATAGACTTAGAGTAAAATATAACTGAAATTATATTGAAGGTAATCTGAATCCAAAAGATACAAGAGTTTTATCACAGACTCGAAGATAACTCCCAGGACTATCCTAACTACTAAGAGAATAGTGTAGCAATCTAAGATAGAACCTGAACTCAACACCACACCTTTACAAATGAGCTCTCGGGGTCTATTTATAGCCTAGAAAGTGAGGGGGGGGGTATTTATAGACACACTAGGTCGGTAAAGGGGGTAAGTCGGTGGCCGGACGGCCACCCCCTATTGCCAGGCGGCCATAGGATTCACCGACCTAGGTGATTAGACGCTTGATCTTGCTCCCTCGTGTCGGTTGGTGGTTGAAACAGTTGACACACGTGAGAAGTGCTGCTGAGGGGTGGCCGGGCGGCCACATGTTTTTCCCTGATTGGCTACATGTTGGTTCCCTCGGATCCTTAACATCACCAATCCTTGTTCCAATACCATTTGACCCTTGGATATATTGGATGCTCTCTTGCATGGTTGGATCTTCACCATTTTGTGTTTGTTTCCATGTTGGATCGAAGTTCGTGGCAACTGAGGTGCTCAGGAGGTTATGCCACCTGGTCGGGGACTGTTTGTGCATTGGAGGGTAGCCGGGCGGCCACACCCCTTGGCCGGGCGGCCATGGTGTTTTCACCATTGTTGCCCATCTTTGATATTTGATCTGTTTTCAACCATTTTGGGAGTATTTTGGTACCTGCATCCAAATATTCATGTACATCTTGTGGAACTCATTAGTTGTAGGGGTTAGTCCAGATATTTCACATGTTTCGCTTCATTTGGTGGATAATTGACGGTTGATATCATGAGATTACGACCGTCAACAGGGGCTTTTGTAGAGATTTTTGGTAGGGAAAAGAAGAGGTAAGGGAGGCTTGAGCTCTTATTTTAAACAAGTGAAAAAAAGAAAATATGGTTTTAAATTTTGGGCAAACGGTGGATTTTGAGTAGGACTTTTAGGATTTAAAATTTTTAGGGTGTTACAGGGATTAACACCGTCCCCCATTTTCTGGAGGGAGTAACTCTGCCTCGGACAGTGTAGGCCGGTGATCTAGGCTCTTGCGCTCTCCATTGCCCGTGTTCTTCACGGAATCATCTGAGAAGAGTTTTCGTATGGGCACCTTAGGGCTGACCACCCTGACCTTAGGCCGAGTGGAATATGCCCTGTGCACCTTCTTTGCAATGGTCCGCGTAGGAGATAGCCGACGTGCAGGCCTTCCTGCACTGCGTGAGCATGAGGGGGAGGCTGAGTGACCTTGCTCTTGGCCCGGCGATCTGCTCTGAGGCCAGGCGGCATGAGAGGGTGGCTAGGTGGCTAGTGGCGCTGTGATGTCTAGAACCATCTTGCCATCCCTGATTGGGATGACCCCTTTGAATGAGCTCATTGTCGGATGCCAGCGAGTAGGTTGCTGTGGTGCACGACATGAGGGCTAGGCTCTTGGGAGAGGTGTTGTTGGAGTCCATGACTTAGGTTTTTGATGTGGAGATGAGATGGGAGTGATGAGAGTGACTGAAAGGAAGGAAACTCTTATCTTTAAGAGATAGCGGCGTGATCTCATCCACTCAACAAGTGCCGGTGGCTTAGGGATCAACTCGACTTCGAAATTTTGAGGAGAGGTAGATGGGTGGCAAAATGGCAAGGTCAGGAGGCTTGGGTTGAGCTAGGCGGCTAGGCCCTTGGGTCGGGCGGCTACACCAGGGGGCCAAGCGGCCTGACCTAAGGTCGGTCAGCCTTGTCGACCCTGGTTTGGCAGACCAGGTGTCAGTTTTGCCCTTCTAGGTGCACTAAAACCATTTTTCATCATGTAGGCTTAGACTTTTGTTGAGATTTTGGTGATGTGGAAGCAAAAGGTGGGATAAGACAGAAAAGCAAGGAGCATGGTAGTGTACATGGCTCATTTTAGTTCAAAGCTCGACCATGGCCTTATGATCATCCCTATTCTTCCAGCTCGTAGACGTCCACTTCTTCGAGCTATGGCAATTCGGGCTCTAAGAAGACTTTTAGGCATTGCCCGTTCACTTTAAAGACTTTCCCATCATCGTCGGTGATGGCACCGTGATCGGTGGCATCAAGGACCACAAAGGGTCCTTCCCACTAACTTCTAAGCTTACCATGACCAAACAAACGAATGCGAGAATTGAAGAGTAGTACCTTATCTCCCGGTTTGAAAGTCTTGACTTTGATGTGCTTATCGTGCCATTGTTTAGTTCGTTCTTTGTAGGCACTGTGGTAGGCCTTCTCCCTCCATTCCTCCAATTCAGTGAGTTGAATCTTTCGTCGAACTCCAGATGATTGGAGATCCATGTTCCACTTCCTTATCGCCCAGTGACACTTGAACTCAAGCTCTACTGGTAGATGACAAGTCTTGTCGTACACCATCTGATATGGTGTCATGCCAATGGGAGTTTTGTATGCTGTGCGATACACCCAAAGAGCATCGAGTAGCTTGGATACCCAGTCTTTTCCCATAGCTGTGACATTTTTCTGCAGGATGTTCTTGATCTACTTGTTTGATGTTTCAGCTTGGCCACTTGTCTGCGGATGATATGGAGTGGCAACACGGTGATCCACACTGAGTTATGCGAGGCACCTCTTGAATCTTTTGTCAATGAAGTGAGGTCTTCCATCGCTGATGATGACCCTTGGCATACCAAATTGAGGAAATATGGTTTCATAGAACATCTTGATTGAATACCTTGAATCTGCCGCAGAACACGGCAGTGCCTCTACCCATTTTGATACATAGTCCACTACGATCAGGATGTACTCTTTGTATCCACACTCGTAAAAGGGTCCAATGAAGTATATGCCCCATTCGTCAAATACATCAAGCTGGAGGTTGCTAGTGAGTGGCATGGTGTCTCTTGGATTAATGTTCCCCTCATGTTGGCACTTTGGACACCGTTGTACAAACTCCTTGGCATCATCATACATATTTGGCTAGTAGAGCCCACTTTGCCAAATCTTTGCATGAGTCTGGTAGTCTCCATAGTGACCTTCGTAGGAAGAAGAGTGACATCTATTAAGGATCTGGGGTCCTTCATGTGGCGGAACTGCCAATTTAATTCGAGCTAAGCACACCTACCACCACATGGCCCGCAGTGCATTTAGACCGAACTAAACCTAGGTGTCCATCGAGTCACCCAGTAGGGCACTCGATGTAACCAACACCCAGGGATGCTGACATCATACACGTTAAGCCCTCGAGAGAGCCATAACAATTACAACAACCCATCATTTCATACAAACATAGCTTGATTTAGTACAAAACCATTTCTCAAAGTGGTATACAATCATATCGAAATAGAGTTTCAAAAATACACTCGCAGTGGAATACATATCATTATATAGATGCAAATGTGCAGCAGAAGTAAAATATAAAGCAGTGACATTGAGCCCACCGTTGTCATCCTCGATCACAACCTGCCATGTAACTAAAAAATATTAACAACTAACGATGAGTACGTGGGGTACTCGTAGGACTTACCCGAGGGCGGTATCAGCCCGACACATTTGAGAGTATGCAAGACCTTTTGTGGACTTGACTTCTAGCTCGCATAAGCTTACTAAGAGTGAGTCCTTACTTTACAGTTTCATTCATTTTTTATAGCATAAGCATCTTTCATTCATTTTTATAGCGTAAGCATCAGTTGATTCAACATAGTTACCATCTCATATATCTCAACAAATCAGCATATATGTCAACATAAAGTAACTTGCAGAAATGTAAACATACAAGTACAAGCATGTAATATTAAAAAAACATTATTAAATAAATAACATATTAAAGTTATTACTACGTTGCCCGTCAGTGATATTGGCATTCTCACACCTGGTGGGCATCAGCGATTTGAATCGATTTTTAATTTCGGGAATAAATATCATGCCACGGGTATATGTTTACTAGTCATCGTGTTTCCACATATATCCCCCATCTCCACTTGTTCCATCCCTAGTTCGATTCCGATCCACCATTCCCTATGTGTAGCCCCCATGGAGCGATACCACGACGTACCGGGTCAGCCCTCCTATGAGTCAAGCACCCTTAGGCCCCAAGGTAGGACCAAGTCTTTGTTCTTCGGATGGTTCAAGTAAGACTTTCACCGGTCCCACTTCCCGGATAAGTATTCTAGAAATGTTATGCCAATCAGCAGGCGAACAGCGAACGGTCCTTAAACGGCTCGGGCAGAGTTCACCAAACTATCCACATCATTTTTTATCGTAATATACCCAAATCTCCGCCCGATCTCATCTTTTCATCACATCATATCATATTGCTTTCAAATTTAATTTATATAAAACATTTTTGAGTCCTATCATCTCGCGAGTGAATATCTTCACTCGACTTCTACCGTCTTAGCATGACTAAGCATAGACTTCGTCCTATTCAAACTACTTAGTATATAAAGGATTTATGGATGTGGGGTTTCATACAACTCCTGAACATAATGCACAAACAAATTTAGGGTGGTGAGACTCTCTAAATAGGTGTAGATGCCTAAGGGGCCTACCTTTGTTGTTGAGTAACTTGAACAAACTAATGTAAAGTTAGTTTGCCGGGTTGTGAGGCTTTGCCCTAGGTAACCCCTTGATCACTTGGACTGCTCCTCCTTCCAAATACCACTTCAGGGGCCTTTAGGTGGTACTTGGGTCTTAGTTGGTCTTTTGGATGCCATTGCTTGAAATAGCTCCACACACTTGCTTCTTGACCACGTATATGCAATAAGCGTCACTATATGAATGATATGCATGATGTAGTGGATGAGATGCATGCAGATCGAGCACATACATAACAATCAATTCAAGGATAGACCGAAAGGTGATTTTTTTAATAAATACTTGAGCATGGAATACCTTCATTCACACAAAACAACATACACTCATACAATTGTATATACACCCGTCAAGTTACCCATCATAAAGGAAACATGTTAATGTCCTGACTCGATAAGGACAACACTAGTTATTGAGGACTGAAAGGGCGACCTAGAGGGGGGTGAATAGGTCGACACCTAAAACTTGCAACCCTAAAAACCCTCTCTTTTGTATTGAGCAAGATCACGTAGCAACCGAGTGCAACTGACCCTAGGACTCAAAGAGGCAGCGAAACAGCGGAAGAAAGTCGCTTAACCACCAACGGAACGGATGAAAGTGGAAGAGACCAAAACCTAAGCTAGCGAGCTCTACCAGCCACGCTACACAATCAAGTGTCTCTTCGGATCAACCGATAAGTTTGAGTATGGGCATGCAGTAGAAGAACACCAGCCAAAAGTCTCGGCGACACACTCAAGCAAAAATAGCAAAAGAAGGCTACAGCCAGGCCAACACCAGATTGTCCGATAGCACACACTGGACTGTCCAGCAGCACGCCGGACAATC
Organism: Paspalum vaginatum; assembly: GCA_030272315.1. NCBI lineage: Eukaryota > Viridiplantae > Streptophyta > Magnoliopsida > Poales > Poaceae > Paspalum > Paspalum vaginatum. The sequence continues at coordinate 230,800 of JAMSGZ010000073.1, forward strand.
CGGTGTAGCACGCCGGACTCTCCGGTAGCACATATCGGAATGTCCTGTAGCACACCGGACTATGAGATAGAACCGCAGAAAATGAGCTCCCAAATGACCAAATCTTCTCCAAACTTCATGAAATCTGGCACAGACAAACTAGACCCTATTCCAAAGCTTTTCCCAAAAGATCTACTGACACAGATCACGGGATTAGCGGGAAATTTAGATCTCCTGAAGACAAGAGTCTTTGGGCAAGAAAGGGGAAAACTCAAATCCGACTTGCTAGTGGCAATCATGTGGGATTGAGATGTTCTAAGACAAAATCTCCATGTCCTTGCAACTCTAAAACAGCAAAAGAAAAGGGAAAATCTCATAGGCAAATCAAAGCACCAAAAGCCCTTGAGATTTCACCCAAAAACCAAAGGCAGAAGGGGGGAGGAGATTGCTGCACACAAGCACTCAAGACTAGGCCACGAAATCCATTCTATTGCACTTCAAAACAGGTCCCAAGGACAGATTACATGGTGGAACTCATTCTTCAAGCTGCCTCCCTCTTCCTACCCTCTTATAATGGGGCTGGATCACTCTAAAACCCTCTAATCTTGAAGCTCTTGCTTGGAAATGAAAATGGCTGCCTAAACCTAGGTCTAAGCAAACCCTAAAACTGCCACGAGTGGGAACTAATGACCAGCCCTCTCCTTATTTATACTACAGTTCAATTGTGCTAAGGCAGTTTGCACTTAACCCCCTATATTATGGACTCGTTACACTAAAACTCCTGTAAAGGCTAGAAAAGACCGCAATAACTCGGATGAACAGCCACGATGGAGTCCTTGCAACTTCGGTTTCTCCACCTTGTCCTGATGTCCTCCATGTGTCCAATAGCTTATCCCTCGAGGGTAACTCCGGTTTTGGGATATCGGCAACCAATCCCCTAGTTTTGACGCTCGAACCCAGAAAAGATAGTTGGGCCTCCAGTCTTCAGTGATTTTACAGCTCACAGCACCGTCTCGCACCCAAGGTCACTCTTATAGGCCGATCCTAACTTGGGCCACAACCTAAGCCACCTGCCAATCTGCTAAGCAGGAATTTCACCGCCAGGTCACACATAGGTGGGCTTCTGCTCGCTCATCCTTCAGCAAGACTTCGTTGTTGACAAGCGCTCATCATAGCCATGATGAAAGACTTGACTCGGTACACTTGAGTCCCTCAATCTCCCCCTTGATGAGTGTCTTGTCAACACCCTCACCAACCACCTAAAATCATAGATAAAGAAAAGAAAAGCGTAACAAAGAACAGTAGAACAAATAAAAACCAAGAAAATCCACTCATGTTCCCAAAAGCCAAAGAAAGGCAGAAATGGAAGCACTAGAAGTAAACAAAAGCAAAGCCAAAAGATTAGCCCCCTAAGACAAGGGTAACTGCTCAACGCAACTGATCAACAACCCCTCAAGAAAGAGGCACGGCTCAACACAGTCATGCTAGAAGCAAATACTAGCTCCTCCAGAAAGAGGCAAAGGCTCGACACAGCTAGGCAAAAGAGCATGCTAAAACTCCAACTTCCCTGGCATTTTAGCTCATCTCACAATGCAAGATCTCCCCATGGAATGATGCACTCTCCCAACACTCCAAGAGACTCCCCCTTGGTTGGTGACTTTGCTCTCCCCCATGTTGACAATGCACACATCAAGTCCCATAAGAAAAATGCAGTGCAAGTGCAACTAGGTGTAACAAGGAGCTCAAAAGGGATGGAAAGCTAGCAGATACAAGTTCTAGCATATAGAGCATGTGAGGGCAACGGGACATGCAACAAGCTCAAGAGAACCTATCTACTCAGGTCAAGAGCGAAGCATGATTTTCAGGTTTAGTTCAGAAGAAAGCATCATCAACATGAATAGCATCTAGCAAGATAGGCATGAACAGCAAAAATGCTAGCAGTGCATACGAGGTGTGCTAATCCTAACCTGAGCATTTCCAACAAGCCATAAGCAATTCAGAGACTTGCAATTTCAGATTTAGCATTTTTATTTCAAGCAAGATCTAAACATGTGCTAGGGGTTATTTGCTTGTCAGGCGACTTCTTACCAACCAATGCCAAGCCTAGGCCTAGGAAGACCATCAGAAGCTTAAGACAAGGTTTTAGTCATTCACAACCAGATCTGAGTTCTCACCCAAGTGCAAAAGTGAGCAATCTCAAACCAAGTCAGTGACACAAAAGAAATCCACCTAGATCTTTTCATTTTAGCTCATACAGATACCAATGTATGGAAATTAATTCACAATTCAGATTAGGCAATGTATCATGAAAGCTTAAGCAACAACTAACAAAGGTAAGCAACTAGAACAACCGAGCATGGAAAGATAGCACGGCGATTCAACTTCCTACGCATGCTAGGTTGCCAACTCAAGTGGTGATCAAGTTTATGATTTTCAGGAAAATAAAAGTGACTAGCTCTCACATTGTATACAATAGATCCAAATAAGCTCTAGCCAACCAAGATCAAGCATACTACTATACATCATAGCATGAGCAAAAACTAGCAAGTCATTCCAATCGAGCTTAAGTGCAAGTGTATACTACAAGTGTACATGATGCAGTGCATGATTATGGTACATATTGCATAAAGAAGCAAAGAAAACCAAAGCAAAAGAAACTCGAATCAAAACCTAAAAACTAACAAAACTCCCGTGACTAAAAGGGAAAGAAAACCCCTAACTCCCCCCTCAACTGGTTGAATGTCTCTAGTTCTAGAGGGGTTTAGTTAGGATGTCATCCACTTGGTTCTTACTCACTACATGTACTACATCAATGAGGCCTTTCTCATAGCTATCTCTAAGAAAGTGATACCTCATATCTATATGTTTGGTTCTAGAATGGAGCCGTGGGTTCTTAGCAACACAGATAGCACTAGAACTGTCACACAAGATTGGTATCCTCCCATAGGTTAGGCCATAGTCCTTAAGGGTAGCAAGCATCCAAATAATCTGGGAGCAGCAGCTAGCAGCAGCAACGTATTCCATCTCACATGTAGAAAGAGCTACACTAGACTGCTTACGAGATGACCAAGAGACTAAAGACGTACCCAGAAACTGACACGTACCAGAGGTTGATTTACGTTCTAACCGGCACCCATCAAAGTCAGAATCTGTGAGGCCAAGAAGGGCAAGAGAGGAATCTGGGGAGTACCACAAGCCAAACTCCAGGGTGAATTTTACATACCTTGGGATCCGTTTTACAACAGTGAGGTGTGAAGCCCTTGGAGAGCCTAAAAACTAGTGCACAGACCTACAGCAAACTGTATGTCCAGCCTCGTAGCCATTAGGTACATCAAGGACCCGATCATCCCTCAGTACATCTTCTGATCAACCTCCTCTCCTTCATCCTTGTCCATCATGGTAGAGATACTCATCGGAGTCATCTGTGACGATGCATTCGCCATATCAAACTTCCAAAGAAGGTCCCTCGTGTACTAGCTTTGGTGGACGAAACCCTAAGAAGAGCTAAAGTCCCCCCATCATGCTCATCTCGAACTCATTTCTCATCTGCTCTGAAAACTTGCTCACAAGTGCATGAGAAGAGCCACCAAAGATGATATCATCCACATATATCTGAACGATCAGAAGGTCATTGCCATGTTTTTGCAAAAATAGAGTCTTGTCCACACTCCCCATCTCAAAACCCTAGGCAACTAGAAATTTCCTAAGTCTCTCATACCAAGTATGGGGAGCTTGCTTCAGGCCATACAAAGCCTTCTGCAACTTGAACACTTGGTTAGGATACTTAGGATGCTCAAAACCTAGGGGTTGCCTCACATAGACCTCTTCCTATATATACCCATTCAAGAATGCACTCTTCACATCCATTTGGTAAAGCTTGAACCCTTTCGAAGCTGCCAAAGCTAAGAGAATGCGAATGGCTTCTAATCTGGCTACAGGGGCAAAGGTCACTTCATAATCTATCCCCTTTTCTAGCAAAAACCCTGAGTAACTAGCCTAGCCCTGTTTCTCACCACAACTCCATCCTCTCCCTGCTTGTTCTTAAATACCCACCTGGTACCTATACAATTTTAGTGTGGTGGAGGCTCGACTAAAACCCAAACTTGGTTCCTCTCAAAGTTTTTTAGCTCCTCATGCATGGAATTGACCCAATTTGGATCAGACGTAGCATGTCCAACATCATGGGGCTCGAAAGCAGCAACCAAAATAGAGTGTGCAAAGATAGCAAGAGAAGTGGACCCTCTCATGTAGTCCACCAATGATGTTCGTCGAAGGATGATCCTGCTGGACCATCCGGGATGGCTATGGCTCGGAGGTCACCTCCCCTGCGTCCTCAGCGGGCCCTGCTGCATGTACTGGTGGATCTTGTGGAGGTAGCTCCCAAGTAGTTGAAGGAGAAGGTACTGGAGCCCCCTCCTCATCCTTTGAAAGTGAAGCAGCAGGTTCTAGAGCTACAGCAGGCGCAATATTACCAGAAACACCTCCATCTCCTTCCTCATCTTCCTCAAAGATGGTAGTACCTAACTCAGCATCACCTGCAAGATCAAAGCCAGGGGTTTTGCAAGGCATGGTTTTATCGAAAGTAAGTTCACAAGTCTCAACAATCCTATTGGAGTCCAAAAGCCAAACACACTATGCACGCGAATGTGTGGCATAGCCAAGAAAAAGTCCATCAGAAATGCGAGGTTCGAATTTATCCAAGTTCCCCTGCTTGAGCGCAAAACACCTACAACCGAACACCCATAGGTGGCTCACTTTTGGCTGCCATCCAAACTGCAACTCATATGTGGTCTTATGAAGAAGGGCTCGGAGAATAATGCAGTTGGAAACGTAGCATGTGGTGTTAATCGCCTCGGCCCAGAATTTCCTAGGAGTCCTATGCTCATCGAGCATCGTCCTAGCCATCTAAACAAGGGTCCGATTCTTGCACTCGAACACACCATTCTGCTGGGGGACATATGGGCACAAAAACTGGTGTTCAAAGCCTTGGTCATGGCAAAAGGCTTTGAAACGATCATTCTTGAATTTCGAGCCCTTGTCACTGCGTATAGCTCTCATGGCATGATTTGATTCATTTCTCAACCTCAAAACCAAGTCATGAACAAACTCAAAAGACTCATCCTTCGATTCCATGAAATGCACCCAAGACCAGCGAGAAAAATCATCCATGATCATAAGAACGTACCACTTTCCACCAACAGACCTCACCCGAACAGGACCAACTGTGTCCATATGAAGCAACTCTCTAGGGTGAGCCATCTTCACCTGGTTCATAGATGTGTGAGAAGCAGCAACCATATTCCCATGGTGACAGGGATGGCAAACAAGGTCACTCTCACTCTTCAACTTTGGCAATCCTCAAATTAGGTCAAGTAAGCTAAGCTTTGCAAGCAAATCAAAGCTCAAATGGCCTAGCCTCCTATGCCACTTCCACAAATCAGAGGAGGGACTAGCCAACAAACAGCGAGAAGGACCAGGGGAGCTCGAGAAATTAACATGAATGACCTTCCCAAAAGGCAAAATAGGGCAAACAAGATCTTCTCGAGCATCCAAAACTCGCGAACAACCTTTCTTGAAACGAACCTCAAAGTCTTCATCGAGAAGTTGCGAAACAGAGAGAAGGTTGTAACCAAGGTTAGCAACCAAAGCAACATCCCTCAGAACAAAATTCTCAGAAATAGGAACAACGCCAACACCTTTCACCTTACCTGTACCTTTATCGCAAAAATGATGTGCTCGCTTGAGCTCACTGGGGTGAGACTGGAGAGCCATCTATGATTACCGGTCATGTGGCACGAACAACTAGAATCCATGAGCCATATGTTCTCCAAGCCTTCGTCCTGCATCAATAGCTATTCATTGGGTGAGCATATGGTCCAACACTGGGGTTAGTCTGAAAAGAAGCAAACCAGTGTCAAGCCATTTGCTAAAAGGAAGGGTTAGCAATATCACAATCAAACATCCCAAAACCCCTATCCCGTGCAAACTGAGACTGCTGGTCACCACATCTTGCAAAGCTTTGTCCGTCGTAGCTCTCAAAGCCTTGGTGAAGAGGACCAAAGTCATACTGCTCACGACTCGGTGCCCTGCCGGCAAAGCGTCCACCACCTGGAGCACCACGAGGAAAACAGTCTCCTCTACCTCCACCTACACGATGTGGCCAGCGGTCTCGCCTATCTCCACACCAAGGTGCAACCTTAGGCCAACCAACCTGGTAGTACTTGTCCTCGTTCCTTCACTCAACCTCTCTACGCTCAGCTCTCATCCTGCGGTAGCAAAACTGCAACAAGTGACCCTCCCTATGGCAGTAGTCACACATGTACCTCTTGGGTGGAGCACCCTTGGGTTGACTTTGGTTCTTGGGCTGTGGAGTTGGCTTGGAAGGAGCATTCCTCTTAGCCCCTTGCTTAGAGGTCTCAGGAGGTGAGTCAACTAAGTTCCTCATAGGTGGAGTGTCAAGAGGGTTCCTAACAAAGTTTGGCTTGGGAGTCCACACTTGTTTCTTTGGTGGCTCCCTTCACTTCTCTAACCATACACCATGCATCCATAGGGTTTCCATTCTCAAAGTAGGACTTGTCGTTGGTAATAGGGAACTTCTCACTAATGGGAATCCCACTCACGTCACCTAATTTCCATACCGCTGATCAAAATCAGCTTGGGTGTAGTGGTAGCCAACCCCTAACTTGTCACTCAACTTGAAAGAGGAAACACAAATGCCAAGCTGTGGCTCCTTAACCAAAATCCAACTGAGAATGGTCCTAAGATAGGTATTCTCATCTTCCAACCGAACCTTCTCAATGGCCAAATCATCAAGCCAACCTCTAAGGCCTTCACACTTTGGACAATCAGCACTAATAGGGCTAGCAGTCTTTTTAGACTTCCTCAAAGCAGCCCTAATCTCTTCCAACTCATTCCTAAGGGTTGGGCAAACAACAAAAGTAGCAAGCAAAGTCAGCCTAGCTTTCAACTCCTCTAACACTACAGTAGTAGAGAAAAGCTGATCTACATTACTAGCATGCTTAGAGCGTAATTCAGTCAACTCAACAGCTAGGACCTGACAATCATGGCATTCTATCTCATCAGCCACATCACAAGCTTGTTTATCTACAGCAAGATCATCCAAAGCACATGCAAGTTTAGACTGGACAGTCTCAAGCTCAGCCTCTAAAGTAGCAGCCTTAGCATTTGCAAGCCTAAGGTCCTTAGCAGACACTCTAAGCAAGGGATCCTAGTTCTTCAAAGCAGTGTACATGGCATCATCCTCATCCGCTCACTTGAGGCTAGGTGTTGGACTTGTTGTAGACGTCTGAGTCAGTGGAGCCGGCTTGATCTCTTGCAAGCACCATGGTGCAGTAGCCAAACTCAGTCGCTGAAGAAGCAGAGTCCAGCATGCCCGACGATCTTCTTCTCATCATCGTCATCGATGTCGGAGCCAGAGTCGTTTGAGCTGCTGTCACAATCGATGAAGCTGGCGAGGAAAGCATGGTCACGCTCTTGGGCATGCTTTTGGTACTACTTGATGAACTCCTTCTTGATGAAGAACGGTCGCTTCTTCTTGTCACCCTTTTACTTGCCCTTCTTATTATTGGAGACATACTCACCCTTGTGCTTGCCGACGGAGTACTTCTCCTGACCTCTCCTCTTGGGGCAGTCGGTGATGAAGTGGTCCAGCTTCCCGCACTCGTAGCACTGGAGCTTGTCACCTCTTCTGCGGTTCATCTTGTTGGAGTAGAGACATTGGAAGTTGTTGGACAGCAGGTACAACTTCTCATCATCTAGTCCTTCAAGCTCCTCCTCTGTAGCTAAAATTAGAGACAAAGCATAGCCAACAGAAGAGTTAGGGTTAGCAGCACCACCACAGCTGGGGCCAGACATAAGAGCTAGGCTCTTGGGAGTTGTTCCACTAATCTTGGCATAAGCTCGAGAGTCAACATCCGAAGCCTTCAACTTGCTATAAAGCTCATCTGTGGAAAGGGTCTCATAGCCAGCTGACTCGACTATAGACTCTTTGTTCAGTTGTTAAATACTCCGATCCAGAGCATAGAGAAGCTTGCGAGCTTGCTCATGGTCATCGTAAGGCAACACCCCATTTCTTGCATTCGCATGGATCTTGTTCACAATCGATTGAAAATGACTGAACATTCTGTCGATGCTCTCACCAGGTTGTTGGGAGAAGTTCTCATACTCTCTCTTGTGTACCTTAAACAGCCTAGCCTTGACTTGACTAGTCCTCTCTTGGAAGTTATTGAGGATAGTCCAGATCTCATGTGCCATCTTCAAGTGCACAACCCTATCAAACTCAGGGTGGCACAAGGCAGTAAGAAGAAAGTTCCTTGCCTTATTCTTTGCTTAATGTTCACATTGCTACTGTTGGGTAACACTGTTCTCTACCACTTGGTAGCCATCATCCTAACAAATATCCCAGATGGATGAATGTTGGCTCTGAAGGAACGCAGACATGAGCTGCTTCTAGAATGTGAAATCTGAGCCATCGAACCCTGGAATCTTGCCAACGGATAAATCTATGGTCATCTCTCTGTGGATCTAGAATCGGTTAAGGTATAGAAGACCATAACTTGGCTCTGATACCAATTGAGGACTGAAAGGATGACCTAGACGGGGGGTGAATATGTCGACACCTAAAACTTACAACCTCAAAAACCCTCTCTTCTCTACTGAGCAAGATCACGTAGCAACTGAGTGCAACTGACCCTAGGACTTAAAGAGGCAGCGAAATAGCGGAAGAAACTCACTCAACCATCCACGAAACGGATGAAAGCGAAAGAGACTAAAACCTAAGCTAGTGAGCTCTACTAGCCACTCTACACAATCAAGTGCCTCTCTAGATCAACCAATGAGTTTGAGTATGGGCATGCAGTAGAAGAACACTAGAGAAAAGTCTTGGCGAAACACCCAAGCAAAAAGAGCCAAAGAAGGCTACAGCCAGGCCAACACCGGACTGTCCGGTAGCACACATCGGACTATTTGGCAGCACGCCAGATTATCTGTTGTAGAACGTACCGGACAGTCCAGTAGCACACCGTACTATGAGACAAAACCGTAGAAAATGAGCTCCCAAAATCTAAACTTAACTAAATCTTCTCCAAACTTCACGAAATTTGGCACAGACTAACTAGACCCTATTCCAAAGCTTTTCCCAAAAGATCTACTAACACAGATCACGTGATTAGCGAGAATTTTAGATCTTGTGAAGAGATGAGTCTTTGGGCAACAAAGGGGAAAACTCAAATCTGACTTGCTAGTGGCAATCCTATGGGATTAAGATGTTCTAAGACATAATCTCCACATCCTTGTAACTCCAAAACTCCAAAAGACAAGGGGAAATCTCGTAGGCCACTCAAAGCACCAAAAGCCCTTGAGATTTCACCCAAAAACCAAAGGGAGAAGGGGGAGGAGATTGCTGCACACAAGCACTCAAGATTATGCCATGAAATCCACTCTATTGCACTTCAAAACAGGTCACAAGGACATATTATAAGGTGGAACTCATTCTCCAAGCTGCCTCCCACTTCCTACCCTCTTACAATGGGGCTAGATCACTCTAAAACCCTCTAATCTTGAACTTGCTTGGAAACGAAAATGGCTGCCTAAACCTAGGTCTAAGCAAACCCGAAAATAGCCAAGAGCATGAACTACTGACCATCCCTCTCCTTATTTATACTACAACTCTATTGCCCTAAGATAGTTTGCATGTAACCCCCTTTATTACAGACTCGTTACACTAAAACACCTGTAGAGGCTAGAAAAAACCGCAATAACTTGGATGAATGGCCACGATGGAGTGCTTGCAACTTTAGATTCTTTGCCTTGTCCCGATGTCCTCCATGTGTCTAGTAGCTCAGCCCTCGGGGGTAACTCTGGTTTTGGGATACGGGCAACCAAGCACCTGGTTTTGACGCTCGAACTAGAAAACAATAGTTTGGCCTCCAGTCTTGAGTGATTTTATGGCTCATGACACCGTCCCGTACTCAAGTTGCTCTTATGGGTCGGGCCTAACTTGGGCCGCAACCCAAGCCACCTGCCAGTCCGCTCGGGAGGAATTCGTCGCGCCAAGTCTACTCTGGCGCCGCCACCAGGTCACAGTTAGGTGGCCTTTTGCTCGCTTGTCCTTTAGCAAGATTCGTTGTTGACAAGCGCTCATCACAGCCAGGGCGAATGACCAGACTAGGTACACTTGAGTTCCTCAGTTATTTATTTACTTAGGTTACTAAAATACATGCATGAGGCGTGATGTTCATTTTTGTATAGCAAGTTGAGCATACCATGTTTTTCGTTTTTACACAGCAAGGTTGATCATATCATGTTGGGGACACAAGAGGAAATACAAACTTCATTTTATCACAATAATATCCCTTTACCATTTTCCTCTCTTTTGACCCTATTTAAGTAACTACTTGTGAACCCCTCATGAAACAGCAACCAAAATACCAAAAAAATTTACACAAGCATATTCTCTTACAGTAACAAGTCTATATAAATCTTGGTAGAATTTCTAGAACACATTAAATAGCATTTTTTATTTTATTGTTTAAATCACCATAGCATCTATCATTTTCAAATCACATAGAAAACAGTAGGCAAAGCACCTGAAACTTTATTTCTAGGCTGTACTTAACCAAAAGAGCACAATATAATTTCTATGGATTTATTGGATCAAATTTTATAAATCATGCATTTCTATATTCATAAAAATACACTAAATAACATGCATAGGGGTATATCTATCATTTGCAAGAGAGTGATAGGGCTCACAAAAATATATATGCACATACATAATATGAATAGCACATAACCCACGTTTCACAATTTTTGGAGCTCATTTGGTCCACTTTTGCTAATTAAATACTAAAACAATGCATGCACACAAGCAGGGTCAAAACAGTCATTTCAGACACCAAGGCCTAGTCTATTGTGTATATATATTCATAAGCAAATCAACAAAATAAGTTTCATATTTTTATCAATTTTTTGTGATTCACTAAGGCATTTCAAAGTTAAATCATAGTGTAACTAAAAACTGCACAACCCGGGACTAGATTATAAATACATATTGTCTTCGGGGGTGTGTAAAAATGAAAAATGCTAGGGGGTTCTTGACAAAATCGCCCATCTTCTTCTTCCTCCGTCCAGGGAAAGAGGAGGCGTTGTTATCACGGTTAGCATCAATTTAGTATATTTATTCAATTTTGGCCAAATATGGTGGTTTTATGCCTAAGGTCCAAGCGAAGATGGAGTGGGAGGCCGAACTCGTGTGAAGACCGATTTATTCGTGAAACTGGTTCGGACTGCAGGAGCAGGCTGCATTGAAATGGGCACCCAGGCCACATACGGACTCCATTTTAGACGTTTAACATATGGATGGAAAGCTAATAAGATAATTTTTTGAACTCAATCATAATCATGTCCAAATACTGATCGGAGTCAACAGGAATTGCCAAAACAATTGGACGACCAGAATCTGCCAGGATTTATACGCCATGTTTCGGATGATATTTCAAACCTCACGAAGATTTGAACCAATAGAGGGAAGAGTCCATATCATGTTATCAAGTCATAGAGTCTTAGTTGAGTTGCAATATTTTATTTAGGAAAGAATTTGAGTCTATCAATAAAAGGGTTTGCCTTGAGGGCTAAGTCTCCGGACTATAAATATGTATCTCCTATTCATGAATAAACTAACGATAGTATTATGCTCCCAAGTAGCTCGTACTTCGTTCATCAACTCTCGACGCATCGTCACCATGGCTTCCAGGTTTATTCTCTCCAGATAAGTGTCATGCTACCCTAGTGGGTTCATCCAGGTCGGTTAGGGCAGCAAAGCGCTTTCCTAGAACCACAGCGAACTTTGTACTGAAGCGTTTTTTACGGCAAAATTTACTAGTTATCCCTCATGACATCGATATGTTTTAATGTTTTCTCTGATAGATTGTATTATGGTTGTTTGGTGTCTTGCGTTTATACCAGTGAATCTCGTACTAAGCTTCGCAGTTGGCGTGATTCACTAGTTATTTTGCTTGTTTATCGATCTGCTTATGTATCTTTGCCTCGTGTAGTAGATCGATCTTCATGTAACTCGCGTTACGTTATCTAATCACTTGTTACAATCTACGACATGCCGTTGCAGTGTGTGCATGTAACCTACCGATAGATCAGCATAGCTCGAGCACCCTAGCTATACATGTCGTAATTTGTGTTTGTTTAGTTAGATGGATTTCTTTGGAGGTTCTGGTTTGAAGCTAATTTAGCTATGTAGATCTGTTATATCATATATCTAGTTAGGGCTTTATATTTACTCATCTTTGTACGCAGTTTTAGCTTTTACTCTATTTATTCATGCACGCTCAATGGGCTACCCGATGTTTCTGCATCGGCCGATTGGAGTACACAACATCTCGTTGTTGCCGATCCTAGTGATCAGGTACGAATTTTACGTTTAGATCTGTTATGTACGCTTTTCAGAGAGAACCGGAGCCAAACAGCCGCATCCATCCAACCTTCCTAACTGCAAGGTCAAGACAGGTGGCACGCCCGTATCACCGCGCACAACTAGGATCGGTTTCCCCGCAGAAGCCGATCGGAGCCGCACGATAGGGAGACAAGTGCAGCAGCAGCACGATCCCAGGCTCCCATGTGCTCTACGTCCGAACCTCACCTCCCATCGGTATTTAGGGGCAACACACTTTTGGCACGCCCAGTGGGACCCCCACCTTCGGCCTATTGAGAAGTCAAGACGGCATACATCGTTGTAAGCCAACAAAAAGGATCAACTCAAATAAAAAATTTATTCTGCTCAGGGGGCAGATGGAGCCGATTGATTATCTACGACAGCCGATGCCAAGACATGAAGATAAAGCAATAGCTGCGCATCAGCTCATAAAGGAGTAATTTTTGAAGAAAGACCACAATCATCCCGATGAAAAGCCACAGCGGGATGAGGGAAGGAAGCAGTGGAACATACTTCTACTGGATGAGAAGTCAGGATGGAGTGCATCGTCAGAAATCTAAGGGGGCAAAATCGGTTCATCTAACAATATTTATTCTGTTTGGTAGACAAACAGAGCCAATTTGATATATTTATTCAATTTTGGATGGAGCCGATTCTCCAAGTGGGAGAAAAGCTGAATTAGCTCGATGTGTGGGCAAACCCAGACATCTTTACAATTAGCCTGCTCAAAGATACGACACGATAAAAAAATTGGCTTATCTAAGTATTTTATTCGAAAGGGATGAAAGAGCCGACTTATTTAGCCGACGATGGTATTACGATGAGCACACCCACGAAAAATCAGTTTTGGTGGAGGAAAAAAATCCGAAGCCGTGAGGAAGATGATCGACAACCGATTTGATACGATAGGCTAGGTGAAGCGTAGAATAAATTTTAAGAAACAATTGCTCAAGCTTTTAGATATGTGCTAGAGGAAATTATTTGCCTAAAGGATTTGCTATCGGTTCTTTTTGCCAAAGGAAGACATGCACATATATCAGCCGATACATGGCATGGCCGAGCACAGCTGCATCGGCCGACCATTTATCTCATGGTCTAAAAAGGAAAAGTGTGGCGGTGGCGGTGGCGGCGACTGAGCCTGCAAGGCGGCAGGCAGCGGCAGCGGCTCTAACCGGTATAAGCAGCGATGACCGGGGGCCGGCAGCAGCTCTGACCAGCGAGCTGGAGCAGTGGCTAAGACCCATGGCAACCTAAAGCAGCGAACTAGCGAAGACCGGCAGTGGCTCACAAATTACTCCTGTTGACACGTTTTCACGCCAAACACTACAGAACCCTGGAGCGTCAGCTCGGGTTACGCCGGACAGTCCGGTGCCTGGGGCGCCGGATTGACCGGCAGCTAGTGCCGGACTGTCCGATGACGCACAGGAAGCTCGGGAAACCCTAACGGCACCCGAGACAGATAACTATCACGCTTACGTGGTGATAAACGGTGAGGTTTACAAGCAAACCGGCAAAGGATAACTATCATACTTACGTGACGACGAACGACTAGTTTACGAGCAAACTAGCAAAGGAACCGTCGGTGACCTCACCCGGGAGGGACCCCGTCAGGGTGCGGATGTCGGCGGCGTGCCTTAGGCTGCTAGGGTGCCATCTCTAGTCATAGAGATCAGAGGACGAACAACATGGAGGATGGAGAAGTAGAATTAGGGTTGAAGAAGGGATAACATAAAAGTAAATAATAATAGATGCGATTGGGTTGTGTGTTGATGTAGAAATTGACGGCAATAGGGTATCGACGGTGACTTCCTTCTCCTTGGTCACCTTCTGGTGGCGATCCATGGTGAACGTCCTCAGGAACCTCTTCATCGCGCCCTCCGTGGCTTCCTTCATCATGTCGTCGAAGCGCTTTTGTTCTTCGGCCGGCAAATTCTCAAAAGCCGGCCTTATGATGTTGCTTTGTGTGACTTCAGATGTATCTGCAAGCTCAACCATGGTTGCTAGCTTCGAATTTACTTCTGATTTCCCTAGCGGAGTCGCCAAAAAGTGTGTTGACACGTTTTAGCGCTAATCACCAAAATATAACATAGATTAATTCTCCCGGGAGGGATCCCATCAAGGAAGAACGGTGCTAGGGGTTGCTCTAGCGTCGGCAGGCTACCTAGAGCTCCTCATGTCGGTATAGAGTCGACTGAAGGTGAAGTTGAGGGTTAGATGAGAGAATTAGAGTTGGGGAATAAAGATATGCATAAAAGTAGACAAAATAATAGATTGGTTCAATTGTGAATGCGTCAATCGGCCTTATCCATTTATATTTATAGGGGAGGGTGGTCTTAACCCTTGTATAAGTCGAATCCCACGAGATCTCGCCTAAATCCCGGAATTCTGCTCGGACTCGACTCCACCGAATAGTCCGGCACAGCTCACTGGATAGTCCGGCTCCACCGGACAGTCCGGCACAGTCTACTGGATAGCCCAGCTCCACCGAACTGTCCGGTAGCGCCGGCCAATATGGCCCTACCCAGGTGCTCAACTCCATCGGCCAATGCTCAACAACTCCATCAGCCAATGTCCTAGGCTTCGAGTAGCAGCAAGCTCGGCACCATGTCGCAGCCAGAGCAACAAACAGGAATGTTACTCCATCGGTTCATCTCAAGTTCGTCATGCTTCACATAAATGAGCTAGATATTATAAGAATGGCAGCCGATGTGTTTGAGAGCTCAGGATTTTATCTTTCGTCCATCTGTTTGCTCATTTCTACAAGGGTATCGGCTCATACCAAGACTAAGTTCAGAAAGCCGATTACCTATGTTTATCCTCAAGCCGATTATCGATGAACTAGAAGGTGGAGCTGAGGCTGACATTGCATAGCCCTGCTAGTGGGTTCTAATCCGGCGTGGACACCGGACTACTCGCGAGCTCCAGGTCCAGGCTCGTGTGGCTGCTGCAGTGGAGGCAGTGGCAGCGGTTGCTTGGCACACGCGCCCGGCTCGCCACGGTCTTCGTCCCCGTCATCGTGGCACGGCAGCGGTCTCGTGACTCTCGATGTGGCGGCGTTAGCGGCCACAGCGGTACAGGGACATCCGCTCGTACATCGACTTGTTCCTAGACGTTCGCGCCCTCGACGTCGCGGTGGGTGTAGGTCGGGGCTTGGCCGAGATCTGCGACCACGGCGCGGCCGACATCCTCTTCCACTTCCGCGAGGAAGCTGCCAGTCGGCGCCCGGAAATGAGCGCGCAACTACGCAAGGGCCAGCGGGGAGCGGCCGGAGATGAGCACGCAGCCGCACGAGGGCCGGCGGTCGGCAGATGAGCGTGTCGCTGCGGGCGACGCTACCCGCTACGCAGGAGGATTAGCGTAGAACAAGGCTGCCGCTCTAGGACTGGAAGTTCTTACGATGCTAACACTGGCAACGAAGAGTGGACCGGGGCTAACATTGCAGAGCAAACCCGGGGGGGGGGGGGGGATGACCTGTGCTTTGCTAATGGTTGAAGACTCCGGAGGCTAACAGAGGAGTATGACTCGATTCTTCTACCACAAAATATCGGCTCCCTCAGGTTACCAAGTTCAATGGTTCGGATGGCATCATTATGGTCGAGCGAGTGAGCCGATACCTTTGCGCCGTTAAGGCCAGCACATACATTGAAAGCTGCGGAAATCTGGTGTTTCTCTCTATCGCTTGGTAGGCCTGCTTTCCATTCGCTGCCGACCTGATTGTAATTCGGCAAAAGAAGGATGAATCAGTGGCTGATTACATTCGCTACTTTTGGGACGTGAAGAAAAAAAAAATCGATACTACTTCCCATCGGTAAACATGATTACGATTGGCAAACCAAGACGATCTGGGAAGGGTAAGGATGAGGCTGATCCAAGCGGTCGGCCTTCCAAAAAAATTGAGATAAGGCTGGATACATGACAGCGAAGGAAGCGCATTGGCCTAGGAATCAAAGGCCGTCATTTCTAGAACTGCTGGGCGAATATGCATAAAACAGTGCCAATGTGTGGCCATTGAAAAAAAAGACCGCAGGGCAGAAGACTACGACGCCATCAGCCGATCGATCTGGTCACCATCTCCCCGTACGAAACATATGTCATGTCAACGTGTCAATTCGGCCACCGGTGTTCCTGCAACGTCATCAACACCAGCTGCTTTGGCTCCTGTACCGAAGCACCCATCATCTCAATCCGTCGAGCTGACCATCGCACTATCGACGTCAGCTACTTTAGTTTCTGTGCCAGAGCGTCTGTCGCCTCAGCCGGTCGATCCAGGTCGGTATGCTCCTAAGACGCTATCATCAACGGCTGCTCTAGCTCCCACGACATAACATTCGAAGAGATCCCCGATACCGCTGGTTGGATTTTATATCGGCTTCATCTTGGTGACTCAACAGACCATATGGAATCTTTGCTATCGGCTCATCAATAGTCGATTCGACTGGTAAAGACTCAAACTACAATTTCATTATCATGCAGCATATACACTCGTCATTTGCACCGGCTTCCTGGTACAGTTAGTAGCTTTTACTTATACTTTGTGTATGTGCTTTGAGGTGTGGACGCTGTTGATCATGCGTAGAATATTATGAGTATCCAATGCTGAGCAAGGCTTTTATTCTTTAAAAAAAATCTGAAATATGATCACTACTTCACCTGGCTATAGTATGTGTAGGCTGATTGCTTTTGCTATCTTGTGCATATTTGGTAGCTATGTCCTTTACTTTGGAATCAATATGCAGCTTGAGTCTTAATGCTTACATGGTAATCTTGTGCTACATTGAATTAAATTAAATTAAAAAAGATATCTATGTTGTGCTTAAATGAAAAGATCTAGGCGGGTTTGTTTTGTCTCACTGATCTAGTTTGAGACTACTTGCTTTCGTACCTTGGCAAGAACTTGGACTGGGCTGTGAATGACCAAAACATTGCTTTAAGCTTCTGACAGTTCTATGGACCAAGGCTTTGCATTAGTTGGTAAAAAGTGGTATGACAAGCAAATAACCCCTAGCATATAATGAAAGGTTGGCTTAAAGTTCAAATCTAATACATTTAATTTGCAAGACCTGGAGGGCATGAGTAATCAAGCTTGCTAAAAGATCCTTGTATCAGAAGAGCTCACTTGGGTAGATTCTTGCTAGCTTTTGCTTATCGTGCTAGTTGGCTAGGGCAAAGTGGTGATGTTTTTATTTTGAAAATCCTAAAACAGCTTGCTCATGTTCTAATATAGATATATTCTCCTAAGCTTTTCTATATAGTGTCTTTATGCTAAACCTTTACTATATATATGCTAGCACTTGTAAATGCTCTTAGGCATACCCGTAAGTTTTCACTTACACTCCTTGCATGACATACATACTTTGTGGGGGAGATGTTTTTATCCTTGTTGATGGTTTTGGCTTGTGTTCACTTTTTCCCAAACCAAATATGATCCATCGACTTTTTAGTCGATTCACAGTTTTCTCTATAGTGCTGGTCCTGATAGTCGATTGTTTTGCAGGTGATCCACAGGATTTACATTCTTATTCAACCAATGGAGTATCGATTGCCTACCGAATATTTACTGGCTGGCGGAGCTACCATATGAAATTGACGTGAAAGGGGGGCTCACTCTGCATGTTCTGGCAGTCAATCGATCTGTTATTGTTCCTATAATGCCAGATATTTCTAGACGTCCGATGATGCGTCATGGAGATGCTGTGGCCACATTACAACTAGCAGAAGGAGTACCTTTGGCTGAACAGCTGAGAAGCAAGGACTCCTGCAGGTGGCATGGCTGCCATCCACAGCTGTGAGTCATCTGCCGATCTAAACGGGAAGCGAAAGGTCGAGGCCGATTCAAGCAATCAACCATATAAAATTTTTTGATGCTTAAGGGTTCAAGTTGAAGATCAACAATATAAGCTGATGAAGAGCCGATGCATCGGCTCGGGGGGCAAGATCACAAGCATAAGAATACAAGGTGAAAAGCTGGTCATCCTTGGGTGATTTCTAGCTGATACATAGAGGAGGTTCTGATATATTTGACCAAAATTGGGGGGGGGGGATATGTTGTCACCATAATTTGGACGATTAGTATTAATTTAGTATATTTTTTCAATTTTGGTCAAATATGGTGGTTATATGCCTAAGGCCCAAGTGAAGATGGAGTCGCAGGCCCAACTCATGTAGAAGACCGTTTTATTTGCAAAACTGGTTTGGACTGCAGGAGTAGGCTGCACTAAAACGGGCGCCCAGACCACATACGGACTCCATTTTGGACGTTCAACATATGGATGGAAAGATAAGGAGATAATCTTTCTAACGCAATTAGAATCACATTCAAATATGCTCGGAGTTGATAGGAATTGCCAAAACAATATGACATGTTTCGACTGAAATTTGGAAGCCTCATGAATATTTGGACCAATAGAGGGAGGAGTCCATATCACGTTATCAAGTCATAGAGTGTTAGTTGAGTTGTAATCTTTTATTTATGAAAGAGTTTAAGTCTATCTAGAAAAGGGTTTGCCTTGAGAGCTAAGTCTCCGGGCTATAAATTTGTATCTCCTATTCATGAATAAACTAACGACAGTATTACGCTCCCAAGCAGCTCGTACTTCGTTCATCAACTCTCGGCGCATCACCACCCTAGCTCCTAGGTTTATTCTCTCCATATAAGCGTCATGCTGCCCTAGCGAGTTCATCCAGGTCAGCTAGGGCTACGAAGCGCTTGCCTGAAACCGTGGCGAACCTTGTACTGAAGTGTTTTTTATGGCAAGATTTGCTGGTTATCCCGCATGACATTGATATGCTTTATTGTTTTCTCTAGTAGATTGTGTTATGGCTGTTTGGTGTCTTACGTTTATACCGGTAAATCTCATACTAAGCTTCGCAGTTGACGTGAATCACTAATTATCTTGCATGTTTATCGATCTTCATGTAGCTCGTGTTACGTTACCTAATCGCTTGTTACAATCTACGACATGCCACTGCAGCGTGTGCACGCGACCTACCGATAGATCAGCGTAGCTCGTGCACCCTATCTATACATGTCGTAATTTGTGTCTATTTAGTTGGATGGACTTCTTCGAAGGTACTGGTTTGAAGCCGATTTAGTGATGCAGATCTGTTATATCATGTTTCTGGTTTTGGGCTTTATATTTACTCATCTTTGGACTCGATTTTGGCTTTTGCTCTATTTATTCATGCACATTCAATGGGCTACCTGATATTTCTACATCGGCCGACTGGAGTACACAACATCTCATGGTTGCTGATCCTAGCGATCAGGCAAGAATTTTACGTTTAGATCTGCTGTGTACGCTTTTCAGAGAGAATCGGAGCCAACCGCCACATCCATCCAACCTTCTAGGCTGCAAAGTCAAGCTAGGTGGCATGCCCGCACCACCACACACAACCAGGATTGGCTTCCCCGCAGAAGCTGATCCGATCCACGCGACAAGGAGACGAGTGCAGCAGTAGCGCGATCCCCGGCTCCCGTGTGCTCTGCGCCCGAATCTTACCACCCTTTGGTATTTGGGTGCAACAGGCGCACGGCCGGTGGCTTGGACACCGCGGATCTGCGCACAGGAGGCATCTTGTGGCATCGAAGTGGTCGGGGGAAGATGTTCCTAGAGATGCGGAATGCTTTCCCCCAGATCTTGGCATGCAGGGTGGTCAGAGTGGGCGGGGAATGCTTGTGAACTAGCTGCCGTGAGGACATGGAGAACGCCATTGGCACCTCTTGAACCCAGCGGGTTGAACGGAACTATGGGCCATGGTGGGGCTCACGGGCTGCGCAGGAAGGTGGCACACCAAGATGAGGCGCTTGGGAGGTGGGAGCAGGTCGCGGATGGGAAAGTCCATGGTGCAGTTGGGCAGTGCACGGTATCCATGATGATGGCGCTCTCGGGTATGGGTGGAGAGGCGATAATGGAGGCCCAAACTTGGGAAAATGGTGCCCGGGTGGAGGGAAATGCGATGCATTCGCTTGTGGGGCAGCTGGAGGCTAGAGAAGGCTGGGGCATGAGCTTGTGCTCAGTCGAGCGGCCATGGCAGCTTTGTGTGCTGTGCTCCAAGGAGAGAGCTAGACAGAGTGCAGGTCTCCATGTGGATGCAATGTGTGCACAGTTTAGGACTGATTCCCTTCAGATCTTGAAGTGAGTACCCAAGCACTGATTTGTACTTCTCCAAGACTAGGATCAATCGTCAGCTTTCATTCTTGATTTGCTTGTCGCTGATGATCAACGTGGTGTCTAGATTCCTATTGAGGAAGGCAGTACTTCAGGCCAGGCATTAGCTGTTTAAGCTCTATTTTCGGGGGATCGGGCCACAGTGATTCACCCAGTTATTCGAACTCAAGCGGCTCTTCTACCGCACTGAAGTCGCTAGCCTCTTCCTCTAGGTTGTGTTCATCCTCCTCTCCCTCAAGTGAAATTCCCATCACTTCTTCTAGGGGGTCAACCTCTGGCTTAGACTCTAGTTTGGCATTGAGGGCTCGACTCTTGCCAATTTCTGGCACCTATTTACCAAACTGAAGCTGTAGCTGCCCTAGACTTGTAGTCGCATTGAATAAGGAAGCAATAGGGAGCCCAATTAATATGAATGGCATAGGCCCCTCGGGTATGTCGAAGAAGTAGAAATCTATGAACATCCGCTTGCCCCACAAAGTAACTAGGTATGACCCCAATGACTCCATGATTTACCAATGATTCGCTCTTGTTCCACTTCAAGCGAATGTCAGATTTTGATCGTGGTTGAGTGGGGAAGTAGGTGTCGACAACATATTTAGGAATGATGTTCGCCCCGATGTGAGGGTCATAGAGAATATCTTGTGGAATCATTTCGGATACATGGCCAGGGATGAGAGTTGGTCCCAGGTAGAACCTAATGATTTTTGTGTCGAGTCATCTCTTTCTTAGCTATTCCCGATTTATTATAGCTGTAAGACAGAGTGGGTCCTCTCTCATTTGGTGTATCTGATGTGGGAATACGTATGCTGATTGAGAGGTCCTTTTGAAGCGTTGGCTCACTTTGGGTAGCCGAGATACATTCCCAAATCCCATGAACAACTCGTCATCGAACGAGAATGGAGGGGCCGATGGAGGTTTCATCACAGATGCACTGACCCTCTCAGTGTCTTGTGACGTGCTTGGTTTTGGGATGTTTTCAATCTTGAGAGTTTGGTGGGATAGTGGAGCTAGTGTTTAGGTGTTCTAGCCTTCTTCACAGCAGTTGGGCTCAGGTGGATCTTGTGGTTGTGAGTGTGGCTTCTCAATCTTACTGCCACCAGAGGATTATTTGAATATCTAATCAAGAACTCTTCGTCCTTCTAGGGCATGTAAGTGAGAGAACGATCCTCCCAAAGCTAATTCCAGACAGAGTCCTACGCTTGGTGAAGGGCCTCGGATAAAGTGCTGCATGATCATGGACTCTTGTATTGCCAATTCTAGACTAGATGCGACTAGACTAGTGAAACATGACCAGGCTGCTAGCAAGGTTTTGTTGCTTCCTTGTTGAAAGTTGAGAACTTCACATCGGAGGTCAACAACTCGATTTTGTGGGAATAAGTGTAGACAGAACTTGATTTTGAGTTTCTCCCAACTCCCCTCTATTGCACCAACTGCTCTGTTATACTAGGATTTTGCTGCTCCCGTAAGTGAAAACAGAAAGAGCAACCATCGAAGAGTTTCTCCAGGCATGCCCGAGATTACGATATAGCTGCAAAGCTGCTCAAATTCTCGTAGGTGTGTGTAGGGACTCTCTGATTCTTATCTCACAAAGGATTGATCATGAACCATGGCTATCAAGCTGGGATGTAGCTGATAACCATCGGTGATGATGGATGTGGATGGTGGTGGATGCTCCAGAATCGCCCTTCGGAGTAGATAATTCGTAGATAGGCATGAGATCCATTGGGTGATATGGTGGTGGTGGAGGTACAGTGGGAGATAGGATGGCCTTGGTTCTGTGTTGATATAGCTACTGTTCCTCGGCCACGGTGCCAGAAAAGCTTGTTGGCATTCCTTAGCCTGTCAGATATAACTCTGCAAGCGCACAGAAAACGCGATGTAGCCTTTCACACAAGAGTATTCTAGGATATCGAATCCATGAGGAATGAGGAGTATAATAATACACAACACAGCCAACCAAACTAGTGAAGCTAGCAATATAGAGGATAAAAGATAGAGAAGCAGGTTCTCAATAGATGTTGAATCACCTTACCGTACTAAGCATGCAAGGCACTATACTTGTCATGTAAACATAGACACCAAAGCTGTAGCACCACTGCCAGGAACCAGAGTGCTAAATACCCAGCCGAGAAAGGCGGGTGCTAGAAGATTTGGCTATATCATTAGCAAGTCTATCTGAACGTACGGGATTGGAATACTGAGAACACAAAAGTTGTCACCAAATGTGCCTACCAACCAGAGCTATGTGGGATAGCCAACCAACAAAGGTAAACTCTAAGTACAAACACCGTCGTGTCTACATGATGAGTTAACTACCAAATTAGTAATGAGCCAGAAGAGCAAGCAACACTATATAGCCAATACTATAAGCATGCACGAGGTTCTCGTAAATAGACAAGCATAGGACTTAGTATGAAAGTAAAGTAGGAATTAAATAACAAAGGTGGAGGACAAGAAAGTTTACTCAATCCTAGAATCGAATATCCTTCCTTGGAGATTACAAGCCTAGGAGCAAAGAGAAATCCCACTCCCTCACTCTTCACCTCACTACCCTCCTTGATACAAGAGGCTCTCTCCACAAGCTAAGGGAAAACTTCACTTCTCCAACTCTATACACTTCACACTCTCAGGTGCTACTCTACCACTACACCACACCACATACCATGACCACAAGGGTGTTTATAGCTGTCCAAAGGTCAGTTGTGGTGGTTAAGTCAGTTCAGGAGGGGCACGTGGCAGGCCGAGTGGCCACCACATGGCCAGGCGGCCTGGACCTTGGCCAAGCAGCCCTCCGATATGCCGACTTAGTTCATCCAATGCTCCATGGTACTTGGTTAAGGCGGTTGATAGTTATTCTTGTGTGCTTTTGCCTTGGACGTTGGATGGTCTTTGTGTTTCTTCCTTGGCCATTGGATATCAGTGTCCTGGATTGCTGACTTAACTAATCCGTGGGCTAGATTGGTGAGGTGTAGGCCATCCAGGGTGTTTCATGTTGATCTCTTGGATTCCAATGTGGAGTTGTGCTTGACACGTCATCTCTTGCATGCAGGTGGAAGTTGGTGGCGTTTGGAGACAATGACAGGCCGGGAGGCCAATGCGGTGGGCTTGGTAGCCTGGGACATAGTCCTTGGTGCCAGTCCTTAGTGCTGAGATGTTGAGGAGGCCGAGTGACCAGGGTTTGGTCACCCATTGTCCAACCTTCCATTGTTGCATTCACCATGTTTTGCATGAATTTGCGTCGTGAGATGTGTTCCTGCAAGATATTTGTACACAACTCGTGGAACTAGTTAATATGTATGAACCTTGCATAAAAATTACCCTTGAAACATGAAGTATTGGTGGTCGAAATAGGTTATAAGAACCGCCAACTCTATCAAGCTACTATATGCCTTGGACAGGAAAGTGTGGGAGATCAAGATGAGCTCGATTCTCGAGTTGACTGGGTATGACACCATAGGTGTAGAGGAGCTCTATAGCAAGCTCAAGGCCACAGAGGTGGATTACCATATGAGAGATACTCTTGATGGTATTGGCTACAAGAGCATGTCCTTGGCTTCTAGCTCCAGAGGGGCTATCACTAACCCCCCCGCTTCACAACATCTCGTTTTCTGCTTTGATGTCTATGACAAAGGAGCAGCTGGTGCATTTAGGGGATAATGAGCATTGTGCAGTGTCTAGTCACTTTCAGCACGCCTATGAAAACTGTATGAGCAAGAAGAGGGGCGAGAGGCCCAAGTGCTTTGAGTGCTGAGAGACCATCCACTTCATCGCGGAGTGACCAACAAGAACAATGACTACTACAAGAAGGGCAGGAACTACTCTGGTGACTCCAGCAATTAAGACTCCCACGACTCCAACAAGTACCACTTCGGCAAGCATGACTCCAGCAAGTATCGCTCTAGCAAGAAGGTGAAGGGCTTCAAGAAGGCCATTAAGAGGTACCAAAGGGACAACTGCAAGCGGGACAAAGCCTTCTTCACTCATATTGGACTTTGCAGCAGATTGTCTTCCTCTTCACCCTCACCGACTCAAGTGATGAGGAGATCACCACCAAGCGAGTCAAGTGGAGCGAACAAGGTGGTTCGTCTAGCCTCTGCTTCATCTCCATCAGACCGGTGTGGTACTTCGTATCAAGAGCCGCCTAAGGACATTATAGGCAATATGTTCCCAAAAATTTAAAAGCATTTGGTTCAAATTCAAATTCCAAGATTTAAACAATTTTTAGTTTCTTTAGGGCACAAATTGCAAAAGGGTAGCTTAAATTTAGTCCTTGAAATTTGATATTTGGACCCTGGCTTGAAATGGTCAAATTTGGTGTTAAAATTGCAAAAGAGTAAAGTTAAAAAAAGGAAACAGGGGGATAAATCCCCGGGCTGGGGCGGCGGCCCGCGGCCACGTGCCCGCTGGGCAAGGCCCAGCTGGGGGCGGTGGCCCGCGTGGCGGCCAACACGCCCGCCCCCCATGTCCCCTGTCAGGCGGCGCTAACAGCTGGGACCTGTGGGGCGGGGTCCTTCTCCACCGGGTCGAGCAAGGGGGAGCACACCCCGCTCGCCGCTCCCCCACCCATGCCCCGCGCTTCGCCGCTGCCATCGTCGTTCCGACGCCTTTATCGTGTCCCCGCGCCTGCATAGGTAAGCCGTGCCACCTCCCCACCTCCTCGTTCCCTTCGTGTCGGGGTTAGGGCCGGCCCGAGCTTGCTAGAGCTCGGCACCTAGCCATGGTGCCGCGGCCACGCCATGTGCCGCCGCTGTGTTTCCTACTCAAGAACCCCTAGGGTTCCGGCGGACACGCGCACCGGGTGCGCCACGCCCGCACGCACCTCGCGCGGGAGAGCGTTGGCCCCGGCGGCCCTCACCGCCGCCGCGAGGCCACCTTGCCGCCGCGCTGCGCGGGCGGGCGCCATGCCGCGGCGGCCGGCGTGCGCAAGCAGGGAAGGGGGAGGGGAAGAAGGAAGAAAGGGGCGGAGGGAGGGAGAATCGCACGATGCGTCCGAGGCCACCATCGGTGAGGCTCTCCGGCCTCTGCCGCGTGTTGTGGTCGCCGGCGCCTACGACGCTGCAGCGCGTCCGCCGTGCACGCATGGCGCGCCGAGCAACCAAGCAAGGCCGGTTGGCTGGGCCACTAGCCAGCTGAGCCGTCCGCCCCGGTGGGTCGCCAGCCCATGCGGCCGGTGGGCCGAGCCGAAAAGGGAAGGGGAAAATGGGACTTCTATTTTGTTTTTTTATGGGCTGGGCCAAATATAATCCCGATTTTTGTTTTAATATTTTAATTTAATCTTTAATTTAATCTAATCTGTTTAGATTAACTAATTAGTTAATTTATTAATTTATATAAATATTTTTATTTCTACAAAGAAATTAAATTAAAGCATATGTAATTTTAAAAATAGATTATTAATTTAGAAAATATAGAAAAACTCATAGAAATTTATTTGAAATATAGAGTTAATTCTAAAATACTTTTAAAATATCTAAAAATCTTTAGAAAATTTATGTAAGCTTTTAAAAATTATTTAAAAATAATAGAAAATTTGTTGGAGCCCTAGGACAGTCAGTTAAACCCTAGGGGCCTAGATGGTTAACCCCCGGCCACCCCTTTTCTTTAGAAATTGTGCATTTTACTTTTTCAACAGGTTGATCATCCTCATCTTTTCAAACTCCTTTATGTCATCATCCCAGGTCCGCTTTTTCCCGTGGCTCCAGTTGAAGAGTCTTCCACTACAGCAGAAGTCCCAGAAGCCGGTGCATCCGAGCCGTCCACCGCCCCGGAGGGAGCAGTCTCGAGCCAATCGCCAACACTGATCCCTTGACCCAAGGCAAGCCCCGGTGCATTTCGCTTTCTTTGAGTCCTTTAAATAAGAATGGGTTATGCTTGTGCACTAGAGTTAGGAGTTGGTTGAAACCCTAGAGCATGGTTAACTGATGTCCTACATAAAGATCCTATTCGCTGTATATGGCTTAGGTGGCATAGGCCTAGAACGAAACTCTTATTTCAAAGTTAATTGAGCTAAGAATGGAAAAGATGTTAACAATTGGACAGGCATGCGGCGGGATCATTTTCGTTTTCAGATATTGTATGTTATGATTATTGCCATGGACCATGATCCTGCCTGTGTCGCATAAGGCCGTCCGATGTGTGGCCTGGTTGGGCCGAACGCGCCTCATTCACTTGCCGACCTTAACGGGCTCCGGTAAACCCCTCATCCTGTTGTACCTAAGTGCGGAACTAGACGAGACCAACTGCAAGGAGGAGGATGGGCGGGTGTCGAAGGACTGACACCTAGGTTTTGGTGAGGATGGTTCCGGCTAGGTGGCATTGGTTGTTGGGTTGTCGTATGTGGGGTCAATGCACACGCATATGGCGGGTGTGTTTGTATCCCTCTCGAGGTGTGGAAAATCGATTTGAATCGTCTATGGCTTGCATGTTGTAAGCTGCCTGATCGTGACCAACATCGTAGTAAGAAGTGGAATGACCTCTTAACGAATGATTTGAAGAGTGATTGTTGCTTGCTAGTAGAGTAGGTATAACCTAGCGTAATAGGGCTATAATAAAAGAGGTAGTCACTTAAAAGCTAAGGATCAACTCATAGCTCTACTGCATTGTGAGTTGACTCATCCCTCTTCATCCTCAAAACAACAAGTCAAGTTAGACCCTGTGGTCGGGTAAGTCTTGCTGAGTAATTAGTACTCAGGCTTCTTGCCTTTTTTTTTACAGGAACCGTGTATACTCTGTTCAAATGGGATCCTTATCTTACTCCTCCCTTCTTTTGAAGCAAGCATCACTATGCCTTGGGACGACGTGGTGGGTAGTTTAAAAGAAACCTATGGACTACAATACTTTTGAAAAAGGGCTGATGAACTTCCGGCCTTGATGTAATAAATAACAAACTCCGTGTTGTAATATTTCAACTCTATGTAGTAAATGTGGTTGTGTATGCTGTAACCTATGGACTTCTTTGAGAGTCGCCCCAAGACCAAGCTCAATCTGGATGGGAAGGCTAAATTAGGATCCTTAAATCCTGAAAGAATACTGAGGTTAATCCGGATCTGGTGGAGTAAGCACTAAATCAGGGTTAATCGGGGCGATTCTGCCACAGCCGGTCTGCTCCTTGGCGTTCGAGGACAATGATGATAACGGAAACAATGACTCTTCTTTTGATCATGTGGTAACTCCTGAGCAAGCTGATATTCATGAGATGTTAGAGGAGAATAGTAGAGCGCTTAAGGCCTAGGATAAGATGCTAGAGAAGGCAGTCAAGAGGATGCAGAAGTTGAAAGCCAAGCTTGTTGATGCTTTGGCTAAGAATGAGAGGTTGAAGAGTGAGTGAGCCCAGCCTAGTGAGATTGAGTGCCCTACTCGCGAGTCCTTGATGACTGACCTTAGTAAGCAGAAGAGTAAGTATGCTCGTCAGGTAGAGTGGATGGATAGGCTGGAGGGTGAGTTAGGCAAGCTCCAGTCCAAACTGGATGAGCCTCTTGTGAGTGAGGAGTTTGAGTGTGAGTCCTACACCCACATAGCAGTTGACATAGCTGAGCTGAAGGTGAAGTGTGAGGGGCAGCTTAAAGATTTGGAAGAGCTTAGGGCGAGACCTACGCTTTTGGGTCTGTGCATGGTCTATACTACCTTGAGAGGTGTGCTTGAGCAGTTAAAAGATGACTTTGAGGTGCTTTCAGCACCTGCGAACACTTGTGAGAACTGTCTCAGTTTGAGGTTGTAGTTGGTCGAGAAGGTTGCCACCATTAGGAAGTTTGAGAAGTCAGCTGCTCCCATTCCTTCTTTAGATCGTGACATTTGTGTTGCTCGGACTGTGGTGATTGAGGGATTGAGATGGGATAAGCTTGACCTAGAGGATGAGAATGCTCATTTGCATGAGGTTCTGAGTTGGGTGTATGCAAGGCAACCCCAACTGAAGATGATAAATCAGAGCACCAAGCGGTGTGAGGGTGACATGAGCGGTGCTGAGTTTGGAGAGTGTAGTACCTCGGGTGAGAAGAGAGTCCCAACCAAGCTAAAGACTGCCTCTCCCTAGCCTACTACAGATGGAGTTTTTCACGGGCCACCTAAGGTTCTCCAAAGAAGCCATACTAGACACCCAAGCCCTTGAAGGCTAAGTTGGACAAGTTAGTGATTAAGATTCTCAAGCCCCAACAACATGCACCACCCAAGACTACACAGCTACCATACTAGAAGCCCAAGGCACAACCCTAGCCTATGCCTAAGAGACATGTCTACCACTGTGAGTTTTGCTAGCGAAATGGTTACTTGGAGGAGTTTTTCTTCAGGAGGAGAGTGTGGGTTGCAAGGCAAGAGAGGGCTTGGGGGAATAAGGATCATTTCTACTAGGGTGGTAGGCAAGATCCACCCCCTGCGCAGTGAGTTTAGAGGGCGCTTTGCTAGTGGTGAGTGAGGAGGCAGCTTTCAGGCTCGTGCTCCTAGTGGTGAGAGATGCTTTGTCGGCCGAGTCCCTAGTCGTTTTCAGCACGGCTATGCACCTCAGGACCGAGGCTTTTGTAGAAGGTTTGTGAGTCCACGCTTTCGAGGTTGTGGTTACCCTGATCATCATGATGATTACTTTGATTGTGCTTACCCCAGTTTTGAGCAGATGGCTCAACATTGGTTCAGTAGTTTTACTAACCCTAGTGCCGGAGCATTTGCTCACTCTTGCTTTCTTTGATTTTCCTAGATCGAGGCTTGGAGGATATATGGATCATGGACTCTGGCTACTCTAGGCACATGACAGGGAACCACAGATAGTTCTCCAGCCGCATCACGTGAGCACCAAGGAGTACATCACATTTGAGGATAATGGTCAAGGTAAGGTATTAGATGTTGGTTCTATCTCGCTTTCTTCCAAGCTTTCCCTGAGAGAAGTTGCTTTTGTTTTCGCAACTTCTCAAGGAAGGGGTTGAGGTTGGATGGCTCTCCTTGTGTTCTTGATGCCAAGGAAAACCTTGTTTGTCGGATTTTGCCCTATGGGCAGGTTTTTAAGGTTGACCTTGCATCTATTTTTGGCCCTCCTTGGTGTTTGGTCGCTGGTCATTCTGCTGATATCTAGAAGTGGCATAAGACGCTGGGCCATTTGAGCTTTGATCTGCTAGTCAGGTTGAGCTCGATGGGTCTAGTTCGAGGACTGCCCAAATTGAAAGCAGAGAAGGACTTAGTATGCCACCCATGTTGTCATGGCAAGATGGTTGCCGCTTGCTATGCTCTTGTTAATCAGTTTGTGACCTCTTACCGAGGTGAGCTGCTACATATGGACACAGTTGGTCCTGCTCGGGTAAGTTGGTTAGTGGGAAGTGATATGTCCTTGTCGTAGTAGACGACTTTTCTCGATTTTTGTGGGTGTTCTTCATGGATTTCAAGGATGAGGATTTTAGTTTTGTTCAAGATCTGGTCTTAAGGTTGAGAAATGAGTGTCATAAAGCCATGAGGGCTATCCGCAGCGACAATGAGGGAGAATTTTAAAATTCTCGGTTCAAAACCTTCTGCCATGACCTTGGTCTTGAGCACTAGTTCTCTTCGCCATATACCGCACCACTGTGTTATGGAACGCAAGAACCATACACTCATTGAGATGGCATAGATGATGCTCGATGAGCACAAGACTCTGAGGCACTTTTGGGCTGAGGTAGTGAATACGGCTTGCTACATTGCCATCTGGATTTTCCTATGAGCTTTCTTAGGGAAGACCACATATGAGCTTCGGTTTGCTAGGCAACCCAGCATCAAGCATTTGCGAAGCATTTGGCTATAGGTGCTTTGTGCTTAAGAAGGCATGGCATTTGGACAAGTTTGGGTCTCGCTGCCTGGATGGTGTCCTTCTAGGGTATGCCTCGAGCTCTAGGGCATTTTGAGTGTGGATCATAGAGACCAAACTGGTAGCGGATATTTCTGAAGTTTCCTTTGATGAATATATGCCCTGCACAACCCCTGTTTTTGAGCTTTTTGGTGATGATCAAGAAGGCAATCCCATCTTTGAAGATGAGGAAGGTAGAGAAGATGTAGGTGATGCAGGGGCCTCTGCACCGGATGCAGCTCCTGCTCCCTCTGTGACGAGCTCAGATGATGAAGATGGACCTACGCCTATGGCATTGACTTCGCTCCCCTAAGTTCAAGCTCAAGCAGAGGTTGGCCCTGCAGAGGACGCATGGGAAGTGACATCTGAGAGAGTTCCCTACTCTTGGCAGGTCCAATGGGATCACCCTCCACAGAGGATGATTAGAGAGCTCCGTGAGAGGACCTTGGTTCCAAGACAGGTTCTATTGCTTTCATCTCACATGCTGCATTTGTTGCCACTTTTTTGGACACGCTATTTTTGATGATAATTAGATTAATGCCATGCATGAGGAGTTAAAATTTCTTGAGAGGAATGATGTTTGGGTTTTGATAGAGCCACTGCCACAATGCAATCCTATTTGTACAAAATGGTTTTCAAAAAATAAGCAAGGGGAGGATGGCATCGTTGTGCGCAACAAGGCTAGGCTTGTGACTCAGGGTTTTTGTCAAAAGAGGAGATATATTATGAAGAAATGTTTGCTCCAGTTGCATGCCTAGAAACTATAAGTATCCTATTAGCCTTTGTAGCTTCCAAGGGATTCAAGCTTTACCAAATGAATGTGAAGTTGGCTTTTCGAAATGGCTTCATTCATTGAAAGTTCTAAACACCCTACCCATGTTTAAAAATTGCAAAATGCCTTGTATGGTTTGAAACAAGCCCCTGGAGCCTGGTATGATAGACTGAAAACCTTTTAGCTACACTAGGGTTTCAAAATGGGGAGTGTAGATAAGACTTTATTCCTCCTCAAGCATGGTAGTGATCTTCATGTTGTCTAGATATATGTGGATGATATCATCTTTGGTGGCTCATCTCACTCTCTTGTTACCAAGTTTCCTAAGTAGATGTCGAAGGAGTTTGAGATGAGCATGATGGGAGAATTGCAGTTTCTCCTTGGACTTCAAATTAAGAAAACTCAGGAAGGCACCTTCATCCATCAAGCCAAATACACAAAAGACTTGCTAAAGAAGTATAGCTTTGGAGGAGATTTGAGGCTGTCAACTCTGATGAACTCCTCTGCTGCCTTGGACAAGGATGAAGATGGTGTTGCTGTGAACGGGAAGGAGTATCGTGGGATGATCTGGTCACTGCTCTATTTGACGGTGATGAGGCTTTCACTGTGTGTTAGTGTGCACACTACTAGTCCTCGCTAGGAGAGTCACGCAACGCTAAGCAGCGAAACACTGTCTTCAGGTACCTCACTTACACTCTTGAGTTTGGTCTGTGGTTTTTGTCAGGTTCGACCCTCTTTCTTAGTCAGTATTCAGATGGTAACTTTTGCGGGTGTCGGATTGATCGCAAGTCGACTTCCAGGACTTGTCAGTTTCTTGTGTCTTCGCTTGTGTCCTGGTTTGTAGCTGCTGCTAGCTATTGTTGTTGCTAGTTGTTGCTTCCAAATGCTTTGGATGAAATCCACTTTGAGAGACTTTGGTTTGACCTATGGGAGAGTACCACTATACTGTGATAGCATGAGTGCCATTAGTGTAGGAAAGAACCCATGTCTCCATTCCAAAACCAAGCACATTGAGGTCTGATTCCAGTTTTGAGGGACAACTATGAAAAGGGAGAGATAGACCAAGTCTATGTGGAACTGAGATCCAACTAGATGATATCCAAATCAAACCCCTAGAGCAGAAAACGTTTGATTGTTTGTGAGGGGAGTTGGGCATTTGTTACCCCTTTTAGTTTGGGGTAGCTTTGTGTTAGTTTAGGTTTTCTTTCTGTTTGTCTTTGCTATTCTTTGTCTTTTTTGCATTTTGTATCATATCGTGTATTTCATCAATGTAACATATGCATTTTCACTTCAATAGCACCTAGAGCTCTTCTGAAATGACTAGTTAGTACTTGCTTGAGCTAGATTGTATAGTGGTTGCATGATCATGGTTGGCTAAGCTCCTTGAATCTGTCTAATATCATTTGTGAGCTAAGTCACTTTTATTTCCTGAAAATCAAAAACCATGATCACCACTTGACTCGTCTACCTAGCAGGTGTAGGAGTATGGAATCCTATGCTATCTTTTCATGCTTGGATATGCTAGTCATATGCCTTTGTTAAGTTGTTGCCTAAGCAATTATGACACCTTGCCTAAATCTGGAATCTAAAGTAAAATTGTTTACAAGTGGTGTCTTATGAGATGATTTGAAAAGATCCAGGTGGGTTTGCTTGTCACACTAACTCAGTTTGACATAGCTTGCCTTTACACTTTGGCAAGAACTTGGACTGAGTTGTGAATGACCAAAACCTTGTCTTAAGCTTATGATGGTTCACCGAACCTAGGCTTGGCATTGGTTGGTAATAAGTGGCTAGACATGTAAATAACCCCTGGCACTAAACTAGAACCTGCTTTTGATGCACGAGTAGTTAATTCTGAAATTTGCAAGTCTCTAAATTGCTTATGGCCTGTTGTATATGCTTTGGTTGAGAGTAGCACACCTTGTATGCATTGCTAGCATATTGTTGTTCATGTCTACCTTGCTAGATGCTATTCATGTTGGTGATGCTTTCTTTTAAACAACCCCGAAAAACATGCTCATGATCTGTATAAGATAGATTCACTCGAGCTTGTTGTATGCTTCTTTGCCCTCACTTGCTCTATATGCTAGACCTTGTGATTCCTAGCTTTTCATCCTTGTTGAGATCTTCATGGTATACTCCTTGCATTTCATGGCATCTTTTGAGGGGAGTTGTCTGGTTTTGGGAGAGTAGGATTTTGTGAACCCTTGATGTGTCCATTGTCAACAAGGGGGAGAAATAGTTGGGAGAATTGTGACAAATGTAGAGATATAGTTGAGGGGGAGCTTTGCAATCATTTTGCATTTGTGCAGATGCATTTCAGGAGGAGTTGAGCTTTCATCATGCTCTTGCACCTGTGCGTTGAGCCTTTTGCCTCTTTCTGGAGGATTCGATGTTTTGCCTAAGCATCACTGTGTTGAGTCAATTTGCCTATTTCTTTAGTGGTCATGCTTTAGATTGATTGACTATGTTAAGCGGTTTCCCTTGTCTTAGGGGGTCAAGCTTTGGCTTTGTTTTTGTTGCTTCAATTTTCCCTTCTCTACTTGTGTTTGGCTTTTGGGCATCTTGTGCAATTTCTTCTTTTCTTCTTTATTTTTAGTTTTATGCTTTTCTTCTTGTCTTTGTCCTATTATAGGTTATAGGTTAAGGGTGTTGACAATGCACTCATCAAGGGGTAGATCGAGAGCCAATGGACCGGCCTCATTGCTCTCCTGGTGTGATGAGTGATTATCAACAAGCGCAAGTCCTCTGATGGATAGGAGGACCTCCGATGGACTAGAGGTAGGAGATGAAGACCTATATGGACTTAGGCAGAAGACCTCAATGGATTGAGGGAAAGGCTCGGCGTTGGTCGGTCACGGGAGCTCGGTACGCAGAGAGGCGAAAGATGGTGTAAGTCGTTCGATGGACCGCAAAGCAAATCCGATGGACTGGAGAAGTCAGGTGCATCCTTGGTGCTCCAACCTGAGTGCGTGGTGCGAAGATGTGCGAGATAGCTCTAGCATCTTCTGCTCAAAACTGCCAACCAAGTTACCCAAGACTTGGTAAGTGGGCCTAAACTCATCAAGATAGAACACTGGGCCAATCCTAGCCTTGAAAGACCGAAGAACAAAGTTTCTAGGTTTCTGACTTCAAAACCGCAGGTGGGATTGGACAACTGGCTACGTGGCACACATCCAAGCAAGGTGTGGAGAAGAAGAAGATCGAAGCGTCATCATAGTCGTCCAAATGTAACATTTTCAGTTCAGCCCTTTTGGGCATTTCTAGACAAGGGGTCTTAGCATAAAACTGCGTTGGTAGGCCTAGACTATAAATAGGAGAGTGGACAACCATTTGGGTGTCTCCTCCTACTTGGCTGGTTACAGCCCTAGATTTAGCACTTCCATACAACCAAGGTGCTTAAGAGAGGAATCAGGTCCAAGACTAGGTTTTGGGGAGAACCTAAGTGTGGGACTTTGCCGTAGTGGGAGGATGAAGGGTGGCAGGCTATAGGAGCTTAGTAAGAACTCAATTTGTGTAGTACAATCAGCAAGATTTATCACAAAAATGAGTGCTCGCCTTCTAGTTTGGATTTTGGATGAAACTTAAAGGCTTTTGGTGATTTGTGTTTGGCCACGAGTTAATCCACTTCTTTTGGTGTTTTGTACTTCCTCAGACGAGGAGATTATGACCTAGTTCATCTCAATCCTGTTTGATTGCCACAAGCAAATCATTCTCGAGTTTTCCCCTTTCTTGCCCAAAGGTTGCCTTTTTGCGACATTTGAAATTCCTGCTAATCACATGATCTTTTTCAATAGATCTTTTGGGAATAGCTTTGGAAGAGTGATAGGATAGCCTCTACCAAATTTCCTGAGGAAGTTTTTTTGGGTTCACCCGATAGTCTAGCTCCCATCACCGGATAGTCCGATGGACACTAACTTCCTCCAAATGGGCTGATTTTTTATTATGTTGTTCCCCTTGTTTTCTTGAGCCTACGGTTAAAATTAATGATTTTTGGAACCTATTTGACTGGGTTTTGGCAATTTTATTTGCATCTTAGTCTCCTTGAAATCTAGCTTTTGGACTATCCGGTAGAAGGTGTCGGACATTCCAGTATTCACAGTGGTTTTGGCCAATTCTTCATGTTGGTTTGATCCTAGGTTCGTGCCTTGTTCCAGGTGCTTTTGGGGTGACTAGGGCCATTCCTAAGACCTTTAGCAGCTTATTTGCTAAGAAATCTTGGCGATCACTAGGCGGGTTCCTCTTTGGTCTGTTTGTGCTTTTTCTCTTGGAATGCTTTGCTTTAGACTTCCTTTGTGTCAACCACTACATGCCCATACTCTTCACTTGCTGATCTTTAGTGAGGCACGCTTTGGTGTGTTGAGTGGCCAGTGGGCAACTTTTGCAATGTCCATTATTTGACTTGGCTTGCGGTCGTTCTCTCATCGTTGAGTTGACTGCTTCCACTCACTTGGTACGTATCTGTTTAGTGGATAGTACCAAG
Source organism: Paspalum vaginatum (assembly GCA_030272315.1). NCBI lineage: Eukaryota > Viridiplantae > Streptophyta > Magnoliopsida > Poales > Poaceae > Paspalum > Paspalum vaginatum. The sequence goes on from JAMSGZ010000073.1 coordinate 266,464, forward strand.
TGCTTGCTAGATACGTATATGTTCAGAGGACGGTATCTAGCTGGTTTTCTACGAGAATTCTGTTTGGGGTTTGAATTTGAGTTTTCATGTGCTCCTGTTCACCTCCCCTCTAATTGCAGTCTGCAGTCCTATAGTCGTATGTTTTCCTTGCACGTAGTGCGCTTGGAATCTAGAGTGTTGAAGTAGAGAGTGGGGACTTTATGCCCCCACGTGTTGTACTATTTCTTCTTCCTTAATGAAATGACACCCACTACTGTCCTTGTCGTTCAGAAAAAGCGCCAGGCCTCCTGCTAGTGTGTGATAACTAATAATAGTCTTCATATTTAAGCAAAGTTTATTCTTGGACAAGGAAAATATTGTTCCTAGTTAGGTACAATAATATTCTTAGTTAGGCTAAGTGTAAGGAAAATGGTCTGTAAGCCTTATTCTTAGTTTCCTTATGTGATTATGGTGGTTGAGGTGACAACATGTACCATTTGGGACTAACGTGTGTGCAAGTATTTTTGATTAAGTCCTAGGGTGCAAGAAATGGACTTCGGTGACAAACACCTCAGAGGATGGCTTAAAGAGCATAAGAAAAGACCCAAAACTCCATCAAGATGCAAGTGGGATGCACGACATGGTGGTCCTACTGGTCGTTAAGCGGTCTGGAATTTGGCAAGCACTGAACAATCCGATGGTGCCCACCGGACAGTCTAGTGAGTTGAAGAAGCCCGAAGTTGAAGACTCAAGACTTGGTGCATATTTCATGCACCGGACTGTCTAGTGAACCACCGAATGTTCTGGGCAGAACTCTGCAAACTCAAGACCCAAGTGCAAGCATGCACCAGTCCGATGCTCTCAATGGTCGAATTTCCAGGCCAACGGTTGACTCCAACTGCTAGCCAAATACACGCACCAGACAGTCTAGTGGTGTACCACCAGAGTGTCCTATGGTCACGCAAAAATGTGAAGAAAGGTTCCAACGACTGGTTTTGAGGATTGGGTTACTTATACCCCCTTGGTTGGCCTCCATTCCTCAAGCCCACTTGAAGGGTAGAGACACATTTTCTGAGCCCAACCATCACAAGAGCTAATAGACACATCCCGTCATAGATATAGCTCGCAAAACATCTTTTCTTAGGCCTACCTGTCTTACCCATGCCTGCATGCATGTTTCCTTTGTATGTGTGGGGCTTGTAAGTCTTGCAAGACGCTTTGGAGTGTGGAGTGGCCACCACCTTACTTGTGAGAGGAAGGAAGGCCCTCGGCACGTTGGCCAAAAGCTTCCTTAGTGCAGACATTGGGGTAGTTCTGTGAGAAGGCCCGTGGAAGACCCCACTGGCCTCGACAATCCTCTACCCTTGCATGGGCAAGGCCATAGTCCAAAGAACTACGCGAGAGAAGGGCATGGGTGGTTGTTTACCGAGGATATCTGGAGACTCGACCAGGTTGCTTGACATCTGTGAAGGTCACTTTGCCGTCCTCCACCTTGCATGGGCGAGACCATATTCCATTGAGGACTATGTGAGAGCAAAGCCCCACAGGGGGCAGTCAAATAAGGAGTAGGGGGTAGAGACACGTTGGTCTCCACAAACTTCGATGAAAAAACTTTGTTTCTCCTTCGTGTGTCATTGCCTTCATCATCATCATCATTGGGAGTTTGCATCTCTCTACCTATCTCTTTAGCTTCTACATTTACTTTCTTGCAATTGTGTGCTTACTTTCCTAGACTAGCTTGATAGGTTAGTTTCTAGGTGGATCTCGGTTGCAAGACTTGGCCACTGTAGAGTTAGCATCACTTAGCAAAACCTTGGTGCACATAGCTAGTTTTATCTTGCATAGGTTTTACTTAGTAGTTGTAGTTTTTAGGAGCCTTAGTTTTAGAAATCCTAATTTACCCCCATCTTAGGCATCGGTGCAACCTTCAATTGGTATCAGAGGCCATAGAGTTATATGTTTGGAGAGTGACGGAGGAAGGAATGAAACCCCTCACTCGACCGACAAACCCGACAAAAGTCAATGAGAAAGAAATATAGTTCAATGCCATTGCTTGCAACGCCATGTTTGGGTCTCTGAACATTGATGCATTTAATATAGTATATAACCTCATGAGCACTTATGAGATTTGGCAAATGCTTCAAGCACTCCATTACGGCACAAGTAACGTCAAGGGGCAAAAGCTTGGCTTGGTTAGAGGTGCTTTATCCTAATAAATTGGCTAATGACATGTACTCACGCCTAAACGTTATTGTCAATGAGTTCAATTAAATAGGTCAAACCAAGCTAAGTGATGCTGATGTCTCAAGGAAGATCATCGATGAGCTTCCACAAGAATAATATGCAAGTATCATCACCTACCTTCCCAATCAAGACATGAGCAACATGATGCCCACCAAGATTCTTGGCAAGGTCATAGCTTTTGAGCACTACCAAGGGATTAGCCAAGACACCTCTTCATCCAAGTCACTTTCACTCACCATTCATGGTGAAAAGAAGAAGATGAAGAAGGGAAAGAGAAAGAGACAAGCTCAAGATCAAGTAGTAAAGAAGAAGATAGTGATGAAGATGATCAAGTCCAATGCACTTCCTCCTCTGATGATGAAGAAATTTCAATGTTGATCAAAAGGATGGGTAAGGCATTAAAGAAGCTCAACTCCAAGGGCATCCCAATAACCATTGAGGATATTGAGTACAACCGCCAAAGGAAAAATGAAACAAAAAAGGGTTGTTTTGTTGGGGACCTGTCCTCATGATAGAAGACGACAACAGGGCAACATCAAATAACAAAAGATCTCTCTCTCCGTGGAGACCTTCGAACAACAAAGCCTGAGGAATCTTTGCAAAGGTTTCGAATGATTTACCATACATTCCATAATAAGCAACACAATAGAAAGGCAATCGAAGCAGAGAATAGAATGATGATACCTTCGAATAAGAATTAGGGCTACCATTACATGCATTGAGAGGTGTACAAGTGTCACTGCCAAAAGCCAGTACCATGTCGGTTGGTCTACCAAGTATTTATAGGGGTCAACCGACATGTTACAGTTGGGTGATTTTACATGATTTCCCACATATATACCCTTCAACGAACATTACTCACACTGGCATATACGAGATACATTGGTAATTTTACACACGTAGTCAATTTCCTCATGCAAGCACTTTTTCGTGCACCTTCGGGCTGCCACCTCCTGCCACCGCTTGTTCAGTGATCAGTTCGAAGCTCCCTACTTCCTTGGACTTTTGAACTGGTATGATGACTTCGCCACGTCCATTACCAACTTCGAATCTCAATCGGCTTCTTCGAATCATTGCTTCCAGTATGTTCTCTGAAGCTACCCATTCGAAACACATCCATCCTTCTGTCCATATCTGAAAATACACAAATCAAAAGGCAAGCAATGCAAGGGCCAGGACATTCGGCCCCAACAGTAGCCCCTCGCAGGATTAGTTTATTTTTCAAATAAGCTCAAACAGTGACCGAATAGATTAAGCCGAAGGTCCTTTGTTTGTACTTTGTAGCTTCGGTTACACGACGATCTCCCCCCTGATTTGACATTATTTTGGAAAAGGAAAAAGGGATACAAAAGGAACAGAAAAGACGGAAAGACAACCAATGGAGGTGACATGTGTTGGCATTTTACTAGCACATGCGTTTTCGCTATGCGATTTTTTGGCTTCCGTGCCTAGGATAGTATTTAAGTTATGGGGGACTGATCATGATCCCCCTCTCCCCTTTGGCTGACATGTCCCTACTGATCCTGCATCCACTTCTGGGAAGCTCTGTTTTCCGTAGATCTCAACACTGTTCTGTTTTTTGTACTGTTGTTGTTGCTGTTGTTACCTGTAAGTTTCGAAAACTTCTTTGCCTCGTGTTTTGTTTGAGCAATGAACTATGTCTTTAATTCGATAGAAACTTTATAGGTTTAAGATGGCAGGAGTTCGCATGACTGCCCGTCCAAGGACCGACTCCGAAGCTGATTCTGCTAAAGAAACCCATAGTGCAGCTGGCGAGGAAACTCCTATTCACCTTTCTCCAACGCACCTGGATAAGAATCCCGGTGATGCTACGAAGGGTTCCAAAGATGAGGAACTTGTTGATGAAGAGGAAAAAGATCTGGAAGTAATTGAAGATGACGAAGATAAACTGGCTCTTCTTCCTCAAAAATTGAGTCACATGGTTTTTGGGAAATCTAGTGTCATTGAGAAGGAGTTTAAGTTTTATCAAAAGATGGGCTTCGTCAAGAACCCTAGCCGTTGTCTATGCCTAACTGGAGAAGAAGTCCCTACCCTGAGGTCATACAAAATTGTCTTATTTGAGAATTTCTTTGATGCCGCGCTTCGGTTACCAATGCACCCACTGGTGCCGAAGGTATTAGAGCGCTTCAAGATATTCTTTCATCATCTGACCCCCAACGCATTCGTTTGGTTGGGTGTTTATCTATGGATGTTGGCCAGCCAAGGTTTGGAGCCAAATGTTGAACATTTTTGCCGATCACATGAGATGCACTACCAAACCAAAGCTGACAAGGCAACCCAGCTTCATCCAAACTTTGGATGTTACAACTTTTGAAGCCACAAGGACTAACCTAGCCCTGTATCAGTGTACCGAAGCAAATGGTCCAGCGGCTAGTCTCAAGAATGGTTTTATTACTAAGTTAATGCAGAAAAGAAGCCTGAATTTGCTCTGTGCTTGATGAGCCCTCCGAAGCATTCATTTGGCTTCAAGAGACCGCTTTGTGCGCAATCCAATAGAACTATATTGGCTAGTGTTGCATATAGGGGTGTTCGCTCTTAGATGCACATGTGCTGCCTGGCCTAAGAATTTGTGGCATATGGAGTGCTGCCACTTTGGAGAAAGTTTACTATGCCTAGCCCAGATGGACCACCACTTGACCTTGCGAAGCTAGTTTGCTTGGCATATAAATTTAACTCTTTTGACAAATACAAAGGTCCAGATGAAGCATGGTCGAAAGGGTAGAAAAAGCCGTGATCATGATGCTTGGGAACTACACAATCGTTGAGTACAAACGCCTACAATGTGCTTTCAGCAACTGTGCGAAGCTTCGTCTTAGCTGTGTGTTCGATGACTTTGGTGTGGATTATCCGGATTATGAGCACTTTACCTTGGATACAATAGTTCAGAAGGGTAATGGCATGAAGCACAAACTCAAAGAGACTGGTGACATAGTTGAACCTGATTGTGGCACAGAAGGTCAACCTAAAAATAGAAAGGGATTTGTATCGTTATGAAGAAGGTGGCTCACCGAGTTCTTAGGGAATCCAGTGTGTTTGATTCTGATAAGAACCCTCTAAAAACAAATGGTGTAGAAGGTGTTGGAACAACAGGAGATCAAGATCCAAACATTTCAGAGGTTGTCCCCACATCTTGTGGAGTTACCTCCAAAGCAAAGAGAATGCTGCGTTCGATGATTGGTAGCTCTAGCCCTACACATGTTTTGAGCCCCCTTGGCTTTCGTACCATTGAACTGGCCAATAGGGCTCTGTCTCTGGCTGCTCAGCTATGGAGTCTGAGGGAATTCCTCGCATTCCCACCCCCCATTTGATATTGTGAATGACGATGATTCCACAGGAGCTTTGCCCAAATATGAAGCACATGGTGAGAACAGAAAGAAGATGGCTAACATCGAACAACCATTCCCTGAGTGTGCCAAAACATATGACCTAGTGAACTTTGAAACGGGAATTTCGAAGTAAATTCATGACCGCAGACCTACTTCAAAATACATTGCATAAGTTTTGACAGACCTACACACCAAGCCTATAGATGTCGATGTATCAGACAAGCCTAGGGAAACTGCATTAGAAAACGCTTCTGACATCAGTAATGTTGGCTTGCTTCGGATTTTTGGCTTAGAAGATCTTGATGACGAAGAGAATAAATGGTTGTGTAACCTTGCTCAAGAGCTTGGTTATGAAAAAGATAGCACCATCTTTGGTGGTGACTTTTCTAAATCCCAGCAGTGTCTAGGTCTGAGATTGAGATGGGTGTGGCAGATGGATTAGGAAGCTCGTTATGCTTTCTGGACATTGAAAAGGAAATGATCTATCTGCCGACCAAAACACTAGTCGAGTAGCTTAACACTATTCGCACAAAGGTGTGTTCTTTCTGTGTTTTGTTCTTTCTACTTCTCTTATTTGAAAATTGCACTATTCTGACTTCACCTTTTATTGTGATTGCAGGGGCTTCTTTTGAAAACTATTTCAAAAAAACAATTCCTAGAAAATATAGTGAAGAACGCTGAGATTGACGATCTTCGGACATGTCTTTGGTGGTAAACAATCTTTTAGGTCATGGAAAGGATGCACGACAAAGATGTGTCTAGATGTACTCAGGATTGTAAGAACATCGAGCGACATGTCTACAACTTGCAATGGAAACAAGGTCTTGAGGCCAAGGTTATTGAGCAGATTCGCGAATATCAAAATGAGGTAGGCTGTCGCTACTGCTTAATATATTTTTTATTGACTTTCTATTTCCCTTTTTCCTTTTTGCAGCCTAACTACTGTCTTCGATGCCTTCTTTTTGTTTTTAGGCCAAAGAAGCAGCCTTGAAGCATGTCGAAAAGCGACGTTCAACAGCTGAGCTTAAACGTGCTGCCAAAACTAAAGACTAAAGACGTGGATAAAACGTTGTTGACACTCGTGATATGGCTACAGCGAGTGAACTTTCGAATCCGGAATAGCCCTCCCAGCTAGAACAGCCCCCGAAGCCAAGGTCTCCCACAATGGAGCCCCTGAAAGCCCAACATGATGCTTCGGAGGTGTAGATTTGCAAGTTTGGTTGTGTTGTATGTGCCTTCGGTGTTGTTTAAACAAGGTTACAATATGTGCTATTTTTGCTGGGTGCCTGGCGTCTCTGGCGAATGCTACCAATGGAAGGGTGATTACATATGCAGGACAAAGCCCTACTGATTTTGTACTGAACATCCTTAGCCGTTATCATACGGATTGCACCTTGGACACTGTCATAGACCATATTATTGATGGAATCGCAGCGGATGTTGTTTTAGGAGAAGATTTGAAAATGTATGCTTCGAAGAACCTTGTTTGATGAGGTTACGATGAAGTTGATAAAAAAGGACTGATTGCCCCCCTTATCTTTTGCACAGATATGTAGTATTTTCGTGATGGGATTGTGTGTATGTACCAAGTGGATGTGTGTATGCATGCATTCTGTTGCCATTTTGAGGCCTGTGGCCATATTGAACCCTATGTATACAAATTTCTATGCTTTGGAGCATACGATTTGAAAAAACAAAAGCAAGCCAGACTTTACTGATGGATTGAAGGAAGCTTCGGATACAAAAAATAAGTATCGGACATATCCGCAGTACAGTGATGCTACAAATGTGTAAATTTTAGATGCACCATCACCTCCCAATGATATCAACAATATCGTCGAATGGTGAGCAGGCAGCTTTGTGACACCGATGAACCCACTATTGCTTCTACACGCTTGGTTGTGAAAATCGATGCGCAGCAACTAGAGAGTCGTGCACCAACACGCCCCGCGGGTGGGTGCCAAATGTTGGGGACCTATCGTCATGATAGAAGACGAGAATAGGGCAACATCAAATAACAAAAGATCTCTCTCTATGGTGACCTTCAAACAACAAAGCCTGAGGACTCTTTGCTTAGTTTCCGAATGATTGACCATATATTCCATAATGAGCGACGCAATAGAAAGGCAATCGAAGCATAGAAGAGAATGATGATACCTTGGAATAAGAATTAGGGCTGATGTCACATGCGTTGAGAGGCGTACAAGTGTCACTGCCAAAAGCATGTCCCCTATCGGTTGGTCTCCCCAGTGTTTATAGGGGTCAACCAACAGGTTACAGTTGCGTGATTTTACATGATTGCCCACATATATACCCTTCAATGAACATTACTCACATTGGCATATATGAGATACATTGGTAATTTTACACACGTAGTCAATTTCCTCACGCAAGCACTTTTCCATGCACCTTCAGGCTACCACCGCTTGTTCAGTGATCAGTTCGAAGCTTCCTACTTCCTCAGACTTTTGAACTGGTTTGATGACTTCGCAACGTCTATTACCAGCTTTGAATCTCAATCGACTTCTTCAAATCATTGCTTCCAGTATGTTCTCCAATGCTACCCATTCGAAACACATCCATCCTTCTGTCCATAGCTGAAATACACAGATAAAAAGGCAAGCAACACAAGGGCTAGGACGTTCGGCCCCAACATGTTTCGGATGTGGTGAGAAGGGCCACTTCATGGACTCATGCCCACAAATTGCCAAGGGGGAAACAAGAGGCACAAGCTCAAGAAGAAGGAAAATGAAAGAAGAGATAGGCATAAGGCATTCACAAGCATTGGTGAGTGGGTAGATGTTTCAAGTGATGAAGATCGTCGCAAGAAGCACTCCCACAAGCCTACTTCGCACAAATCATCCTCTACATCACACAAGTGCCTAATAGCCAAAGGTAAAAATGAAAGCGATATAAGTGATGATAATGCCCCCTCATATGATGAGCTTGTTTCCCTTGTCCACGAACAACAAGTAGCTATAGTTGATTTAAAATGCAAAAACAAGATCCTTCAAAATCAATTGGCTAGCTCATTAACCAATTATGAAGAATTGGTACTTAAGTTTGATATGGTTGTTAAACATAATGATGAGCTAACAAAGACTATTGAGGCTCTTGAACTAAAATATACTTATAATGATGTATTCACACTCTCTTTTAAAAAAAATCTAAAAAGGATGCTTCTACCTCTTGCCTTAATTTAATTGATAAACCTCAGTCACCCCTTTGCAAGCCGTTTGTTAGTTGGTATGAAGAAACTTTCAGAGAGGAGGTTGACATTGAAAAAGAGGTACTTAAGCAAGAGGTGGATCGGCTCATGAAGAATGCGGCAAGGCTACAAGGTCAAAGAAAGCAAACCCAACCTCTTCAAGATAACTGCCCAAGGTGGTGAAGAAGCTGTAGGAGAGTCAAACCGTGGTGTGTTTCATTTGCAATAAAGATGGCCACAAGTCCTACATGTGTAAAGTAAAGAGCAAATGGGAGGCCAAGAAGAGAGAGGAAAAACAAAAGGAGACCGTCACTCCCAAGGCATTATAGATCCACAAGGGCTAACGAGGACTTGGAGACTTGTCTAAATAGGAGACATGGTCTCAAGTTGCAAAGCCAAGTGTAGAAATTCATCTCATACACAAGTCCTCCTTGTGTGTGGTAACTAGATTTAAATTCTTGGACTTCCTTTAGCATCTAGTTGCTATTGTTGCCTAGGCTTTGCATGTGCATATCTAATTTCAAGTAATGCATGCCTCAGCTATCTTATGGTAGGTTGTTTGTGTCTCACTCTAACCCATGAGCAACCTACATGGTTTCCTAGATTAGGTAGTTGGCACTAGTTTTAATTCTTATCTTTTGCGCCAAAGTCCAAATCATAGTGTGAGCAACTCAATTGGACTTGAATGTCTAGTGCATGTCAACCACAAGCAATTCAAAGCTTCTATGCACACTTTTAGGGAGCCTATCATATGGTTTGAGATACTTTGATACTAACAATGGTTTCAAGTTTATCATGTCTGTTGTCTCACCTATGTCCCCAGAGGTACGCATGAAGTTAAGAAAAATAGGCTTCAACTTGGTAAGGCCTTCCATTGGTGCACTTTTCAATTATTTATAGCTACCACCATGCATAATATAGCTTAAGCTCCCTTGTGTCTTAATTGGCTAGTTGTGCATATGGTTTGTCTACCATCTCATGTATGCACACCTTTAGGGGGAGTTTAGCCTATGTTATGCAAGTCTCATGTATTGTGATCCGTTTGACTTCCATATCTTAAGGATCATAGTATATGGGACTCTCCCTTGTGCTTTTAATGTTTTTGTTTTCAGTATTCGATTTCAATGGGGGAGAAATTGTGGACCCATGCAAGCGTGCAAGGAGTTGAATGTGAACTGGGAAGGGAAGATCAAAGGGACCAAAAGGGGGTTGTAGCACGATCAAGAACAATGAGGGAGAAATAAAGGTCAAAGATCATGGCAATGGTTCAAGAAAGAAAGGGAAGTGGCATTGGAGTGAACACTCCATAGTTGTCCAAGCCAGTCTAGTGTCTGAACCATCCCGCCCGAGGCTCAACATCTAGATGGTAAAACCCAGACTAGAATTTCCACTCAGGGCAAGCCTACACAACATGGTCTCTCTTATGACAGATGAAGCACACCTTGGGTCTATTGCAACCTGAGGCAAAATGCCCTGCATCGCCATAGTTAAATCACATAACCTGATCAAATTTGTCCTGATTATCCTTCTTGGCCACACCCTTTCCAGCCTCTAAATTCTCCTTAGCCGGGTCTTTCACCTTACCCAAGCCTCCTCTTTCTCCACTGGTTTCTGATTCTGACCATGATTCATAGAGGAACCACTCCCTCGACCACCTCCCTAGTTTTTCCCCTTGGGACAAGGGTCCCTATTGCTGGAACGGTGCAGGCATTTGAGGTTGGGGATAGAAACCATACTCTGAGGGCGGCGCCTGGTTGAAGAACGGCGGAGGGGCGACGGCGGGTAGTTTGATCCTCTTCCAAGCTAGCCATCCCACTCGCCTCCAGCAGCCCTCGGCCATGGACCGCGCCCCCTCTACCAGCCATGGTCCTGCACCATCTGCGCAAGGCTCAGTTTGGCTCCCTCCCTCCAATGCAGATCCACAAAATTCAACTTCAGTGGTGAATCCTCCTAGGAATCTCCCTCCTTCACCAAGAAACAATCATCAACAGAGAAGCACTTCTTCTCCGGTACCTCTATCATGATCCACCACCAAGCACGTGCTCTCCGTCTCCCCTCTCTGAACGCTAGGTCTTTAGTTTGTTGATTTTGGTGATTTCGAGGCTGAGGTGGGGAGCAGCCACAATTGTCTCCAAAAATCCTCAATTACCCCTCCGTCCTCTAGTTGATCCAGGCCTTCTGCCCGACCCGAACCCCTCTCCGGGCCCTTGGAGCTTGTGGACAAGATCTCACCATCTGGTTTCATTCCCCGAGCTTTGCGTGTGGTTCCCCAAGGTGACACTGGCCTCATAGAGACATCAACCCTCCTGACCTGGGAGGCATCCCTCGTTCTCGCACTGAGCTAGACACCAGAATCGACGGCAAGGTGTCGGCGGCTCAGAGTCTTCGCGGAAGCCTGGGCAAGGCGGGGGACCGTTGCGGAGCGCCTGCAGCCGCCTTTGCCGCTAGCTTGACAACCGGTCTTGTCCTTCACCTTCATCGCACCCCCTGTGACTCTTCCTCTTCTGATGTCAATGCCTCCACAGGCCTCTCCCCTCCCTCCTCCGACAACCCCACCTCCACTGATGCTACCGGGCAAATCGAGGTGTCCCAGTCCTAGGTGCTCGACTCCTCGGCATACCCTGACAAGAGCGAGCGTCTCAATGATTTCACCGCAAAGAACATCAATGCCTCCTCCTTGCCGCCACGAGGCAGCCCCGCGCTGGATTCTGTTTCCACTTTCCAGCAGGGTCCGGCTCGCCCAGGGAACGGGGGCGACGCCGAACGCGTTCTACGCTGGCCACTACGGCGTACACAGTTCGACCTCCAGCTTGCCCGTTGGCGATGTTGACCAGGGCGCGCTTGTCTTAGCCTTCTTCAGTAGCCAGAATGGGGGAACATGGACATGCTCGACAACCTCCCTCCGGTCATATGGGACTGGATCTGGTGCCCTAGGCATACTGCAGTGCTGCCCATCCAGATTCCGCGAGAAATTTCGACTAGGCGGCGCCGGTGGGCAATAGTCTGTTCCTCCCTTGCAGCGAGACAATCCATCCTTGCCTGGTACAGGACCACGCACTGTGTGCCGAGTCGTTAGACCGCAGACGCGCTGACCGGCGGCCGGCGGCCAGACCTACCTCGTCGATGCAGTCTCTAGGACCGGGGGTTAATTTGCGGCATCTCATCACAGGCTACGGGAACGTCGACATGGCAAGCAGGTGAACAACGACGACTTCCCTATATCGCCACGATCAGTTCCCATCGGCATTCTCCCAAATCCAAATATGTTGTTGACCTCGCTTTGAGCTTCTCCATGGTCAACGGTGAGTTGCAACCTGTAGTTTTCTTTCCCGTACGTACGTCATGGAGGTTGTCAGTCATTGACCTCGCATGATTTCTATGACTAACAAGCACAAGCACCAGTCCCAAAATCGATTCATGTTTCCCATTTTTAAATCAAAATTTCACCACTCGCATTTTGTCTCTTGAACAAAATATTAGCACTGCATTGTGATGAATTATTGTGCTCATGCCTGCTGTTTTTTGGCCAGATTTTTCGGTAGGTTTATGTATTGTTTTAATTAAATCACATATACATCTATTTGCTAAGGATTGAGATTACGATCACTTAATAATCAAGAATATATTACGTATTGTTAACATCTTTAATGTTTCATACGGCTAGCTAAGGGTTAAGATTACTGTCACTCGATTAATCATGGATATGCTATACTGTTAACATCTTTACTGTTTTTATACTACTAGTTTGACATCCCAGTTTCTATATACCGGAAAATGTGGGATCTGATTTTGCAAAATTATGCTTGACATATGTTATAATTATGGGCTGAAGAATAGTCTGATTTTAATTTAATTTTGCCAAGTGTCTCAACCTACATGTACTCTTCTTAGTTATAGAAGCTATTGTCATGTCTGTTCTTTTCCTTTTGACATAATCTTCTCTCTGTATCAACAAGGAGGTTCGATGTGCCCTCTAACCCTGTTTCATTTCTTTTTTGACTTTTTATTGTTATAGGTATGGCACAGAATAACCATTAGGCAATTATATTTTTTTCGCAGTTGGCAAAAATAGTGGTATTCATTCTGCGAAAACAGTGGTATTCATTAGGAAGAATAGTGGTATTTGGCAAAACAGTGGTATTCATTAGGCAAAAATAGTGGTATTCATTAGGCAAAAATGGTGGTGCACATTAGGTAAAAAAATAGATCCACAAGGCAATAATACTGTTATGCATTATGCATTAAATACTGGCATACTGTAGGCAATAATACTGATTTGCATTAGGCCAAAATTTTGATAATCATTAGGCAATAATAGTGTGACTTATTAGGCAAAATATTGGTATGCATTTGGCAATATACTAAATTATGTAGTAATGCGTTTTTATATTTGGCATTATAGTACGGGCATCGACTGCTTCTCTGATTATTGCTTATACTCAGCTACTGGAGCTACCTTATGATATACACCCTTGATTATTGCCTAATTATAGAAGCATGTATGAGTATAATAGTGTCTCTATCACTGTTAGTTTTTTAGGTGTACATCACCGCCGAAACGCCTCTCGTGTGGCTCTCCAGTTACTTCACGATCTCATGGGGCAGAGCAGGTTGCAATACATACAAGGCTCTCCAGTTCCTTCACTATCTCATGGGGCAGAGCAGGTTGCAATAGACACAAACAAAAAGAATGGGCGTCGTGATATGGTCTGTCAAGGAAATGTCCAACTAGGCAACATTAGTAATGTTAGCAGTTAGGCATATCTAGTGTTTTTTAATAGTCAAAGTGTTGTACGAACTGTGGGAATTATAGAAATTAGGAAAAGAACTAGCGACTGCAGCTGAACCTCTAGCTTTTTTTCACTAATTATGCATTTTTGTTTTTTCTTTAATGCACAGGGTAGGTCATTAAGTGGTTAGCAAAGGGAGCAAATTGTATAAAAGCCTATGTTTCTCAAACTGCGTCATTGTAGGACTGCAGCACACTATAGGACTGTAGCGCCGCATCTCCATTCCATTCCAAGCTATTCGATCATTTGTGACGATCACCGTTGTTTCTAGGCTTTATCCTTCGTACCCACGGATAGATTCGTCCGTCTCCACCGCTCCACTACGGTGTCCTCAGCCTCCCACCCTCAAGAGCGAGGAGCCCTCACCGGGCCACCTCCACCTTCAAGACCGGCGACCGCCGCCATGCGGGACCTCCCCGTCCTCACCGATCCAACCTTTAGATCTGGCTTCACTAGCGCTAGACCAGCCTCCTCCCCGATGGTCCGGTTTATAGGGGTTGGCTGGTTAAACCCGTTTCAAACAGTAGATGGCTGCGCTATCACGGTTTGAGCCCGTGGGTATCACAGGTTCTACGGTTTGTCCAACAACCTAAGAAAGTTCTTGATTCTGATGCTGTGCCATGAGCCCACAAGCCACAGCTACATGAACAACCACGAGGCCGCAGTCCCACTCTAGGCGACTCGACTGCCTCATCATCGTCTAGGACCCATTGCTCTATGACGCGCTTGTCGTCCCGGACGGTTGATTCACTAAGCAGGCGGCCGTGGCCGTTGCGGCATTCGTGGCGCTAACATGACGATCCTAGCATAGTCCAGCTTGAGCTTATTCATCAATGCTACAATTACTGGATCACCAAGTGCAACAGCCCATGTATCTCCGTGATCTACAAAGCCGAGCTTGTTGGGCTCCATGTGGAAGGGCACGAGGAGAGCTATGGCCACGAGCACAACTTATTGGACTCCTTGTGATTGCAGACTGAAGACTAGGCGGACATGATGGTCGATGACTTTGACTTCATCATCTTGTGCGTGGATGCGCATTGGAGCTGCTGATGACTGTAGCCACGGGAAGGAGGTGGCGCTCATGGACGAGTTTGTGGACACAGCACAGACGATGGATTCGTGACCACCCGCTCTCCTCGCTGCAACATAGACGATGCATCCGCGGCCACCTACTCTCGCCGCGACACTTCCAACATTTGAGCCGCTAATTGAGCAAGGCGTAGAAGAGACGTGCTCCTTTTGTTGTTGGACGTGGCTTAACTGGTTTCGGCCGTTTGGAACCGGTGCAAATCAAACCGTGCTTGGCTCTCTGGGCTGGTTTCATGTGGTCTGGTGCATGGGTTGCTTTGGATTAAACCCAAACCAGGTACAGGGCTACTGCCTCCTCGCTGCCGGACCCGCTCCTCCTCCAAGGCTGTGCCATCCTCTAGCTCCTCCTCCTCCTTTCCGCTGCAACGTCGAGCTAGGGGGCCACACCACCTTGGGGCCTAGATCCACGGTGCCACGGCCCATGGATGCCGCTTCCCATCAGCTTCGTCACCTCTACTTCTTCCGCTCACCTCTGACCTTCACCAGTAGCGACAAGGCTAGGCTAGCAAAGTTGTCCCCTCACCACGCCTCAATGCATCGGCCACAGTGCCCCACTTCATCTGTGGGATGTGCCTGTGTCGTCCTTCATTTATCTTCTTGGCCTCCTCATCGCTGGCTCCGCAGCCACTACATCGCCCTACTGCCTTGCCCATCTGCATCTCTGATTATTGGTGCCTCGGAACGTGGTGATGCTCATCAAGATCTGGTATTGCTATTGACCTTGCTGTCGTTGTGGCCATAAGGTTCGAGACAGATGAGGATAGCATGGATCACACAACACTAAGGTGAAGACTCTTTTGTTCCTTTGCTACTCTATTTTGGTTCGATTTGCCACGTTTACCTTCATTTCAATTTGGCGCAGCTTTTAGTTCCTTGTGCTAGATATCGCTTGCGTCTTCATTAAAGTATTTGTTTCATTAATTCCACCCTGTGCTGCTCCTATCATATGAGCAAGACTAGAGTATTTCCTATGGTTAGAGGTAAATTAGATGCGCGATTTCTGTTTCTATTTGCTGCGTGTTACATGGCCAATAGTCGAGTGCTTAGGGAATTGTAGCCATGGGAACTGAACCCTATTGAATATTGATATAAATTCATTGTTAGCTATGGACAAAAAAAGGTTTTAAGTGCTCCTCATTTTAGAACAAATGCTGCAGTAGAAGTCTTCTATGATGCTTAGCTATTTCAGAAGTATCGTCCTCACTCGTCTGTTTCCAGCAGCTTAAGTGGGCAAGTATCTTCCAGAGAAGAGCGGGTGGCCTGCTAGTGTTAGGTGTTTTCATGGTCCACGTGTGCTGTTGTCAAGTTGCCAACCACACAGTGGGCACAACAGAAAGTAAAATAGTGTACGCTTTTTTTCTTTTCCGAACTATGTGTGCTTTCTTTTCTTTTCTGAACTGTGCATTTGGAGAGATGTTTGCACGGCCGTGCGTACGTTAGGCACCTCCAACTTCATTGTTTGCAATTTTCATAACCTTAGTGGGTCTTGGATATAATGGAGAGGATCAGTTTTCAGTTTAGCTCCCTGCGAACATCGTATATTGTTTTAGTTGCCTCATCTCTTCTATGCTACATCCAAATTACATAAGTTTCGATATGGACTTTTTTAGTCTTTTATGGTACATGAACATCTAATGTTTTACCGTTCATAGCTCTTGCTTTTAGTGGGAGACAAAAACGTTTTTAAAAATACTTACGGATATTGCCTAAAAATGGCCATATTTTGTTGTCTTGGTTTCTTTCAAAGGATATGCCATACAAAATTAAAACTAAAGAGTGAACTCTAAGATGGAAGCCAGAGTGGACTCTAAGATGGAAGCCTAACGCTATAATTCAAGATATAAGATTTTCAACGATACAAAGCTTTGCAGAATTCCTTACTTATCATGCAAATTATTGGGGATACCATCAAATTTTCGCATGACCCTATGTCCATAGGTCCAACTCTAGAACCACCTACATGTACAATAGCAGTGCCTTCAATACCGATAAAACTCTGGGAATCCAAAAACTTCCAAATATATCGGCGCTAAAAGACTTTTTGCAGTGGTTAACATCCACCAGCAATTAGTTGCCGAAAATAATTGGGCAGCCGCATAAAATAAGCCCTGTGATGACTAATTTTTGGTGGCTAGTCTCGCCACTGAAAATCGGAATTCTACCATGGAACACCCGTGTCCTATCGATGCTTGCCTAATAAAACTTCGCTTCCCTTCTGCTTCAGCTAAAGTATCTGTCTCATTGTGGAACACCCACGTTCCGTTCCGACACAAGTCTCATGTTAATGTGGTCTTGTCAAGTAGCTTTATGTTTTGGTGGACATTGCATGAGCACATGATCTTATCAATAATTGCCAAGGAAAAAGCATAGTTGGCAAAAGTTGTTGTGTTGGCCACCCAGTCATCTGAGCAACCCCACTCTTATCCCAACCATCATACATCTATTGGTGATCGGTCAGACGGTCACCCATATTTTAGGTTATAAATTAAAACAAGACAAATGATAATTTTATTTACTTTAATTTATAGATATCACAACTCTACATCTATATGTAAGGTAAGGAAATGTCCTAAACCCACCCAACAGGGGCTGATAGAGCACAGATTTACGATGACCTTATAGGGTTTGGACTAAATTTCGGTAGCATAATCTCATTCTCAAGTTGCACATCCAGATATGATGTTGTGGAGAACAATATGATTATGCTGCCGAAATGTCATTGAAACCCTATGGCTCATCATACATACCTTGCTCTATTGGTCACTCCTACGTTGTCCAAAAAAAGGACAATTCCAGACCATTCACATCTCAAACGCACATGTGAGGTGTGTCGGCTCGAAACGGGTAATACATAGGTTTCATGACACTAGTAGCTTAGTTTGGAAGTAAAAATAATTAAAGAATCATAATCTAAAATTAATGTTTGCATTAAACCATATAAAACATGAAAAAGCCATCATGGTAAAGAACATTTTAACAAAGCAAAGTATATTAAACATAGCATGCTAAAGAATGAGAAAACATAAAAAAAGGCTAAAATATGACAAAGCATGTTAAAACATAACAAATTTTGATTCTAACAAAGATCTTAATCTAATATTCAATATATGAGTTAACAAAAGGTGACATCTTTAACTAAGATTTTTCAACTGATCTTTTACCACTTAGTTGGTATATTTGTACTAAATCATTTTTATATAAAAAATTTCATCGACCAAACACACTTGAGGGCCCCTAAAAGTTAACTGCAAGCAATATAAAAGCATAAGGTTATATGTATTTCTCACTTGAAACAAAGCATGGAGCATGGTTGGGTGCTACCTGGCGGGGCTGGCCAGTCGCGAGGTGGGACCGGACATGAGGTAGGGCTAAGCAGCGGCTGCCAGTGGGCGGGGTGGCTGCTAGCGTTGCGGCGATGGGCATGTGTGTGAGTGAATCGAGAGGATAACACGTAGAGGTTGCAGCCCATTAATATTCGGCAGCTAGGCATGGCTGCTGAAAATAAGTTAGTTATTTTCAGCGCTGTAGAGAGCCGAAAAAATTATTTTCTGCATTGAAAGTTTTCGCTTTTTCTATAGTGAAAGTTTGTTGGTTGCTACCAAAGTATGCAATACCTTGCGCATGCATAATTTTTCTGTGATGATGTAAGGAAAATGGCTTCTTATGCCTCATTTCCATATATATAAGTGTTTTGGTGATTGATTGAGAAATAATACTTGCACTAATAAACTTGTATAGATACACATTCGCAGTTGCTTAGGTCGAAGAGATGAAAAGAACAAGAAGAGCAGAAGGCAAGGACCCAAGTGCCACCCTAACGAGGGTTCTGCCCCTACTCCCGCAACGTTTGTGAGGACTAGAAGGTCCGACCCCCACTGGTAAGCCTATTGGTAGGACCATATTTCTCAAAGGAGCTGGGAAGTGGACGCCTTGTAGAATATGAGGAGCAGAAGGTCCGACCCTCCAAAACTTGTACAGAGTGGACCTTTGCTACAGAAGAAGTTAAAGCGACCTGGATACATGGATCAGAAGGTCTAAGCCTTGAATGGCAGACTAAGGTCGGATCATTTCTGCAAAGGGTATGGAAATAGCAGCAGTCAAGGATTTACAAGGACCAAAAGGTCCAACCCCCTTAGGAGGGACTTTTGGTCACAACTCCTTGTGGAGCAACATTTAGTTTAATGGCTAGTTGGCAAGTACAACAGACCGAAAGGTCCAAAGTATGCAAAAAGTATTGGTTGGACCATCCTCTCCATACTTTTTTTCGTAGCCTTTTGGCTAATGGCTAGGTCGAGTTTGGGATATATAAACGACCCCACCCAGTCATTTGAAGGGTGTTAGAGCTGCTGAAGACCACAACAAGTGTACATGAGTATTCCAAGCATATCATTCACTCTAGCCACCATAAGAGTGCTTAGTTCTTCATCCAACCTAGATTAGAGCTTTAGTGAGAGTGAGCTTGCAAGCTCTTCGTGAGTATAGCTCCTGCATGGGCTAGTTGTGAAGACTTGGTTATGGTCAAGCCATATTGTACTCATTGCCAGACCCTCCGTCTTGCTGTGGAGTGGCAACAACACTTTGTACAGGGACGAGGAGACCCTTCAACTGCATAGTGAAGATCCAACGCCTATGACTGAAGAGGCAGTGGTGGTGGCATTGCCTTCGTGGCTTGGTGGCACATAGCCTTTACTTGCTGGAGGCCTTGGTTGAAGTGCAAAATGATGATTGGGAGAGTCTTGGTGCCTAACTCATTTGCCTTTTGTGGTGTTCCTATGGATGTATCCTTTAGCAGTGAACCACATTGAATCTCTATCTCCTCACGAGTTTTAATCCCTTTCCATTGATCTCTTTGGGCTCCTTTGGCCAAACTCAATTCGGATCGAAATTGGAGGGGATTTGTGGGAATTGATGGGGAAATGAACTAATTTTTTCCTCCATCTCCTCCATTCCCCTCCAATTCCGATTAGAAACGGTTGATCCAAACGTGCCCTTTACGTTTCTACATTTACTTTCTTCTGTTCCTTTACCTTTCATAGTTAGATTGATTTGGCATGGTTATAGGTTGCAAATTTTTTTTGTAAGTCAACCTTAGAATTGACTAGAATGTGTTGGACGTGTTAGGTTTAGAAAGCATTAGGTTTTTTAAGAGTGAATTAGCGATCCAATTCACCTCCTCCCCAGTCCTCCTCTTGGGTCGGATATCCTAGGCTCCCGGCACGGTCCTTACATCTGATTATACTTCCTACTATCATCAATACTCAACTCATCAATGGCCATCACAGTTGTTGTTCAAGGTCTTGGAGATCAACTGCTAGATGCAGACAATGAAGGCAACATGAGTCTGACGAAAAGTTCACAAACCAAAAATTCATGAACATTTTGACCATCACTACTAATTTAAACCTAGCTGTTGAATAGGCCAATAAGTAGTTCTCTATGTTAACATCAACCTTGTACTAGGTCCATGCTTCTACAGCAAACTCAAATTTCATGGAAGGACGCTGGGTTGTAGTGGCAGCGCACAGCCCTGGGCTGCAATGGTGTTGGCGCACAACAAGAAACATGAAGATTTTCGTCATCCCTCAGAAGCCAACATAAATAGAGAAAAAACTGACAAACTTAATTATTTTCATTGGACCTAGGGTGGCCATAGTGCATAGACCAGCCAACAGTGGCATATGGACCTAGGGTAGCGGATTTGGGTTCATGGTGGTGAAGAGTTCTATGTAGCGGATCTAGTGCCATAAACTCCTACCACTAGGTTTCTTAGTGTAGATCGATAGATCGACAGCGTCCTTGCACAGATCTTGTGATCCACGAGAGGGAGGGAGAGAGAGAGGAAATACCTTTGGTGTTGAAGGAGGAGGGCACGACCGGTGCCAGAGAGGCAACTGGGGGTTCCACTGTGGAGGTCGTGGTCCATGGTTGCGGTGGCAATGGCGCCGGTGATGGGAGCATGACAGTGGCAGCGTTTCCCTTCACTCCCGCGCCTAGGGGATCGGCCCTCACTGTCTACATGTGAAGGGGGGCCACGAACATTGGTTCTCATGCCTGCCTCGGTACTCTATATATATATTAGCGCGGTGTGAAAAGGGGCCACAACCTTTGGGGTGAATGGGCCTTCGATCAAGGCCCAGTTCTAGGTTCGTGCCTAGTTGGGACGTCACCCTTCCAAAGCCCGAGATCAATTCCAACATTCTCCCCCTTGATCTCGGTCTTTCTTGTTTTTATAACTTCTGTGGTCTATCCTTTCTATCTCAGGATTAAAAACCTTTGATTTCTTTCTTTGAAATGGTTGTTCGAATAGCCCTAAATCCAGAATCGTAGAGGCATAGGTCTCCCTAGTAACCCCAAATTGCTGGCTGTGTATTCTCTGAACATGCTGGGTGGAATACCTTAGTGAATAGATTCGCGAGCATCCTCTCAACTATCATGTGCTCATTCTCAATTGTCTAATTTTGGATTTTCTCTCTCACAACATAAATCTCAATGTCAATGTGCTTGGTGGCCACACTTGACTTCTTGTCATGATAGTACATTACGACTTATTGTCGCAAGTATCTTAAGTGGTTTTCTAGAATGTCAACCACTTCTCAATCCGAGTACAATTTCATATAGCCACATTGTCTGCTCTGTTGCCTAATGATAAGCTACAAGGTTCAGTGTACATTGTTTACCATGGAACCACTGACCATTTGCAGCTCTTTTCTATAGCATGCCTCCTCCTAGAGTAAGCATGTGTCCAGACATGGACTTCATGATGTCTCTACAACAAGTCCAGTATGTATCTTTATGGCCCAAAGATCTGCAGGGTATTTGTCTTTCTATAAATCATCATGAGGTCTTTTGGTCTCTTGCAAGAACCCCAAAACCTTTTATCATCCGGTTCTTTCCATTGGATTCATCTGATATATGTCAAGTATTCTGGTCATAAAAGTCAAGTCAAGGCGAATGCATATTTGAGCACACATTTTGCCTCCGATCGTTGAAGCATATGGAATTAATTCCTTCTAATCTATCTCATATCCTTATGTCACTTCCATCTCATCTATCTCATGTTCTTGTGATACTTTCATTTGATCTATCGCCCTTGACTATTGGAGTAGGCACCGCATGACAGGCTTGCTTAATGTCTTTTCAGGACATTTTCTAATATACTCTTATTTCTGTGTCTGTGGATTTGAATCCTCAAGACACAGGGTGCCAATCTCACATCTTTCATATCATGATTCTCTAATTCTTTAATCTTTGCATAAATGCAATTGTTCTCTTTCTATAGTCTTATCCAAACTTTAGGTACTGATACCTAGAAGCTTACATCAATCCATAAATGGATCCCTTTATGTGGCAACCCTTCTTTTCCTTTTCTTTCATGACAAAACCGTTGGGTTGAGCCTTATAAGTGTTTTCTTTATGCTCTCCATTTAGGAGTGCAGTCTAAACACCCGTTTGATCTAATTCTGAATCAAGATAAGCAACTAGTGATATAATGATTCTAAAAGGGTCTTTTGGTGAAAAAAGGAAAAGAATGTTTCACTATAGTGTTTTCTTGTTTCTGTGAAGCCTGTTGTCACAAGCCTTTCTATGTTTCTGTATTCCTCTTGGAGTCTTTCTTAATCTTCTAGGCCAAAAGAAATGGCCTACTTTCTTGGCTCCTTTAGGAATTTATTCTAAGTCCCATACTAAATTCAAACTCATATCTAATTTCATCATCTATGGCGTCAGTCATTTGTAAGAGCTGGGACTTCTTGTGTCCTTTTCATACCAGTAGGGATCTCCCTCTGAGGGTATGTCTGAGATATGTCTCACAGTCGTTAGGGGTCATTGATCTCTAACTTTCTTGTAAGCATGTCTCATTCTATTTCTGTTTGGCTGCTTCGGTGGTGGATCATCAACTATAGTCTCACCCACAGTAAGAGCCACAGGCTCGGACACTATGAGTCAAAACATTCTCGTTCGTTCATTGTGATGCTTAACGAACCAACATCCATATCAGGGGTCGCAGCAACAGTCATATGAACTAGAGGTGCAACCTCTGCAGGTACTGAGAAATATGGTTCTTCTACTATAGAATTAGGATATACATCATGTACTCCTCAAGTTTCATTTCTCAGAATACCGTGCTCCCCCAAATCTTGTCATTTTCTAGGAACAATAAGCGTCTCATTTCTATATGGTTCGTGTGTTTATCTTGACAGTGAAATGGAATGACATTTCATTTTTTCAGGTTAGTCGATGGAATGGCACCTTATTATCATGTCATATAATCTCCGTTAAGCAGGCTCAATAGCCAATGGAATGGCAACACACTATCTTTTCATTTTATCTCCCTTGTGCAGGGTAAATAGTCTTAGTCTCATATGGATAGCCCCAAACATCAAATAGTTTATCGTGGGCTCTCACTTTATCTTAGTCGGTATCTTAAGTACTCATGTACTAAAAATCTGGTTAGGTATATGGATGATGGCTTTGAATGCCTCCACCCACAATTTTGCCCGGTGTGATATACGGAGAATCTTGGTCATTCTCTTGCAGGTACCGTACAAAAGGTTCCTGAAACTTGTCAATATGGTGTATAAACGATCGCGGTACTCCCCCATGATCGAATCTTACTTCTTTAATCTTTAAAACGTGATCTTGTAAAATTCTTCTATGCAATCAATGCGTTATTCTATGTCTATGAAGTCTAGTGAATGGAGAATTTCTTATTTGAATCGAACAAACTTTCTAATTCTCTCCCTCGAAATGTGGCCTCAGCAATAAGGACACAATTTCGACGAAAGTTTCTCCACATATCATTTCTTGCTTATAGCAACGGATGTATCATTCTCTTTCAAATTCATTTATCTTATTCACAAAACATCGCGCATGAAAAGCAAATAAATCATATCTCATCAGAAGGCGAGACTCATTCTCATTATTACACTGAATAATATTCTCAAAATAGCAATGAATGTTCTCATTTTTCTATCATGGAACTTGAAATCATGTTTCTCCACAAGGAGGAAACAGTGAAATATCTCTTACATATAAAACCATCATCTAATTCTTATCAGTTTCTAAAAGAAATTCTTCTTGTTGCTACTCTCATCAGCATCTTCTTCTCATGAAATCTCAATAAGATCTGGGCAATTAATCTTCTAATGGAATCTCAATAAGATCTAGGCAATTAATCTTATAGTGCCCCTTCATCCGGCAGTACATGCAAGTTGGTACGAAAATTGGAAAATATATCATCTTCCTCTTGTCTTCTATCTTGGAGCTTGTTATTCTGTGGTGCTAGCTCTAGTTCACTCAGAGCCTTCACCATGTCTTCTTTCTTATGCCAACCGGAGCTTTCACCCCGTTTAGCGGTTCTTTGATCGCTAGCTCTCTGAGGGTCGTAATGTCATTCAAGCCGTCATAGAAAAATAATAAGATCAGGACAGACTCAAAATACTGTCTCTGAGACAAGTGTCTCACTTGGATTAAACTTAACGTTGGTTAAGAATAAAACACACTCAAAAATCATTTTCTCTGAAAGAAATACTTTGCATGAATTAAAACTTAACGTTGGTTAAGAATAAAACACGCTCAACAATCATGTTTTCTAAAACAAGTATTCTGCATAAGTTAAACTTAACGTTGGTCAAGTTTCAAAACACACACAGAAAATCTCATTTCAGAGATAACTATCTTTTCAATTTTCTGAATCAAATATCTCATGCATGATTTTTTTTTGAACGTAATATCTCATGCATGAATTAAATTCAACGTTGGTCAAAAATAAAACATGCTTGAAACAATTCTGAAGTCAATTCAACGTCCTAAATTCATCGTTGGACGAAAATAGATCTTAAAATCATACTCTAATCATGGCTCATCATTAAAAACATGGCTCGTCATAAAATTAACATTGGTTAAAATTAATGACAACACCATAAATCTATTGTCAACATGCATTTCTCCAAGAATTATTCACGTGGGTTTCAAATTCATTAGGGAAAAGCACATTCATCTTTGCGGCCGAAACTTTATCTAAGAAACTGTATCTTATTCTTAGCTCCAAAAGTTAATCAAATCTTGTCAATATTTAAATTCGTGCATTAAATAAATATTAATGCACATGATCTGAAAACATAGAAAATCTAAATATAATATGTGTACTGTTCACTCCAGCCTGGAAAAGAAGGGAGCAGCCCAAGTCGGCCCCAAAGGGGGCCTCGGCCCAGAGGCCTTTCTGGCGGCACGCAGCAGGCCGGCCTGTGACCGCGCTCCCCACGTGCCCTAGGCCCTAGCCTGGGCCTGGGCCTGGGCCGGGAATGTGCACGCCCGCCTGGGCTCAATTTGGCCCAGCGGCGGCGGCGGCGGCGACTCACCCAGCGCCGTCCATCCACGATTGACGGCTGAGAACGCATCAAGCTAGGTACATAAACCGGAAAAAAATGGAGGGGGCCAAAACCCTAGCTCCATTCTGATTCTCTCTGCACCCCTCCACCAACGATGGTGCAGCGAGCGGGGTCACCGGAGGTGGCGGAGGTGGTGAGCAGTGCCCCCTGCGCAGTGAGCGGCACGGCCGAACCTAGCCGTTCCCTTCTTCCGCAGCGCCGTCCATCTCCTCCGTGTCACTGCTCGGCGGCGCAGCTGACATGACGGCGAGCTCGAGCGGACGCAGCTAACGTGCCGTGGCTGGCAGCGCGCACGCACACGGTCTCTAGTAGGCGGCGACGTAGCCAGCCCTGCCCACGCGGCGGTGCTCTCCAGACCCCCTTCTGCTCCTCCCTCGCGCCGCCCTCTGTGGCGATGGCAGGAGCTTGTGGCGCGGCCGGTAGCCGGTGCCGCCTCGTGTCCCCTCGCCGGCGCGCGCGCTCCCTCGTTGGTGAGCGCGCCGCCGTCGAGCGGTCACCGGGGGGTGCCTCTTGGCCCTGCGCGCGCACACACGCACGCAGCCCGATGGTGGCTCGGCCGCCTTCTACCCTCAAGCGCCGACGACGGCGATAAGGGCCGGATGAGTTTCTCTAACCCTCTGTGGGTTTCTTGGCTGAGCGTGTGGGGTTCTTGGTTTAGGGTTAGAAAAATCGATCCCTTTTTTTTAATCTTGATTCTCATCTCTAATCCGAGTTTAAAAACTCATGATCTAGACTTTTCTTGTTCTTCTCTTGGATCCGAGCGAAGGGCTGCAGTCCAAACAATTCCCGTTCTTGTTCTTGACCTGAGGGTCATCTATGGTTAGGAATCAGGGCACCAACCGGCTCTGATGCCATTGAAGAGTTCTATGTAGCGGATCTAGTGCCATAAACTCCTACAACTAGGGTTCTTAGTGTAGATCGATAGATCGACAGTGTCCTTGCACAGATCTTGTGATCCACAAGAGGGAGGCAGAGAGAGAGAAAATGCCTTAAGTGTTGAAGGAGGAGGGCTCGACCGCTGCCAGAGGGGCAACGGGGGTTCCACTACGGAGGTCGTGGTCCATGGTTGCGGTGGCAGTGGCGCCGGTGACAGGAGCACGACGGTGGTGGCGTTTCCCTTCACTCCCGCGCCTAGGGGATCGGCCCTCACTTTCTACATGCGAGGGGGGGGGCAACAAACGTTGGTTCTCGTGCTTGCCTCGGTACTATGTATATATATTGGCGCGGTGTTAAAGGGGCCACAACCCTTGGGTGAATGGGTCTTCGATCAAGGCCAGTTCTAGGTTCGGGCCTGGTCGGGACGTCTCCCTTCCAAAGCCCGAGATCAATTCCATTAGGTGGCACTTGCATGCGCTAGGTTATTTGCCGAATACCAGTGAAGGGTGAGGACAATTAGGAGGGCACGCCAGCATGAGTGCATTTGCAGAAGGCAATTTGAGTGGATCTACAGAAGGTAACACAAGGAACTGCAAGAGCGAGAGAGGATAGGGTTTTGATTTGGGGGAGGAAGTCATGGGCCTAGGCAGGTCATTGCGTGCTTAATTTTCCTTACGTTTTCACTGATTAGTGGCTTGCTCTCGGTGCCTTTTGTTTGGCTAGGCCAACCAAAATTTTTGGCTTGTGTTGATGCTTCTTCCACGTGTTCAGGATGGACCAACCCTATCATCGCATTGGCTTCCTTTGTGGCCTGAGCACATTAGGGAAGGTGTGCTGGTCCACTGACCAAGGATGTGAGGCTGTAGGGAATATTCCCTGTTTACACGGAAAAACTTTATCCTGGTGCTGACCATAAACAAATGACCAAAAATCAAGGACATGGCTATTCAAATATATTTGTACAGTCTCTAGAGGTTGTACGCTTTATTCACAGGTCATGTTTCACCCCATAGCTACCGGAGGAATTAGCATGACAAGAAAGCATACCCTCAATGGTGATGCCTAGGATTGCCAGGGGCTTTCCATACAACAGTCATGTAAACAAGGTCACTTAGAGCAAAAAATAATTCACATATAAACCACACATATGCTACCATTTAGCCTATGTGTTGGCATAGGGTCTACCTACATATGCTTCATAGCATGGGGTGTGAGATCCAAACTTTCCCATAAAGGCATGTTGTTGTAGTAGAGATAAATAGGTGCTAGATCAACTAGACCTATTCTTATGTTACTAGGAATAGCTTCCCGAGACAATATTAACACACAAATACACATTGCATAGAAGTGGTAAAATCTACTATAGGTACAAAAAGTTTTGCATGATAATCTGAGATCTCTTTCTTTGATCTGTGTCTCTGGTTTTGTACCTTTTACAACTTCCAATCGGTTTAGTTTCACTCACATTGCGCCATTAATATCACAATTCATTCTATTGTGGCACTTTCCTTGAAAAGAAATGGAGGTGCTCCATTGTCAAATGTATGGAAACTTATTGCTTGGTAATGTATAATTCATGTTGTGCTATTTCACTGACATAATTAAGTCTAGTCACTTCATGGAAACATCACATGGATAGAGGTGAGATTAAAAGACTGCACTTACTCCTTCTCTTGTGCCAAACATTGTCAACCCTTGGCAGACCCTGATTAAGATGTAAATATATAACATTTATAACATCATAAAAGGATAAATAAAGGCCAAAAAGTAAGAAAACACCATGCAGATTATGCAATGAGAGTTCCATATTAATCTCACAACAGTGCGAAATGCAACAACTGCTATAATGCAAACTTGAAGCATCAGGAGATGTTATAGTATCTCAGGAACTTAAAACAGATGATGGTGTTCTCTTAGAGCTTCACTCCAACACATTATTAATTACATAATTTTGTCATCATTGCAGCTCACTTGCATCATGTGGCTGTGATGATTCTCAATCACTTGCCCGATCCACTGGTAGCAGCCTTCTCAATAATGCTACTCATGCCCTCCTCCTCATCTTCTGGATTCTCTGAAGGGAAGTCACCACTGACAGAACTTGTAGTTTCCTCAAAATTCCCCTGCCCAAGGAAGTCGATGAAGGATACCTTCTCTCCCTCTACAGTGCTGTAACACTGAGGAATGGCACGTCGTGTGCGTCTCTTCTTCTTGTAAATGCGACATACAACCCAAGACTCATCAGGTTTTACCATAACCGAAATCTTGGACATGTTTGATGTGGCAATGGGGTCTGCTCCAGACATATCATCAATTTTCTGCAGATATTTCACAATTTGCTCATTATTCAATGATGTTTTAAGTAAACATGGGTAAATCACATGAATTACTAATGAAATGCTGAAAGAGAAGAACGATTATCCTTTTAAAAAATTATTGGTCTAAACTTGATGGTGTAAGACCAATTCTTTATGATCATATATATTACTTTATATCAAGAGTGACAAATGGGTGAAAATTATTGTACCAACAATTTCTGTGATGAACCCTTAAAAAATCACTTTGTTAGAATTGGTGCTTCAGATGTAACTGCAACTATCCAGTGAGAGAAATCCTTCATGGATCCCGCTTGACGACAACGAAGTCCTTTTAGCGATAATAATAATGGCAACGAACTTATACCAAGCAGATTGAAATCCTTCATGGATTCCGCTTGACGACAACGAAGTCCTTTTAGCGATAATAATAATTATGTAGGATTAGAGTGCTGCCCCTGTAGATCCTAGCTGTGTATAATAATGAGTCAACACTCATGCACGCGCATACCGACAACAAACCACTTTTAACTTTCCAAAAAAACTAGAGTCTCCTAAGTTTGTGGCCTAACAATAAACATCTTCGCGCCAAAAATTCAAATAACCTTAAGATTTTGACCCACAGAACTCGAGTATTCTATATTGACCATGCTCCCTCAAAGACTAGAACTTACACCCCCCACATGTATGCTGTACAACAAACATGTTTTTTAGTGAATAAAACTAGGACAAAGGGTTATAACTTATACTGATAAGACCATACAAAACCTTATCCAAAAAGAGAAGTAATCCAGATGTATATGCAATGGCAACATATGCTATTCAAGAAGAGTACTCATTCAAGAATAACAGCTCTTTTGCTGTGAATAAATGTACCTTTGTCATGACTTCAGCATTACGGCTACTTTCTCCTAAGTTGTTTGTCCCATTAGGCCTCATCACACGATAGGGTGTGAGGCCAGCACCAACTAGGCTATACTCTTGCATGACCCATTCTGTGTTCTCACCAACCCCTGACTTGCCATGATAGAACACCAGTGTCCTCTTCAACCCAACCATCAAAGGGGCAGCACCATTAATGCTATTGCAAAATATGGGCACATCCTTGCCTGATGCCCTCCAGTGGCCATCACCTCCAGCACGATTGCATCGGTTCCCATGTGGCCATCTTGGTACTCTCTGAGAAAAAAAATACTTCTCCATGGATCCTTCTGTGTTTAGGATCAAATAATAAAAAAACAAAACACAGATACATATCAAATTGTTAGGCATGCATAGATCGAGCCAGTGGGAGAAATCAAATGAAATTAGAAGAAACATATAAATTTCTTTCTTGGCAGAAAATAATTGTACATATGTGCAACCTGGCACGAGGTCCCAAGGATTATGACTATTTATGTCTGCGTCAATGATGATTGGTGATGGGAGTGGCTGATTCATGGCACGTGGCCGGAGGTAGCGTACCATGATCTCCTCATCAGTAGGTTTAAACCTGAACCCAGGATCAAGTTTGATGGACGCTCCACTAACTATGGGTTGGGCGAAAGCCATTGTTGTGGGGTGGAGACTTTGTGGGGAGATAATGTTTTCTTGTGCAGAATTGGTGATGGTGACAGGAGTGTGTGAAATGATATTTATAGGGACGTGGGGTCTATGGCCTAGTGTGAGAGTCACTTCACTTCATCTCCTACCCTATTACTTTCTCTATAAGTTTCTTTTATCCTTCATGGTCCCCACCGTGGAGTGTGTACCTTGAGAAAGATGGCAAAAAAGTGGTCTAGAAAAGGTTCCCCTCTCCGCGTAGCCCCGTAAGTTTTTTACTTATCTTTTTTTCACTTTTTGGTGTTTCATGGTAATAAAATTTAGAACACAGGGCACACTTGAGTTTGTTGTGTTAAATTGGATTGAAAGTTAATTTCCAATTTTATTGTAGAGAGGGTAAGCATGGGATGAGTGTATTCCTTGAATTTTTAAAAGACTAGTGGTAAATTTCATAACAATTTGTTTAGTTTTAATAGCACAATTTTCTAAAGGGTCCTAAAAGTTCATAGTTTTGCAACTTCCCTCTGTAACTTTTATATTCGAGCACCTTAGCCCATTATCCAACCTAATCTCGAACATGTAGGAGCTTTGCATGTCATTTCGTAAAGAAGATTGTTCCTAGGATCTTTCATGTGTTCCCGGGGTGTGAGCTATTAGGCTGCCATTATATTGTCTTGCTTTTTTATGAAGTACCGATGCTTCAAATATTTTTAATGGTCACTGGTAAATCATCTGTGCACCGCCGACCATTCTTATCGCACTCACACAGTGAGGTGGTGGAATGATGAAGCTTCATAGAACCAGGGAATGTGTGATAACACCAAAGATGAAGATATTGGGGTCTTATATGTCATTTACATTATCTCTAGGGCCGTTTGTATGAAACAACCACATGACCGATGGATGCATCAGCATCGCATCTATAGATAACTATGTGTGGCCATGATGTTTCTGTTTTTAATTTAAAAAACTAGTAAAACTGGCTTCAGTTACCATCGTGCTTTGCTTTTGAATGTGGACAAACGATAGAGTGAGGGAATGGCTCAAGCTCACTTTTCCATCCTATCTGTAACAAACTGTACTCCTGGTTACTTCTCCCACTACACATATCTCTAAGGAACAGAATTTGTTGTGGTTTGACACATGCAAACAAATATCGCTGGGGTGTCAGTGACTAGGACTGTTGTGTCAGTGACTTGACGTTTCTGCTTTCTCCGTTTCTCCAGTATTTTAAACCTTTATCTAGCTTTTATTCCTAATTTAGTGTCTTATATGGGGGAGGTGACGACTGGAACTTACAGATATATATGACATTGCAGGTTTGCAACAATGTTCGATCTATATCTCTCTTGCAGAATATGATTGTTTGTTTGCCGTTCCTGCCTTTGTTTTGGAAGTATATGGTTATAACTTTAATGTACATTCGGGTTTTTCCAATGGAGTGACTACATTGTGGCGTGGCATAGATCAGGCCATGCCTAGGGGGATCAAACTCTTCTTCTTTTGGAGAAACTAGTAAAAATGCACGTGCGTCTTGCACGTGGTGAAAAAAAAGATTTGCTAATTTTGTATTGGACATATAAAGGGATTTTTAATTTAATGTTAAAATGGGCGCAAGATATTTGTTGTCAAATTTATTTACATATGGTTGTTATTATGTGAAATAATTTTATATTGTACCTATATGATAAGATTTCATATATACAAATTCATATATATTATAAATTTTTTTATCCATGGGGTTGATCTTTGAAAAATACTCATGTGCCCCTCACTTGTATAATATTTCATTATTTTTTCATTAATCTATCTCTTGTTTTTATGGTGTTGTGTAGGGTTCAATGTCATCCTATTTTGCTCGTGGATTGTAGTGTGTTATGAGTTAGCAATATCACTATATACTTTAAAGTATTTATGCTACGCTAGACCACTCGGAATTGGTATATGCTTCTAGCTTATGCTCGACTTAAGAAAATAGGATGCCAATGTTTGTCTAAAAATATTAATCAATTATACCGATCATAATATTGCTAAAAGTTAACATGGTGTCGTTCAACTTGAAAAAGGTGACTTTAAGAGAAATACATTTTAATGACTAAAATACATTTCAGTTGGACTACCAGGCCCAGCTATGCTTGGGCTGCCGCCGCATTGCTTCCATGTTCCAACAGATGGCTGGGCCTGCCCCCTCATTCATGCCCACGCAGCCCCAACAGCTGGCTGGGTCGGGCCCATCTTGCATGTGTTCTAATGGACGATAACTACCGTTGGATGATGATCAACGGCCAGGATCTTGCTCCTTCTTGCCGGTCATACGATTTTGCTCCTGCGTCTAGGATTGTATCAAGGCTGTGTAAACATCTCGACGGTGGTTATAATTTTTAGGTTTGTGGGTCTAACGTGGGCCCAATCTAATTAAAATTGATTGTTGGATTAAATTGTATCAGATGATCTAAGGGTAGGTACAATTTTGGGTAGATAGCACTTAAGTGAAAATTATTTACGATTGAACTCGCTCTTTTATAGGGTAAATAAAGAATAGGAAAAAAGGGACCCATCATAACTGGATTAGCACACTGGTTTGTTAGGCTATCCCATGGGATTTTTATGACCAATGATATACCTCAGTCAATCATTTTAGAGATCCAATACTTGAAATTTTCAACCAATCCAAAAACGCCACATCACACATCTTCCCCAACTTTGGTCGGCGAGGTTAAGGTTCAGGGTGGGGGCACTACTTTAGGAGTGGCCTTTAGCATTGGTTGGTACCCTCATATAGCACCGAAAACCATACCCACACTATCGAAGCGACACTAACGACCTGGAGCATCTGCAGCGGTTGTTGCGGAACGAAGACAACAACTAGTACTAAGGGTTGCCCAGCCAGGCCAGCTACGACGCTCAGGTGAGCCCTCATGTAGCACCGATTATAGTAACCATCCGGTACTAAAGTTCTAGCACCGCACGTGAGCCCGCGCTCTTTTTTTCACTAGGTTGTATCACTCACCGTTACTAAATATATGGCGCCCACGTGCGTGCATGCACACTTTGGTGTTATCCTCACCCGGTACTAAAATAATGGCTTCCACGTGTTCTCTTTCACTCTTTTACTACCGGTGTTATTGTAACCGCTATTAAAATGATGGCTCCCACCTGTCCGGTTGCACTCTTTTTAGTAGTGGTGTTTGTATCCTTGCCCGGTACTAAAGTGATAGCAATCACGTTTAGTTAATTATTTATATATGTTATTATAATCGCAGTACATATTGCATAATAATAGCATTATTGCATAATAATATCACATGCACACGATAATAATAGCATTATTGCTTAATAGTAGCACTGTTTTTATTACATAATAAGATGTATATGTACATGATATAAAATATATTGTCAATTATATTGTTTCTGCCAATATGCTTAGTACTCCAAATGATATTCTTCCGGTGGGCAGTAAAATTCTCCTGTTTTGCTTAGGATAGAGTTATTAATAAATCCCATCGATTGTTCTTGGACTACACGGAGTCTGTCGGATGGGAGGGCCTTATTTTTCAAGTGCAGTACCTATAGTTTTAAAAATGTATATGAATATATTAAAACAAAGCTTGTAATAAACATTAGTGAAGAAAAAGTATTTACTGAATATGTACTTGTTAACGTACATAGATGTCTCATTCAATTAACCTAGAGCCTACAAAAGTTTGCATGAACTCGTAGACATAGTAACCACAGTGATCGTTGCCGTGTGGTTGAGTATAATACTAGGAGAAGAAAGCTACTAGAGATAAGTCAATGTGCATAAACAGTTAAACGATGTAGTGCAAGTGCAACATACTAGAAAGTTTGCATCTACTTGTAGCTTTCGTCGTAGTTTCGAGGACCGGGGGTGCACCAGGAGGAAGGACACTTCCCATACCCTGCGTATGAAAAGAATAATGATTGATCTGATGGAAGAAATTTAATGGTGACCGAGGTATAGTGGAATGGCCTAAATTACATGTGAAGCATGCTTATGATTTCTGGGTACTCTATTGTTGGCTTTCTCAAGGAGTCCGTTATAGTGATTTTGCTGTCATTGACTGTAGGTACAATTAGTATCCTATGGTACCTACACATACAAGCAACATTAAACTATTAAGTGCAACATTGTTTTAGAAAAACAAAGGGGTATGTGATAGTAAGCACTCACTTAAAGCGATAAAGTAAAAGAAAATAAGATTTGGAATGTTGCTCTCTGAGAATTCCTACCAAGTTTTCATAAATAGCACCATAATCTCGATCTATACAGTCCTTGTTCACTGTCTCTGGGTCGACGAAGCCCAATTCGTAATCTTATTCTTCCGGCATATTTGTATCTCCATTCTGCATACATCAATGACACGACACCGATAATATGTACAGTAAGGATACATAAATCAACAAGAGTCATAGAGAGTGATTGTAAAAAAGAACTTACACAGCCCACACGCTGATTAATGTTATTTCCATAGCGTCTTTCCGAAAAACATCAAATAGATCCTTGAATTCCAACCAAATCATGTGATCATGGTGGCAGTAGTAGTCGCCTTTGACACGTGCAGGAAAAGAAACAAGGCCTTCGGATGAGGCCTTCATGTACCAGTCATGGAATCAACACATTTGAGTCGGTAGGGCTTTCAACTCATGGGGGCTAACTAGAGGTTGTCCCAATTGATATTTCCGTTGTGGCCCAAATTTTTTATTCGTTTCCTGTAATTTCCGTTCGTCCTTCAAATCCTCTATTGTAATGCATGTTTCCTTTATAAATGCTTGTAGGTCTATATGTACATCGTCATCTAATGGCATCGTATACTCCCGTTGTTGCTGCTCTCCGAGTTGTGGTACTTCTCTTATCTTTACCGCTGCCGGCACTTCTCTTTTCTTTGCCGCTGCCTTAACCAACTGACACCTGTAGTCAGATAACATAGGCTCCTGAGTAAGCTCCATGCACCTCTGAAAAGTGCTTCTGTCAAATCTTATTAAAAAACTTTCCAAGGTGAAAAAAGAGCTAGGAATACGAGTGTTGTTCTTGGCTTTCTGATCTATTTCCTGCTACTTAGGAGGCGGTTTTACCGCAAAGTGCGCCTTCACTTCGGCGTCCACGATCGAAGCAGTTTCCTCCACGATATGATCATAACTGAGCTTTGTTGTGGTTTTGGAGCATGTCTTTTTACTTGATTTGGAGCTTTTGCATGTGCCAGGGCTCCTGTGCTGTGGGGACTCTATTGGTGCTGTTACTGTTGATGGTTTTGGAGCTCCCCCAGCTTGTGCTGCTGATGCAGCAATGGTCGTTCTCCCACCGCAGTTTTCTGCCACTAATTTAATGTAGGCTTTCTGCCATAGAATCATTCCGTGGACAGCCCCTTTAAGTGTCCTTTCCCCATCGCCTCCTTGGTGTTCAAGCTCCAAGTCCTCATAAGTAGAGACAACTTGCTCCACTGAGACAGTGGAGTACCCAGGTGCAATATCAGAGTAGTGGTACGTTTGTCTTGGATTCACCGGTAAAGCCACACCAAGCGCTACGAGTGTGGTTAAGTTCCTCATGGGTATATGTAGCTCACACAGGCAACGTTGCTTGACGTCATTGATCGAGAAACATTTTCCATCCAACTTATGGAAAATAAACATACAGAACTTGTAGTATCAGTCACTGACGTGTGGCCCTGCCCTAGGCTGTGCCCACTATTGACGTCTCTTAGCGTAACAAATTTTACTCTGCAAGCGCACAGAGATTCACTATAGCTTTTTCACCCAGAGTATTCCAAGTATCATAAAAATCCACAGGGAAGCAAGAGCTAATAGGTGGAATGATATGTTCAAACTTCAAACAGTACTATAACTTAGATAAACACTAGCCATTCTTACAACGGGGGTAAGATAAACAAGATAGTGTATGGTGGAAAGAGTAAACAGGGACCAAAGCTGTAAACAACTAGGTAGTTGCCTGGGAGGACAACGAGTGAGATTAAGATATCCAAACTCTATTCCTTAACTACTGCATAGGAGTATTCGAGGTTAAACTGAGTTAAACAAACACGAACTAGGATCTTGCGTCGAGCGAAATTCCAGACTACACTGAGGAGGCACGGGGGTAGATAGTTGGCCAACCAAACGGCAACTGGCTAACGCCTACGGGCTTACCAAACGACGGGGTCGGATTATAGAGGCTCCCTAATGCTGTCACCAAGAGGGGCTACCAACCAGATCTGCATGGGTAAGATGGCACCCTAAACTAGTGATCAAGAGAGAACTTGATCACTAAAGTCCGTCCTTGATCAGAGGGTTCGGACTGACTTAGCCTTAGATCAAAGCCTAAGGAAAGCCTATAGCACCGGGAAGTCTAGCAAGATTCAGATAACTCAAGAACAACACAAACCTAAGCCCTGGTCTAGTATGCAATAAGGTACACCACACTAGGCAAGTGTAAGGAATAAAGTAAAGTATAACTGAAAGATAGATCAATAAAGTATTTTATACTGAAGTAGCAAGAGTACAAAGATAGAAAGATACAAGAGCTTTACCAGACTCGAAGCTAACTTCGGAATCCTTGAGGCAAAGACTCAGACTGAACTCTAACTCCTAGGACTATCCTAGTGCTACTAAACTAGACAATGGTGTGTTTCACTCAACTTCCACACTTTACAAATGAGAGCTCGGGGTATTTATAGTCACCAAGTGTGTAGGGGTATTTATAGGGCAGGTAAGGCAGTTATGGGATAGGTGGCTGGCCGAGCAGCCTGGAGGGAGGCCGGGCAGCCTGGCCAGCCATCGGATCCACCACCATACTGCATCTTGTGGTCCATCTTCACTTCCCAAGTCGGTTGCATGGTGGTTAAGGCGGTTATCTTTGTGTTTTCTCCCGAACCATTGGATCTCACTTGTGTTTCTTCCTTAGTCGCAGGATTGAAGTGCTGAGGATTGCTGACTTCACCAATCCAAGGGCTGGATTGATGATGTGGCAAGGCCTTCCGGTTGATTGCTTGCGACTTTCGTGGATTCCACCTTGGAGATGTGTTGACATGCCATGTGTGTGCATGCAGGTCGAAGTTGGTGCCAATTGGGCCCAGACATAGGCCGGGCGGCCTCTGGTGGGGACGGGCGGCCTGGGGACTTAGCCATGTGGCCAATCACCTCCTGGTTTGGCTCCATTTTACCATGTTTGAGTATGTTTTGTCACCTGTATTCAAATATTTCAACACAACTCGTGGAGATATGTTAGTAGCAAAGGTTTGCCCATACTTTGACGCATTTCCCTTCATATTCATGGATAGTTGATGGTCGTAGATAGTGCAATAACGACCGTCAACACCCCCCGAAGCTTAGACCTTTGCTCGTCCTCGAGTAAAGCCAAGATGGGTTATGGATCAGGAGTTGCTGCAAATATCAGTGTTCGTGAATAGAAACTATGCATAACCGACACTCTTGCTTTGATTTCAAACCATAGTGTATGCAATGATTACCCTTTCCATACATGTGGTGAATCTTTTGACTTGCCATGTCTTGGGTGGTTGAGAGAAGGAACGACTCAGTTGCAGGCTTAGCTCAAAACACTTCTTTTGGGACTCCCATCTCAGGTGTTTTTGCAGATTTTCAAAATAAAACAAGTTTCCCTAGAGGTACTCTTGATCGCTCCTAAGTGTATCCTCACCTTTTTAAGGCCAAGAGCACGGCCAAGAACTTCTTATACTAAAGCTTATGCGGAGCTCAGGGTGTGGAAGAACTTAGCTTACTTAGGTTGTTTATTTTGCAAAGCGAAAGATTGGACCAAAGAAATGTACTACATCAGCTAACCATGTTCGTCATTGGAGCTTATTTGGTGGTT
Source organism: Paspalum vaginatum (assembly GCA_030272315.1). Classification (NCBI taxonomy): domain Eukaryota; kingdom Viridiplantae; phylum Streptophyta; class Magnoliopsida; order Poales; family Poaceae; genus Paspalum; species Paspalum vaginatum. The sequence goes on from JAMSGZ010000073.1 coordinate 304,088, forward strand.
GTGGATGGATGGATCTCCTTGTTTCCTTTCCTTCTCCTTCTTTTGTATGATAGGTATGAATGTGGAGCCTTTTTGTATTTTTCTCTCTCTTTTTTTTTTGCCATGCTTGACTAGCATGCTTTTCTTTTTTTCATATTTTTGCCATGCTTAACTAGCATGCTTTATTTTCTTTTTGACGGCTCCACATCCTACCTCATTTTGCTTGGAAGGAGTAAGGTCAAAGGTGTTGATTTGGAGATATATGGATGCATACCCAGGGTAGGTAAATGCATATGTGGTGGCGGTATTCTGCTCCAACAATTCACAAGATAGTGATGATTCCACTTAATGGGACTCAAAATTTGACAAAGCTCAAAACAACACTAAGTAGCTTTAAACACGCTCGGCTCAGATATTTCAGTGTATTTGGCACTGGTAGGTGTTTTAAAACCAACGGGGGAACTTTATTATCATTTTTCAAGAAAATAACATGAGATGTTCATCTTACTAAGAAAATGTAGAGCTGGCCTAGTACTTAGTCATATCACTTCTCACAACAACATAGACAAAGTTTATGCAGTGGCATCCACAAAGTAATAGGTCAGGCTTTCACTTTATACACACAAGCTTGAAATTAAGCTAAGCATGGTTTGTGCATAGAATACTAAGCAAGAACATGATAGAGCAACTATTCATCATTTCCATATATGAAAGTAATATATCAAAGTTGGGAGTTTACTTTATTTGACTCATTTTTTAGATAAAGAAACAAAATAAGGAGTTATTAATGCTTACTCTCGGTTGGACGGGTGTTGCTGCTGCTGCTGCCGGTGAGACGGGTACTGCTGGACGGGTACTGCTGCTGACGGGTACTGCTAGACGGGTGCCGCTGCACAGGAGAGGACAAGGACGAGGAATGGGGGCCTTACTCTGAGATCTGGGCGCGAAGAAGCATGCTCATGTTGTACTACCATCCACCTAAGCTTCAATGAAGCTAGGAGTTTTGGTAGTAATAGCTGTGGAAGTCCTAAGCATTGATGAAGCCGGCTTCCACCATTCGTTCAGGTTCTGAAGCATGGTACTGTTCTCCTGGAGCTGTTGGCTCATCGCCCTGGTACGTCGGTGGATGTCGTCCACCTGCTGGTACAGCCTCTGGTTGTACCTACCTATGTTCATTCCCTCCATGGAGGCATTGAGGCCGGCCATGTTGTCGGTGTTGAATCGGGCTGATGCAGATGGACCTGCACTCCTATCAAGGCCATGTGATGTACCTGCCCCATATTACTCAGGAGCATATGGTGGTTGGTGGTATGAACCACCTCCATCCATGCTGCTGTTGTACCACGACTCTGGTTCAACATAGCGTTGGAGCCGTGACAACTCTGAGTCTGTGCTCGACGGGGTTGCCGTATGGGGTGCCCACGAGTGGTCTGCTTCTTCTCCTTCTTCGGCTTCCTGTTGTGCCCTTCGGCGCTGTTCTGCTTGTCGTCGCTAGGCCCTAGTCATGACGCCGCTGATGCTTTGGCGGGGTGCCTCCACGTCGAGCTGCATGGTTAGTTTTCTAACTCGATACATATCGAACTGCGGCGTGGGAAGCGGCAGCTCGAGATTATGCCCAAACCATGTCATGACTAAGTTCTGGCCATCCCTCTTCATAAAATGTGCATGGATAAAGTGATGTTTCCCAATGATGTGTGATGAGTCATTCAGAATGTATTCAATCTGTGCGTTCTCTAGAAGGCCCAGGTTGGATGCAACCCGCGTGACAAAAGAAGTGATGTTTATGGGGGTGTTGGTCCTTGGCATATCCGTCCAGTGACAGACTATATCTAGAACCGGTGCATAAGGTTTCTTCTTGCACATGGCATACAGGCACTTTAGGTCTTCGTTGGGTGCACAACGAACTTCACTGCGTGGAAAGACCACGAGTGGGACCCAGCAAGCCAGAAGTCTCAGAGTAGGGTTGTGGATTTTAGTAGTGCTATGTTTCCCCTTAACATGTTCTCTGCATATTTCCCTCCAAAAAGTTTTCATGTTGTAGCCCATGGGCTCGTCTCCTACTGAGCAGTTGGAGGCAAAACCTAGGAGGTCAGCGAACCTCCTTGGACAAACAGCGAACTCAATATTGAATAGACGGAAGGAAATGGTCGTACCTGTTGAGCGTATATCCAAGTGGAGAGTCATCAGGAATTCTTGAGTGAGAAGGATGGATCCTTCTTCCGTGATGTTTGAGAACTCCAGCCATCCCACGTTGTCGAACGCCTATGTGAACGATTCCAACATACCTATGGCGACGAGGAAGAAGGCGTCGAAGTACCTCGTCCACCCAAAAGTCTTGGTGGTGAGGACCTCCAACTTCTGTGCTTCCTCGTCACTTTGGATGTTAATGTCCTGCAAGGTGAGAAGACGGCTCAGTGGCTGTGATGATGTTCCTTCATCATGCTCCTGGTCCTGGTGGCTTCTGGCACCACTGATCGACATCCTGTCGGATGGCGCTGGAGTCCTAGAACTCCCGCTCTGCGAGTGAGAGCGCAATCCTGACGAGGACGGGAACTTGAGGTGCAACCCCTTCCCTGTGTTGCTCAGGGCTCTCTTGGCTTTCCTGAAGAATGAAGACATCCTGCAAAAAATACAAAGAACAGCAACTAAAAATATTAGCGTTAGCGGTTAGTCGTCCAGAAGTTAGTCGTCCTTACGGGGCAGAGCCTTCACAAATCGTTCAAAAAGCGAGGCTGTAGCACTTATTTTATTTGGGCAGAAATTTTTTTATTTTTTTTATTTTTATTTCGAGATATAAGAAGTAAAAATAAATACTTATGTAGAGGGAAAAAAAATTAAACTAATGCAGAACTTTTAAATTCAAACATGCAGTGGTATAACGAAAAATTCTTGAGCAGAAATTAAATATGCAGCGAAGGGTAATACCAGTTTACCTCCTAGCGAGGGCAAGTCATACCTTTTGCTTGGAGTCAGCACTTGACGGAGACTTAGCTGCCGTCTGTGCTGCAACTTTTGCTCGCCATACCTTCTTGGTTGCCACAGCCTTTTGTTTCTGAGTTTTATTCTGGGTCTTTTCTGGCTTGGCTTTTGGCGATGCATCTTATTTCTTCCGCCACTCTTTGGGTGTGTTCGTTGTTGTGGTGGCAACCTTCGTGACAGGAGTCTTGCCTCCTGCTTCCTTTGTCGGCGGCTTGGCCATTGAGGCACGTTTTTGTGACTCAGCTCTGCGATCGGCTTTGAGCTTTCATGCTTCTCCATACAATAGGATCTTTTCCATTGTTAGGATGAGAGAGTCCACTTTCGACTAACTTGGTGAAACCTCAATCTTCTCTCTAGGCGTCTCCCATGGGTGCCTGACACTTAAGTTTAAATATTTTTACCTGCCGGCACTATTCTACCTTTGGCTTGAAAGCGAACGCCTCTGGTCTGCCATTGATGTTGAGGTGGACTTGTCCATCTCCAATGTCAATAGTGGCCTCAACGGTGCTTAAGAACGGTCGCCCAAGGATGAGCGGCGTTTTGCTATCAATCTCCATGTCGAGCACCACAAAATCCACCGGGACGATGAAGTTCCGGATTTTGACCGGAATGTCTTCAGCGATTCCGTTGGGGTAGCGAATCGACTGATCTGCTAGCTGTAGGCACATAGCAGTAGAAAGCAAGTGTAGCATGCATGAGTTTATCAAAGACTACCTTTGGCATGACGCTTACACTTGCACCCAGATCGCAGAGAGCTTGATCAAAATGCTGGGTCCCGATTGAGCATGAGATGGTTGGATTCCCTGGATCCTTCTTCTTCTGGGGCGGCTGGTCGAGTATTGCAGCGCTACACTCTTTTGTGAGGTGCACGACCTCTGTGGACGGCAGTGGCTTTTTGTTGTTGAGGATGTCCTTCAGGTACTTAGCATACGTGGGTACCTGCATCGCATCTAGCAATGGAATGTTGACATATAATTTCTTAATTACCTCCACAAACTTGCCGAACTGGTCATCAACAGTGGTCTTTTTCTGCCTTTGAGGAAAAGGGAGCACGGTGGTGTCGTAGAACTCGTGCGGAGCCGACTTTGGTGCTTCCTTAACCGGTTGTGGTTCAGCCACTTGATCTTCCTTTTCTAGTTCGGCTGGCTTCTTCTGTTCCTTCCCTGCATTCCTAGGATGTGGGGGGTCTTGTGTAGACCTTCCACCCCTAGTTGTTACAGCATTGATATGTTCCTTCAGGGGTGCCTCGGGCTAACTCGGGAGCTTACCTGAAGTTGGACTAGGCAAAGCGGCATCAAGCTGAGCTATCTGAGTTTCTAGCATTTTATTAAAATTCAGCTGCTTCTTCATGGCGCTATTAAGAGTTTCCATTTGAAGTGACAGGCTTTCTAGAATTCTATCGTTCACATGGAATTTCTTACTTATACTATCGTTCACAGCTTTTTGATCGAAAGGATTTTTATTGAACTTACCATGACCAGAAAAAGGTAGGTGTGGTCGCGAGTTCCAACCTGGTTGAGGACGAGGCCCGTTGTTGAAGCTATTGTCGTTGATGAAGTTAACGTCCTCCGATACATTTCCGGGGCAGCTGTTCCCTGTGTGGCCGGTATCCCCGCAATGCTCGCAAGTCATTCGAGAATCCAGTGCCTGGACCGGCATAGCTTCAGGAGTATCCTCCAGCTTCTTTAGCAAGAGGTCCATCTTGGGAGCCAACATATCGGTACTGTCAATATGGTGGACTCCACGTGGCTTATTGTTCGCCCTCTCCTATCTCCATCCTTGGTTGCTTGCCATCTTCTCTATGAGAGTGAGTGCAGCGGCAACGCTCAAGGATAAAAAGGATCCTCCAGCAGCTGCATCGAGGTGTTCTTGCGCAGTCCGGTGTAGACCGTGGAAGAAGTTCTGGATGATCAGCCATTCTTCCATACCATGGTGGGGGCAGGCAGCGATGTACTCTTGAAGTCTTTCCCATGCTTCTGCCACCTGTCTCATCAGCAAGCTGTTGAAAGCTTGAGATTCGGTTCCTCAGTGAGCTTGTCTTTCCCAAGGGAAAGTACTTTGCAAGGAAAGCATTTGAGCATGCCTCCCAAGTTGCCAAGTTGTTGCGATTCAGATAGAACCACTGTTTTACCTTCCCGATTAGTGAGAACGGAAAAAGGCGCAGTCGAACAGCATCGGCGGTTGCACCCTTGATAGTGAATGTACTGCATATCTCCAGGAATTGCTGGAGATGGCTGTTTGCATCCTCCAACACCAATCCGCAGAATGGACTAGCTTGGACCATATGAATGACACCTGGCTTGAGCTCAAAACCTTCTCCAACGGCAACCTAAGGCCCAATGGGAATGTTGTTGCTGGATGGAACAGAAAAGTCACGGATGGTCTTCTCGTGCACAGCCATTGTTGGTGTCGGTTGCTTTGTGCTTGTGGATCCAAACGCCAGTGTTGATGGCACAGGCCTCTGCCAGTGGATTGTCTTTTGACACACTCTCCTTCTGAGCAGTGACTCCGGATTGTTGTGAAAGTTTGCTGGTAGGTCGAAACCGGTCATACACCTCTCTGTCAACCCAATAATAAAGTAGACAGAGGCAAATGAGCCTGCTAAGAGATAGCGGTATGTTATCAAGTTATAAGAACCTAGGTTCGAACAAATCAAACATCTATTGCCAATTGCTTCCCCGGCAACGACGCCAGAAAAAGCTTGTTGACGTCTCTTAGCGTAATAGATTTTACTCCGCAAGCGCACAGAGATTCGTTGTAGCTTTTTCACCCAGAGTATTCCAAGTATCGTAAAAATCCACAGGGAAGCAAGGGCTAATAGGTGAAATGATATGTTCGAACTTCAAACAGTACTATAACTTTGATAAACACTAGCCATTCTTACAACGGGGGTAAGATAAACAAGATAGTGTATGGTGGGAAGAGTAAACAGGGACCAAAGCGGTAAACAAATAGGTAGTTGCCTGGGAGGACAACGAGTGAGATTAAGATATCCAAACTCTATTCCTTAACTACTGCATAGGAGTATTCACGGTTGAACTGAGTTGAACAAACATGAACTAGGATCTTTCATCGAGCGAAATTCGAGACTACACCGAGGAGGCGCTGGGGTAGATAGTTGGGCAACTGAACAGCAATTGGCTAACGTCTATGGGCTTACCGAACAACAGGGTCGGATTACAGAGGCTCCCTAATGCTGTCACCAAGAGGGGCTACCAACCAGATCTACGTGGGTAAGATGGCACACTAAACTAGTGATCAAGTGAGAACATGATCACTAAAGTCCGTCCTTGATTACAGGGTTCAGACTAACTAAGCCTTAGATCAGAGCCTAAGGAAAGCCTATAGCACCGACAAGTCTAGCAAGATTCAGATAACTCAAGAACAACACAAACCTAGGCCTTAGTCTAGTAAGCAATAAGGTGCACCACACTAGGCAAGTGTAAGAAATAAAGTAAACTATAACTGAAAGATAGATCAATAAAGTATTTTATACTGAAGTAGCAAGAGTACAAAGATAGAAAGATACAAGAGCTTTACCAGACTCGAAGCTAACTTCGGAATCCCTGAGGCAAAGACTCAGACTCAACTCTTACTCCCAGGACTATCCTAGTGCTACTAAACTAGACAATGCTGTGTTTCACTCAGCTTCCACACTTTACAAATGAGAGCTCGGGGGTATTTATAGTCACCAAGTGAGTGGGGGGTATTTATAGGGCAGGTAAGGCGGTTATGGGACAGGTGGCAGGCTGGGCAGCCTGGAGGGAGGCTGGGCGGCCCCACCTCAAGCCGAGCGGCCTGGCCAGCCATCGGATCCACCACCATACTACATCTTGTGGTCCATCTTCACTCCCCAAGTCGGTTGCATGGTGGTTAAGGCGGTTATCTTTGTGTTTTCTCCCGAACCATTGCATCTCACTTGTGTTTCTTCCTTAGCCGCAGGATTGAAGTGCTGAGGATTGCTGACTTCACCAATCCAAGGGCTGGATTTATGATGTGGCAAGGCCTTCCGGTTGATTGCTTGCGACTTTCATTGATTCCACCTTGGAGATGTGTTGACATGTCATGTGTGTGCATGCAGGTCGAAGTTGGTGCCAATTGGGCCCAGACACAGGCCGGGCGGCTTCTGGTGAGGCCGGGCGGCCTGGGGACTTAGCCATGTGGCCAGTCACCTCCTGGTTTGGCTCCATTTTACCATGTTTGAGTATGTTTTGTCACCTGTATTCAAATATTTCAACACAACTCGTGGAAATATGTTAGTAGCAAAGGTTTGCCCATACTTTGATGCATTTCCCTTCATATTCATGGATAGTTGATGGTCTTAGATAGTGCAATAACGACCGTCAACACCCACAAGTCAGTGACTGGTACTGCATTGAATCCGGCTCCATATTAAATAACACCACCGCCCCTTCATGTCTTGCCTGACACCACTCTTTCTCCTTCCTCCTAGCCGGCCAGATTCTTTTCCTCCTCCTTCCATGTCTGCCTCGTTTGGAGCGCAGGGGTGCTACATCCAGCTTGTCACAGGTAGGCTCTATCCTCATAGGTGAGGAAATGGGGCTTCCTTGATGCAGTGTCCAGATTGCAAGAGGGAGAGGGTGGTTGAGCTTCTGGTCAAGATGCGAGAAGATAAGAACTATGGCCGAGTCTACATCAAGTGCCCGCGAAACATTATAGGGGTAAGCTAATGTTGGTTCTTTATGATCTTTTCAGTTGAAGTGTTTGTTTGGATTTGAAAGTTTTTGTTTTTCATTCAGGTTTTTTGGTTTGCTATTGTTATAAACTTAGATGCCAGGATGGTACGCCTTCTATCGGTGGCAAAAGGCATGCTTAGCTGAGATGGTGAAGAAGCAGCTGATTGTGATACATCCTTCCATTCTGGAGGTTGAGGGTGATGCACCCAGGAATGATGAAGGTGCTGCCATTGTGGGGAGAACATTTTGGATGAAAAGTTCCACAAGTTGATTAGGATTGTGCAATTGTTGGCGGTGATTATTGTAGCAATGTTTGCTGTGGGAGTGATGTATGTGTTCAAGTAATTCCTAGCTAGTATGTGTGATCAATGGCAAGTTATGTATTCTCTCCTAAACTAAACCTGCTTTCTTTCAGTAATGCAAGTTAAAAAGCACCAAGTACCACAATGATTAGGTGGAGGAAAAAGCTACTAACCTCTTAGCACCCTTGGATGAGTGTCCAATTCAATTTCAGAAGAAAATTTTGGCAGCATCTCCCCTGTAAATGGACGCCTTGGACAAAGCCCTATTCATGCCTTCATAGGACAAGCAAGAGGTGCTTAGGGAAGGAGAAGGTCAAGGTTAAGTACCCTGAGAACTATTAGTACCGGGTATAAAAAATCAACCGTACCAATAGAGAGGTCATTGGTATCGGTGCTGGTAAACCACTGGTGCTAATTTGTGAAAACCCTAATTCCCACACGACCGTAACACCGGTACTCTCAAACATTAATATAATACAAATGTGACAAAACCCCAATTCTTACTTTGACCGTTGCGCCAAGTGACATATGTACCGGGTAAACAAACTACCCGGTTCTAATTTGACAAATTCGCATTTTCTAAATAATTCATCACATCGGCAGATTCATAAATTCATCCACATTCAAAACAGAAGCGGTCGCTGCACAGCGTGGCGTGGCAGCGAGAAGGCAGCAGCGCCGGTGAACGCGGGGGTTGAGGAGGAGCTCGGCGCCGCGAGAGGCCTTCCGGAGCATGTCGATCCTATACAGTCGCCGATCCTCGAGGTGGCGGGGATGCATGACCTTCGCAGCGGCGAGGCGCTCCTCTAAGGTTTTAGCATGGACGCGCTTCCATAGGGCTGCCATTGTGAGGTCATCCATTATGGACGAGGGAAGAGAGTAGGTAGGAGAGAGATGGCATAGGCGGCCTACCGGAGAGTCATTGGGAGTAGGTACTAATAGGCACGGGCACCGATCCCCATTAGTACCGGGCATTCTAAAGCTCCGGTACTAATAGAAATTGGACTTTTATAATACGTATAAGTTGGAAATTTTAAATACGTAGTGTACAGATTTTATCTTAAATAATTAACATTTCTTGCCACTTAAATATTTTACATATAACTAAACTATTTTACATATAACTAAACTAATTTACTAATAACTAAACTATTTTACATATAACTATAATTCTAATTAAGGACGACGACGACGATGAGGCAAGCTACAGCCTCCGCCTCCAAAAGCAGTGTCCAAAATCACCGTCGTCCTTGTTGCCACCGACATTGCCGCCGTCCTCCGCATCATCATCGCCGCTGTCCTCCGCGCTGCCATCGCCATCGTCCTAGTCAATGTCATTGAGGCCACCGTTGCCGTCCCCATTGAGGGGACCATCGCCGTTGTCGTCATCGTCCTCCTCCTCCTCCTCTTCATCATCATTGTAGTCCTCCTCCTCCTCATCCTCTGGATCATCGGACCACTCCTCTGCCTCCTTGAACCCCCATTGCCCTTGCTTCGGCGGCGGCTGGTTCACCGCGTCGCTATCCTCCTCGAAGGAGGTTTAGTCGGTGGTGTACTTGTCGTCACTCGACCAGTGACACATGGTGACAATGGGGAAGGTGGATCGCGCGCGCTTGTCTCCCCTTTTCTTGCTCGCTCTCACCGCTCTTCTCTTGTTCTTGCTCGAGCAAAATACTAGTACTCCTACTTAGGGCCAGGGGTGTGGTAACATATATTTATATAGAACATTTACACCTTATTTTTGAAATGGAAAATGTACACCTTAAGCGATGATTGGCCTCCCCACGATCAAATCATCATCAATGAGACATGGTACGGAGAAGGCTTTTGCACAGAGCAGAGCATCTGGCGGGAAGGCGAACAGGCGTGCGCGGGCTTCCACACGAGACAATAAAATCGGGTTGCCTCGATACCCGGTGCTAATTAATGTACATTAGTATCGGGGTGTGTAGTGACCCGGTGCAAAATGAGTCTTCGTAGTGGGTGTGTGTTGACCACGTTTGACTATAAACATTAGCACCGTCTCTGGATCGACCTGATACTAAAGATTTAAGACCATGACCGTTGGCCCTTAGTATACTGGGCAGCCCTAATTTTGTCCACAAATTAATTTCACTATAAACTAAAATTGAATCAAAAAAGAAAAATTAATTTAACCACTCCCCCACGTTCCCACGCACCTTATTTACTCCACAACAAAACTAAAAACTCTGAAAAAATCCATCCTTTGCCATTGGCGAGTAGCTCTTCTTCCTCCTCTGATCCCCCTACTTCTCCCCTGTACGCGTCTCCTGTCTTCAACCCACCGCCCTTTCTTCTCAGCTGGTGGACCGAGGGATTCTAGGATTTTACCTAGAGCGACTACGATGAAGACACTGCAGCTAGCGATGCGGCGGTTGGCGAGGAGGAAACAGAGATGGACCTCACCTTCCTCCTAGATGAGGAGCCGATCCACACGAGTGACGATGACCTCTTCTCCTAGGTCAGCACCGACAATGAGACCGCGGAGGAGGAATAGGAAGAGGAGGAGCTGATCAGCTCCTCTGATGAGGAAGAGGACGACGACGACGACGGTGGCGGCCACGACGATGACGGTGATGGTGGCAGTGATGATGATGGCGGCCACGATGACAGCGGTGATGGCGATGGCGGCCGTGACGATGAGGGTGACGGCGATGAAGATAGCCACGATGATAATGATGACGATGGCGGTGATGACAACGAGCCTCCGGTAAAGCACAGGCGGGTGTAGACAGGGCCTCCCTCTTTTTATTTTGTAAGAGCTGGTAGAACAAAATTAAACATGCTTCTTTTGATGTAAATAATCGTAGAAATTAAACTTCTTAATTGTGAGAACCTCTAGTGTTTAATTCCTGATGTAAATAATCGTAGAAAGTTTTTAATGGCGAGAACCTCTAGTTTTTAATCCCTAATGTAAATCATCATCAATGGAACGGGTTCTAACGCACGCAGAGCAGAGAATTGGCAGGAAGGCGAACGGGCACATGAACAGTCACCTTAGTACCGGGTCAGTTAAAGTGATGGTGCTAATGTTCAGTAGATTAGTATCGGGTTGTTGTACAACCCAGTGCCAGTAGTGTTAGAACCGGGTGATGCAATGACCCCCTTCTAATGCAAAAACATAAGCACAGTCTCTTTGGGTGACCCGATTCCCAAGTGCTCCTAGGGCACCCGGCCGTTGCACCCGGGGCCCCCAGCATTGCACCCGGTGCTGATGCTAGCCATTAGTAACGGGTGCAGTTTTGGCCGATTCGTATGTAAATCTGCAGCTCATCTAAAGCCCAGTTCTCCAGTAGTGGGGTTAATGTTCAAGGTAAGGGTTACCTGTGTCATCTCCAGCCCAAGAGGGAGTGCCGGGAAGGCCGGCGGCCCGGTAGTGTTGGCAGAGGAGGGCGGTTGGGCCGGTGCCGGTGGGAGAGAGGGCGTCAACTTTATCTCGATTAGCAGTGGCGGTGATGGAGGGCAAACGCCTGCCGGAGCTAGGGGAGTCAGATGTGCATGGGTAGGTAGGTGTAGCCACTTCGGTAAAGCAGGGTTAGAGTGGGAGGGGAGGTGGCGGTGGATCTGGTGGTAGTTGCGTCTAGAAACGGGATTGGAGGGCGAGACAGGGGCAATGGCGATGGCGCCAAGAAGGAGGCGTGTGTGTGGGCGGAGCAGCGGCAGCACACTATGAGGAGGAGGCAGGTTAGGGTAGGGAGGGAGAGTAAAGGAGAACCCTGACCCTCCATCTTAAGATCCAATAGCCCAAAAATATATTGTTGGATCCCTCCAAAACAATTGTTGGGTAGACTCAATGGTCAATCCATTGGTCCACAACTCTCTGGATCCCTCTGCCTACGGCTGAACATTTCATATTTGAGAATGATCATCTGACATGAGATTTTATACCATTAAGAGTAGTCACCAATTCACCACCCTTTTATTCATGTCTTTTTGAACTTAGCATTTTATTCATTCTTTCTTTTTGAAAAAAAAAGATAAAATCGATTTAGAAAGCTGGAACAACCGTTCGAAAAATCACGGTGGGCTACTTATATGCTGAGTTGCCTGTCAGCACCATTGGGCTGAGGGCGTTCCCAATTCTTAGCGGCTGCGGGCTCCCCGAGGGCCCGCCGCACGCCCCCCTCTGCTGTCCTGCGTGGGTCCATGCGGCTCCCGAGCGTGTTAGAGCATCTCCAGCAGCTCCCAAAACATACACCCAAAACCATATTTTGAGAATAAAAAGAAGAGTTACCTCTCCAACGTTACTCGCTCTGGCCCCAAGTATTCACGGGCGTTGCTTCTCCCGATACCCCTCAATTTCTCTTCCACGCGCCCACAATCCTCCGTTTCTTTCCACTCGACTAGCTGCCATCCGCCGCCGTGTTCGCTTGTGCCCAACGGCCGGTGCCCTCTCTGGCTGTATGTCGTGTGCGCTCAACGCCCGGCACCCTCTCTGCCAAGGCCCAGTGCCGTCTCCACCCATCACTCTTCTTTTCGGATCCGTACTCGTAAACCTGGCTGAAGCTAGTATGCTGTGTGCAACCACCGCCCTCGCTGAACTCCGGGCTCCAGCCATGCTGAAACCATGGCGCATTATAATGGATTTTTATTTAATTCTTTTAATCATATATGGAACTAGAATGCTAATGAAGAATCATATGTTGGGTTTCAGAATAAGCCAACCTTGAACGATTGAACACCAATAGCCACCTGAACCCTCGAGAGTTGGCGGAACAGATATTAATGACGGCACAAACTGGTGATCATCACAAATATGAAATAACACCAGCAACTGCCAGCTAGGATGGTGTGAGGTGAGCAGAAGGATGGCCACGTATGGATTTTTGGGACAAAATAAGGAGCTATTGGAGGATAGAATGTTTTTTTGGTCCTATAGACTGTTAAGAAGCCTCAATGTAAAGATATTAGGAGACAAAATATTAGTAGCGGTTGGAGATGCTTCTAGCTGAGACCGATCATGCAAGGCTTTGGCCCTATTTGGCATAGCTTAAGCTTTTTAGAAGCTAGCTTTTTATGAGTGGAAGCTTTTTACCACATATAAAAAAAGTGGCAAGAAAAAAAGCGGTGGTGCTTGGCACACAAGCTTCTTTTCATCGGTTCCTCATCAAGCTCAAGCTGGAGCCGGAGGGGAACGGGAACGAAAGAGAGCAGCGTCCGGCAGCGCGCCAGAGCCCGGAGGAGGAGGGAAGACCGGTGGTGCGCCGAAGGGGGAGGAGAGACCAGTGGCTGGCGGTGCGCCGGAGGGCAGGGGAGACTGGTGGCGCACGGTGCGCCGGATGGGAGGGGAGGCATAGGGGAGGCTGTTGCCGCCAGATCTGGAAGTGGAGAGAAGGGCGGCAACCGCAAGCGGAGAGGAAGGAAGGAGATTACCACGCGGCAGCCAAAGGCGGAGATGAGCCCACCGCGGCGCCGGTAGGAGGCGGAGAAAAGGGCGATGCTGCCGTGGTCGGAGGTGGAGAGGACGGCACCGCTGCCCTAGCCCCAGGCGAAGAGAAGGGCGGCAGCCGGAGGCGGAGGTGAGCGCGCCGCGGCGTCGGCTGGAGGGGGGAAGGGGGCGATGCTGCCACGGCAGGACGCGGAGAAGGCAGCACCGGGCAGGAAGGTCGAGCTCTGTTGGGCGTCGCAGCGGCCAAGACGGGGCTCGCCAGTGGAGCGGCGCGGCGGGCAGGGAGTGCCAGCAGAGGGACGGTGCGGCCTGCGGGGCGACCTTGTGGGGAGCCCTGGCGGAGGGGCACGCGGCGAGAAAAAGCTCGGCCCCTGGTTGCTTCCGAGGTTCTCACATTTCACGTTGAAAGGTCACTGGCTGATTCCGAGGTTCTCACATGTCACGTTGAGAGGTCACAAGGGCTCTTTTTAAGTTTTTATAGCGGGCCGAGAAGCTATGCATTTGGTTACCTCAGGAGCTTTTGGTTAACTCAGGAGCTTATTTTTAATTTTAAGCTGTCCACAAGCTACGCATTTGGTTACCTCAGGAGCTTGAGGTTACCTCAGGCCACCATCTTTGCAGCCCGCTGGACCTTCGCGTGTGCTGGAGGCATTCCTTGGGAAAGACTTCTGTGTTCTGTGTTCTCGATTTAGGCTTGCCCTGGATGCTGGTGTTATTGTGGGCCAAAACCCTTCCTGAACTTCGTTGTTGTTAGGCCATCCTCGTTTCAGCGTATACAGGTATTGGATCTATCCCACAACGTCTATGCGCCGTTGATTTAAAGCATCTGACAACTGACGGTGGTTACGTTTCCTGTAGTGTTTCCCGCAGACGCGCTCTCCGAAACGAGCAGTCTCTTAGTGGTTGACCTTCTGTGCTTTACCACTTTGTTTTTTCTGAAAAGCTAACCGTCAACCGGTTGTTTCTGTGGCACGCAACACAAGAATTATTTGCCGTCCGATGGATCTGTCGGTTCTATGCTACCCATCTGATTTTCGGCCTATATGTGTCTTTTTTTCAGTTTGACACCGAACACGGTACATGTACATGGCATGCGGCGAGAACCTCTCGCGCGTCCTGGCGTCCTGCACTGCAAGGTGCACCCGATGGATCACATGCACTGTTCACACTATGCCCACCATGCAAAGAAGTTTCACGTACCATTCATTTAGGTAGGTGTTGAGTCAGGACGCAGGACATGTTCATCTTTCTCGAGATTTACAATGTAAATTACAACAATATTTACACTGTATCTAAATTTACACTATAATTATAGTGGAATAACAGTGTACTGTAATCACAATGTAATATATACCATTTTACAGTGTAACTACACCGTAACATATGCAATTTTACAGTGGATTTATAGTGTAATACTATGTATACATTACAGTGTATATGCTACATAAGTACATCTTTTATCTCTATATCTCGCAAAAAGCTGCATGGCTGTGTCTGTTGTCACCAGGCGTGCCGGAAAAATCTGGAATGGAAATCCCACGGCTGTATGACCGTTTCATTTGTTTTCTTAGGCGACATATTTCGTGTGATGAAACGCCTAGCAACAACCAAATGTGGTGGTAGATGAAAATGGACCGTAATAATGACTTCCAACAACCGGGTGACAGGATTGCCGAAAACATGCGAATGACAACTAGGCAGACTTGATTTTTTAAAACTTTCCTGTCCACATAGCTCCACCATCCACTCACCCCATCTCTTGTATAACTATGTTGTAGGATCTAATTTGGCTCATGTCCTCTTCACTGCAGTCTTTTTTTTTTTTCTAGTTGACTTGTATTTTTTCTTTTTATTCTTCTTTAAAATATTTATTTGTTATTTATTTTTCATATTTTCCAATTATAGGAATAATATTATTTTAAACATACAATATTCTAGTTACCAAGGTGGAATATTCAATTCATGAAGGTAGAATCTTTTTTATTTTTGCTGTAAAAGTAGAATATTTCTATTACTTCCTTCTTTATTTACTTGAAATTTTGTAGCTCACTTTTGAGCTATTTCACGTCAAATAAAAAACTGAGGCAGTGTAGCATTATCTTTTCGATAATGTAGATGTCGAATATTTCATTTGCTAAGCTAGAATTTTTTATAATGTCGAATTATTTTTATAGAAGTAGAATATTATATTTTCTAATCTGAAAATATTTTTCTATAAATATAAAATATTTTATGTATAACTTTAGTATATTATTCTAGTGTCCGTAGAACCTCGGTATTACGAGATTAAAATATTTTATATAAATATAACTTTTTTATAAAAGTTAAATTAGACAAAAAATAGAATAGATATGCGCCAAACTAAAAATTCAGCTCCCTAGTAACAAGCGAAATAGGGAAGGGATGTGCGGAACCCCTGTCCACCCCGATGCAAGGGAAGAGCCCCCTTTCCTGTTTTTCATTCTATCGGTGATCATGCCGGCGGTGCGTGGCCACTGGTCAGCAGCGTCTTCTGACAGCTCAGACTGATACGGTGATCACCTGCTGCATAGTGCGCAATGAGAAAAAAAAAACATTTAATCTTCCCTGCATCGAAAAGAACTATAAAACCAAGATCACAATATCTCAGATATTAGACGGATATTGTCGGCATATATTCTGGTACAAAAGGTCACCCACGTGGATCTCTTCAATTCCTTGAGTTGGTCTAGTGCTCCTCAGCTCCTGATAATCAATGTTAATACTGCACATCGCTACATCGAAAGCAGAAGTCTTGAGCCTCCAGTCCAATGAACACCAAAAGCTCCTAGTCAAAAAATTCTGAGCTCAGGTGAGGCGGGGGGCGCGCTGGTCGCCACCATGGCCTCGGCGTCCACAGCACCGACCGTTTCCTCCCTCTCCCCTACTACCGCGCCTTTCCACCCTGCTCGTTCCTTCCATGGGAGATCCAAGCACCTTCGTTGGGCGGAGGATGGACGGTGAAGCGGACATATCGCCTGAACGCTCAGAGAAGTCGTCGCCGTCCTTGAGAGACGTGCTGCTCAGCTCGCCTCGGTGCACAAATCGCCAGCCAGAGAGTCACGTTCCGCTGCAAGCGGTCGATCTGCAAGTGCTGTCTCCCTGCGTCCAGCTCGTATACCCGTGGATTTCATCGGCTGCTGCCTGAGCTGCCTCTCCTGCAGGCATCGGGTCGCCACCTGCAGACTACCGCGGAGGTCTCTCCAGTGCCATGGCTTCCGGCACTTCGCCCGGGACTGCAAGAGACCAAGTCCTGCATCCGTCGCCATCTCGTGTGGTGGTGGTGAGCGATGGAGGTTCGGTGGGGCCCCGCAGATCCAGGGGTTCTAATGTCAGTGCGGCGTGATTGACGGACGCGAAGTCGGCGATGGTAGCGCCGCCACCATGTCCAGCGGTGGTGGTTCCAGCGCTGCATGGGCCCATGCTGACCGTTCAAAGGCTGAGAAGCGCAGTACACAGCTGCTGCCGCGGGTCCAGTGGTGGTCGTCCTTGATCCGTTGGTTGCTTCCCCTCGAGACGTAGAGACAGAAGTAGCGATGAACCGCTTCTCGGTTGATCCCATGCTGCTAGTAGCCGAGCTTGGCTCTAGTTTGTCGCCGTGCTGTGGGGTCATCTGCCACAAAGCTGTTTCGCCTACCTTGCTCCTGTCGCGGGAGACCGAGGAAGTGGGAAGCTGTTGACGAGCCGCTCGTGAACGTGATCACAGCGTGCTCTCCGGCCAAAAGCCTGATCCAAGTGGACAAGGCGGGATTGGAATCTGATGGGGTAGAGGCTGTCGAGGAACTGCCCGTGGACATGGTCCCCGAGTGTTCTACAGCCAAAAGCGTGAGGGGTTTGAACACTACAGTGTTTGAGCAGACGAGCTAGCTATGGGGAAGAGTTCTTTCCGTCGCTGCAGGTCGAGACTTCCGCGCTGCTGGAGCCTCCGGCTCCGGTGCACCCGCGAAAGGTGAACACGGTGGTGAATGGTCTTCCGCTGCGCCGCAAGAGGATTGCCTCACAAAAACTGGCCGGTGTGCCGGACTGCCAGTTGCAAAGAGAGGTGAATTGTTAGTCATGCAGCGTCTGGGGTATGGGAACGTGGCCAGCTCAGTTTCCGGGGACGTGGTGAAGAAATACAACGCTATCTATCAAGGCAAGCTAGAGACGGGACACCTTGAAACCATGTCCGAACTCTTCCCATCCCCTAGTCCTGCACGGCCTAGGAGACCTTGCCGAGCTACGGCGGTGATTGTCTGAGGGTGGATCCGCTGTTCGGTTGACTCGTTCAATGGATAACGCAATTCTGAGGCGCGGTGGGATTCAGCTTGGTTTGTTGGATAGGTCGAGGCATATCCGGCAGCAACCTGCGGCTCGGCGATCCGGGGCGGTCACCGTGTTCGGTCTTGTGTGTTGGACCGTTTGGAACGAGCGAAACAAGTGTTGTTTCTTTGGTGATCGCCCTGGCATCACAAGAGCACTCGTGGCCATGCGTACGGCAGAGCTGTGGGTGCTTGGTGGTGCCGGGGACTCGGCGAGCTTGGGGGATTTAGACTCCCTCGTTTGATTAGGGTCGTGTGATCGTGACATTATCGTCTTTTTACTCGGTTTGCGGTAGCCATGATCTCACCTGTATTTTCTCTTCATTGCTTAATACAAAGATACGCAGTTTCTTCCTTGCTTAATACAAAGATACGTAATTCTCCTATGTATTCAATTAAAAAAATTGTGTGCTTTGAAAAAAGTTGGAACAACGGTTACATATTAGTGCATGAGCAGGTGAGCTTCAATTCGTTTCTCCAAGAATAAACCCAAAATGCCGTACCATCAGCACTTATAAGCATATAGATTCAAAAGGGATGGATCTCATGCAATTTTCTGCCCGGAAATAATATCTCCATGACCTTTTCAGCAGCGGAGATTGCAACATCGACCCTACAGTACCTGCTTACTGTCAAAAAGTGCAAAAAGGTATCCTACATTATAGGATAAAGTAATCAGCAATATAGTGCTAATGTGCCAGTTGTAAACCATACATGGAACAGCTGATATAGTAATAGAGAATCACGTAATCATTAGCGAAACTTATAGCGTATATGTTTGAAACAAGTAGTGGCATTCTGTTCAGAACCACTGGACCAGTGCAACCTAAATTAAAATCAGATGCGAGACATCAGATAATGCACCTAGGTGAGTGCGGAATCTAGCCATCGAAGGATCCCTGTAGCTAGGTTAACATGCATTTATCTTATACACAAGTCGTAATGTATCTAAGATGTTGGTATATCTGAAAGAGGAGAGAAATTGAAGGTTCTATAAAAATGCATCTAATTTGCTCTTTTTCACTTTGCAAGAAAGGATAGACCAATGAAATGGCTTAGCGTGTGATGCTATTAGACCTTTTCAGTGAAACTACTAGTGCTTGCACTTCCTGAATTAAAGATCTCGATGGGGCTTGTGGTACGGGTTAGTTTCAGAGATAATGACGTGCCGTACACCGCTACCAGGAATTAGTGGCGCCCTGGCGGCACTCTGCAGCAAACCCACTGTATCGCATTGACATCATCTTTGAGTTCATTCGGTCAAAATGTACTTCACCATCCACTAGGGCCATGCATTAATTTCTTCTACTGAGAGAGCGTTCGTTCGCTGCGTTAACGCTGCCGCAAACAGAAGCTTCTAGACCATCGACCGCACGCTGTTTCCATCGTACGGTGGGGAGGCAACAATGACACTGTTGCGGCAGCGTTAACGCTACTGCCGAACAGTCTCTGATTTTCTATGGCTAAAGTTATTCATGCATGCAACCTATTAGGCTTTTTGAGTACCATGCTATAAAATTTGCATTGTAGAAATACATAGAGGATCAATCATATAAGTATCGATATCTCTCAACTAATATAATAATGTAATTAAATATATAGAAAAAAGTCTACGTAACCCCCTACCTTTAGAGGGTGGTCTACTTGACCCCTCACCTTCAAAATCAGTTATTTAACCCCTCACCTTTGCCAAACTAGACATCGTTGGTGGTTTTGTTGATGTGGCGCTTCCAAGGCCCACCAGTCGGTGCAATGTGTACAAAGGTGTGCACTACTGTTGACCACCGCGCCGCGCCGCTCCCTCCTCTGCTCTCTCTCTCTCTCCCGCTGGCGTAGCTCCACTCCCTCTTGCTCCCTGTTGCCACTCCCGCCCATCCCGTCTCCACCGGCGCCGCTCCCTCCTCGATCCCCCGTTGGTGCAGCTCCGTCCCGTGGCCGGGCACACGCGGGAGCCGCTCCGCTACTGGGCTCGCGCTCCACGGCCGCCATGGCATGACAGTCAGCGCAGTGGAGGTGGAGGACCCGCACGCTATGGCCGGTGCATTGACGAGCTCGCAGGGCAGGCAT
Source organism: Paspalum vaginatum (assembly GCA_030272315.1). Lineage (NCBI taxonomy): Eukaryota > Viridiplantae > Streptophyta > Magnoliopsida > Poales > Poaceae > Paspalum > Paspalum vaginatum. The sequence goes on from JAMSGZ010000073.1 coordinate 323,841, forward strand.
GCCGACGCTCCGGGGCCGACTCCGCCCTCACTGTGAGGGCCTCGGCCTCCTGTGCCTCAGGGAGCACTCAGGGGAGCGTGGCTGCCTCGCCCACTCGTGGGCCTGCTGCCTGCGGGCCCACCGCACTGCGCTCTAGTTCCAGCGGCGACTGCGGGATCGATGTCATCGTGAACGTTCTCTGAGTTGGATCCCATCGCCTCTCCCGCGCCGAGCAGCGCAAGGAGGCCGCGGGAGGCAACGAGGACATGGAGGCAGCGGCGCGGATGGGCGCTGGGGAGATGGATCTACAGCTGAGTAGACGACGGGGAGGTGTCTGGGAGGAGGGGCATGTGCTAGGTAGGGAGGGGATGAGAGCCATGGGCAGAGGAAAGGTGGGCGTGGCGGGAGCTGTGCTGGCGGAAGAGCGAGAAGGGAATGGCACCAATGGGGAGCAAGAAAGGGAGCGGAGCCCGCTGGGAGGGAATGAGTTGGAGTGGTGATAGGGAGCGAGGGGGAGGGGAGCTACACCGGCGAGAGAGAGAGAGAGAGAGAGAGAGAGAGAGCAAAGGAGGGAGTGGCACGATGGTCAATGGCGGTGGGCACCTTTGCACACGTGGCACTGACAGGTGGGCCCTGGTAGTGCCACATCAACAAAACCACCCTGGGGTGTGATTTGTCCGGTTTTGTAGAGGTGAGGGGGTTAAATAACCGGTTTTGAAGGCGAGACGATGAAGTAGACCACCCTCCAAAGGTGAAGAAGTTACGTAGACTTTCCCAAATATATATAAGGTATTTGCAAGCAGTGGCGGAGCCAGAAATAGATCAAAGGGGGGCTAATTTTAAATGAGTAAATAATTGGTACTTCGTAGTATATATGAGACATTTTTTACACAAGTAAAAGGTACAATTCATATAAAACTTAGACGGTTGTGCTATTTTCATTTGTTGGACAAAAAAATGCATATAATAACTTGGGCTAATAGGCTACTTTCTATTTGTTAGACCAAAAAATACATAGGGTATACTAGAATTGTAGGACTGCAACCGGGGCTGCAGCCCCCAGCCTCCCTTGTAGCTCCGCCCCTGTTTGCAAGAAATGTTATTGTGTAACCACGCAGATGTTCCTGCTTTCAAATTCACTTTGATAATTAGTTTTAAAAAATTTCAGCGGCAATGCGTGGGGTATCACCTAGTATACAAGTACATTTGTGTGTAGTGGAATATGAGCCAATCAGCCTAGAGTGAAAATGCAAAAACTGAAACCAAATATATTGACGGGCCTTTGGTGCCGGTTGGTAACCCCCTACAGTGTCGAATTCTATACCGACAATACCGAATCGGCACTAAAGACCTAGAGTATTGTTGACGGTCGTTATTGCACTATCTTCGACAGCCAACTATTCATGAACATGAAGAAAAATACATCAAAGTATAGACTAACGCTTGCTACTGACGCATTTCCACGAGATGTGTTCAATATTTGATTGCAGGTGCAAGAATAGCCGAAAAACAACAAAATATGCCTAAGTTAGGAAGAGCCCTGGCCGCCCGGCTAGTCGGCCAAGCCACACGGCCTCCCCATTGACCTCCCAGCTAGTGAAAGTGGCCAAACCACTTCATCTTCGACCTGTATGCACACAAGTGACGTGTCAACACAACTCCAAGGTGTAAACTGTGAAAGCAACATGCAAAGCATTGGAAGACCCGCCACTTCATCAATCCAGCACTTGGATTGGTTATGTCAGCAATCCAAGGCACTTCAATCCTGCGGCTAAGGAAGAAACACAAGCGAAGATCCAATGATCCGAAAGAAAGCACATGTTTTAACCACCAACCAACTTTGGGAGGCAATATGGATCGTTGGATGGAGAGAGGTGGTGGATCCAAGGAATGTCCAGGCCGCTCGGGCTTGGGTGGGGCCGCTCGGCCTCACTACCAAGCCGCTTGGCCTACCAAGTGTCCCCCTGGCAACTGACTTAACTTCCACACCGACCACCTTCACCTATAAGTACCCCCTCCACTCGAGTGGGTATAAATAGGCCCCTAGACCTCACATGTAGAGTGTGGCATTGAAGAGAAACACACCATTGTCTTAGTCTTGCAGCAGTAGGTTAGTCCTATGAGTTAGAGTTGAGTCTGAGCTTTCGCCTCAGGGATTCCAGAGTTAGCTTCGAGTCTTGGTAAAAGCTCTTGCATCTTTTGTACCTTTGCTACTCCAGTATAATACAATTCATTGCTTATATTTCAGTTATACTTTACTTTATTTCTTACCCTTGCCTAGTGTGGTGTACCATATTACATACTAGATTAAGGCTTAGGTTTGTGTTGTTCTTAAATTCTTTGAATCTCACTAGACTTGCCGGTGCTTTCCTTAGGCTCTGATCTAAGCTTAAGTTAGTTATCACCCTTTGATCAATGAAGAACTTTAGTGATCAAGATTCCATTTGATCACTAGTTTAGCATGCCATCTTACCCACGCAGCAATGGTCAGTAGCCCCTCTTGTTGACAACATTAAGGAGTCTCAGTATTCCGATCCCGTCATTCGTTAAGCCCGTAGTCATTAGCCGATTGTTATTTGGTTGGCCAACTATCTACCCCATGCCACCTCGGTATAGTCTGAAATTTCGCTCGATGCAAGATCCTAGTTTGTGTTCAATTAACTTACCTCAATCACGAATACTCCTATGCGGTAGTTAAGAAATAGAGTTTGGCACATCTTAATCTCACTCATTGTCCTTCCAGATAGCTTTTCTATTTTGCTGACAGCTTTTGTCCCTGTTCTCTCATTCACTATACACTATCTTGATTATCTTACACCGTTGTAAGAATAGTTGGTAGTTATTATTTTATAGTACTACTTGAAGTTCGTACATATCATTCCACCTATTCGCCCTTCTTCTCTGTGGATTTTTACGATACTCGGAATACTCTGAGTGAAAAAGGTACAGTGAATTTCTGTGCTCGTGTGGAGTAAAATCTATTACGCTAAGAGACGTCAACAGGCATCAACAACGGTGGTTGCAGAACGAAGGCAATAACCGGTACTAACGTTGCCCAGCTAGGCTGGCTAGAACGCTTGGGTGGCCCCAGTGTAGTACTGGTTGTATTTCCAACCCGATACTAAAGTCATAGCACCCACATGCACCGCGCATATTTTTAGCACCGGATTGTATCCCAACCAGTACTAAATAGATGACACCCACATGCACGTATAGTCTTTTAGTACATGTGTTATCATCACCTGGTACTAAAGTGATGTCCTCTACAGTGTAAACTTATACTCTTTTAGTACCGGTGTTGTATCCTTGCCCGGTACAAAAGTGATGACAATCACATTTATAAAATTATTTATGTATGCTGTTATAATCGTAATACATATATTGTTATTACATAATAACAGCACTACATATGTACATGATAATAATAATATTATTGCATGATAATAGCACTGTGTATGTACATGACATAAAATATTGTGTCAATTATATTGTTTCCATGACCACTCTTACATATCTAATATTCTTCTGGTGGGCAATAAAACTCTCCACTTTTTCTCACCACCTATTCATTAATAAATCCAATCATCTGTTCTTGGATTGCATTGAGTCTATCAGACGGAAGGAACTTATCTATCATATTCATTGCTTGTAGTTTCAAAAATGCATATGAATATACTAAACCAAAACTTGTAAACATTATTAATGAGAAAGTATTATACTGAATGTGTTGTTAACGTACTTGGATGTCTTGTTACAACCTTAGTAGCAGCTCTTTTGTCTCGTTGTCTACATGGATGACCTTTTTTTAAAAAAATGTGTGGATTATTCTCTCGGGGTATAATGGACACTTGTGTTTAGTTTCAGAAACCAAACCATCCATAACATGATACATCATGGTTTGATCTCATGATTTGGGGGGGGGGGGTGACCACATTTCTGAGTTGGTGAAGACTTAGTTTGTCTGATCCCAACAAAAAAATTGACAATCAAAAATGATGTATAGGTATAACCATATTATGACACGTGGTGCCATCAACAACCAGTTTAGGAATTAATTGCTTGTTTGTTAGGAGATAAGATAAGATTAGTTATTTGATAATATTTTTTGAAAATTTGTTAAGCATCTGGTCTATAAAGGCCGCAAAGGAGCCCTAGGTCTAGATAAGCAAAAAATAGCTCTAATAGCATCACACGACCTCTAGAGGGAGGGCAAGTTAGCGGATCTATTTTGCTATTCCATTTATCCAATCAATAAACCATATCATTTGGTACCAGAGCCGTCGATCTTTTGATCTAGTGCCCCCCATGTTAGATCGATTATTCCTACTCCTAATTCAATCCCACCTCATCCCACGACAAGATCACACCAACATGTCACCATATTAGATCAGTTGTTCCACCTCAACATCCCAATCTGCTAATCTGGGAGCTAAATCACTTGCTTCTCATGGGTTCTCGTGCTGAGTTCGGGGCATACCTATACAATATCTTGTGAGGCTTGACTCCATCATCGCATCTCTACCGCAACCCTAACAGACAAGCTAGTAGCACAATCAGCACCCATGCCGGTGGCATGACCACCATCCCAGCAACCCTCGCCCCTGTATCTATGTTGGAAACATCAACAAAATCACCAACAACTGACTTACCGCCTAATGCAGTTGTTGCAACACCAACTCAGCACCACTGAGATGGATAGGACTACAACACCTACACTAGCTAATGATGTTTCCATCATTGACTGCGACATCTAGCTTGCTGGCACCATCATAGCTGCTAGCCTCAATGCTGACACCATGACTGACGAAGGCATAAAAGTACCATGGGTCATTGCCCTAATGGTAGCCATAACACCATTTGGTCCTTCCACGCCAGTAGCATCCCTAGGAATAGGTGCAGTTGCTCCTTCATCCACCATGTACCTCCCAAGCCTCTGGTAGTACCCTTAACAAGACCAGTGGTACACACATCCATCTCCATCACCGACATTGGAGCATGTCATGCCTCTGGCTGAATGTTGGCATTTCTTAGCCTACCGAAATAAATCTGCAAGCGCACGGAAACACGTTGTAGCTTTTCACCCAAGAGTATTCCAGGGTATCAAAATCCACGAGGAACGAGGAGTAACTCAACGTAAAATGGATAGGACCGAACAGTAAAACCAGCAATTGTAGAGATAATTAACAGAGCAGAGCAGGATCACTACTTTAGATAAAACAACTTAACTTTACTAAACAAACCAGAACTCTACTCAGCTGATTTACTTAGACACTGAGGCTGTAGAACCACTTCTGGGTACCAGAGTGCTGATAACCCAGACGAGAAAGGCGAGCACTACAGGACTCAGCTATGCGTCGATGACAACTTATCCGAACGACGGGGTTGGACTACACAGGACACACACCCGCTACCACCAGGTGGGACTACCAACCAAAACTGTGTGGGACAAGACACCTTCCAAGACAAACTCTAGTCTAGACACCATGTCTACACAACCGAGTTTACTACTACACTGGTTCAAAGCTAGAGAGCAAGCACAACTGTATAGCTAAACTACACAGAGCACACTTGGCACCCGTAAACTTCTAAGCAGGGACTAAGTATGTAAGTAAAGTAAGTATGTAATAAATAAAGCAGAGGAGCAAGGAACTTTACTGTATCCTGGAAATAGAGTAATACTTCCTCTGAGAATAAGAGCTCGGGAATAGGATACCAAAGAGAAATCCGACTCCGTCACTCTACAACTCACTACTCACTCTTGATACAATTAGCTCTCTCTACAATGCTAAGGGTGGCCTCAATACTATACTCTACACTCAACTACACAACCACACTATTCTTCTATTGATCCACCACACCTTGCAAATGACCTCCTGGGGGGTATTTATAGCATTGGAGGCTGTGGGGAGGTACTTGTAGGTGTGTAAGGTCAGTCGTGAGGTAGGTCAGTGGTTGGGCGGCCACGGTGCATGGCCGGGCGACCATGTAGGGTGGCCGGGCCGCCACTCGATCAACCAACCTTGTTGATCCAATGGTTGGTATGCACTCCCCGAGTCGGTTGGCGGTTGAATTAGTTCACGCACGTGCGATTTGGAGTCGGTGCATGGCCGGGCGGCCACTCCTTGGATCATTGACTTCATCAATCCGTTGTATGATGGCCTTCCGATCCTTGGATTCATTGGATTCTTGGTTGCACGGTTGGATTTGTCTCCTTTTGTGTTTTCTTGCATGCAGGTCGAAAATTGTGTTTGTGACATGGCCGGGAGGCCACTACACTAGGTTGAAAGGCTGGTTGGGCCTGCTGGTGGCCGGGCGGCCATGGCAGATGGCTGGTCGGCCATGCACTTTTGGCATTTTGCCTTTACCTTGCCACTTTGTCTCTATTTTGGTCATTTCTTCTATATTTTGTATGTGACAAGCTCATGCATCCATCTTTTGTACACAACTCATGGAACCGGTTAGTAATACATGAAAGCTTGATAAATTATGCCCTCAAACATGAAATGTTGGTGGTCAAAATGGGTTTTATCGACTGCTAACACCCCCCCACACTTAAACCTTTGCTTGTCCTCGAGCAAACAGTAGAGTTAAGCATAAGATGGTTCTCACCGCAGACAGGGCCCTTCCTGGGCTGTCCACACTGTGGGATCGACGCGGGGAGTCTGGACGGCCTTCGTGGGTGGCCGGTCAGCCACACGGGGTGGTACCCATGGCGGAGCAGCCATCCTTTATGGCCGGGCGGCCACGAGGTGTGGCCGGACGGCCATGGGGACCAAGCCCCGTGGGCCAGGGTGACCTCAAGGTGAGCTTTTCAGGGTTTTCCCAGAAGGGGATGGCCTGGCAGTGTCGCGGTGACTCTTCGGATGCGGGGGTGTAGGTTGCGGTGGTGTCGGATGAGATGGAGATCATGGCCTTGCCCTTTCTTTGAGGAGAAAGGGGTGCCATGGCTGAGTGGAGGTGGAGGTAGAGTGTAGATGGGGAAGAAGATGGCTTTCCCTTCCTTAAAACGTTAGAGAAACTCACCCTCATCCACACAATAGTCCCGAATTATTGGATCGACGCTCCCAAACTCAAATTTTGAGTTTTGGCGGGCGGGCGACCACAAGTGGTGGCCCGGCGGCCAGGCCCATTGTCCGGCGGCCATGGCCTATGGCTGGGTGGCCAGGCCTTGCTTGGGCTAGACGTGCCATAAGCTGAGTTGCCCTCATAGGTGAGCTATGGACCCAAATATTCGTGTAGCACGATGGTTGTGTTGAGATTTTCAGCAAAAGGTGAGATTAGATAGAATTTTAAGGGAGAAGAGAAATAGTGTACATGGCTTCTTTTAAGGTCTGAGCTCGACCGTGGACAGTTGATCAAACTACCTTGTGTAGCTCGAAGATGTCCACTTCTTCGAGCGTAGGCATTTCGGGCTCAAGAAAGATTTTAAGGCGTTGCCCATTCGCCTTAAAAACCCTTCCGTCATCGTCCTAGAGGGTGACGGCGTCGTGATCGGTGGCATCAAGAACCGTAAACGGTCCTTCCCACTTACTTCTAAGCTTCCCATGACCAAATAAATGAATGCGGGAATTAAATGTAGGACTGAGACGTGTGACTAGAGGGGGGTGAATAGGTGCACTTAAAACTCAAAATCACAATCCCTCGAGCAGGTGCTCCGCAAAGCTCAAGGGAACTAGAACTAAGCACCGTCCACTGAACAGATACGTGCCTAGCAGCACAAGGGTGCCATCCACTGAGAGGATATGCACCAATGCGAGAAAAATCAAGATCCGACCAAGAATGGCACCGAGGGAACGAACTTTGCAAAATCCGCCACACAACACTCACCACATCGAGGTGCGTCTCACTGACTCACAGCAAGCAAAGAGAATAGTCTGGAAGTGGGGAATGCAAAAATCCAAAGCAAAAACACAGCAGAAAAACCAAAGAGAGAGAAAACCTCAGATCCCTAGCAGGACCGGAATGCCCGGTGGCCAACATAGGATTGTCCGGTGGAACCAGACTATCTAGTGCCTATCCAGTGCCTGCTGTCATACTATCCGGTGGCACTGCATGGGCAGGGCCATACACCGGACTATCCGGTGGGCGCTGCCAAACTATCCGGTGGAACCGGATTGTTCGGTGGCCTCTACCGGATTGTCTGGTAGAGTCGCAGACAGGGGGTTTTCCAACCCAAACCAGACCAAATCTTGTCCAATCTTCAAGAAATTTTGCACAAGCTATGTGGACCCTATTCCAAAGCTTTTCCCAAAAGATCAACGCAAAGTGACCAAGGGATCAGGGAAATTTCAGATTTTGTGAGATGGCAATCTTTGGGCAAGAAGGGGGAAAACACAAGAGAAGCTTGCTCGTGGCAATCCAGCAGGATTGAGATGAACTAAGTCATAATCTCCGCGTCATAGCAAGTCCAAAACATCAGCAAGAGAAGGGATTCCAAGCTTGGCCAAAACAAACACCCAAAAGCCAAGGATTGGAGCCAAAATTCAAAGATAGTGGGGGTAGAGAAGAACACAAGGTTGCTGCACGAATTCACCTCAAACAGATGCCCAAGAAGGGTCTAAAGATTCAACATATAAGCAGAAATTCGTCCCAAGCAACCACCCTCACCTTCCCTCAAGATTAGGAGGCTAAATCCTACTGTAACCTCCCTAACAATGGAGCTCAAGGCTTGAGGACGAAAATCACAAAGCAAAACCTAATCCTAGCAGCCAAGAGTCACTTTAATGACCTACCTTGGACCTATTTATACCCGAGTGCTGTTTAGGCAGTTTTGCACTTAGGTCCCTACAACTAGACAAACCCTAAGGACTCAAACGAAAGATTACAGGATATTTCGGGACGGACGGCCACGATAAAGTCTTGATCTTCGTAAGTTCCACGCAATCATCGGATGTTCTCCACGTGGCCAATAGTCCAATCCACGATCCGCCCCCGGTTTTGAAGTCAAAAACCGAGAAACTTTAGGAAGTCTCCGCCTGGGCCGGATTTGACCCATCTTCTCCATCTTGGCGAGTCAAGGTCCAACTCACCAAGGCTTGGGTAGCTTGGTTGGCAGTTTTGTGCTGAAGCCACCAAAGCTTCCCTCCCATGTCTTCGCGCCACAGACTCAGGTTGGACCACCGCAGTGGCGCCCGGCATCCCCTATCCATCGGGGCAGCCTCACAGTCCTTTGGAGGACTTACTCCTACCGTCGCCGTGCTGCTCCTTCGTGTACCGAACTCCCATGGCCGACAAATGCCGAGCATGCCTCCAGACCCTCGGAGGACTTACTTCTACCTCCAGTCCATCGGAGGGTCTCCTGTCCATCGGAGGTCTTGTGCCCAAGTCCATCTGGGTCTTTGGCTTCCGTTACCAATCACTCATCACTCCAGAGGCAATAGAGCTGGTCCATTGGCTCTCAATCTCTTCCTTGATGAGTGCATTGTCAACACCTTCTACATGTAACCTAAAATAGAACAAAGACAAGAAGAAAAGCGTAAAACCGAAAAGAAATAAAGAAAAGAAGAAGTTGCTAAAGATGCCCAAAAGCCAAATACAAGCAGAAAAGGGCAAATTGAGACAACAAAAACAAAGACAAAGATCGACCCCCTAAGACAAGGGAAACCGCTCAATGTAGTCGATCAAACAGCATGACCCCTCAAGAAAGAGGCAAACCGGCTCAACACAGTCATGCTTAGGCAAAACATCAGCTCCTCCAGAAAGAGGCAAAAGGCTCAACGCACCGATGTAAGAGCATGCTAAAGCTCAAACTCCACCTCAACTAGATCTCTACAGAGTTCTCCCCCTTGGTCCATGAATTCCCCCTAGGAACATCTCTCCCCTCAAGGGTCAACATCTCTCCTCCTTGTTGACAATGGACACATCAAGGGTTCATAGAACTCAACTCCCCCTAAAAATATGCCATAAAATGCAGGAAGTATACCATGAAGAGCTCAGCAGGGATGAAAAGCTTGTAAATACAAGTTCTAGCATACAGAGCAAGTGAGGGCAAAGAACCATGCAAACAAGCTCAATTGAATCTATCTTATACAGATCAGGAGCATGTTTTTCAGGGTTGTTGAAAAGAAAGCATCACCAACATGAATAGCATCTAGCAAGATAGGCATGAACAGCAAGATGCTAGCAAAACATACAAGGTGTGCTACTCTCAATCAAAGCATATACAACAGGCCATAAGCAATTTAGAGACTTGCAGATTTCAGATTTAGCAATTTTTAACTTCAAGCATATCAGATCATATGCCAGGGGTTATTCACTTGTTTTTGCCACTTCTTACCAACCAATGCCAAGCCTAGGTTCAGAAAACCATCAGAAGCTTAAGACAAGGTTTTGGTCATACACAGCCTAGTCTAAGTTCATGCCAAAGTGCAAAGGCAAGCTATCTCAAACTAGATCAGTATGACAAGTGAACCCACCTGGATCTTTTCAATTTAGCTCATAGGACACCACTTTGTAAACAAAATTAATTCAGAATTCAGATTTAGGCAAGGTGTCATAAATGCTTAGGCATCTACTTAACAAAGTTGGAGCACCACGCACTCGGGTTGGAGCACCGCGGTGGTGCCCGGCATCCCCTGTCCATCAGGGCAGCCTCGCAGTCCTTCGGAGGACTTACTCCTGCCGTCGCCGTGCCTCTCCTCCGTGTACCGAACTTCCATGGCCGACAGACGCCGAGCATGCCTCCAGTCCTTCGGAGGACTTACTTCTACCTCTAGTCCATTGGAGGGCCTCCTATCCATCGGAGGTCTTGTGCCCAAGTCCATCTGGGTCTTTGGCTTCTATTGACAATCACTCATCACTCCAGAGGCAATGGAGCCGGTCCATTAGCTATCATTAAAGAGTAGTACCTTATCTCCCGGTTTGAATGTTTTGATCTTGATCCGCTTATCGTGCCATCGTTTGGTGCACTCCTTGTATAGCTTGGCACTATGGTATGCCTTCTCCCTCCATTCCTCCAATTCGGCCAGTTGTATCTGTCATCTTATGCCTGCCGACTGGAGATCCATGTTCCACCTCTTCACCACCCAGTGAGATTTGAATTCGAGTTCCACTAGAAGATGACAAGTCTTGGCGTATACCATCTGGTATGGTGTCATGCCAATGGGAGTCTTGTATGCTGTGCGATATGCCCAGAGAGCATCAGGTAGCTTGGATACCCATTCTTTTCCCATAGCCTTGACCGTCTTTTGCAATATGTTCTTGATCTATTTATTTGACGTCTCAGCTTGGCCACTTATCTGCGGATGATAAGGGGTGGCGACACGGTGGTCCACATCGAGGTCAGTGAGACACTTCCTGAAGCGCTTGTCAATGATGTGTGCGCCTCCATCACTGATAATGACCAGTGGTACTCCAAAGCGAGGAAACATGGTCTCCTAGAACATCTTGATGGAGTGTGTTGAGTCCGCTGTGGGACATGGTATTGCTTCTACACATTTTGACACATAATCCACTGCGACTAGAATGTACTCCTTGTCTCCATTCTTCGGAAAAGGTCCCAAGAAATCTATGCCCCACACATCGAATATGTCGATCTGAAGATTTCTTGTGAGTGGCATAGCATCTCTTGGATTTATATTTCCTTGGCGCTGGCACTTTGGACACAGTCGCATGAACTCTTTTGCATCTTCATACATAGTGGGCCAGTAAAACCCACTTTGCCAGATTTTTGCATGAGTCCGATAAGCCCCATAGTGACCTCCATAAGAGGATGCATGACATCTATCAAGGACTTGTGGTACTTCACAAGCTAGAATGCAACGACGTAGGAGTCCGTCTGCGCAGAGTTTGTATAGGTAGGGGTCATCCCAGAGATAGAATCGGCTATCGTGGGCCAATTTCCTCTTGTCTGCTCCTTCAGGGACGTAGCCAGCAACTATGTAATTCACCAGATTTGCATACCATGGTTGGGCTGTTGTCACCTTCAGAAGCTGATCATCTCTCATCTAGTCATCGATCGGCAATGATGATGTTTCCTCAAATTTCATTCGTGAGAGGTGATCTACAAGTGAGTTTTCTACTCCCTTCTTATCTCTAGTCTCTATGTCAAACTCTTGGAGTAAGAGTACCCATCGAATTAGGCACGGCTTTGCATCTTTCTTGGTAAGGAGGTATTTGAGAGCTGCATGATCTATGTAGATGATGACTTTTGATCCTACCAATTTTGATATGAACTTATCTATTGCAAAGACCACTGCTAGCAGTTCTTTCTCGGTGGTGGAGTAGTTCAGTTGCAGGCCAGTTAGTGTTTTGCTCACGTAAGATATGTCATGATGCTTCTTATCAATGGTTTGGCCCAGTACTGCTCCAACAGCGAAGTCGCTTGCATCACACATAATCTCGAATGGTTTGTTCCAATCGGGCGGTTGAATGATGGGTGCTATGACCAGTGCTCTCTTGAGCTTGTGAAAAGCTTCGAGACAATCCTCGTCAAACACAAAGGGAGCATCCTTGGCTAGCAAGTTGGTCAGAGGCCGGGCTATATGGGAGAATTTTTTGATAAATCTCCTGTAGAAGCCAGCTTGGCCTAAGAAGTTTCGGATGGCCTTAATGTTTGTAGGTGGAGGTAGTTGTTCAATGACCTAAACCTTTGCACGATCTACCTCTATGCCTCTTTCTGAGATCTTGTGGCCTAGCACAATACCTTCTCTGACCATGAAATGATATTTCTCCCAATTTAGGACAAGGTCGACTTCTTTGCATCTCTGGAGGACTTTTTCAAGATTCTCTAGACATTCATCAAAGCTCTTGCCATAGACTGAGAAATCGCCCATGAAGACTTCCATAATGTTTTCAATGAAATCAGAAAAGAGTGCCATCATGCACCGTTGGAATGATGCTGGAGCATTGCACAGCCCGAACAGCATTCGCCGATAAGCAGAAGTTCCGTAAGGGCATGTGAACGTGGTCTTAGTCTGGTCCTCTAGGTGAATTGAAATCTGGTGGTAGCCAGAGTAGCCATCAAGGTAGCAGAAGAAAGAGTGATTTGCCAGCCTCTCTAGCATTTCATCAATGAAGGGAAGAGGAAAATGGTCCTCCCTGGTGACGGAGTTAAGTTTTTTGTAATCAATGCACATCCTCCAACCGGTGATAGTTCTTTGTGGGATTAATTCATTGTTCTGATTCTTGACAACTGTCATCCCTCCCTTCTTAGGTACAACTTGCACGGGGCTGACCCATTCACTATCTTTCAAGGGGTAGATGATACCCGCGTGTAGCAATTTGAACACTTCCTTTTTAACTACCTCTCTCATCGCATTGTTGAGTCACCTTTGAGGTTCCCTTGTGGGTTTGTGGTCAACCTCCATAGGAATGCTAGAGCTCGGAGTCACCTTCCAGCACGTGTGCATACCGTAGAGGCATTGCGACGACTGCTATGCTCATCAACCGACCAGTTGTGAAGCCCACTGAGTAGTTCTTGATCAAGATCGACTAGAGGAATCGGCATCGGCTCTTCTCACTACATCGACTCAGTGTGCTCGATTCGGCACTCAACTGCCTCAGCTCAGCACTCGCTACTTTGACTCATCTTCCGCTGCACTGTGCATTTAGTGGTAATGATCTATGATCTCTTGCTTGTATGTGTTCCTGTGTTTTACACGGTAGTAGAAAAATGTTTCCAAGCTATGGTAGCCTACCCCATAACCCTACAGACATAGACTCAATTACACTAGAATGCCTGTAGAGGCTAGAAAATACCACCGATAAGTCAGATGGACGAAGATGATGGAGTCCATGACCTTCTTAGCCTCGAAGCAATCTCCTGATGTCGTCCACATGTCCAATAGTATGTCCCTTTTGGATAACTCCGGTTTTAGCGATATCGGCAACCAGCCCTTGATTTTGATGCTGGAACTAGGAAACAATCTTGGGATGCTCGAACCGGGAAACAATTGTTGGGCTTCTCTTCCTGGGTGATTTTATGGATCATGACACCATCCTGGGCCCAATGTCACACTTATGGGTCGAGCCTAACTCTGACCTCATCCTAAGCCAGCTGCCAGTCTAACTGTGTTTTGTACCGACAGCCCACCACGGGATCGACCATGTGAGGATTTTGAGATCACCAGGAATTGGCAAGGAGATAGCGATGGTTTATAGAACGAAGAACACAACAATTTAGATAGGTTTGGGTAGCCAAGTCATTGAGCTCTACGTCATGTATGGTGGTATGTGCATTGTATTGAAAGCTTAAGCGTATGACCATATGGATCTAACCTAGGTCATTGTGACCTAGATAGGCTAACGAACTAGGGTCCCCCTCCTCTTCTTTTATACTCCAGAGGTGAGGATTACATGATAGAGTCCTAGTTGGATTACAATTGCTCATATAGAGTCCTAGCAGAGTTTCATAGTAGTCCATGCCATCTTGCACAGTGGGCTTCAAGGTGGACCACTCGGCCCATTAGGCAGAGTGGTTATATTTCGCCTACTTGAGGTACCCATGGATATATGACATACACAGTCCATTGGGTAGGGGCTTTTCACGCCAATTCTACTCTGGCGCCGCCTCTCAGTACACTTGAGAGGACTTTCTTCTAGCTCACACTAAGGAGGTGCCCGCTAGTCCATCGGTAGGTCTTCGGTGGTTGACAAGCACTCATCACAGCCAGGACGAAAGACTAGACTCGGTACAATTGAGTTCCTCATGGCGGCCACAGGTTGCGCGGGAGAAGGATATGCGTAGCCGAATGTGGAGAGGGCATTGGCAAGCAAGGGCGGTGACATATATTGGTGCTAAGGCTGGGTGTTGTTAGCGGCTGATGGAGCTGAGAGACGAAGGTGGGATGAGCTATAGGCCTGTTTATTTCATGGGATAAATAAAGGTGAGGTTGCTAACAGAATAACATGTTATTTCGTGGATTTCTTTATCCCGTAAAATAAAGGAAAATTTCAATTTTTTCTGTACATTGTTATTTTGTGAGCCATCACTCTGGCCTATGAAATATATTTTGAGGCATATCTAACAAATCTCCCCTTCACTCAAAATACCTATATTAATGCACATTAAGAAAAGTGTCTCCAAAAACCACAAGGACTATCCGGCACCAAGAATACCAACTAAGCCCAAACAATGCTTCAACTTAGTATTAGAGAGGGACTTTGTCAATATAACTGTGGAATTATCACCAGTATGTATCTTTCCCACAATAACTTGCCTTTGAGCAACAATATTATGAATAAAATGATGCTTGACATCAATGTTCTTGGTCTTGGCATGGAACATATCATTCTTGGTCAAATGAATTGCACACTGCCTATCACATTGACAGTATTAACATCCGGTGGAAAACCAAGTTAAGAAACCAAACCTCTCAACCAGATTGCTTCCTTTACACCTATAGTAGCTAAAATATATTTTGCCTCAGTAGTTGAAAGAGCAATAAGAGACTGAAAAGAAGCTTTCCAACTGACAGGCGAACCACGTAATGTGAACCAGCATATTCGGAACCAACAAACCCAACAACATCATTTGATTTCACCTTTTCCTTATCAAACATCCAGACAAAATTAGGAATCACTTTCAAATAGCGAAGAATCTACTTAACTGCATTCTTAAGTTCTTTGCCCGGATTATGCATAAATCTGCTAACGACACTAACTGCAAGAGCTA
This sequence comes from Paspalum vaginatum, assembly GCA_030272315.1. NCBI lineage: Eukaryota > Viridiplantae > Streptophyta > Magnoliopsida > Poales > Poaceae > Paspalum > Paspalum vaginatum. The sequence goes on from JAMSGZ010000073.1 coordinate 339,433, forward strand.
AATCTGGTCGAGTGCAAACCATAGCATATATGAGATTTCCGATAGCACTAGCATAAGGAACACGTAACATATAGTGTTTATCTTCTTCATTAATAGGGCACTAACTCGAAGATAATTTAAAATATGATGCAAAAGGTGTAGAAACAGGCTTGTAATTATTGAGATTATATCTATCAAGAACAGGCTCGCAATTACTGAGATTATAGCTATCAAGAACTTTCTGAATATAACCTTTCTGAGATAGAAATAATTTAGCAGCCTTGTGATCATGCTAAATTTCTATACCAAGAATTTTCTTTGCAGGACCAAGATCTTTCATCTCAAATTCATTACTAAGCTGAGACTTCAACTCATCATTCATTGCCTTATCATGTAATGTAATGAGCATATTATCAACATATAACAACAAGTAAATGAAAAATCCATTGGGAAACTGTTTGAAATAAACACAACCGTCATATTTGATGTGAAAATAATCTTGAGCAACCATAAAGGAATGAAACCTTTTGTACCACTGTCTTGGAGCTTGTTTTAGACCATAAAAACATTTATGCAAATGACGAACTAAGTCCTCTTTTCCAGGAGCAACAAACCCTTCAGGTTGTGTCTTAAAAATATTCTCTTCTAAATCTCCATGTAAGAAAGCAATTTTAACATCAAGTTGCTCTAATTCCAAATCAAAATATGCAACCAAAGCAAGCATAACCCGAACCAAAGAGTGACAAACTATAGGAGAAAAAACTTCATTGAAGTCAATACCTTCTCTTTGATTAAACTCTTTCACTGATAAATGAGCTTTTCATCTCGGTGACTCAACATAAAAAATACTTTCTTTCTCCATATAAATTCATTTGCACTCTAATGGTTTCATGCCATTCAGAAGCTTTGTTAAAACACATGTATTATCCTTGTGAATACTTTCAATTTTCTCATTCATAGCTGCCCACCACTTAGAGAAATTATCACATGAGATAGCTTGAGAATAAGAGCAAGGTTGAATGGCATTATTAATATCTTGTGCAATAAGAAGAGCATAATTGACCATGTTATCATGATATCTAACATGTAATTGAGTAGCTTGAGTACTCCTTTTAGATCTCTCTTGAGTAGCACTATGATCATTAGTATGAGAAGACTGTAGAATAGACACAATTAGAGCATGCAAAATAGAAGAACCAGAAATAGGCTTTTGAGTATGAACACCTGAAGAACCAATAACAGTCGGTAAAACTACTTCAAATTCTGCAGTACTTGTAACAATAGTATCAATTTCAGATTCATTTGTGGAAGAATTGCCCTCATTACTACTCTCACAAGATAGCATAACATTCTCATTAAATGTAACATCACGACTAATGATCAAATTATGAGAATCAAAACACCATAAACGATATCCTTTGACACCATGACCATAACGAACAAATATACATTCTCTGGCTCTAGGTTCTAATTTTCTAGTACTTTTATGAGCATAAGTATGACAACCAAATATTCTCAAATTTGAGTAATCAACAGGGTTACCTGACCAAACCTCTTCTAGAATCTAAAAATTTATGACAGAATTTGGAGGGCGATTAATCAAATAACAAGTTATAGAAACAGCTTCAGCCCATAAAGCACGCTTATTCCATAGGCCTGCATTAGAAAGCATGCAACAGGTTCTCTCCAAAATAGGATGATTCATATGATCTGTGACACCGTTTTGCTGAGTACCGAGAACTGCAAAATGTCTAGCAATACCATGAGTAGGACAAAAATAATCAAATTCACCATTACAAAATTCCAATCCATTATCAGCTCTAAGTCTCTTGATTTTTTACCAGCCTGGTTTTCTAATAAAGCTTTCCACTTCTAAAAAACTTAAAAAGCATCATTTTTATGCTTCAAAAAATAAACACAAATTTTGAGAGAGAAATCATCCATGAATGTAATCATATACTCACATTCACCAACAGAACGAAACCTAAACTTGCCCCAAACATCAGAATGAACGTAATCAAGAACACCTTTAGCCTGATGAGTTGCAATATTAAAATTGACCCTTTTTTTTTTGCCAAAAACATAATGTTCACAGAAATCAAGTTTGCCAATATTATTCAAATGAACCTTTCTTCCAAAGAATATGTATACCTTTCCCACTCATATGATCCAAACATACATGTCAAAGCTTAGTGATATGAGAATCTAATGCAATAGTAGAAATAACAGCAGTGCTAATAACTATAGATCCTTGCAAGTGACACATATTGTTTATTCTATCGGTTTTCATAACAACTAGGTTGCCTTTGGAAATCTTAAGAATGCCACTGTCACGAGTATATTTATAATCCAAAGATTCTATAGTGCCCAAAGAAATAAGATTTCTTTTCATTGTAGTAATATGCCTGACATTCGTGAGGGTTCTACTGGTGTCATGATTTTTAATTTGCACTGGAACCAATTCCAGCAATGTCAAGTGAGAACTCAGCACCAACAAGAATTCACCACTACTAACTAAACAATAAGTAGAGAACCAGTCTTTGAACTGACATATATGAAAAGTGCAAGCAGAATTAACAATCCAACTTAATTCTAGTACTCAAATTATTGGTGCTAACAAGAGCCTCACCATCAGAATCATTTGCAGCAAAACTTGCGTCTCTAGGTTTTTCATTTGGAGCCTTACCACTCCTTTCATCACTTTTTTCAATTTAAAGCACTGTGAAATATCATGATCTATTCTTTTGCAATGCTTATAAAAAGGTTTAGAACTTTGGTCTCTGGATTGCCTTGATACGAAGATCTACCTCTAGTGATTAAACCCTCTCCTTTCTCTTGAGAACGAGAATTAACATTAAATTTCTCCCTAGATAATAAATTTTCTTTAACATCTGCAATTTTTAGCGTATCATGATTGCCATCGAGCATAATTTCTTTAAAATGCTTAAATCTAGCAGGCAATGAAACGACCAACAGAATGGCTTGATCCTTATGTCCAATTTAACATCTAGCTTCTCTAAATCAATGATAAAAGAATTAAACTCATTGAAAAGAGATTGAATTGAGGTACCTTCTGACATACGTAATGTGTACAGATGTTGTTTGAGATGCAACTTATTGGCCAGACTTTTTTTCATGTACAATTCCTCCAATTTCGCTCATAAAGAGGCTAAAGTAGTTTGATTAAGAACTTTGTGCAAAACATCTGTAGACAAACTGAGCTGTATAGCAGACAAAGTTTTTTTCATCTAATTCCTTCTAATCACTAGCGGACATATCAGTTGGCTTAGCAGACAAAGCCTTGCTCACACCAAGTTGCGTAAGAACAGCTTTCATCTGAATCTGTCATATGGAAAAACTATTTTTCCTATCAAATTTCTCAATGTCAAATTTGAAAGACATCGTCAATAATAATTAGCAAAATAATGACAAATGAAAAAGCAAGCTGATATATAAATCCAATACGTCTTTTGGTATAGCAGAAAAAAACTTATGAAACAGGAACTTCCTAGGTTCAACGTGGTGTGCATGCAGCAATGGCCAACCAAAATCCTTGTGCTTCTCCCAGTGACACGCAGACCCTGTAGAACCTCGATCCTGGTGCATGCAAACTTGTCTTCCAATGAGCTGATAAATAGATCTGGTACGCTTTCTGATGTACCTATCAGAAAAAATATATGAAACAAGAACTTTCTAGGTCCTGTGGTGTGCATGTAGCAAAGACCAACCAAAATCCATGTACTTCTCCCCGTGGACCCTGTAGAACCTCAATCCACGTGTGTGCAGACTTGTCTCCAGAGGACACGGACGATGCTGCTGCAGAATCAAACAAAGCCTAAGGTATAGTATGGCTACCTGTGGATTATAAGTGATCGGAGTAAAATGAAAAAGATTGAAAGAGATTTTGAACTGTCATGGATTTAAACATACTCCAATCCCTAAATCCACTCCAATCCACAGGCAACCAAACTAAGCCTGATGCAGCCTGAAGGGAGCGGGCGCATGCAGGAACGGAAGATGCGCAGCGGCGCACGACGAGTGTCCGCAGCCATCGAGGACACGCAAGGAGCAGCATGGTGGCGTGGACGGACGATGGCAGCAAGGACTCGAGCGCACACACGAAAGCGCACAGCGGAGGCGGCGAACGCGAGGCCGTGCATACAGGGAACCGCGAAGGCGGCGGTGGCGGACGGGTGGGAAATAGCACATCAAACTCTCCTTCTCGTTTCGGCTCTGTATTATCACCTAACAGACGTGAGATTTACGTAAAAAACCCTTCCAATATGAACGAAAAAACCACGAAAGACAATTTTTATTATAGATGGTATGGAGTAAAAATATAGGTGGTGCCCATACTTATAGCCCGAATAAAAGATATATTTTGAGGTATATCTAACACATGGGTGATGCAAATCCTGCACAGGAAACGACTCTCTTCGTAGCAGTGCGACACGAGGCTAGGCGGGACCTAGCCGACTTCTCCCTCAGCATCGCATGATGTGGTCACTGGTGGGCTGAGCTAGCACGTCCCAGCCAGGAGTCGAGCTCGCTGGCTGTGCGTCTAGCGCGTCCCGACTGGCGGCTGTGAGTCGAGCTTGCTGGCCGTGCGCCCGTGCGTCTGATATCTTCTTCCCGCCCTAAGCTGCCTCAAGGCTTGGTTCTTATAGGCAAGGTCGATGGTCTAGCATAAGGGAGCGGGAATCGGAGACAGGAGGCAGATGAACAACTCTACAACCTTTATCTCTTGGCAGACCAGTTGAGATCGGTCACACCTGTCGTGTTTGTGAGAAGACAGACTAAGAATCTTTATTCTTTTTAATATTAGACAATGATTAAAGAGCCAGACGAGAACAACATTGGTTTAGAAACCGCTAGCATAATTTACACTATTTTCTATTATAAAACAAATAGCTGACTAGGTTATATTTTAGAAATTTGTCCTCAACAGTACCCTTGGCAACATGTTGTAGAGCATTTTTAAAATACGACAAAACATAAAAAATGAACACTTTCAAATTGTACTCTGGTCCACAATTATTTTTTAAAGAAAGTAATGTATAATGTGACGTCTTTTTGGCAGTAAAATCTACAAGAAGCAACATATTCAGATATTGTATGGCCATTCACCAAAATATATTCAAATACATCAAATTTATTCTGAGAATAGTAAGCGTTGCATGCATGTATGCATGCATCACAGGACACTAAGTAAGACGATAAGGAAGAGTGTCATCTCAAGATATGTAAAAAAATTGCGCCACGAAAGGGGTGTGGATAACCCAAATGATGCAAGAAAAGAACCCAAAGTATAGCCCTAGTGAACAAGATAATTGAGGCTGGAAAAGCTCATGGATCACAAATCTCCCTGGGACAACACTAGGACCCCAGTGGTCCCTCTCAACGTACACAGGTGAATTTTATGGCTAATGGAATGAACTTTTTGTGCAGCACGATCTGAACTTCAGAAGCCAACTGATGGCCTTTCTTCGGCTAATTTTGCAAAAAATATGACACGGCAGGCGACTGTGACCACTAGGGAGCAACTAAATCCATATAACTCATCATACACGTCCACATTATTGTGCCACATCACTTAATCAAAGCAGTGCTAGTCCAATTCAGATGCAATATATATTGACGTTCAAGTTTTAATTCCTACTTAAAGACTACTTGGTCTGTGATAAGAGTACCAATTTCTGCTCTCTCTTATTATTTATTAAATAAATGTTGATAGACAAATAATAAATACGTCTCTTTAAACAATGATACGTAATTGCATGGCCTAAATGGGGCTACAGCTATGGCCTGAGAATTGTGATAACGCTTATCTCAGATGGGTGCTGGCTGCAAATGCTACCATCAGCAATGAGCGCTAAGGGGACAACATGGGCCCTTGTGTGATTTCACCATGCTGCTTTGTTTGTCCTTGTACGATCTGCATGTTAATTAGTAGTGCCAATCTGTGTGATGCAGATAAGTTCAGGCGTCAAGAAAGTTTTGGCGCATGAATGCAAAATTTCCAATAAATTAAACAACCTGAAGCTATTATGAGTTTCTGATATGGTTCAAGCCACCCATAAGTTCCTGTCCGCTTTGCTTCTGGGCGTTCTAATATTTTTTTGATATGCTGAGTGTTCCAATATTTGGATGGTGGCTCTCGTAACTCTTACCATAGGTATAGGAAACATGAGACAAAACGTTGTCTGCAATACCTGCAAATAATAAACTGATCACTAATGTTGGATAAAATTTTTTTATACTAGAAAGTAGCTAGTTATCATATGAAAGAAATGCCAAAATTTAAGAGCCTTCACCATTAACAATATTTATCAAAAAATTTGTTTAGGTAATTGTATGGCCAAGTAACTACCGGAGAACAGGCCATAGTCCCGGTCAGGAACCCTTAATTGTAAGGCCAAGTAATCACTACTGGAATCAGGCCATAGTCCCGGTCAGGAACCCTTAATTGTATGGCCAAGTAACTACCGGAGAACAGGCCATAGTCCCGGTCAGGAACCCTTAATTGTTCGGCCAAATAATCACTACCGGAGAACCGGCCATCGGTCTCGGTTGAGAACCCGGAACCCCCTTCAGTCCTCACACCAAGGGTTTGTAAAAAGCTGAAAATATATGTTTCCGTTGAGGCTCGAACACATGACCAACGACATCACATGAGATATATCCAACAATTACAACTCACTGCCACATTTGACTATAGATGATGATTTACTTTTATTGTTAGTGCCTGAAATATTTTAGTCCCAGTCGGTGAGGCTTTAGTCCGTGTTAGTATTGTCAACCGGGACTAACCTTTTCAGGGCTACCACATTTTGGACCGAGACTGATTCTTCTATAAGTACCGGCTCCATTTCGTGTGACTGTGACCGTGAGGGTCCTAGGCTGTGCGACGCACAGACCCCAAAAACTAAGGGCCTCCAAGTTTGATTAAGTCATTAAGGTTTATACAATTGTATATTGGTTACGTACAATTGCTACGATACAACAGGGCAACTATGAGCCGTTGATCTAAATTGATAAAATGAGGTAATATTTCAAAATAAATAGAAAGCTATTTATTTTTTAATATGAAAACAAGATAATCATCGATAACTAACCACCCGTGGAGACCTGATCCCTTTTCTATCTGAACGTGTGAGTGATTGGTTCGGCTGGGCAATGCGAAGGACGGGCGTCCGGCATTCCTGTCCAGCGAGCAAGATGTGGTTTGGCTAATTTGATCGCACACGCCTGACGAGGAGCGCTTTCTCAGGTGAAGATCGCAGACAAGCTGGATGAGTCGACGGACGATGCATGCGATCCCTTTTAGTCTCCATGTATTGCTGCATGGCCAGGCAATAGTGCCCGATATGCCCGGCACCGAATCGGTGGAGATGAAGGCAGGCATGCGTAATGCGTTGGTTCCGGGCGGCGCTCTTCCTGGGTGCGCGCGCCCGCAGCGCTCGAAGTGCGGCCGCAGGACCTCAGGGGGAGCGCGTGAGAGGGGGCAGCGCGGCCGCGGGACCCACGGGGGAGTGCATGAGAGGGGGCAGCCGGTGCGCGTTTGGAACGCGCGCGAGTAGGGATGGATATGGATGTCAAAATATCCGAATTATCCGTATCCGTATCCGTATTCGTATCCGATTTTAATATGGATACTAAATAGATATATCCGAATCCATTTTTCATTGTTTTTCTCTATCCGATTCCAGATCCGTATCTGAAACATTCGGTACCATCCAGTATCCGTAAAACATACATTATATTATAAGCCATCTAAATGTTATTTATATGACTGGTAATTATTATAAAATGATTTTAATTTAATATATGTTGTTGTGTATCATTTAAATTATTCAAAAAATATTTATATGGATATATTTATTTAATATTAATTATTTTTATGCATTAAAACTTTAGATATTTATTTGAATCTTTACTTATCAATTTGTATTTTACGCTTGTGCTTTAATCTTTACTTGTCTAATATTTTTTTTACTAAAACCACCGTAAAGCATGTTGATAATCATTATTGTTAAAACAAAGTAGATATCCGAATTTAAATCCGTATCCGAAGCAACCGTTTTGTATTCGTATCCGATGACATCCGCATTCGTATCCGAATTCGAATAGAAATGTGGTAATTAGTGACATCCGAATTCGAATCCGTCCGTATCCGATCCGAATCCATCCCTACGCGCGAGGTCAGTAAGATTTGGGGATTCCAGGTGGCGTTAGGGGAAAGAGAAGCAGTACATTTTTCTATGGAAAGAGAACATGGCATTAAAACCGGACATTCAGGAAGGAGAGTGAACGGACCCAGAATTGTAGAGGTAGTGGAACGAGACGGAACACAAGCGAGAATAACGAAGATGAGTTACGGTTTGTAGAGATTTTTTTCCCATTTAATTTATTATAGTAATTATTTTATTTTCTCTTAATTTAATGGTCCAGATCTGTTTGAAGTCAATTACCCCTTAAAGTGAAATCACAAGCCCAAGTCCGATACCTCGATGGTTTTCTATTTGATAACTTCAGCTAGGGTAGATAGCAAAGATTAGATGTTTTCAACTAAAGATTATATTACACATATAATACCTAGATCATACCTTATAAGGTAATATCTACATTGCTCCTCCCTCCGTCTCAAATTGTAAGGGATTTACAACCTCTTTTTATCTGTCCACGTTTTGGATGTTGATGAATTACACATGTTCGTGAATCTAGGAGATGCCTAAAACTCATTACAATTTGAGGCGACAGAGTATTTTTCTATTTTGATACCTTGAGTTAGGCTCTTGTTTTTTGTTCCACACAGGGCCACCAAATTCCTAGGGACACCCCTGCAATGACCTGAATATATAGTTGTTGCTGCTAACATTGAAACATATAGAACCAATTGTTTCGAAATGGGTACCTATATTGATCCTGGGACTCCAAGCCAATGGTTACAAGCTGAAGGTACGTATCATCTTTTACTAACAGGCTTGTTTTCTGCGAACACATCTATTTGTATGAGGTTCTTTTGCAACTTTTGTTTATAAACTATTAGGAGAAAAATAAATTCATATGTGAATTCATAATTTATACTCTTCAAGAGGTTCTACATTCCGAAGCAAGGGTACTATAGACCTTAACAAAGGCACCGATTCTTAATTAAATTTGGTATTTTGACATTGCGCATCGTAGCCATCTCCACCTTCAACAGCTATGCAAAAATCTCTCATCAAGGATCATCACCAGATAAAGTTCTGTCAACATAGGACAACGTTTTCAATCATATGAAAATCTTGTCTTGTTGTCTCCTTTTAAGCAAAAAGAAATACATAATTAGCTCTATTATTTCTCATTACTTTCTGAAGATTGCGCTAAGAACATATTTATAAAGAAAATATCTTATGCATATGCCTCTTTAGAAAATCAAAAGGTCTTTTGCATCTACTTTTCTGTTTCAGAAAGGGAAAAGTGTTTCACATATGCAGCTATCTACAGAAGCAACTACATAGAGAGTCCATGAAACCAAGAACTTATATCATGTACATGTATTGTGACGATTTTTTAGGACAAATAGAAGGGCACTGACTAACCATGAGAGCAAAGTCAACGGTACATATATATATGTAAAAAAACCATTATCACATGTTAAATGGTCCTAATGAAATGCATAAATTCAGTAGGAAACTCAAAGGAATTTCCCTTATGTATGAGCTGACATTCATGACAGAAACACTAATGACCCCCAAAAAGACATGATCATGTTGTATACATTGATATATATGTATTGGAATAGACTTTGTAAAAAAAATTGTAAAATTATTTCTCAAAGACATTGAACTTTTGCCATGGACCTGTGCATTTCCATCACCTTCCGCAAAAATGATCATCACCGTTGATGTCACATCCACACAACGTCCATCCTTTGCCTAGAATATGCTAGGAAACTCTATGCTTTCACTGTGTCTCTTGGATATCCTCCAATTTTTTTAGTAGCTAATCTTATTCAGGTTGTGATGAAAGCTAGCAATCCTTTAATCTTTAAAGCATCACCACTCATCCTTTACTATTTTTTGCTCTAAAGTTAGAGCAAGGAGAGTGACTTTTGAAAGGGTCAGGGATCATCTTGAAGCTATGAAAGCAAAAGACTATTTAGATGACGTCATATGTGATAGCAGGCATCACTTTCATTGATGTGCCCTAAATCATTTGAAAAATATACTACTAGGAAGCAGCTAGCCTATCAATGCAAGTTCCAAACTGCCTATATTACTGCACAACTATGATAGCCAGCCACCCTCCTAGGGGCTAAGGAGGACATGGTAACGATGATGGAATGGGCAGTGTAATCTAGGGTAGGGATGGATGTGGTGTCGGATCGGAGGTTGTGGAGGGGTGAAGGTGAAGCTGCGGATCCTACCGCTTCATTAAGGTGGTGGATGGTGATTGCCCTCTTAGGCAGCCATGGTGAGGGACATATAGATGGAGTGGAAGTGATAGCAGCATCGGAGGCTAGTGGAGGGTGGAGCCTTGGTGCCTAGGAGAGGATGGACGGAGGCGGTGAGGTGGAAGAGGAGGCTGTGAAGCTGTGAACTTCAGAATGTTATGGCCATTAGGGCTCACTTGTCAATCGGTCATTGATTGTTTCGTCTCCCTCTGGACATGGTGATTGACACGTGGTAACCTCTACAAAATTATATGGGTAGGTTGTTTCTTCACCGGCCATAGAAAATCGGTTTTCAAAAGTGGACCATTTTGCAGGGCTCGCCCAGCAAGCGCGGCTATGCTCCTTTTGTCTGCCGCTAAAAAAATGAGTAGTAGCGTGACTATATGCTCACCTATACAGGTCATTTTGTAGTGGGGCTGGTACGGTGCCATGCAACTAATATTTTCTGAGTATCCATACATTACGAAGAACCCGCAGTAAAGAAAGGTTCCACCACGGCTTCGTGTCATAAACTACCAGTAGTACTTACAGGCACAAAGTCACTAGCACGGTACTATGCATATGTGTGACTCATCAAAATAATTAATCAGACACGTTGATCGGTGGGAACTGCATTGCCAAGTGCGAGAATGTACACAGCAAATTAATTAAGGTGCTCAAAGCATGTATACGAGCTAGCATATGAAAAGCTACCCCCTGGCTACAGAGTAATTAAAAGTGCACACACCAGCATAAAAAAAGCAACAAGAGAAAGGGACGGCGATCAGGTGATGGGGAAGGGCCAAAGGCGTCGTCCCTTCTCCTGCGCCGATCCTTCGCACAAGCACCATGCATATCGCGAGGGGTGACTGGTGAGTGCATGTGCTTTTTCTCAGCCGACGGCTGCTGGAGACGTCCGCCGCTCTGCTGCACCAAATATCTTCAACAGAGAGACACGAATATTCGCATGCACGGCCACGTCCTAGTCCTCAGGATCTTCCTCATATGCATGCGCTGGAACAATTTGACCAATAGTTATTATTATTATTATTATAATTAGGACGGCCGTGTCCGAGACGACCTAGCTAGCTACTTTTATCAAGTTGAAGGAATGATCTTTTTTGTACTGTAGTGTATTTAAGTACGTAAGATCTATATATAGTGGTAATAAGCTAGTAGAATAGCTGAATGTTTGGGACGAATAATGCACGCAGTGAATCTGGACAGGACAATCATCATACTGAATCTGGATGGTATACAAGGCATGTTTGACCATCCCAAGTGCCCACCCGTACCATTATTATTTTTCATGTTTTTAAATATAAAAGGTCTATATGTGCTTTCTTCTTTTGACTAATGTGTGCAAGAGTTGCACTTCTATTAATAATTCCAACAATATATATCTCATGATATATGTCGCATATCTCAGCAGCTGAAAATGTGCAAATAACAGTCACTGTCCATTTAGGGACCCTTCGCTGTCAGCGACTTCTTTTACACAAATCACAGCGACATATATGTGCTGCATGTGCTAAATATGCTGCGTTTTGTAGAAACCCTCAGAACGGCTAGCTAGTTCCTGGCAATCACATTGATGATTGCAGGCATGCCAATCACAAGAAACATCTGTTGATGTAATTGCTGCTGTCATTGGGCACTTTCAGTCTTGATAGTATCAAATACTACTATACTAGCAAAACAACCACGCAAACAAAACTCTTAAAGCAATGTCCATTATTCATATCTCAGTGTGCCTTGCCAAAACGATTCAAACGTCTGGATGGCGTACTTTATTTTTCCATTGCTCGTTGGAAAGAAGATTTTTCTGCTTCTTCTTTTTCGTACGTTCTGTTCACTGCCTCCTACGTGTTCAACCTGTGATCTTAGGCTCAGACAAATCAAATCGATCTACAACTTTATTATTTGCTTGGAGAAGCAGCAGAGAACTTGCTTGTGATGGACGCTTTCATCTTTTGAACGCACTCCGGAGCCATCAGCACCGTTGAGCCCTGCAGCCATTAGGAGGGCTCGAGGCAATTAGCACCAATAATGGTCGAGCGGCCGACTGTCCGCCAACTAGGCAAAATAAATTTTCAAATTACAGTACAGTTTGCTTTCCACTGTGTTACTATTACTATTATTCATTGGGCACATTCAACAGATCCTTCACATCATCACAATCATAAACCAAAACAATGAATTTTCATAAAAACTTAGAAACATCTAGTGATTGAATCAATAGTCATCACATTTATTCCTGATTCAAAAAAAAATATCTCTGCTATTAGAATATAATTTGAAATAAGATTTAAATTTGTAGTTAAATTACCCACCGTACCTATACCAATATAAAAGATGATTCAAAATAATCCCTAAATTTAAATGCACTAATGGTATTATGAAAGATTAAGTTACCTCTATTGCATTTAAATACCATTATAAAAATATAATTTAATTTAATCCCTAAGTTCCAATCTAAAATTTCCACATTTGCCACTTGAATAGCAACTTATATATTATTAAAAATAAACCAAACTATCACAAAATCTACATATTAATTGCTAACATGTTTTATTATCAAAGTACAATGATATACTCCATCCATTCAGAAATGTATGACGCGCTTGACTTTTTCTAAAACTTGGATCATCTGTCCTATTCAAATAATTTAATAATTAAGTTATTGCTTATTTTGTTGTCATTAAATATAGTTTGAGTATGATTCATATTTTTCAAATGTTTGGACTATTTTTTTGAATAAAACGAAAGATTGAAGTCATGGAAAAAAAGTCAATGATCGTGTCATACATACGTGAATAAGTCAATGATGGAGGTAGTATATATGTCCTACAATTGCACAGGTTAGATGAACCGTTCGAAAAATATTGGAGACGTCGTCTCGCTTGGGCACACATCCTGGCAGTGTTGAGGTGGATGGGGATATGGTACCGGTACGTGTAGTGGAGATAGCTGCAAGCTATGCGTGCACATTCATGGGGGACATTACGTGCACGTTGAGCCCGCGCTAGCGTGACCCTGACACGTTCAACTGAGCATTTCTGTTGGCGCCCTCGTCTCGTACAGATCGAACATGAACTGTCCACAACAAAATTGCACTGAAAATCGATCATCACCTGTATGTTTCTTTCTTTTGTAGGACTGGTACGGTGGAGCACCTGATTTATGTGTGCGTATATATACATGGTCTTACAGGCTACAGCTGATGCGTTCTTAATTTGACCAGCTAGCCCCATTTCTCATGCAGGCAGTCAGGCGACAGCAAGGACGCCATTTAGGTCGCCTAATTGTACGTGTATCGTCAGATCATGGGACTCCTCTATGTCGGTTAGACTTCGCATTTGCACGGCTACTTCGTCTCCGTCAACTAATGAATATATAGTGCGGACGACGATAACAGCCACAACTTAATTTGGCGAGTGTCTCTGCAAATCGAGCCTGTCTTAAAACCAAACCAATTAACGAACGTGTGCACGAGGTTAATCTAGGTCGAGCGTTTTAATTTGTTCTCTGCATGGCACAGCTTTATTTGCGGTACACTCCCTCCGTTTTAAACTGTAGATTGTCGTTGAATTGGATTCCATATGTTTGACTATTTGACAAAACGATACAAATCAAACATAAAACCTATGATGATAAATCAAACTATAACAAATGATTTAACCGATGATATTTATATATTTTTAATACAATAAATTATCAATGTCGATCTAAAAGTCAATAGCGAACTACAATTTGGAACGGTAATAACTAACAAATGCCTCGGTTCGTGTGAATTAACAAACTCCGGACCGGAATGGTCCACTAACTGATCAAGGGTCCATGCCTTGCCCTAGTACAAAGAGCTTTTTTTTCCTCTTTTGCTGCATAGATGGTCAAAAATGGCTTGCTTCTTAACAATAGATCAGAATTCGACAACTGAGTGTTGCCAAAAAAAAGGCGTGCAACCTAAATTTTAAACCTATAATGTAATCTATCAAACAAAACAAGCTAGGATTGTGTCATGTGAACAACAAATGGGGTCACTCAAGGTGTCTCCTTTGTGAGTGGGAGGGGTCGGCGTGTGATTGCCGATGAAGAAGATCCATGCGGACAAGGCAAGAACATAAGGATTTAGAGAGATTCAAGTCGCCGGAGCGTAATACCGTACGTCTTATGTGGTGTGTGTGAGTGCGAGCTATGGCAAGTTTGAGTAGTTTGGGGGCCTCTTACAATGCACGTCTCCACCCTTTTTATAGTGCCAGGGTACACACGCGAGATGTGTCCCCATCTAAGGTATTAAAGAGTGAGAAAAGTCCTAATAGTAATGATGCCCTACTTGCACAGTACCTATGACGCTACACAAGAGTAGGTTTTGACTTATGCTATATATGATGGGACATTCTCTTCTAATCATATTCAAGCGCGTCTTTGCCACACTACATGCGATCACGCCTCTTTCTGTCTTGTGCGCTCTGTACCCCATCCCGTTGCGCCAAGGAGCATTAAATGCTCTCACGCACTCCATTGGGTTGTTTGACAGCGCGCATGGAGTATATCCTTGCATTTAAGGAGTCTTTCGATGCACGCCTCGGCCCACACTAGGCCCCAGCATGGCTCATGCATGTAGTCCCCACCATGCCGGATCCGGCTCTCAGATCCAAGTAGGGGTCTAGTCCATTTGTGGAGCTATGACCAGGACGGACTGGCCCCTAGCTAGGTGAGACCAGATCTGGTCGCCACATGGCAGCCCCGGTCCTGCCTGCAAGAGTGCCTTGACTTGGCCATGTGGGGGCACCGAACCCGCCCACGTATGCACACAGACCAAGTATTGGCCTAGGCTGTGTCTTGTAGCATCCTGGACCTAGACCCCTCCTGCTTGGGCTCCAGAGCCAGACCCCAACCATGGTTTTGGCTAGACAACCGCCATGTACTGGGATCTCGTGCCCAGCATCTTGCTTGCCTCGAAGCTATCCCAGAGCTAGCCCCCCCAAAGGGGTCCAGCCCTGAGTCATGACACACAGCTTGCTGGTCTATGTGGAGTACTTTGCTATAGTGTGCTGGGGAATCCCTGTTCCCAGTGCGCCCGTCGGTTGGTCTAGTTCTTGCAAACGTGCTCAAGCAAGCATTACTCTTCTCAAGAATCTGCTCCCATGCTGTCTTAATGCTACTTTGCTAACAACCTTTTCGGGCCCCGGCCGATGGTACAAAGTGAGAGGCAAGCAACTTGCGGGTTCCAATTATACATGGATTCATGAAGCGAGCGAGCTAGGCCAACGTAGCACGACTCACCATGACAGGTCATGCGAATGTCTGGAGGCCGGATCACTCGGAATCTGACACAGTTTAGCCAGACCTGTGGTGTTACCTCTAACCACTTCATCTAGGCCACATTCTCAAAGGCTAGGTGCAAACACCCACTGCACCCATACTTGCCAAGGGTTTGACCGACTCTGCTAGATTAGGAAGCATCAGAATCTTGGTTTTATTTTAGGCGTCGAAACTGCAATTCCAGAGGGATATTCCTAGGGAAGTCTGAGAGGATGGTAAAAATCTAGCAATAAACCAAGTATGGGAAAGTAACCTTTCTCTAGGGCTAGTACTCGCACCATGCTAAACTTCATCCGACACTATTTTCCTTACAGCCTTTTCAGGCCACGGCTGGCAGAGTGACGTATGAGGAGAGCAGCCAGTGGAGCCCTGCTGTGTGGATATTTATGGAGAGGGTGAGCCAAGCCAAGGTGCGACGACCCACCATGTTGGTTAAGCAAACACCCAGGGCCCGGATCACTTAGAACCCTTCACAGTCTAGTCACACCTGGAGCATTACCTCTGGCCTATTCATCTATGCTGCATACCAAGAGGCAAGCTGCAAACCCCTACATGGTCACCCTTGTCATAGGTTTTTCGAACTTTGTTGAGTAAGGTACCATCGGAAAAGATCTTAGCACTGATGCAAAGAATAGTACCCCACAAAAAGGACCAAAAAATACTTTGCGTGCCGGAGCTAAGACCTGCATCCAACTCATATTGGGCACGCGGTAACCTATGCGTGTGGGAGTGGTCTAACAGCCTCAAAATGCCTCCCTAGGGACCCCCTACGCGTCGTGCGTCGGGCACACGATAGTGGTCTTGGGGCCTCGGGATGCCTTGCTAGAGGCCCCTAGCGCGTCGCTCATCAGGTACGCAGTGGCCTAGAGGCCCCAGGACACCTACTGGCAGGGCCCCGGTGTTGCCCATGCTGGGCACGCGGTAGCCTAGCATGTGGTAGTGCGTCAGGAGCTCTGGGATGCCTTTCTAGTGGCCCTAGATCTGGGTGTCTCGAATTAGATGATGTTGAGCTCGCAGTGACTCCGTCGCAAGAAGGATCAGCCATCGCTGGCAATAGCGGCATGCCTCCCTATACCTAAGCGCACCAACTGTCATGTGAACAACGGATGGGGACACTCAAGGTGCCCACTTTGTGAGTAGGAGGGGTTGGTGTGTGATTGGCAATGTCGAAGATCCTTACACAAGAATTAAGAGTGGTTCGGGTCGTCGAAGCGTAATACCCTACGTACTCTGTCGTGTGTGAGTGTGATCTATGGCAAGCTTAAACAGCTTAGGGGCCTCTTACAATGCACGTCTCCACCCTTTCATAGTATAAGGTTAGCCACACGAGATGTGTGTCCAGCTAAGGCTTTGTAAGTGAGGAAAAGTTCTAGTAGTAATGATGCCATACTTGCATAGTACCTATGGCGTACGTACCAAAGAGTAGGTTTTGACTCATGCTACATATGATGGGACATTCCCTTCTAAATTGAGTGTGTCTTTGCCACAGGACCTGCAACACACACCTCTTCCTTTCTTGTGCTCCATGTCTCGTCCAGTTGTGCCTAGGAGCATTAAATGCTCTCAAGCACTAGATTAGGACACCTAACACCGAGCATGGGCAGAGGAGATTGGCTCACGCAAGTAGTCCCCACCACGTTGGATCTGGCCCATGGATCCAAGTAGGGGGATGTGTGCCCACCTAAGGCACTTCAGAGTGAGAAGAAGTCCTAGTAGTAATAATGCCCTACTTGCATAGTACATATGATGTTACACAAGAGTAGATTTTGACTTATGGTACATATGATGGGGCATTCCCTTCTGATCATACTTGAGTGCATCTTTGCCATAGGACCTGTGATGCATGCCTCTTCCTGTCTTATGCTTCGTATACCGTCCGTTGAGCCTAGGAAAAATGCTCTTAGGTACTCCATTGGGCCGTCTGACACTGAGCATGGGCAGAGGAGATCGTTCATGCAAGTACTCCCCACCACACCAGATCCAGCCCATGGATTCAGGTAGGGGAATGTGTGCACAGGTAAGGCACTATAGAGTGAGGAAAAGTCCTAGTAGTAATGATGCCCTACTTGCACAGTACCTATGATGCTACACAAGGGTAAGTTTTGACTTATGCTACATATGATGCAACATTCCCTTCTAATCATACTTGAGTGCGTCTTTGCCATAGGGCCTGCCATGCATGCCTCTTCCTGTCTTGTGCTCCGTGTTGCAAAGACACTGGGCGGGGACTACATTTAATGCTCTCGAGTATGCTCTCCTGTCTTCCTACCACGGGGACTACATTTAATGCTATTACGCACTCCATTGGGCCACTTGACACTGAGCCTAGGCAGGGGTGATTGGCACATGCAAGTAGTCCCCACCCTTGGATCTAAGTAGATGTCCGATCCATTTG
The DNA here is from genome assembly GCA_030272315.1 of Paspalum vaginatum. Lineage (NCBI taxonomy): Eukaryota > Viridiplantae > Streptophyta > Magnoliopsida > Poales > Poaceae > Paspalum > Paspalum vaginatum. Next base: position 357,552 of record JAMSGZ010000073.1, read on the forward strand.
TAATCCGTGACCAGGTCAGACCCACCCCAAAGTGGGCGAGGCTAAACCCAGTCACCACGTGGTAGCCCTAATCCTACGTGAGAGAGTGCGCCGAACCTGGCCACGTGGGGGCACCAAACTTGACCATGTATGCGCACAGACTAGGTGTTGGCCTATGTTCTGTCTTATAGCACCCCAGACCTAGACCCCTCTTGTTAGGGGTTCGGAGCCAGACGTCGACCACGATCTAGCTAGATACCACCATGTACTGGGGCTATCCTAGAGCTAGCCCTCAAGAGGGGTCATGACACGCAGCTTGCTGGTCTATGAGGAGCACTTTGACAGTGTGCTAGGGGACCTCGGTTCCTAGTATGCTTATAGATTGTAAACACATAATTTCAAGCAAGTGAGGTAGAAATATAGACTTTCATTGGCGATGGCGACTAGAAAATGTTTACATAGTTACTAAGAAGATGTGCAAACTTTTTCCTACTCATTATTGGAACTCCTTGCAATGCAATGGCCTTTCTCTTCCTTAATTTGTACAAGGATCAATATAAGGTTGCCTCATGCAGGGCCAAGCTAGTTGGATATTTCCATTTATAGTATGTGCTCTTCCCCACCCGCAAGTGGGTTCACGGCAAACCCTTAGGATGCTCTCGGTACCGCCGCCACTATGGTGAGTTTCTCTAGAAACACAAAGGGTTTACCTCCCTCTCACAAGTAATAATGTGGTGGCCATTTCACGTTTCGGATAATCTTGTTAGAGGTAAGTAAATCTCGCTACAGACTTTGGTTGTGACCACTATTCTCTTTCACGACTGTGTAGGCCACACACACCATTTAAATACTACTCAGTAGTCAACTATTGTGACCATGTAGACTATTAATGTTGTATAATCCATTGTTTAGCTTGTTTAAAAGGCTATGTAATCAAACTAATTGCTAAACAAAGGGTGCCTAACTTTTTAGCGTTTACCATTTAGCCATTTAGACTAACATCACAACCAAGAGTGATGCACTAAATAGCCAAAGCAAGCTCTCACACACCACTGAAGCACGTTTGAGAAGAGAGGGTTGTCGGGGTTCGAAAGTTTAGCCTAGACCTATTCTCAAATGTGTCCAACTCTCAAACACACAACCCTCTCTTCTCAAACATGCTAGGTCACATAGTAAAAAGAAGCCACTAACCCTAGGACATGTAGAGGAAAGCCACACAGAAGCACTTGCTGAAAGGTCAATCGAAAATGATGCAAAATGAGATAACTCACCCCATTAGCACGCACCGGATGGTTCGGTGTGCTAACACCAGACGGTATGGTGTGGAAGCACCAAAAGGTCCAGTGTGCACAAGCTGCCAAGGCAAGAGACAGCCAGGTGTACATGCACTAGATGGTCCAACAGTACAACCGGACAGTCCAAGGGAAATCGTCGGATGAACTGGGCAGAGGGAATTGCCAACACTCAACGACCACTGGACAGTCTGGTGGTTGAACACCGGATGGTCTGATATACACACACACCCCTGGGGTGGTTGGACCTTGGTTTCTTCACCCACACGCTGCAAAACTCACCGAAGGGTACACACCGAATGTCTGGTGTACACAGAAAATGCGCCCGAGCACAGGGCGAATAAATCAGCCGGCAAATCCACAAAGCTCAAATCAAATCTTGCACATATGATCTCCGAACCTCACCAAACTTTGTGTGGATGTTGTCTAGGCCATGGAGAAACCATTCCTAACAGATCGCAACCAAAAACCTTGGGATTCTCAATGGATTTGACTATCCAAGAGGTAAAGACTTAGGGCAAGAACGAAAGATTTCAGGGCTGCTCATGGAACCAAAGATTTAGCACACGAAAACCACAATCTGTCCACTTCCTAGCAGTCCAAAATGCCGATAGTAGAAGGACTCAAATTTGGCCAAAGCACAAACACTCAAAAAGCCAAGGATTGAGCCCAAAAACCACTTAGAAGGGGGTTGGGAAAAAGCACACAAGAGCTGGACGAAACCACATCTATAAATGGCCCAAAGGGGTCTCAAGATTTAGATTACAAAGATGTATCTTGTGCCCAAGTTACCACCCACTTCTAGTGGAGGCAAGATCACTCAAACCTGTCTAATCTTGATGCTCTTGCTTGGTGACGAAAATGGCCGCTTAGCTATCCCTAAGCAAACCCTAAAACTAGACAAGAGAACTGCAAATGATAGCCCCCCTCTCTTATTTATACTATAGACTCAATTCTAGGTAGTTTTGCAAACTACCCCCCTAAGATACACTCTTACACTAAGAATGCTCGTTGGGGCTAGAATAGACTACTGGTAACTTGGATGGACCAACATGATGGAGTCCTAATCTTCTTCGCCTCGAAAGCAATCTCCCGATGTCCTTCACATATCCATTAGTCCGTTCCTTTGGATAACTCCAGTTTTTGCGAAACCAGCAACCAACCCTGGTTTTGACCGTGGAACCAGGAAATGATCTTGGGACCCGATTTTGACACTCGAACCGGGAAAAGAATAGTTGGGCTTATTTTCTTGAGTGATTTTATGGCTTAAGACACCATCCTGGGCCCAGGGTCACACATATGGGTGGGGCCTAACTCAAACCTCAACCTAAGCCACTCGCCAGTTCACTCGGCAGGGATATTGTCATGCCAAGTCCACTCTGGCACCACCTCTCAGTACACTCAAGAGGTATTTCCTCCAGGTCACACTTAGGAGGTGCTTGCTAGTCCATCAGCAAGTCTTTGGTAATGGACAAACGCTCATCACAGCCAGGATGAAAGACTAGACTCGATACACATTCCCCAAATTGCCTGTTGTGATGGCTTGTATTCCATATGAGCTAACTAGCCGTATGAACCAAGATTATCAGAACTATCACTCACCAGACAATCCGATCCAAGTACCTTGACATACATGGCACCGTCTAGTTATTGTACATTTTGAACCAGCCCTTATGGTTGCCTTATGCAAAGAGATAATGAAGAGAGAATATGGAATGATAGGAGAGAGAGGGGTGAATAGATAAGGGCGCAGAAGGCGGGTGACACGTGCAAAAATAATAATTGCAGCGTGCACTGCACCGATTGCTTCGAAATTTTCAGATTGGTTTCAAAAGCCAGATGGTCTTAGAAACTGACTCGTAAAGCCTTCATATTTATAGAAGCGATCGAAAACACAAACCGTCTTGGAAATCGATTTCCGTAGAAAAACACCTTAAACACAGACCTATCTAGGAACATATCTTTTTCAGCTACCCATTTCCCCCCTAGCTAATAAAAATAAAACTGCGGTGCAGTTAAATTTCATTTTCAATTTTCCATAGTAGCTTAGCGTGTATCCCTACCGATCGATAACTGTTACCCATATTCGCGTGGTGCGTTGTTGTGCATTCCATAAATCTGCGTAGTTTTAAATTCCGTGCACGACGCCCTTACAGACCCCATGAGGAACACGGCCACAAAAGAGAGGCCAAGTAGTCAGAGTGGAGTACACCAGGTACTAATAGTACAACAGAGGGAGCTCGCTCGCTTTTCCAAAAGGAAAGCTAAACTGAGGGCAGCTGGACAACCCCAGCCGTTCTTTGCTGCCCCTCCGATCCAGATAAAAAGGAGCAGCAAAATTTAATCAAACCAACGGCTGGGATCGCTTTTAAACGCATTACGCAACCATGGAACCATGGTAAAAAAAACAAAGTCCAAGCATGCAAGCTGTTCTCAGGCGGCAGCCATGCCATGCATCTGTGCTTATGTAATGTGACACTTCACTAATTATTGGTACAGAATAAAGGGTATTTTGGATTGAGCAGTATACCCGGAGGTAAGGTTTTTTGGTTTTTTCATCGTTAAGTGCTGGAGGAAAGCATGGAAAAAATAGGTTATGTGTTTTTGAAGGCTTTGAAAATTATGGGAACAAGCAAGGCCAACGACGTGTTCAAGCTAGCCAGTAACGGAGCCGCACACACAGCTATCCAGCAGTTCTCGTCCAGGCTCCAGCAAGCTGCTTGTGCCCGGCACACTTCTTGAGGGCCACGCACGCAAGTAACCGCGTCCGTCCCTGGCCTGTGCCTTGATAACTGTTGTTCTTATTACGTGTTTACACACTTTGCAAGATCGAGATAATCTCGAAAGAACTTATCTCATGCTGTGTGATAATAAGCCATTCAGTTATGTGAAGTTTATATTTAGCTGTCGTCACGCAAAGAAAATGCGGCGGACGCAACAGCATGAAGGCAAAAAAAAAAAATTACCGTACCGCTAACTAATTTACATTCATTCTCACATCTGATCGAGATCGAAGTGGGTTGTTAAGGACTGGCGGTCACAGGGCCGTCCATTATTTGAGAAATTCTAAAGAAATGTGCCCTTAACCCCTGGCCTTCCATTCCCTGTAGCTCTAAGGGCGCTCCTATATACATTGCTTATCTAGATCCTACCTAGGACAGGAAGTTGCTGTGAACAACAACAATTTCACAATCCTGTGCAGTGAGCTAGCAATGGATGAATTGTACAAAAAAAGAAACATAGTGTGTGGCACTTTCTGTCATGCTGAGGGTTATCTTGATTCCTAGCTAGCTTATTCAATCTCATGGCTGTTGTTGATGAGGACCAAAGGTTGAGTGTGTGCTATTGGTGTCCAGGGTCACGCACCATAAGGCATGCATGTGTGCCTTTTCGGCTGGAGCTTCCTTCTCCCTGCTAGCCCTATATAAACCCCCTTCCAATGTCTCTGCAACCATCAAGCTTCCAGGCAAGCAACTCAGGTGGTAGCTGCCATCTCCTCTCTTCTTCCATCTAGAAGAGAGAGCTGGGGCAATATCATCAGGTGCTCATTAATTACCATCCAAGCTAGCCAGCTGATCGACAAATACACTTCTAGTTCTCCACCTAAACGCTCATACAAATTAAAGCGAAGATCTTCCAATGGCTGGCCTCTCTCTTCAGCATCCTCTGGCCTTCGCCTTCGGCCTCCTCGGTATATTATCGTCTCTCAGCTGGAGATCACGCTCTTTTTTTTTTACTTCATTTTACTGTTGCTGTGGCTCTTTTTTATTCTTTTATTTTGCTCTAGCTGGGAAAAATGACCAGCTACTAGGTACGCATGAAACTAAGGATCCTAGGTAGTTGCGATGGGGCCATACCCAAATAAGTGCTTTTGCCAAAATAAGGTTTCTCTTGTTACAGCATACTACTCCACTAATTGTCCTTCCCTCCCATGCATGTTGTTGTTTTTACCACCAATTAAACATGCAGTGCTATCATAATAAGCATCCAATTATAATTCATGAGTTTGGTTTATTGTTAGAGAGGGGGGTGGTATATGCATGCACTGAATATGGTGGCTAGCTGTCCATTTAGGCAGAAAGACAAAAAGAGAAAGAAAAACAAAGAAATTAATGGGGAGCAGGCTCCATCCAGTATCTTTGCCTGCCTGTGGTGTAGCGTGACATCACACAAAGCGTGCAAAGGGCCCAATCGCTGTCGAAATTTAAGCAGGAACATCGTCGTTGCAACTTACCTGCACGTGCCACGGCAAATACAGTGATCAGCAAGCTAGCTAGCTCCTCAGAATTCTGATGCCCCCTTTGGTTTGGTCTATTTGCTGCAGGCAACATCATCTCTTTCATGACGTACCTGGCCCCACTGTAAGTCTCTCTCTCTCTCTCTCCCTGTCTCTGAGTTGAATTAACCAATCTATCTTGGCATGCATCTCTGACTGTGTGCTCTGACGGACGTGACGTCAATGGTTGCGCATGCATGGCACAGGCCGACGTTCTACCGGATCTACAAGAACAAGTCGACGGAGGGTTTCCAGTCGGTGCCGTACGTGGTGGCGCTGTTCAGCGCGATGCTGTGGATCTACTACGCGCTGCTCAAGTCGGACGAGTTCCTGCTCATCACCATCAACTCCGCCGGCTGCGTCATCGAGACCCTCTACATCGTCGTCTACCTCGCCTACGCGCCCAAGAAGGCCAGGCTGTTCACGGCCAAGATCCTCCTGCTCCTCAACGTCGGCGTCTTCGGACTCATCCTCCTCCTCACGCTGCTCCTCGCCGCCGGCCAGAACCGCGTCGTCCTCCTCGGCTGGGTCTGCGTCGGCTTCTCCGTCAGCGTCTTCGTCGCGCCGCTCACCATCATCGTGCGTATATATACCTAACGACGACATCTAGAGCTATAGCTATCTACTAGTTCGTGTGCATCCATGAGTGCCTCTCTTTCAAGCTAATTAACACGCCCAACGTCGATCGATCCATGGTGATTGCAGCGTCAGGTGGTGCGCACCCGTAGCGTGGAGTTCATGCCCTTCTCCCTGTCCCTCTCTCTCACCGTCTCCGCCATCGTCTGGTTCCTCTACGGCCTGCTCATCAAGGACAAATACGTTGCCGTAAGCAGCTTCTTCTCGTTAATTCCTCCATAGCCGCCTAGCTGATATGCTTAGCTTGGTTTCAACCAAGCAGACAATGATCACTGGCTAATAACACCGGCCTGGTGCGTGCTTAACTTGTTGCAGCTGCCAAACGTGCTGGGCTTCACCTTCGGCGTCATCCAGATGGGCCTGTACGCGCTCTACTGCAAGGCCACGCCCCGGGTGCCGGCCAAGGAGGTGGCCGACGACGGCAAGGAGGCGTCGTCGGTGGACAACGCCTTCAAGGTGGCCGAGCATGTTGTGACCATCGCCAAGATGAATGCGCCTGCCGCGGAGCTCAAGGCCCCGCTGCCGCCCACGGAGGAGACCATGGCGAAGCAGGAGAACGACAAGGCGGCAGCGGTGGTGGCGGCCAAGGAGGAGGACCTTGAGGGCAAGGTGGCCACCATGGGAAGCAACGCTGACCTGCAGGTCTAGATGGGTTCATACATGTGTATCCAGGGTCATAATCAAGGCTGCACGCTTCGTGCCTACTACGTACGCGAAGTGGCTGCGGCCATGCCATGCGTGTGCTGCGCAGTTGCACGCACATAATCCATGAGCTATGGAAGGGACCAAGACGAGAGAACGAGAGAGGGGCTAAGTCTCGGCCGGGGTCCTAGTTTCCGTCTGCTGCTGCTGTCATTTGATTCCGTTCTCCTCCGTGTATTGATTCTAGCTTTGTTATTGTGATTGCAATTAATAATACTCCCAGTTATTCGTTTTGATTAACATGTGTCCGATCCATCCATCGCCTTTTTATGTGATGCAAGCAGTGCAAAACCCGTGCCAAAGTAACCTACTATACTGGACCCGTGCTAGCAGGCCCGCTTGCATCCCACGACATGGTTCTATTGAAGATTCATTTTTATGCTAGGCGGTTCATGAATTACTTAAAGTTTCTTTTCTTTATTCTCCCACGAAACACAGTCTAGATGAGTAAGCTCGAATACCCTCATGCATAATACGTATCACCCCTATAAATGTAAGGATCATCCATGCACTCTAAGAAAATGAGTCGTTAGATCCTGAGATTCAGAAAAGGACTACAAGTACTCAAATACCCTTTTTGAATAAATATATCAAGGGAAACGTGATCACTAATGCTATGTTTCAATTTGAACCTAGGTGGATAGACCTATACCTAACCAACCGACCTATGCTTTTACGGTTTCACTATGTTGCACGCGTGTGCTTTCAACTCGGCACGCAGTTTCAATATGTTTTGCGCACATGCGTTTCAAGTTCATATCGCAGTTTCATTACATTTCACACACTTGTGTTTGTGTCTTTTCTACTCGTATCATTTTTTCATTATGTTTCACTCACATGTGTTTTCCGATTCGGTTCATAGTTTTCTCAAGATCTGCAAAAATTCTGGAAGCAAGCAATCCGGCCAGCTAGCTCAGGTCATATAGGGTGGTACAAAAGTGCACTAATTCCAACGAGAATGCTTTTGGTACATAACATGTCTGCACTACTTCCACCCTTTGTGCATTTCTTGCGGCGCTAAAACTTCGTACTACTAGCCTTTTCAGAATTTGTCGTACATGTGCAACTTGTCCTCAGGAGTCGCATGACCATCTCGGAGTTTAGAAGACATTTTTGTTTTTGTCATGCAAATCTATATAACCAGTATAAGTGAAGCTCATTAACAATCGTTAATTTTATTTCTCTCAACGTACGAGCTATCCAAATCTTATATGAGTCCACTAAAAATATGTTTGGAATACATGAATTTCATAGCAAAAATTTCACAGAAAATAGTACAATTTTAAAAAAAACCACAGGAAAAAAAAAACTTTTCTTTGTTCTAAACATGCCATGTGCCCTAAGTTAGAAGCCACATCAACATTCACTAAGTTAATGTCTTTATCGATCTTCTATGAATAATGGCATCCATGCATGCACCTATTAATTTATAACTACCATGCAAAAAAAATTTATTTTCAAGATGCAAAAATACGAAGGATCGAACATTTAAAAGCTGATCTACCTTAGTTAATATAAACATGCTACAAAATACGGTGTCTACCAAAGTAGTATTTCCTAAAATTTTATACCAAAAATTAGTTTAAGAATTTCCATAAACAAATTTTAACTTCAAATTAATTTAATGATTTCCGCAGCATCGCGTGGATAAATTTGCACACTTCACATGCATGTCCACGTTAACTACCTATCCATGCCTTTCCTATCTCTTAACACCCCTTAGCGGCATCTCGAGGACATCGAGTCCGGTGGTGAACGTGGAACCAACCAAGTAATAATAAGAAATCCTTCAACATTTTTAATAGTATGTATAAGCTGCTTTTTCCATCTAGTACATCATATACTTTGGCCTTTGGCTAGCTTATCGACATCATATGGCAACAATCGCCGTGCTTTTCCCTTTTGGCTCACTTGCTAGGACTACCCAAGTCTGTTGTAACTCAGGTGCCCATCTGACGTGTCACCCCCCCCCCCACTTCTCCAGGATTTGTCGCTTTCAACGTGGATAGACACCTAATTAAAGAAATAGTGGTTGGCCCCCTTGGATCCAATTCAAAATCAAGCTATGCAGCAGCACAGCCTTCCTAATTTCTTTTATAGAGCAAGGTCTCAAGGAGCAAATCAACACCGCTAGTTTCATTAGTGTCTTGATTAAACGTGTTGTCACCATAAAACCAACCTCAACTTAAACTCGCGAGGGTTTTAAAAGCAAATTTGCTTCTTGTTTTTTACTAACAGATATACGCACTTTTCTATATATAGAGAAAATGCATCAGTGTCTAGGGCGCGGGGGATTCAGTAAACTGCACCGGTTCTAGATGGAGTTCACGAAACAGCGCTTGGAGTTTGTCTAGCGACCTCATTTTCCCTATAAAATGGAGGAGGAATTAGTTCATTTTTCTCCTCAATTTCCTCCGTTCCATAGAAAAAATGAAATTGCCAAAAGGTAGGTATTGAAATATGAGAATCCAGAGCACCGGCGGCATGCCAACAAGTCACAAAACAGCAGGAATTCTCATTTCCTCTCTCTTTCAATTATTTCCTTCCTCTTGATGAAAAACCAAAAGACCGAATTGCCCTTTGTGCTTCTCATCTCACTCCCCAACTGAACTCCATCTGCACACACGTATACTCAACTCTACAATAGTATATGTACGAGTATTTACAAACAACCTAGCGGCTGCTAATCACATCGACCGCCGAAACAAGATCAGGTGAGAGTGGCGACGTGAAGGGTATTGACAACACAGGTGGTTCGCCGGTCACACTGCTGGAGAACAAGCCACAAGTTCCGGTTGGTAACCCCTTCAGTTCCGTATTCTTGACTGAGACTATGAGAGTGGGACTAAATCTCTCAACCCTTAGTCTCGGTTGCATGGCTTGGGACTACAAGATCCTTTAGTCCAGGTCAGAAACAAAAGCCGGGACTAAACTTGCTTCCTCGTGTCAGCAACCTACATGGTTGCGCACACCTATAGTACCGGTCGGTGCTATAAACCGGGACTAAAGGTAGAGCGGCATACACGTGGCTGCGACACATTAGTCCCAGTCTGTAGAAAAAACCGAGACTAAACTTGCTTCTCCCTCATCAGCAACCCACGTGGCTGCGCACCCTACGGTACCGGTCGGTGCTATCAACCGGGACTAAAGATCAGGCGCCACTTTAGTCTCGATTTTCATTACCAACCGGGACTAAATCCTCAGCGCCCAATTACACACATATATATATATGTATATTTAAATCTACCGGGCATATTTAAATGCATTATATATGTATGTAAATGTATATATATTGGGTATAAGTAAAGGCAATACATTGTAGAATCTTTCTGACTACACAACTAACTAGGAAATATATATACATATCTACACAACTAAGTACAAAATATATATAATGTCCTAACAATATTCTTTTTGAAGAACAAGAAATGTCCTTCTACCACTCTCTGAACAAGCTTACACTAAGCTACTACAGTTATTGCTGGACCTCCTTAATGAGAGTGTTTTGAAGACCACCAATCAGTTGTATTTCCAAGGTTAGACAATCTATAATCTCTTCTCCTTTCAGTTATTTCTAGGCGTTTGGTTCTTTTGCTGCTAGTGGCGGTGATTTGTACTCTGTAAGTGATTCCATGTGCGCCTTAATCACGTGGTACGTAATCAGGTGGTGGCGGAAACTCTTCTCCGGTGTCATAAAACTCTCCGGTTTCGTGGATGATCTGGTCGTTTATGAACTCCATAAGAGCTTCTTGGACTGCCTTGATATTGTCTTCAGGGAGGAGTATATTGCTCATTTCTAGCATCTATCATTTGATAAAAAAAAACAATCAATAACATACTAAATCAGAATGCTAAGACAAAAATATTGAGATTGTGGCCGATGTTTACAAACACTCATATCACGTTGTGCCACATGAGTGTGCATGAAGTCACAAACATAGTATCCACATACATTGGTACCTTGAGCTTATCTATAACACCGAAAGATAAAAAGTTAGTACACATTATTGGCAAAAAAGATACAACATGCATGCGGTTATGCATTCATACCGGAAAGTTTGGTTTAAGCGTAAGTTCTTCTCTAAGGCCTTGTTGGATTTTGCGTAGTTCTCTCCATGCACTGCACATGAAAAGGAACGACAAAGTTGAGATGATGAAATGCCATTAATATATATTAGATAGCTGAGATGAAACGACATGAGTTACTCTTTAAGGACGTCCATGACTTCTCCGTAGTCAGAGGTTGGCTTTCTCATGGAGTCAAGCACGTTAATAACTCCATTTTTCATTTGTATTATAAGCAGTATCCAGTGGAAGCTGAACAATTAAACATAGAGAGCATATTAAACGAAACAAGTATAAATGGAAAACGTAAGACGCGTACGAGATAATAGACACTAACCCCCAGTTGTAAGGTAGAAGTATGTATTGTTTGAGATGTTGGTTGATAAAAAACTTTACAACCCACGCCGTTACTTCCTCACGATGGTCGAGTATGGTCTTCTAGTTAATAGCAACAGGGTCCATGAAGCCCACATCATGAATCCCCTCGTTACGGCAAAATTGGATCTCCATCCTGCAATCGGTGCAAAGTATGTGTGAGGATGACACAAAAATGATGAATGTATAGACGATGGCTAAGGAGAGATGCATGAAAGCACACTTACAGAACCCAACAGCTGACGAGGGCAATGTCGAGGGCGCCTTGATGGTATATCTCATAAATATCTTTGATCTCCAGATACAACATATCAACGCCATTGAAGTAGTATTCGCCTTTCACACGCACAGTAATAAGGTAGTCCGAATCAGTTGCTGATTTGTTTATGTACCAGGCATGGAATCTACGCATTTGTGTTGGTAGATACTTGACAAGATCTGGATTGACTAGTGGCTTTCCAGGCTCAAATTTCCAAACTTCTTCTGCAGCCGGAATTTCTTCCTCCCCCAGCCACTGTGCAACTGTAAGGCCTGCTTCTTTGGATGCCCTCTCCAGATCTTCTTGGGGCAAGTCAAGAGTGCCTTGTTGTCCACGCTGAATCGCCTCGTCATTCTTCTTATGACGCTTCTGTGCACAAGTTTTCCTCAATGTGCGATCAAAGTTTGTTACAACTTTTTTCTTGCCACCTTGGCTCATTCTAAGAAAGAAGGCGGCCACAGCCCGATCTGCTGATGTTTTTTTTCGGAGGACTTCTCTTCCTGAATATTTGTCTATTGCACTCCTCTTGCACATGAGCATCCAACTCCTCTTGAGTCTTGTCATAAACATGCTTCTATTGTGTCATCTTAACTGAGGAGTTGCTTGTCTGTTGTGACTTGCTCTGACTCTTTTGTTGTCCTATCAATCGAGGTGGTGCACCTGAGGAGGCCTTCTTTGGAGGGGCATTCTTAGTACTATGTGTATGTACTTGTGAGTGGCTTCTGCATGGAGGTGAGGGGGTCTTCTTTGGAGGTGGTGCACCTGAGGGGGCCTTCTTTGGAGGGGCATTTTTACTACTGCATGAATGTACTGTTGAGGGGCTTCTATGTGGAGGTGATGGCCTCTTCTTTGGAGGTGGTGCACCTAAGAGGCCCTTCTTTGGAGGGGCATTCTTACTACTGCAAGGATGTACTAGTGAGGGGCTTCTACGTTGAGGTGAGAGGCTCTTCTTTGGAGGTGGTGCACCTGACGGGCCTTCTATGGAGGGGCATTCTTACTACTGCGTGGACTCCCTAGTGAGGGGCTTCTGTGTGGAGGTGGTGGTGGGTTACTGCGTGGAGGTGAGGGGCTCTTCTTTGGAGGTGAGGGTCTTCCATGTGGAGAGCCTAGTGGTGAAGGAGCCCCACCTGCAGTCATGTCTTGGGTTCACCTCTAATTACAATTAACGCTTTGTTCCATAGAATGAATCCGTGTAGAGCATCTAAAAGTCGTGTTGCTCCATCACCGCCTAGGATTGGGATCTCTAAGTCTCCAAACCCTTCGCACACTTTCTCCACGCTGACAACCGAATACCCTTTTGGAATCTCTTCACCGTGGTGTTTCTGATCTGGCTTAGGAGGTAAAGCCATACCATAAGCCACCCTAGTGGTCAAGTTCATCACTGCTATATGAAGCTCACAGCTCGTTTGATGTTGGATCTCATCCATGGGGTATCTCTAATCAGGGAGCTCCGTGGAAGCATAGCTACTTCCATGTACTCTTGTACGGCCCGAGTAGTTGAGGATAAGCATGTCGGCAGTAGGAGGAGGCGGCAGTAACCCTTGCATCCTTATGGAGTCTATTGCAGCTACCACTTGCCATGAAACCTCATTGGTAATAGATGCTTTGGTTTGAGCTAGCTCATTTTCCAAGTTACGCACCCTTGCCTCTTGTATGGCCTTGCTTCTGTGTCAACTTCTATATGTCTCTGCATCCATAGCAAAAGTATACTTCCATGGCATATTTCTGTATCCTCTTGTACATCCTGGGTGCTCTGGGTTCTAGAGGACAAGAGTTAGCTCATCCTTCTCCCTGTCGAGGATGAATTCACCTCTTGCTGACTTCTCGACGGCTTCAACCAACTTCTCTGTCACCTCTTTTGCCTTGTCGTCCTTGTAGACTAGGCTACCATCTTCTGCAAGGCTTCCTGCATGGCCATAGTACCAGCGCTTCAAGCGTCCTGACCAGCCATGTGTCGCCGGGGTGATACCTTTACGCACGAGTTCTACTTCCATGATGGCCCACCCCACAGCACGTCCTTTGTAACCACCCAGGCCGAGCCTGTGGTGATATTCCTTTTTTTGAGCACTCGCCTTGTTCTTGGCCGAAAGTGCAATTGCCTCTTCCGATTCCTTGTAACTTATGAACTCTTCCCAGTGTCCCCTGTGCTTTGGGAACTTGTTAAAGTCGGGCACCTTCCCATTCGTTTTGAAGCCTTCATATAGTTTCTTCTTATGGGAACGAAAAAGCTCCCCCATCTTCTTTAAGGTCCAATCTTCAACCTTTTCCTGATGCTCTTGAGGGATGTTAAACTAACACTTCATAGAGTCCCATAACATGGCCTTTTGACTTTTTGGAACTGCGTGTGGATCATCGGTAAAACTGGGCCTCCATGTCTACAAGCTGATGGGCATGTGATCCCTAACGAGATAGCCAGAGTAGTTCACAAACTTAGTTGCAGATTCTGCCGGTCCAAGTGGTTGCCCATCTCCTCCCACTTCATCGATAACAAACCTCCCCTCAAAGTTCTTCTAGCCAGTTGGACCTCTGTGCTTTGATTTCGTCTTTGAACCAGAGGTGGATTGCTAACAAACACAAGAAACCAAAACAAAATTATTACTACACACGAATGTTCAGTTCACGAATAAGGTGACAACATCGATAAAAAAATTTTACGTCATGACGAGCACCGGTGTCTTTGTTTGTATTATCAGGAGCACCGGTGTCTCCGTTTACATTGTCCGGAGGGCCAATGTCTTCACCCTCAAGGTTGAGGTACGCATTGGTGTCGTGGCTAGCATTTTCTTTGGCTTCCATGCCGTCTCTAATCATTTGTTACAGTACGAACTCATCGTCACGATTGTCCATTTTTCTACTTTGCATTTCCATATAAATTGTTTTCCATAAATCACATTTACATATAGATTTACATAAATAATAGTCACATTTACATATGGATTGCAATAAAAGATAAATAATGAACAAAGGGATAATGACAACTTATAATTACTAAAACATATAATTGCACAAATATGTAGAGAATGAGGGTTGGTCAAAGGTTAAATGTAGGAGGGGGAGAAACAAAGGAGAAAATGAAAGGTATCTTTTGGAACATTAGAGGTTTAGGAAAAATTGGTAGAATCCCTACTGTAGTGAGTAGGATTAGAGATAGTCATGTAGATATAGTAGGTATTGTTGAGACCAAAAAGGAGTCATTGAAATCCCTAACAGGGTATGTAGAGTTTGATTGGTGTTACCTTCCTGCCAAAGGTTCAGCTGGAGGCATTTTGGTAGGGCGTTTAGAGTCAGGACGTTTAGAAGGATGGTGAGAGGGTGGGCTGCCAATGAAGTGGCCAAGTTAAATAAGGAAAAGTGGAGTCATATAGCAGAGGTTTGCCTCTCAAGTATCTAGGTGTTCCACTACACCATGAGAAATTATCTACAAAAGATTTACAACCTTTAGTGGACAAAATTTTGAAGCGACTGGCAGGTTGGAGAGGTAGATTGCTTTCTCATGCTACTAGGCTAGGCTAGTTTTGATAAAACTTTGAACTGAACTAGTTATAAACTCCGAATGCTGTAAACTTGGCTTGCCTTTTGGCTCTGTTAAAAGGCAGGGGCATGGCCCTATGATTCTAAAAAAACAATTGCACAAATACATAGCAGCACATTATATAAATAGATTGTATAAATAATTAATAATACATATTTTGGAGGCGACGGCCGGGTGGGGGGCTAGGGAGGCCGTGGGTGCAGCAGCAGTGAGGATAGGGAGGCCGGTGATGCGCATGGCCACGTGAGGCTAGAGAAGCGGTGGCGGCGCGGGGAAGAAGATGGGCAATGCATACCTGGGAAGCGGCAGCAGCGCGGGGAAGAAGATGGGCAATGCATACCTACGGGGATGGAGATGGTGGCCGGGGACGACGATGGAGGAGGCAAGCACGGCGACGGCGCGACGCGGCGGGGACGGCGACGACGACGGCGCGGCGGGGACGGCGAGGCGACGACGGTCAGGGGCGCGGTGACGAGGCCAAGGGGACGAAATCAAACACGAAATGAGTGAAAATGTGCGCGCGAATCTAAGTTCCAAGAAATGCTAACTGGTGTGAAGGGACTTAGTCCCGAGTTGTAAAAGCAGCCGGGGCTAATCATATCTAGACCCAGTTTTATTTACCGACCGGGACTAAATGTCCTGGTATTTAGTCCCGGTCGGTAAAAGCAGCCGGGACTAAACCGTACATAGTCCCAGTTTTAGCTACCAACCGGGACTAAATGTCCTGCCACTGCGGGCACTCTAGGACATTTAGTCCCTAGGGTTTGGACATTTAGTCCCGGTTGTATTTAGAAACCGGGTCTAAATATCATAGGGCCTTGGTATATTAAGTAGGAAAACAACTATCATTTAGTATTCAACAGTAGGAATGGACCTGGCTTGCTCCGATCTAACTAGTAAGAAGAAAATAACTGTTACATTAGAATTCTCTAGATGAAATTAGTTTAATCATTACAACTCATATTGGAACAGTAATATAGTTCCTCTTTACAAGTGTCCTTTCATTATGATCGCTACGCAAGTAAGGAGCTTCCTCACTAGCTAACAATGCACTTGTATCTACTTGTACTGAGAATGGAGGAATGTCATCGAGCTTATTGTAATCTTCTTCGTCTTTGACCTCGTCAATTCCCACTATCTTTCTTTTGCCTGAAAGAACTATGTGTCGCCTTGGCTCATCAATGGATTGAACATTGTGCTTTGCTAACCTCTTCTTGGATATTGTAGACATGTCCTTCACATAAAAAACTTGAGCGACATCATGTGCTAGGATGAAAGGTTCGTCTCTATATCCAATATTGTTCAGGTCAACGGTTGTCATACAATAGTCCAGATCAACCATGACACCTCCGTTTAACTTCACCCATTGGCATCGAAATAGAGGGATCCTCATGTACGTGCCATACTCCAGCTCCCATATTTCCTCTATGCGGCCATAGTATGTCTCCTTGTTTCCATCGTTGTCTATGGCATCAATCCGGACACCACTATTTTGGTTGGTGCTCTTTCTATCTTGTGCTATTGTGTAAAAAGTATACCCATTTATCTCGTACCCCTAGAATGTCACGATATCTGAGGATGGACCCCTAGCCAAACATGCTAGTTGATTCTCAATATCCTCATCGCGCATGAGATGGAGTTGTCACCATCCTATGAAACCGTCGATGTGCTGACATGTTATTCAGGCCTCAGACTTCCCTGGGTGCTTAGAAGCAAGACGCTTCTTGTGCTCCTCAATATACAGAGCCACCATAGAAGACTGTTGCAAAACAGTTGAATGTGCCTTATCGAATGAAGAGTTGTCATTAGTCTGGATCACTTTCCTTCCCAATGTGCCCTTCCCCGCTAATCTTCCATCATGTCGTGGTAAAGGAACACCTATTGGCCTAAGTTCGTCAATATAATCTGTGCAAAACTCAATAACCTCCTCTGTCCCGTAACCTTTAGTGGTGCATCCTTTAGGGCTAGACCGTTTACGAACATACTTCTTTAAAACTGACATGTACCTCTCGAAAGGGAACATATTGTGAAGAAAAACCGGCCTGAGAATGCCGATCTCTTTGAGAATATGCAGCAGGAGATGAGTCATAATGTCAAAGAACGATGGAGGAAATATTAGCTCCAAACTGACATGACATACGGCAACGTCATTCTGTAGTGTTTGTAAACTGCGAGGGTCGATTGCCTTCTGTGATATTGCATTAAGGAATGCACATAACTTTGTGATTGTTTTCCTAACATTCTCTGGTAGAACACCCCTCAGAAACAACCGGTACCAACTGTGTCATCAGCACGTGGTAGTCATGCGACTTTATGTGTACAAATTTCCTTTCCTACATATTTATGAGCCTCTTAACATTAGATGAGTAGCCTGCTGGGACCTTTATACTATTCAAGCATTCGAACATGCTATCCTTTTCTTTTTTGCTAAGAGTGTAGCTAGCAGGAACCAAGTCTCGGTGTGATTCTAGTGTATCTTTGTCCTTCCTATAAGTTCCCAGGGAACCCAATAGGTTCAAAAAAGGTTCTTTGTGAGGTGCATCACATCAATCGTGTGGCGAACATCTAATACTTCCCAATATGGTAGGTCCCAAAATAATGACTTCTTCCACATGGGTGCCTTTCCATCTTCGTCAGAACAGGTTGGCTACCAGATCCCTTCCCAAAGACTACCCTGAGGTTCTTCACCATTTCGAATACCATTTTCCCATCACGGTGAATCGGCTTATTACGATGGTCTGCTTAAGCGTAGTGCTTACCTTTCTTCCTTAGCAGGTGTTTGGACAAAAGGAATCGATGATTTCCCATGTAAACAACCTTCCTACAATGCTTCAAATACATACTGTCAGTCTCATCTAAGCAATGGGTGCATGCCCTAAATCCTTTGTTCGATTGTCCTGACAGGTTTCGACAGTGAAGGCCAGTCGTTGATGGTGACGAACAGCATTGCATGCAGATCAAAATCTTCCTGTCTGTACTTATCCCACATACGAACACCAGTAGTCCACAACTCTAGGAGTTCCTCAACCAATGGTTGTAGGTACACATCGATATCGTTGATGAGTTGCTTTGGACCTTGGATAAGTGCCGGCATCATAATGAACTTCCTCTTTAAGCATGGACATGGAGGTAGGTTGTACATACATAGAGTCACAGGCCATGTGCTATGACTACTGCTCATCTCACTAAAAGGATTCATGCCATCAGTGCTTAAGCCAAACCTTATGTTCCTTGCATCCTTTGCAAACTGCGGGTACATTCTGTCTACTTTTCTCCAGTGCGATCCATCAGCGGGGTGCCATAACATATCATCTTCCTTGCAGTCTTCTTTGTGCCAACGCACCATTTTTGTGTGCTCCTTATTTTGAAACAAACGCTTCAGTCATGGTATTATAGGGAAGTACCACATAACCTTAGCTAGGACTCTCTTCCTTGGAGGCTCCCCCTCAACATCACCGGAGTCATTTCGCCTTATCTTATAACATGAAGTATTGCACACCGTACAAGCTTCCAAATCCTCGAGCTCCTTACCACGATAGAGTATATAGTCATTTGGACACGCATGTATCTTTTGCACTTCCAAACCTATAGGGCATATGACCTCTTTTGCTTCGTATGTGGTATCAGGCAACTTGTTACCCTACTGGAAGAAACTCTTTAATGAGCTTTAATAATTGAGTAAACACCTTGTCCGATATACCATTTGCTGCCTTCCATTGCAATAGTTCCAACGTGCTACGCAACTTCTTGTGGCCCCCTTTACAATCTGGGTACAACGAAGTTTTATGATCCTCCATCATGCACTCCAACTTATTCCTGACATTGTCAGTTGCCACAGTACTTCTCTGCAGCCTGCAACATTTCACCTAGAGCATCAGTATCTTCAATATCTTCAACATCTTCAGCATCATCTATCGTAGTATCTGCAAAGAAAGGATGCTCTGCATAGTCTAGATTGTGAACTCTTCTTCATCGTCTTCCAGCATAACACATGTTTCTCCATGCTTTGTCCAACGCACAAAGTTTGGCATGAAACCCCTTTTCATCAAGTGCATTTGAATATCTCTTGATGAGGAATACTCTTTCTGGTTCTTACAATCTATGCATGGACAACGAATAAAACCAGAGTCCATGTGCCTCTTAGCGGTACTAAGAAATTGGTGCACACCAGCAATAAATTCTTCTGAGCGCCGGTCCGCACTGTAAATCCATTATCTATTCATCTGCAGGATTTTTATAAAACCAAATCAATAATTTTTGTCATAAAAAAATGTTTCCTATCTCTCCACGTGCTATCCCCATTAGTATCTTGTCTATCTCTCTATGATCTCTCCATTCAAGAACATGTATCTATTTCGAAGAAGCCACAAAATGTACATAGAGAAAAAAAGCAAGAAGCTATCATAACTAAAGTAAAATGTGATAAGAGTAATAAGTGCCTAACCTTGTAGAACTCTTGGATGGGTGAAATCTTGTAAATATTGAGCATAAAAATTGGACAGCACCTCCTTAGAGGAAAGAAAAGTTGGCGCCAATGCAAGAACAGAGATCTATGTTAATAGCTCTCGATCGGGCCGGGGAGGAAGAAGTGTAATAAATAGACACCGCTAATAGCCCTGGTTATTATCACCAACCGGGACTAAACAATATTTAGTCCCGATTAATAAAAGCAACCGGGATTATGGCTCGGGCGGGGCAGCAAATGTAATAAATAGAGACACTCATTTATTCCCGGTTAATAGCAGCAACCGGGATTCATGGCTCGGCGGTGCACCAAAAAATCCTTTAGTCCCGGTTATTTTTACTAACTGAAACAGAAGACTGCACGGGCCCATGTGCCCCTAGGACTTTAGTTCCGGTTGTTTTACCCAACCGGGACTAAATCTCTTTGGAGTGCCTTTCCCAACCGGGCGGGCCTCTCTCTCCCTCATTCGTCTCACTCTCTCGTTCACTTAGTCACTCGGGTTAGGAGCTCCGCTGCCGCCGGTCTCCCGCTCCCCTCGCGGCCCTTCTTCGCTTCCCTCCCAACGTGCCGCCACCACACTCCGCCACCGCTGCCGCAGGAGCCACACCGTGCCACTGGTTCGGACCGCGCTCTCCATGAATTTAAATTGCCCACATTAATTTATCTTACAATTCATATTTCCATTTCCCACATTAATTCAATTGCATGCGATGCCTGCAGCTTGGAGTCTGCCCACCCTAGCATCCTCGTCGATTGCTTCATGCTCCCCGCCTGAAGCCATACATAACCATCCTTCTAAACGCGCCACGACATCAACTGAGGCAAGACTCATGTAATATCCTTTAGTATTTTCTTTACTGCTGCTATTGCAACGTTGCATACATTCTAGTGCCACACGTATGAAATTATACTATTCATGTGGCCACAGATGGCTAACAAACGTGCTCAATGGACCGAGGCGACAACGAAAACCTTATTTGATCTATGCATTGCTGAGAATAACGTCCTGAATTTCAACACGAAGGGGTTGACTATGGTTGGATGGGAAAACCTGACTGGCAAATTCAGGGAGCAAACAGGTCTGACATATGATGGCAGGCAGTTGCACACCAAACTTTCAGGTCTAAGAAGGACGTATAGAAATTGGAGTAATCTACAGCACAAGACTGGACTTGGCCGAAACAGGAACAATGGTGGCGTTGTAGTCGATGACTCTTACTGGAGGACTGAAGAAGGGGTACGTGCTCTCGTATTTCCATTCATTCGGGTCCGTTCGTTACATATGCATTTGACCACTGTTTATCATATCACACCTGTAGGATACATGTGATGCAGAGCCCACTCGTGGAAAACCACCATCGTTCCTTGAAGAACTAGAGATCTTGTTTGGCAGGAACACACAAGACATGGGGAATTTGATCAGTGTCGGAGGTGTCCGTGCCACAAATAACACCTTCGACACTCCACATCACACCAATGACCCTTTTGAGCAATCCGATGATCGGTCTAAGTCAAAAAGGCCTATTGGGGAGCAGACCATGGATAGCCCTCCGAAGAAAAAGAGTGCAAGCATTAAGGAGTGCCTCAAAGACATCTCCGAAGCCGTGTTATCCAGGTGCAGTGGCAAGTCCAACAATTACGATGTGGCCAAGCATGACCAAGTGAGGCAGATTTTAGATGGTGATGAGATCCCAAAGGGATCCGAGCTGTACTTGCGGGCACTTTTTCTATGCAAGAATGCAGTCAATCACATGCAGTTCATTAGGATGAGAACCAAGGAGGGTCACGAGCAGTGGATCCAGTTCAACTAGGCCAACAAATAGATCCACGTGCATTTGCTTTCCTTGGCACAATCTTCCCATATGTGTTACACATTCCCTTGGCTGCGATGTGAACTTGTTGTCATACTTTAAATTTTTCATCCCATGTAATGTTTCGTGAACTATGTCATACGTGGTGGCTACCTGTGACCAATAAACTGTTTTGTGATATGTGCACTAGATTTTTGTCATCTCTATTTTTTGATTCCATATTTTATGAATGTGTGTCAAGCTATGAACCTTTACATGATCATGGGAACTTATGCATGTTCTCTTCTTGGGCCTGCAGGTTCTTCTGTGATAATTCCATTCACATGTAAGGAGTGTCGGCTTCAGTATTTTTATTCAAAACCAAATCCTGGGACATGAGTTTGCTGGCGGAGTCGAACAACAGCAACACATCAAGTGATGGAAGCTCTTGTTTTTTTGAGTTGGTGGCGTTAGGAGCAGTGGTAGGGGTAGTTGCAGCTTTGAGGCATAATCCAACCCCCGTAGTGAATCCCGAGCCTCCTATGTTGCCGCATGTGATTGGGCGGCAATGGGTAGAGATGAATTTGGAGGACAGTCATAGATGCCATGACAACTTCCGTATGCGACCAGACGATTTGTTGCACCTACATGACATCTTAGTTAGATACCATGGTCTGCAGTCAACACAACAATTTGAATCTATAGAGGGTCTAGTTATGTTTCTCTGGGCTTGTGCAACAGAAAAATGTGTTAGACAAATAAAGGACCTGGTTTCAGAGGTCATTGGAGACAATAAGTAAGAAGATGGGTGATGTGGCAGATGCCATGTTTTCTTTCGCACAGACAGTTATAGCTTCAAATGACCCAACCTACACACATGTATATCATAGCTTCTTGCTGTTTGCACCATACTTTGATGGGTGCATCGGGGCTTTAGATGGGACTCACATTCTAGCTCGAATTAATCATGAGGTTTGCTTGGACTACATAAATAGAAAAGGGTGCGCAAGCTTCAATGTGTTAGCTATGGTGGACATGGACATGCGTTTCACGTATGTAGGTGTGGGGAAGGCTGGGTCTTGTCATGACATGGCGGTGCTGCAGGAATGTATGAAGACTGCAAATTTCCCACATCGACCACCAGGTATGCCATCCATTTCATATGTGTCATATAATAAACTATGGTTATTGCTTAATCGTTAAATTATGTGAAACGTTGTTGTGTATCCGTGCAGAAAAGGACTACTTGATTGATTCATGTTATGTACTCCAGAAAGGCTATTTGGCGTCGTACCATTGCACAAGTGCGGGAATCATGAAGGGCTACTTTAATTACCTCCATGCAAGCCTTCAGAGTGTGGTGGAGCGGGATTTCGGTGTGCTTAAATCTAGGTGGCATATTGCGAGAAATCCCATTTTATGAAAGGGATAGGCAAGTGAAGCTCATTATTGCTTGCTTTGCATTGCATAATTTCTTGTTGGACCATTCTCTTGCTTATCGGCAAGAGACCAACGTTACTGGAGCTGCGGATTACGTTGCCTCACCGTTGGTGGATGCAATTGCATCTGAGAACATGGAAACTGTGCAGGATTGGATCGCGGTTGGACTCTACTACAACAAGTAGGTCACAGGTATGACACTTCTTTCTTGTTGTGGTGTAGGTATTAAAAAAATTTTGATGGTAGAGGGACGTTACACATTGCCTTCTCCATTCAGGACTATGGTGGCAGTGCACTTTGTAAATGATGATTCTCATTGTTGTATGGTGCGATGATGTTAGGAATTGATGATAGAGGACTGCTATGAAATGTATGTGGGACTGATATTAGGACTTTTTTTAACGAATTGTATGCTGGACTGATGTTAGGAACTGATGTTAGAGAACTGCTGCGCGTATTTTGCTGTCTAATCAGTGTTGTAAGAACTCCATTGGAGCGATTCATCACTGCAGTCCTTTCGATCTTTTTCGTTCATGGAAGCATTGTACATTTTAATTGACCCTCGGTTATTTTGCTTGTAACTGTGCAAATCATTTCCGACCATATTTCAGTTTCTTCCGGTCATTTTTAAACTTTGTAATTATCCTCCTTTAAAGGAGTTGTACTTTTGAGGCTGCACAAATAGATAGCTTCACATTATATAACAATTAATAATACATATCAAATTACATAAAGTCCACAAATTAATATTACATGCAAATAACAAATTATATATCAAATAGAATAAAACGTCCCTTTAGCACTAATTTGTAGTACATACAGGGACTATAGTCCACAGTCAGGGCCCACGTTCACATCCTGCCCCGGTTGCATTACCAAACTGGGCCTAAAGGTACTTTAGCCTCGGTGGGCTCATACAACCGGGACTAAAGCACCTATAGATAGATTTGCATTCTGATATGTACATCTCGAAATACCCTAGCCCGGTTCTATTACCGAACTGGGACTAAAGGTGCTTTACTCCCGGTGGACTCAATGCAACCGTCACTAAATCACCTGGGGAAATATTTGAAATTGCTTACACGTACATCTCGAAATACCCCTACATATGCTTCTGAATTCACTATTTCTTCTTAAAAAAAGGGCTTCTGCCAAAAGAATGGAAATAATTTCTCATGCCAAAAAAACAGGGATCGATATTGACTTTAGTTGAATAATTTTTTAAATTTTGTTGTTTTCTCGTAGATGCATGGAAAGAGTTCCTTCCTAATTTGTTTCAATCTATCACCTTCACAAATTTCAGGTACCACAAGCACGACCAACAGATATTGCAACAAATATTCACATTTGAATGAAACATTCACAGAATTGAACACAAAAATTGGAATACAAGAACACATATATTTGTAGCATCATAATAAGTTCTTACATAACAAGAACACATAATATTCTGCATATAACTAAAATATTCTAATTAATAAGGATGATGACGACGATGAGCAAAATCGCCGCCGGCGCCGTAGTGTCCTCATCGCCGCCGCCATCACAGCCGTACGTCCTCGGCGGCGCTAGTAGCTGCCGTCCCCGTCCCCATTGTCGGAACCATCGTCGTCACCCTTGTAGCCGCCACTGTCGTCCCCTTCCTCGTCATCATCGTCCTCATCCTCCTCTTCTTCCTTCTCGTCGTCGTCCTCCTCCTCCTCCACCACCTCTTCCTCATCCTCCTCTTCCTCCTCCGCCACCTCCTCTGGGTCATCGGACCACTCCTCCTCCTCGTCGTCATACACCCATCGTCGCTTCGGCGGCGGCTGGTTTACCGCGTCGCTCTCTGCCTCGGAGGAGTCATAGTCCGTGGTGTACTTGCCATCACTGGACCAGTGACCCATGGCTGGAGAATGGGTGTGCGTGGGTTTTGTTCTCACAGCTCTCTACTCTCCCCTCTCTAACTCTTGATCGCCTCTGTTCTTTTGCTGCAGAGTGTTTGATTCAGGGGAGATAGGGGTGGTAATATTTATATAACTCCCAGCGGCGTCTAGAATTCCCAACGGTGCTTGGAATTCCCATTGCTGATTCATTCTTGAACATCATCAATGGCCGACGTATGAACGACAAAAGATCCTCAGCAGTCGGTGTGAAAGAGAATATGGCGGGAAGACGAATAGTTGCGCTTGATCTTTAGTCTCGGTAAATACCACCGGGACTAAATAGGCTTTAGTCCTACCCCGAGGGCCTCTGTTTTCCGAGAATGGGCGCAGGAAGGGAGGGTTGTATTCCCAGTTGGTAGAACCAACCGGGGCTAAATCCTCCATGCCATTGTTTATAATAGGAAAAATATTTAGTCCCGGTTCGTGTAACCAACCGGGACTAAATATAACTTTAGTCCCGGTTTATTCACTTACCTAGACTAAAGCCCTGGGGCAAGTGACCGTTGCAAAAACCCCATTTTCAAAGAACACTCATCTTCAAGAACACAGAGATCGCAACAATGATTCACGTAGATTCACAGAAATGAACACAAAGATTGGAACACAAGATTATAACACATATATATAACATCATACTAAGTTCTTACATATAACACGTACATCATACTAAGTTCTTACATCATACTAAGTTCTTACATATTCCTACATTTCTACTCCTTGGCCATCAGTGACGTCCAATCGATCTCGTCATCTTCATCGTCAGAGACGGTGATTCTTGGCGGCGCCGGCTCTATGGCCGGCCCCGGCGCCGGAGCCATATGGCCAGAGATGTAGTCGAGAATGGCGGCCTCGGTGGTGACGGGTGCAGCCGAGGAAGAGGAGCCCGCCTCATGGCGAATAGACAGCCCGGGCGAGGCGCGACGACGACGGTGGCGGAGTTTCGAGAGGAGCTTGCTGACGCGCCTGAAACGATGGGCCTAAGCTAGCACGACTGAGCCTAAGCCGGCACTGGTGCCCGAGGAAGCCGAGATCCATGCGCCTCAGCACTGCAAGGCGCTCCGCTAGGGTCCGTGCGCAATGGCGGTGCATTAAGGCTCTTTCCTCCGGGGTATCATCCATTGAGGCGGCGGCGGAAGAGGAGATGAGACTATGAGAGAGGAAGAGGAAGAAGAAGAGGAAGAGGAGATGGCACGGGGAAGGCCGGCGGGTGGAGTTATAATGGCGGGATATTAGTCCCAGTTTGTTGAACAAACCGGGACTAAAATGCTCCACACCATTGTTTATTCTAGGAAAATATTTAGTCCCTGTTGTTGTTACTACCCGGGACTAATTCTCTAGGATTTGGTCCCTGTTCGTGACACCAACTAGGGGCTAAATCTTCCACGGGGGCTATTGGCATTCTCAACCGGGCCTGATGAGTCCTTGGACGCCCCACATGGCGCCACAAGGGGTCCTGTGCTTTGGAACCGAGACTGATTCTCCTATCAGTCCCGGTTCCATTTCGCACTGGGACGGATTTAGTGGATGGATAGCCCGTTGTCCAGTAGTGTCAGGATGCCACACAGACACACGGTGAAAGTTGCCAGAGAACTAACCTGTTGCTGAAGTGAATCTATTACGTAATCCTCACCCTGTCAAAACATAAAACATATAGATCTTAAAAAATAAACATTTTGAATATTTGACTAATAATTAAGTGAAATCTGTAAACCTTTAGCGTATGCATGATGTACATGGATTCATATTTGAAAGGACCTAGATGTCGCCTAGAGGGGGGGTGAATAGGCGTAACTAAAAATTTACACCACTTAGAAGCACACCGTCAGCACTCACACCGGATAGTCCGATGGTAAAACCGGACAGTCCGGTATAACCGGATAGTCCGGTTATCTACACCGGATAGTCCGGTGTCACACAGAAACCGAAACCCCCAAGGTAAGTATACGAGAAAATACTTATCGAGCTATGTGGAGCTGTGTAATGTTTTTATATGTTGATTATGATCTCGGCAACACTTTATTCCTGCACTCACAAAGAGAATTTGCACACGAATAATAATAGCGGAAGCAATAATGTGATGCAAGCAAGTAAAACAACCACAAGCACCAAGCTTGGGTCTCCCAGCAGGGGCACAGCACACACAACAAAGGATTTTTAGTCCCGAGGTTCGGGCACACCCGCAAGTGTCCGTACGTCCCCGTTGAGGCGCCCACCAAGAGCTTGAGTCTATTTCAACTCACGGCCTCTCCTTCACAACCACCAAGGCTATGAAGGTGCTCACTGCAAATGCTCCGAAGAGCGGGGTAATCACCTACAAGAGAAGTGGCACCCACAAGCCGGGTGCCCTTCGGGTTGCTCTCGCCGTCTAGGAGGAAACCTCCAAGAGTAACAAAAACGCTTCCCGGAAATGCTTGCCAACTGTGCTCAGAAGCTAGGTGCTCACAATGTAGCTCACACAATCTCACAAATCCTCTCCCAACTCAAGAATCTCACAAATTTAGCTCAATCTCACAAAGAGAGTGTTGGGAGGTGTTACTAAGAGCCTCTGGATGGATGTGGACGTGGAGGGAAGCAACAACTGCAACTGGAAGAGAGTGAGGGGTATAAATACCCACCCTCATAAAACTAGCCGTTGGCCTGTGTCAGACCATCACCGGACAGTCCGGTGCGTACCTACCGGATAGTCCAATATAGGTGGACTAGCCGTTGGAGCTCAAACCCCCTATACCGAACAGTCCGGTATAGCTCACCGGATAGTCCGGTCAGGGGTTCCCTGATCAGAGGCTAAGGCATTGAGCCTGAGTCAACAGAGGAGCAAAGTGTAGGTGTTGTCTCCATTAGAGATACACCTAACCAGGAGATGAGATCACAAGGAAAAGATCAGAGAGATCACTCTCAATACTGGGCTCAGCCTTCACCGGATAGTCCGGTGAGGATTACCGGACAATCCGGTGAACCCACCCTCAGCGCAATAACAACTCACGAGGAGTGTTTTGTCTCGACACTCTCTGAACTAGCTGTGAGCACATGTTGACTAGAGACTTCCAAGCTTCGCTTCCCTCTTGATAGTACGGCATACCTATGCTCAAGGTGAATATGAATCTAGATGAAATCCACTTGAGTCTTGTCTTGATGAATAATGCCGTCTTGAAATATATCCACAGAGGGAGATAGCGAAGCTGAGCTTCTTCCTTTGTGAGTAATCCTCTTTGAGCGAAATAGTTGGACTTCAATTTAGAAAACCTCTTCGATAGGTAGATGGAGCACATTTGCTCGTTATCCATTCATTCAATTTGTCTTGATCATTATTGGCTTTGATATGCAGTAGAGTGTCTTCATGATCAGCCACTTATTATATATGAGAAATCCAAGTAAGTTAGTGACATCCAAATGAAAGAGATACAATTTAGAGTCGCTTTTCTTAACATGAAAGTCAAGTGTCTCAAAGTGCATTAATAAAGCAACCCTAGTGATATCCTTTGACAATATATACCTGTAAAAACCTGTCAAATGATCTTACAAAGAGATTAGATCTTTAATCGCATTGTCACTCAAACACCAAAACCACTAAGGAGCCTTGTTGCACTTACAATATTCAAAAGTGCTTTAATATGATGATAATTTTATCTTCAGTGATAAACTATTTAAAAAAATTGATAGTCAAAGGTTCACTTTAAAAATCATGTAAAAAATGTATATACCTTATGTTTTAGATAAACGG
The DNA here is from genome assembly GCA_030272315.1 of Paspalum vaginatum. Classification (NCBI taxonomy): domain Eukaryota; kingdom Viridiplantae; phylum Streptophyta; class Magnoliopsida; order Poales; family Poaceae; genus Paspalum; species Paspalum vaginatum. The sequence goes on from JAMSGZ010000073.1 coordinate 386,009, forward strand.
AGTATGAAATCTGGCAATCTGCTATGCGTTCCGTACATCTGCATGGCTGGACAGTATTATAGGGTCTGTTTGGTAGCCGCGCTAGGCTCCTAGCCATGCCACGGTAGAGCGAGGCCTCTGTTTGGTCGAGCGGGTCGTTCGTGTAGCCCGGCCCTGTGAATGCACCCTAAGCCTTGGAGGGTGGTTCCGGCAGAACGGTGGAATTGGCCGTTCTTTTCTGGCCCGTCCATCTATCTGCACGCGAGCGCTCTGCAAGGCCCGCTGCCCCAACCCTCGGCACCGCTTCACCCCTAGCTGTCGCGCCCTCATTGCCACCGCGGCCTTTGCTGCTGTCCGCCCCGCGCCTCATTGCCTTCCACACCGCCACCCTGCCTCTTGTCGTCATCCGCCCCTAGCCGCTACGCCCCATGGCAACGTCGATGCCCGCAAGGAAGTGAAGCAGCCACGGCAACGACGGGCGCAAGGATGGGGAGCAACCGCGGCAACGGCGGCCGTGAGGATGGTGAGCAGAAGCTGTGGCGGGCGCGACCATGGATTTGCTCCATCTCCAGCTACCACCGAGCCTCACCGCCGCCTCCGTCTCTGGTCACCGCGTGGGCCCACCGCCTCCTCCTCTGTCTCTGGTCATCACGCGGGCCCTCCGCTGCCGCCCACTCGCCAGGCAGTAGTCGCCCGAGCTCGTATTCCGGTTCTGGCACCCGAAGGTGGAGGAGGCTGGGGACTTGCGTGGAAGTGGAGAGGGCAACCAAACGTAGGCCAATGACGTCCACCCTCACTGGTCAGGGGCAACCAAACATAGACCATCTATGTCCATGACTACCTCCAGCTAGGCCAAGTTTAGCCTGGCCAGAAATCCTAGCTAGGCTCGCGCAAGTTAAGTTACCAAACAGACCCATAAGGCCTTGAAATGCAGCATGGGTAATTTGGTCCATTTGTAATTGAAGAAAGCACCTAGAATAAATAGATAAGTGGAAAAGGTAGATGTAGTGCTGTTTTATGGATCCATTTGGTAAAACCAGTGCTATTCTCTGATTACATAGATTTCTAGTGCTGTTTTCTGAACATTATGTGATATCAGTGCTGTTTACCGAATTCCCCCTGGGGGCAGGTGTTTGGAGCATTTAAACTCAGAATGCTCACTTTCCTGCCATGGCTATATATGCTTGCAAGGATTCCATTCAAAAAAATCAAAGAATTAAATATCACAAACTTTTAATTTTACAGAACCAATTTGAGACCTCTTAACATAAACACCGTAGAGAATTAGATTAGAACACCACACATCCTTGAAGGGGGGTGACTTTCATATATATAGGCCAAAGAGGCTTGGAGTACAGGTAAGCCGATGAGGCTTGGAGTACAAGTCAAGACAAGCTATATACAGCCTATACAATCTAACACCCGCCCGCAGTCACGGCGGGAGTGTCACGGATGCAACGACTGGACCGAAAATCAGTAAACAACTGTACGGGTAAGCCTTTGGTCATGATATCCGCGAACTGGTGGGAGGACGGCACGTGGATAACACGAACTTCTCCCAGAGCGACCTTCTCGCAGATGAAGTGGATGTCGATCTCAATATGCTTCGTGCGACGATGGTGAACCAGGTTGGCTGTCATATATACAGCGCTGACATTGTCACAGTAGACAACGGTCGCTGAATGAATTGAGATATGGAGCTCCTTAAGAAGCTGGCGCAACCAGCAGCACTCGGCGATGGCATGGGCCACAACACAATACTTCGCTTCAGCACTAGAGCGGGATACCGTCGTCTTGCGTTTGGAGGACCAAGACACTAGATTGTCGCCCAAGAAGATGCAGTAGCCTGAAGTGGAACGCTATGAGTCTGGACAACCCGCCCAGTCCGCGTCGGAGTAGGCTGTCAGGGACTGCACCAGACCGGTGCCAAGGTGAAGGCTGACGGAGAGGGTGCCCTTGACGTAGCGAAGTATCCGCTTGATCAACGCGAGATGCGGTTCGCGTGGAATTTTGTCACGCCCGGTTTCCAACGAACAAAACCGTGCAAAATATATATGCGCCAGGATCAAGTCTCGCATATACATGACAAATTACATTGGTACCACAGACACATGTCAAAGATAAAAGCGTATATAACATTTAAACATCTCATTATTACATAGTGACACAAGTCTTTAACTTAGAGTATAGCGTAGCATTACGGAAGTGTAAAACAAAATATAACTAGGGCGCCATAGGGACGTCGACCTGGTGAACGAAGCGCCTAATACTCGTCGTATTCTTGCACATAATCTTCAGCATCTCCATCAACTGAGCAGCGGTTGGATTTTTTCCCCCAACAAGGAATAAATATAAAGAAGCAAGCGTGAGTACAGCAACTCGTACTCAACAAATATAACATAAACCATGAGGCTCTAGGTTTAGCTGACAGACTGCATGAGCTTTTAAATTGAACATCTTTATTTAAAGCATGTTTACTATTATTGATTAAAGAACAATTAATCCAAAGATATTGCATAAAAAAGTAAATAACATTTAGTTGTTATAACCATCACCATAACCAAAACCTTTGAACACCGCTAATTACTAGGAAGGGTCTGGGCCGCTCATAACCGTGAGCACGGCTGACATGTCAGTTTTACACTCTCGAGAGGTTGTACATCTTTACCCACAAATCATGCACTACGCTAGGGGTTGATCACACACCTTAGGTGTGATGACTAGCGAGCACACTGCGAAGCCTTTACAAAGATCATTTTAGTAAGATGTAACCGCTAAGGATTCAGGGTCGCAACGGTGGTGTCCGCCTTACGAAGGGAGAAGCACATACTCACGTAAAGCACACTCAACCTAAGGCAGAGCAGTGACCACAGAAGCTAACCTCCCCTCTTGCCCCGCAGGTATGTTACAACAAACTAAAACAATCTAATTAATCAGCTAAGTCCATCCCATTCAGGCCTTATGGTAGCACTGTTGTCACAGATGGTGAACCGGTCCTTAAGGAGAAAAGCCGCAAAAGCACACGAGCACATTGCTCAGGCATCCCTAAACCATGTTGCCAAAAAGCATATTATTAAAATGGATATGAACCGCTTCATGGTTAAGTCCAACAATTAATTGCATAGACCATTAGTCAAAATTAATTAACCAAAAGGACACGAGTTCGTGCTTGGATCTAGCACAACATAACCAAATGCATTCCTGAGGATGGATATCAAGAAAAAAGTAGCTAAGGTAATATCCTTATAGTCATACATAATTAAATGCACATGCAATGATTAAAAGAGTTACTGGGTATTGTTTATGTTATACTTGCCTTCTTCAAAATTTCCTTGCTGCTGCTCAGAAGCTTCTGGAGGCGGTTCTTCAAACTCAATAGGCGGATCAACGTCTACGCACGATCATAGCGCCATACAAGCATCCACATAATCACACATGCAAACAAACAAAGACGAAACGATAAGAAACAGTACACCATTACATGAAACAGAATATAAAACAGTTATAAAATTATTCCACGCGTCGCTACGAACACGTGAGTGCGAAAATCACCGAAAACGGATTTAAAACGGAGAAGATATAGCCTTTTAAAGGTTGTAAGGGCTTGGTTGTAAATAACTTTCGAAAACCGGGGTTTAAAACGCCAAATCAGAGGCCTGCTCACTGTTAGAGAGAGCTGCGGGTTAATTCCGAAGAGGGGGCTGCATTGAAAAAAGACGGCGGCAGCTGCTACGTGGCCCTAGCTGATTGGTCGGGTTGGACGAGACAGGGATAGCCACAAAGTCCCGATCACAGAGGATTTGGTGTGGCAATATCTGGATCCTGTGCGGAGAGGTGGAACGCGGAACGCCGGCGTGAGCCAATGGAGGCGCGACACGTGGCGCGGATGGCAGGGCGCTGCGTTTCTGGAGCTGGCTCGCTCGCTCGGTCGCTTGCGCGCGTAGGCGGGCGGCTGGGAGCGCTGTTCCACGGAGCGAGGGGGAGGGTCAACGCGGGAGCAGGTGGGGCCGGGTCAGGGGCGCGTCGCGGTCCGTAGGGGCACGTCACGGTCCGCAGGAGCGCGTCTACGCGCGGGAGACTGAGAGCAGGTGGCCCCGTAGAACGAGAAAGGACGGAGGATAGGCAAAATAGCTCACCGGAGTTGTGTTTTTCCGTTGAAGTTAGAAAAAAAACGTAGACGCAGGAGAAACCGAAGATGTCCTCGCAAAACAGAGATCACTCCGACGAAGAGCTCGACGAGACGAACGCCGTGGTATCCTCGGATTTCGCCGGAGATGAACGGACGCGGAGAAAATCCACGCCGAACTTTCGTCGGAGTTGAGCACCTTCCGAACTTCTTCCTTAGATTTAGAGAGCTAAGGTTGCGGGATTGAAAAACGGAGACCAGTTTGGAAAAAAGCGCGACGAGAGGATTCCGATGAATATATATATATGCACCGACTTGGACCGAATTGAATTCGACTTATTCGGAATATTCAATTTCGGCGAATAAAATAATTCTAGAAAATCTAGAATTATTATTCGTGTCCCGAAAAATACTCCAATGCCTCCAAAAATTCTAGAAAAATTCCTAGAAATGTTTTGGCACCCAATGAACTCAAATAAAATATTTAGAGCTCAGGAAAAGTATCAGAAGAACTTCGAATAAAAGGAGTTTGCTTAGGAAAAATAGTAAAAGCCTCCAGATAAATCCGGAAAATTCCCAGAAATAACTCAACGATAACAAAACACATTTAGAACAGTTTTTCACACACAAATAAAAATATGCATGTCGGCATGAATGCATCAACAAGGTTGACCTATGATATATTTTAATCACTTGCCCAAATAAATTAAATCATGACATGCAAGGCTAGGCATAATCCTTAGAAAATTAAATAAAGCATATTAATTTTATTTAAACTGCTGAAAGTAAAATTCAGGGTATTACAATCATGCATGAAGAGGCACACTTGCTGAACGGCATATGCCAAGTCAGGCCGTGTCAGCGTGATGTACTGCAGGGCTCCGGCCAGACTGCGGTACTCAGTCGGATCAGCAACAGGTGCGCCATCAGTGGCGGAGAGCTTGGCACGAGTGTCAACATGAGTCGAGGTAGAGTGACACTCGGCCATGCCCGCCCGCTGAAGAAGGTCGCAGGCGTACTGTCGCTGGGACAGAAACAGACCATCGGCAGAACGCGTGACGGAGATGCCGAGGAAGTGATGTAGATCACCAAGATCCGTCATGGCAAACTCAGCGTGCAGACAATCGGTGACATGCCACAACAAAGTCGGAGAAGATGCAGTCATGACGATGTCGTCGACGTTGGGAAGTAGGTATGCGACGCTTTCTCGATCTTTGTAGACAAAGAGAAAAGTGTCGGAGGCCGAAGCAAGAAGCCGAGGTGGCACAGGTGCGTGGCAAAGCACTGGTACTACACCCGAGGTGCCTGCTTCAAGCCGTACAGCAACTTCTGCAATAGACACACGTGGTCAGGTGCAGACTGGTCGACGAAGCCGGAGGGTTGCTGACAGTAGACCGTCTCCTCCAGGTCGCCGTGAAGAAAGGCTTCACAACCAACTGGTGAATAGGCTAGGCGCAGGTGGTGGCAATGCTGAAGATGACGCGGATTGTGGCCGGCTTGACCAATGGGCAGAACGTCTCATCATAGTGGACGCCCGGCTGCTGTGAGATGCCCCGGACCACCCAGCGAGCTTTGTGGTGGGCAAGTGTCCCATCGGAGTGGAATTTGTGCTTGAAGATCCACTTGCCCGTGACCACGTTAGCCCCTAGTGGCCTAGGAACGAGGCGCCATGTGGCATTGTCGAGCAATGCCTAGTACTCATCAATCATTGCAGCGCGCCAATTGGGATCGGCGAGGGCGCTATGATAGTTCAACGGTACCGGGGAGATCGACGTAGCCGAGGCGCTGAGGTTCATCGGCACCACGGGCGGCTTGAGAGAGCCCGTCTGAGAGCGAGCGACGATGCGACAAAGAGGAGAGCCCGGAGAAGCTCCCCGGATAGGGTGAGGTGGGCGGGGATGGCACGACCGGCGTTCGATGAGCAGGCAAGGGCGCATGCACCTTGGCGGGGTGTGGCCGATGTGCATACATGATGTCAAAGCACGACCCGCCCGGAGGACCAGCCGCGGGATTGCCTGGAGGGATAGCCAGTGGTGCTGCGCCTGGTGGGGGTGCTAGGGCGTAGGTGAAACTGCAACCTGCGCTACACCTAGGAAAGAAGCTGGAACCGAGGTGACCAGCCCGCCCGTAGGGTGATCCTGCGCTGGGCCGGCGACGTGAGGGGCCGCAGGTGGTACTGTGACCTGAGGGGGAGACCGCGGTCACTCAACGTCCAGAAAGGACAGAGCTCCCATGGGAGTACGCGATCGCTCAACGTCCATAAAGGGTGGAGCTGCCGCGAACGATCCAACATAGGGTGCCGGACGGTCCTCAAACTCGACAAGAAAGTCAAGAGAGGAAGAACCTGCAGAGAGGGAGGCAAAGGGAAGAACTAACTCATCGAACACGACAAGGCGGGAGATGATGACACATCGAGTAGTGAGGTCGAGACACCGGTATCCCTTATGTGCAGATGGGTACCCGAGGAAGACACAAGCGGATGAGCGGGAGGCGAGCTTGTGGGAAGACGTGGTGGACAAATTGGGATAGCAAAGGCAACCGAAGACACGAAGGTGGTCGAGATCGCTGTAGAGGATGTTGTAGGGGATGCGGCCATGGATAGCGGAAGAGGGCCGGCGGTTGAGAAGATAGGTGCTGATGGTGAGTGCCTTAGCCTAGTAAGGTGCCGGCATGGACGCTTGAAGGAGAAGGGTGCGAACAGAATTGTTGAGGGTGCAGATGATGCGCTCAGCTTTGCCATTCTAAGAGGAGGTGTAGGGACAGTAGAGGCAAAGAAGAATGCCGTGGGAGGCCAGGAAGGCATGCATGGCATTGTTGACGAACTCACCGCCATTATCAGCCTGAATGCATCATACAGGAATGCTAAACTGAGTCTGAACAAACTGAACGAAAGACAAGATGTGCTCAAAAACCTCAGATTTGCGCCGCATAGGAAGCGTCTAGGAAAAGTGACTGTGATCATCCAAAATAACTAGATAGTATAAGGCACCGGATATACTGGCAACAGGAGAGGTCCAGACATCACAATGAACAAGTTCAAACGGTGCGGATGTAGATGACTGCGAACTAGTGAATGGTAAACGCACATGTTTGCCAAGTTGACAGGCGTGGCAAAGAGAGCGATCTAGCTTATTACATGAAATGACCCGGGACTGCTGTAGACTGGCAAGAATGGCTAGAGCTGGATGACCGACACGCTGGTGCCACATGGTGGGGGAGACGGCGAGGTGGGCACGGGTAGTGCTAGCGGTGCCAGCGGCAGTAGGGGACGTGTAGAGGTCATCGTCACTAGCACATCAAAGAATCTCGCGCCTGGTCTAGAGATCCTTAATAGAAAAACTAGCAGGGTCAAATTCAACTGAAACTAGATTATCACGAGTGAACTGTCATACAGAAAGAAGATTACGGACAAGAGAGAGAACAACGAGAATGTTGTTGAGATGAAAATTGGAGTGCAAGGTAGGAAGGATGGATGGTCCTTACGCAGAGACAGGAATAGTGTTGCCATTGCCCACGGTAACCACAGCATGATGAGGGGTGAGGAGGAGAGAAGTATACCATTCGATGACATCATGTGGGAAGTGGCGCCAGTGTCGAGGACCTAGGGAGAGGACCCCTAGAGCTGCATCTGCTGAAGGACAGCCACAAGACCAGCCTGATCCCACAAAGGGGTTAGCTGGGGCTACTGCCATGCCGGGGAAGCCAGCCAGGGCTGCTGTGGTGTGGGGGCCGGTTGCCAGGAAGGAGGCGGTGGAGAGACCTGGGCACCGGCGAAGGCAGTGTGAGCCTGCGGGTAGTAGCTTGGCTGAGGGCGCCAGGCTGGAGGAGCGCCCCACGGGTTGAAGCAAACCCAGGGGCCGGCGGGACAAGGCCGCTGAGCCTGCTACTGCTGGAGAGCCGGCTGGTACTGCTGCTGTCTGTGGGACTAGTGACCTTTGCTTTTGCCCTTGCCGCACTCGCCCTTGCCGCACCCGCCACTGCCGGAACCAGAGCTGCTAGTGTTGAGGTGGAAGCCAGGAGGTGCACCGAGGATGCTTGTCGACGTGAGAGCCGACGGCACCCCGCAGCCATCGGAGCGGGCGCCACCAGTGCCAGCGACGGAGGGAGAGCCAGCAACGAGGAGGGCGGTGGTCTGTGCGATCTTCACCTCATTAGCGAGGCGAAGCTCCTTGAGCACAAGCATGTTGCGGGCATCATTGAAGGAGGGCAGCGGCTTGGTTTTGACGATGTCATCGGTGGTTTTGGAGTAGCGATGGTTGAGGCTGTGCAGGAGATTCAGCACGAGCTGCGGTTCGCCAATGGGGAAGCCGACATCCCGCAGCGTGTCAGCAAGAGTCTTCATTTTCTTGATGTAGTCGGAGACAGAAAGGTCCCCCTGAGTCAAGGAGTGGAACTCGTGACTCAGGAAGACAGCGCGCAACTCCTTGTTGGTGCCGAAGAGTTCCTTGATGGTGGTCCAGAGCTGCTGTGCGGTCTGGTCCTCCACCATGGTGAAGTCGAGGACTTCATCAGTGACGGTGCTGAACATCCAGCTGCGAACGCAGCAGTCCGCCTGAACCCAGGCGTTCGTCGTCAGGGAGAGGGTTGCTACTGTCAATGTGCCGGAGGAGCCCGAACTTGCCACACATCAACTTGAAGAAGGAGGACCACTTTGTGTAGTTAGGATTCTTCAGGTCGAGGGTGATCGGGATATGGGAACGGGCAGTGACGGTGGCATAGGGATTGAGGAAGGCAGGCGCGGTAGGAGAGGACTGTGCCAAAGAGGTGCCATTGCCGATGGTGGCTGAAGAGGTGGAAGAGATGGTGGAGGCCATGGTAATGGCGGAGAAGTAGGGGGACGCACGGCGCAGGGAGAGGGAAGGCGCGGGACGGGGTGCAGAGAGGGGCGCGGATCGGGGAGGGGCGTGGGGAGAGGCGCGGCATGGGGAGGGGCGCGGGCACGGGGAGCGGCGTGGCGCAGGTGGGTTTCCGGTGGCGCAGTACAGGGGCGCCGGGGTAGGGCAGAAGAAGGGACCATGGGAGAAACTAGACTCGTGATACCATGTAGAGAATTAGATTGGAACACCACACAACAGGGTGACTTTCATATATATAGGCCAAAGAGGCTTGGAGTACAAGTAAGCCGATGAGGCTTGGAGTACAAGTCAATACAAGCTATATACACCTATACAATCTAACAAACACGAGGTATATATTAATATAACCCAATTAAAATCGAGTAAAATAGGCCTCTAGAGGCAGCATTATTTTGATATAAGAGTAAAACACTCCATCAGCCCCATAACTTAAAGCATATAAAATTTTAGCATAGTCTTTAAAGTGGAAATTTGGCCATTCATTTCTTTTAAAATATGCCATCAATACATACAAAATTATCATTATATTAAAGACCTTTTGAATACAAACCTAAATACATGCTTTAAATAAATATATTTTTGATTAAATTGTTAGTCAAAGATTTAAAACAATGACTTTTTTAAATAGATGCACGCCTTATTTTATGGGATGAAGCTAGTATACGATCGGTTCTCGAATTTGGCATGATGTGTAAATTAGGTCCCTAAACTTAGAAACCTAGACACCAAGTCCCAGAATTTAGACAACCATGCCATCTAGGTCTCTAAAGTTGGCGTGAGTGCTATTCGGATCCCAAAACCACCAATCTACTCGGTGGGTCCCCTAATGTTGGCTCGAGTACCACCCAAGTCCCAAAATCATCAATCCACGCATTGACTCTGCGTTGACCGTGGTTTCAATAAGTGGAGCATTTTTGTTAGGTGCACATCTCTTTTCTCTTCCTCATATCTGAGATGTGGGTTCTATTGTAAGTGAAATATATTTTTCACCATGTACTCTCTCTCCTCTGTCCCCTCTCCCACTTGCCTGCGCTCGCCACTGACCGCCTCCTTGCCATCATCACTCACTCTGACTCACCATTTGTTGATGGCAGCAGGAGATAGACAAGTGATGAACACAAATTTAGAAAATCATTTCACTCTCAAATGGGTCCCACATGTCATTGTCAAGGAAAAATGAATGTGGGTCTGACAAAGTTGATGCTACTGATAAAAACTATGGTCAACTCATAGTTAACACGTGGATTGATGATTTTGGGACCCGGGTGGTACCCAACCACGGTCGATGCATAGTCAACAAGTAGATTGGTGGTTTTGAGATCTGAATGGCACTTAAGCCAACTTTAAGGACCCACATGACATGATTTTCCAAGTTCTAGGACTCAAACTTTAGGTTTTCTAAGTTCAGAAACACACCATGCTAAGTTTGAGGGTCGTTCACGTAAAAGACGAGGCTGCATTCTACATGAACGTTTGGTACGGTCTGAACAAGAAACCTCACCTATCGGTCTATCACTAAACATATTCTCGGAATTAGACATTGGTAGGGACCATATATTTTATTTGTCTATATTTAATTTTCTTATAGACCGAGATCGCTTTTAAGCACAAACTTGTAGTTTAGTTGGCTAATAAAGTTCGAGCAATATCCTGTGTTTTAGAATCTACAAATTTCTCTTCTTTGAGTTTTCGTATTTTTTTGTTTAGGTTCATCTCAAAGTTTCTTTGGTTCAGGAAAATTAAGTAAAAGAATAGATGTCAGATGGGCTTTTTGATTATGATACATACATAACCACAAATACATACATAAGCCCACCGCCCCTTGTCCCAGTTCTTATAGAAACTATATAATGAAACATGGTTTCTTTGGAATGGCCATGTTCCAATGTTGCACCAATGCGAAGAATCACTACGCACTGAATCCCACTCCTGTCAGTCGGCAGGACAATGAGGCTTTGGGACGCCACCGGAGCCAGGGACGTTGGCGATGCGCTAAGGAGCCAGAGGTGGGTTGAGGTGGTTGAGTCGGGATGAGGCACGGGAAAATAAAAGATAAGGTGGAGAGAGGTAGAGTTGGATCTGATCATGTCATTGGATCGTATGGTGAATAAATCAGGTGCTAAGATAGGCCAAAAAATAAAAGCCCATTATGAGCAGACATTTTTAATCTAGAATGCAACAAGGCTCGATGTGTGTGGGCGTTGAAGAGGGAGGATATTCCATAACATTTGTGCAAGACCCTAAACTAGAATGCAAGACAATGGCTAGCGGACGTCATGAATTCACTGCCACGTGAGATGACATGGGTGGTGGTTACATTATGGGAGATCTGGTATGCAAGGAGGAGGGTCTACTGCCCATCCATAGTTTTGTGGACAAGAACATATCTGATTTGGGTTTCGACGCAAAAACACCAGCGATGAGGTGCATGAAGAAAGGGCCAAGCCCATGCTCAAGATGGATTCCTCCACTAGCTGGGTTTGCAAAAATCAATGGTGATGCGGCAACATCTAAATACTCAATTGTTTCAGCCGCGGGGGTGGCAAAGGAAAGTAGAGGGAGAAGCAATGGAGGCAGTAGCATGCACCGAAGGGCTGGAGCTAGCAAGTGACCTGCTACTGCAGAAAATTAGGATGGCGAGTGACTGCTCTAACACTGTCCGCAGCATAAGGGAGAGGGCATGGGGCAGTACGGTCACATTGTTCAGGAGATGCAGCCAAGTATGGAAGATTTCCAAACCGTCGATGTTGTTCATGAGGGTAGAGTCTCCAATGGTGTTATGGAGATGTCCATCTGGGTAGCTAGGAGCTCTATTCGTGAAGCAGCCTATATAATAGCAGCTGAATAAAGCTTGGTGCTTAAAAAATAAATAAAATCTTTTAACAGTAAGTAGAAATAATTTGAAGTATCACAAAGAACAAGAAGCTCATATACTCAAACATGATGCTCCTAAAGAACAAGAAGCTCAGATACTCGATGCGAATGCGGAAATCAACCATGAATGTATATTTGGTTATATAAACGTCGACAAAAGAGCTCCGCCAAACTTCCCTAAAGGCTGCCAGTTAGGCAGTTAATCTTCGTGTTCCTCGATCTGGACGTATCCATGGCGCATGACCTCGTCCCAGACCCGTTCTTGCATCTCTCTTGCGCCGACGGATTTCACTCACGGCGGTGTCGGCCTCTAGCAGCTGCGCCCGGAACTGCTCATTCTCTGCCTCGTCGACGAAGGACAGGTCGTCCATGTCGTCAAGGAGACGCGAGGCGTACTTGGAGACGTCCCACGGGAGGATGCCCTCGATCTGCCACTGCGGCATACTATACACCTTCTTCTTCTAGGTCCCCTCGACACCCTCCTCTCTCGCCCTGGGTTCCGTCTCACCGGTCACCGCAGCGGTCGGCTCCAGTTTATCCCTTTCCTCCTCCTCCGCCATTAAGGCCGGCGACTCCTCCGAGGCCGTCGCGGTGGGGCGAAGTTCGTGAACCAAGCACTGTCGGCATGAGACTGGATGTCGGTCGTTGATATCACGACTACCGTACCCTTCGATTTCCAGGGGCGGCGGTCTCTGGGGATTTATGGCCTGGCCATCTCCGGTTCGAATAAGGACAACGACTTGAATGTGATGCGAACTCACGAGCCCACCGGGCCACCAGCCACCTCCTTGGCCTGACTCAGCTTGGTTTCCCAGACCCTGATGCAGAACGGTGGATCCAGATTCATGAGACGTTAACAGGGCCAACTTTTGAAAACTCACAGCAAACCGCTTTTCCCCCCCAAAGAATGATCAAACGACTTAGTAAGGCCATTCTCGGTAGAATTAATATAACATATCTGCATGTCTCGTGGCATGACAATAGAGTGATGGAGAGACGAGAGTTTCGTCTCGATGAAATTTGAGGTACACAATTACCTAAAACAAAAACTAAGGCACAGCTGGGAGAGATGAGAGCAAGGGACGGTAGATGTTGTGGGTGCTTGCTGCTTTTGCATGGTTGACCTGAGCACGTGCAACATGTGAGAAAGAAGAAAGGTTGGTCCGGTAGCAAGAGTGGGGCGGTGTGGTATGGAGATGACGGCATGACTTGTGCATCGTAGGGCCATCGAGTGCAATTATACCAAGAGGGTAACATCCCAACAAGAGGAGGGAGACAGAAGTAACAGCAACAGATTTGGCACGAAAGGGAGAAGGATACAGTCGGGCCTGCTGGCCGGCCGAGGAAGAAAAGACAAGAAAGAACAACGAAGTGTTTAGTGCATGGAATAAATAGAACAATGGATTTTGAGAAGAATTTGGGTAAAGAACTTTTGGGCGAACTTCTGTTTCTATCAAGGGTTTTTTGAGGCACACAAAGTTAGAGATATTTTTAGAAACAAATTTGAAAATAGGTTTTGAATTTGAGGAAAGTTTGTGAAATTTTCTTGGTCGAATTTTCGGTGTTATGCAAACAAATTTATGTCTCATTTACCATATTCAGGTTTTCTTCACTGAATATCCTGATAAGAAAAATAATTAAAATCTAGATCCAGCAATTCTTAAGCATCACATTGAACCTCAAGAAACATGAAGTCAAACAAATTAGAATTTTGGACCTATAAGCATTTATCTAACACATGAGCTTGGCCTATTCTTATGATTTAGGTGATTATTGAGTGATAGGATGGTCATTTGGATTAACATGTTTTGTCAAAAAAATATTATTGACATGGTTTTAGGTCAAAGACAACTATGGAAGCAATGTCTAGTGATGAAAAAAGAGAACTCACCATTGTCCACTGGAGTATTAGCAGGCAAATGTACACGTGAGTTGAAATTGAAGGCATATGCAAACACACCATGTAATCGGGTATGCAGACAAAGAACAAAAGCAATGAACTCTAGCTCAATGGTCCCATGATATTCAAAGTGGTGGGGTGGAGTTTGCATTGCACAAATGTGCAGAAAAGGTTGGATCCAAATGGAAAGTTGGGGACATTGGATCCAAATGTGCAGAAAAGCTTGGATCCAAATGAGCAAAATGATCACTATGTTTTGTCCATTGGATAAAAAGTTAACAACTAGTTTTGGCAGGTGACAAATGTTTATGCTATATACATTGCATCATTTTTGGTGGTTAGTATGAACAAGTCAAGGAAGATGTTTCCTCACTTGGGGGGGGGGGGGAGGGTATTCAAGCTACAAAATGCTAAGATGCTCAAATTCAAGGAGCACATGCTTACTAAGATGTTAGTGGATTAGACCTTAGCGAGTGATTTGAGAAAAGGTGTTTGTTCCAGTATGGATGGACTAGAAATAGTAGGGCTGAGTCCCAACCCTACTTAATTCCATGACAACACTTTTTTTTGGCATCGCTATGAGGACATGCTTGTATCAATGGAAACACGAGCTACTAATATCGCTAAAGTCTCCTTTAGAACACATGAAGTTCACCTAAAGTGTATAGAAGTTTCACATAAAACCATACAATATTCGCAAGAAAAACTGGAGATTTAGGGGGGACCCCACAATCTGGTGTCCCCCTAAATTTGCCTCCCTAAAGGAATTCAGCCTCCCCCATATTAAAATCATCTCTAACAATACATCCTATATCACATCCATGATACGCCACAACCAAATATTATATTATTTTAATATCAAAATGTTCTATCTCCCACCTCTCTCTCTGCCGCCTACTCCCCATTCTCCGTCTCTCTTCTGCTCTCTCAGCCCGCCACCGCACACGGGCTCCTCCGCCGGCGTCTCTCCTCTGGCTCGCCGCCTTTCTCCAGCTCCCCTTCCTGCTCCGTTTGGCACACGCCACTGGCTGCGTGCCTTCTTAGCCTTAAGCCTCTTGGATTGTCTCCAAGTCGACTTGTTAGACCAAGTTAAGGCTAGTGGGTGTGGAGACTTCCCTTGCCTCAGAATTAATCCCCCCCCCCCCTACTCTATCCCATCCAATCATAGGCCTGAATATGTGTATGTGTGGTATCACACTCTGTGGTGAATTTTCCATTTTTCGGTTTCTACCGAAAATGAAACTAACACAAGGGTGCATATATATTGTGTGCAAGCAAAATTGATCCAAAAACTCCTGTCGTTCTAATATAACATTTGTCTTAAATCTAGCTACTTTACCTAACTTTAACGAAATTTATAGAAAAATACAAATATCTACAAAATCAAAACTCTTTTTAAATACATCATGTAATACAATTAGTTGTGCATTAATTTGATATTATAAATGTTAACACATTTTCCAATAACTTTGGCCAAAGTTGGCTAAATTTTACATACACAAATTAAAACGATCTGAGGGAACAACTGATATACATTTCATTAGAAAAAAATGTTTCACTCTTCATCGCTTGCATTTCACTTGCCTTTTTCCAGTCCACAAATTAAAGAACAAGCGACTAGCCACTAGCCAGCAAGCATGAACAAGGGAATTGCAGTGGAACGCCGCCGCCCGCCGGCCATCAGTGGCGGATCTGCCACTGGGCGGGTGGGGCTTGAGCCCCACCTAGCCCCGTCGAACCCTCGAAGCCCCCCCTTAGCCCTAGCTAATTTTGTTTGCCATTGGAGCACTCAAAGGTGGGGCTGGCTGGAGGTTGAAGACGATGGAGGTCCCCTGCTCGCGTCTCTGGGCCAGCTAGCTGTTTGCTTCTCCTTCTTGTCTTTCTAGTTACAATGGCCCAACAAATAATAGCCCATTAGTCGTCCAGTCCAACACAGTACAGCCCATTTAGCTGGTCACGTATCACGGTTTCAGACCTTCACCGTTCCGTCATTCCCCAATCGGCAATCCTCAGGACCTCAACCCTAGCGTGTAAGGCAGTCCGGCGGCGCTGCGTGTGGAGGCGGCGGGCTGCAGCCTGCAGGGCTTGGTGGCGCTGCGCGAGGAGCCGTGGAGCGGTGAAAGCAGCCGGCACCCGACGAGGACCGTGCTAGCCGGCCAGTGTGGAGGGCTGTGGCGGCGCATTGGCAGCTTTGCGAGGTCGCCGGTGAAGAGCCTGACTGCCTAAGTGCCTCTCGCCTGTGCACTTGGGGCAGCTGCAGGCCAACATCCGTAGCAGGCAAATAGCAACCAAGCCAGCAGTACAGCACGAACGACCAAGGCACCAAGCCAGCAGTGCGGCAGCAGGTATGCATCTTTGAGACTTTGACTAATTGACTTAGCCTAGGTAAATATAGGTCTGTAAGCTAGGTATACATTTAATTAAAGATCTAATTGCATACTCTATTGTTATTAATTAGGAAAAAAATGTCGAGAAGAACATTGCTAACATATTATTCAAGCAGTACTAGTGGAACTCCTACACCCAGGACTGATGAGGGCACAAATCAACCAAAGAGACCTAGGGTAGAGTTTCGGCATTCAGATATCGTTGGTGATCCAGGAAATCGCAAACCAATTGAAGATTATCCACATAAAATTAGAGATGAAGTAAAGAGGGCATATGCTTTGAGTGGTCCAACTCAGCCTGAAAACCATACATTTTTGCGTAAATGGCAAAGTGGTAAATGGAGATCCTTCCAGGCAACTTGGTTTAATGAATTTGATTGGCTAGAGTATAGTGTTTCAAAGGATGCAGCTTATTGCTTATACTGTTATCTTTTCTTTGACCCGGAAAAAAGTGAAAATTTTGGGAGTTCTGTATTTGCAAAGCAAGGTTATGTTAATTGGAAGAAATCTAAGGAAGATTTTGCTCGTCATAGTAGTTGCAAGACTCATGTAGAATCTCGGCTAAAATGTGATGACTTTATGAACCAAAGATCAAGTGTGTCTAGAAAGGTTAATAAATACAGCAAAGAGGAAGGAAAACAATATGAGATTCGCTTGACATCTTCATTAGATGTTGCAAGATTTCTGATAATGCAAGGTGATGCTTTCCGTGGACATGATGAGTCTTCTACTTCTCTGAACAAGGGAACTTTTAGAGAGCTTGTTGACCGGTACAAAGATAGGGTTGAAGTAGTAAAGGATGCATATGATAATGGTAAAAAAAATTGCCAAATGTTGTCCCATCATATACAGAAGGATCGTACAAAAGCTTGTGTAGAGGAAGTGATGGCAGTGATTATGGATGAGATTTCAGGTAGGAAATTCTCTGTGCTTATTGATGAGTCTCGAGATGTATCTATAAAGGAGCAAATGGCTATGATTTTAAGGTTAGTGCTTTGTACTTTGTACTTTTTTCTTTAGCTGCATGTTTTTTATTATGTACTAACATAGGGCGGACTTTGTTTTGTAGGTTTGTGAATGATGAAGGAAAAGCGCCAGAGAGGTTTGCTGGAATTCAGCATATTGAGAGATGTACAGCTGTTGTTTTGAAAGAAGCTTTGGTTAGTATGCTTGTAGCCACAAGTTGAACATCTCTATGCGTCGTGGGCAGGGCTATGATGGAGCTTCCAATATGAGAGGTGAATTTAATGGTGTGCAGAAATTAATTAAGGATGAAAACCCCTATGCTATCTATGTTCATTGTTTTGCCCATCAATTGCAACTAGTAGTTGTCACTGTTTCAACATCTACTCCAGCCATTGCAGATTTTTTTAACTATGTTCCTCTTATAGTCAATACTGTGGGTGCATCTTGTATGAGAAAGGATGCCTTGCTTGCAAGGCAACATGATCTGTTGTTAGAGAAGGTTGAGAATGGTGAGATTCTCACTGGAAGGGGTTTAAATCAGCAAAGCAGCCTAGCTAGGCCTAGAGATACTAGATGGGGTTCCCATCTTAAAACTTTGCTTCGAATTCTGGTGATGTGGGAAGCTATCATAGATGTCCTTGAGACAGTAAAGAAAGATTCAGTTAAACCAACATGTAATGGTGGAGCTTTCGGCCTAATTTGTAAAATGGAGAGCTTTGATTTTGTGTTCATCCTGCATTTAATGATAGAACTGCTAAGCATCACAAATATGCTTTCACGTGCTTTGCAAAGGAAGGATCAAGACATTGTTGAAGCAATGCATTTGATCATGGGTGTGAAAGATAGCTTGCAGGATATGAGAGACAATGGGTGGAAGCCCTTATTTAAGAGAGGAAAAACATTCTGCGATAAGAATGAGATTGAAATGCCAGATAGGGATAAGGAAGTAAATGTTAGAGGGACATCAGCACATAGAAGGCAAAAGGTAACAAATAAACATTTCTACCATGTTGAGATTTTTCTTGCTGCTGTTGATGCCATTTTGTTGGAGATGAATCATCGGTTTGGTGAAGTTAGTTCGAAGTTATTAGCATGCATGGCTTGTCTTAACTCAAGGAACTCCTTTATAATTTTGATGTGGATAAACTTGTAAGACTAGCTGAAATTTATGCTGAAGATTTCGATATTAGGGAAATTGCTATGTTGCCAAGTCAACTGAGAGGCTTTGTTGGACGTGTTAGAAGAAGTCAACAAATTCTTGGATGTACAGAGCTTCCACAAGTTGCTGAAATTATGGTCAAGGATAGAATGCATAGATCTTATCCTTTGATTTATCGGTTGATTAAGCTGACATTGATACTTTCAGTTGCAACTGTTTCAGTTGAGATGGCTTTTTCAGCTATGTCTTTTATAAAGACAGATTTGCGTAACAAAATGGGTGATGAATGGTTAAATGACTTGATGATATGCTGCATCGAGAAGGAAGATATTCAAGAGCATAAGTAATGAGAAAATCATAAAATGTTTGAAGAGATGGGAGAACATCGCATGTTAGTGCCTAAAAATAATATAGTGGTATGTTTTGTTCTCTTCTACTTTAAGTTTTGTTTTTGTTTTGAAGTTAATACGTTCTTAACATTAATTTGTTGTATGCAGATTACTCCCAACGAAGAGTGATGCATGTCATAGACTCATATCGGGCGGGACATGTCGTTGTCATCTACTTCCATTGGGTATGTACAAACTCAGCCCCCCCTCCCCCCCCCCCCCCCCCCGCTAAATATTTTTGCTGGATCCGCCCCTGCCGGCCATGGTGGCCTGAAATGACAGCCGATTCTTCCGCACCTCGCCCCTGTCTCTCCCACCCCACGCTCCCGGATCCCTACTCTGCGAGGTCGATCAGGTTCGCTCTGGCTCCTCTGAGCCCTGCCCCTGCGCCCTGCATCCTTAGCGTCGTTGCTGCGGCCGCCGCCAGTGAATGAGTGAAGCCACCGCCGGCCAGGCTAGATGAGGTGGGCACCCAGCGAATCCTCTGTGTTTCTCTTCACTCACCCGATTCGATTCCACCACATTGCGCCGTCTGAGCAATTTCTTGCCCTCCACCACCGATGCCCGCCAGCCGTTCAACGCAATGCCTCCGGGGATAAGGGGCGGAAAGCGCAAGAGGGCGGCGCCCCCCGGGGCTGGCCGCTGCAGCATCGATGCCCTCCCAGACGATGCCCTTCACCACGTGCTGTCGTTCCTGCCGGCGCAGGAGGCCGTCAGGACGTGCGTGTTGGCCCAGCGCTGGCACCACCTCTGGAGGTCCGCCACGGGCCTGCGCATTTCGTGCGGCTATGACCACGATGAAGCAGCATCAGTGAAGGAGCTCCGG
Source organism: Paspalum vaginatum (assembly GCA_030272315.1). Classification (NCBI taxonomy): domain Eukaryota; kingdom Viridiplantae; phylum Streptophyta; class Magnoliopsida; order Poales; family Poaceae; genus Paspalum; species Paspalum vaginatum. Next base: position 405,471 of record JAMSGZ010000073.1, read on the forward strand.
AAGATTGTGGACAACCTGTTGCGGCTTCGGAGAGGTTCCCCACTTGACACATGCGTGCTCGACTTGCTCGGGGTTGATTCAGACGACATTGACGGTGTGAACCTCTGGATCCGGCGTGTTCTCACGTGTAATGTCTGAGAGTTCACCCTTTGTGTCGCCCCGAATTCCTTGTTTGAGCTGGACAGACCTCTCATCTCCTAGCACCTGAAGAAGCTACAACTTTCAACACTTGAATTGGATGATAGCTCTGTTGACTTCTCCTGCTGCCCGGCCTTGGAAGTCCTCGACTTCAACTGCTGTCACTTCCTTGGTTGCCAGAGGATCTCATCACAATCCCTAAAGTGTCAAAGCTTGGATGCTGACTGTAGTTATGATGAAAATTCTCACCCTCCTCATATATATGTCCCGAATCTCATGTCACTGTGGCTTTCAGTCGACTCTTGCAGAACTCCTTTGCTTCAGACAATGCCATCCTTAGTGGAGGCAGTTGTTGAAATCCGTGCTTATTTCGGTGGCTCATGTCATGATGACTGCTCTTGCTCTGATCTATATGCTAGTACCAATGAATGCATGCTTCTCCAAGACTCCAAGGTTTATCAGAAGCTTAGAGCTTGGTGCTGATATCTGACATCGAAATGGTATGCTTACACTTTAGATTCATAAGTTGATGTTCACTTTCTTTTTTTTTTCATTTTTAAATTAGTCATGTGTAGTGTGTTGATTTATTCCTCTTTGCAAATTGCATCTCCAGTTTGTTTTCAGAAGGGACTTGAAGTGGCGCCCCACATTTAGCAATTTGAAGACTTTGTTACTCAATGAATACTGGTGTATGCCTCCTGACTTCAGGTTGCTTACATGTATTCTTCAACATTCAGCTGCTTTAGAGAAGCTCACTCTTCAACTATTGGAAAAGGTATACATTTTCTGGATATACAATGCTGCATTTTCAAATTGTTATAGATTATCGATTGATGTTGGAAATATCTTTCTCTATTCTGTAGGGACGAAAAAGTAAAGTGGAAATGGAAGGAAGCCCTGATCCAACAGAGAGATCAAAGTCAAGTGTGAAGTGGTTGATGACAGAGTGCTAGACGTTTTGAAGTTCCTAAGTAAACTTAGCATAAGTAAGTTCTAACGCCGTCATACACACTTTGTATATTTTGATTTTTTTTTTTGACATGAACAATGTGCCAATAGGAGAGAAATAAATCCTTCTACATTTAATTGGTGGAGAAACGTTTAAAACAAAATTGAGTGGGTGAGATTAATATGAATCCTATCCATGCATAATATGCTAAGCTGGTGATTTATTTTTGAATAGTGATTCAACTGTATCAATAAGTAATTTATTGCAGTACTATTAAGTACTTAAGTGTCAGCTTACTGATGAGTCTTAACACAAATCTGGGTTTACTGCTGAAGCACATTGTTTGAATCCATGTTACTATAAACTACGAGTATGACAATATGAAAAGTTTCTTCCGTGAAAAAAGTACTGATGCTTTATTTATGTGGTATTACTAAATTGGAGGTCAAGGTTTTGTATTTGGTTGTAGAGTCTGATAAATCTGTTTGAGAACAGAACTAGTAGTTCAAAATTTTACACTACTAGGGCCAAGTGTGATTTTTATTTTCAGGATCTTACTGGATGAGGACAACCAAATGTCCTTATGTATGTGGTTACATAGGTAGCACTGTTCTGTCTTTGCTCTATTTGTTCTTGAATCCTCTATCCCTTCAAACTGTATGAGTGTCTTATATAATTTCTGAGTGCTTTGTATGATTTCTTTGTTGCTGGTCCTATACGCTTCTTAGTTCTAAGGCTGTAATGCCACATGTACAATCATTTCATTAGTTATCTTGTTTTCGCTGGTTGAATCATCACAGAAATAGCCTCTCAATTTTCAAATGTGCAACGATTTTCATTTGGCTTCCTTTGTTTACATGTTGCTTCCACACCCATATCATCGACTAAAATTAATAATAAAGATCATCTAATTCTTGCTATTGTGTGGAAATTGTTGGATGTCATTGCTTTAGAACTTATGTGATACTACCATTATCATGAGGTATAGATTACATAGTATTATGGTAGGAAGTATGAATTAGAACTTAGGTTTCACAATCAATATATAAGTTCCCAAAGAGGGTTCGACCCCTCCCGGACCCCGTCCAAGCGGGAGGTCATGCACCAGGGCTGCCCATACTATAGTGGTCAAAGGTTTATCTAGTTTTTTAGTCCATCAATGGTTGGATGGTAAAACATGGACTTGTGCCTTTACTATATATGTTAGTGTTTGGAATAATTCGATATTCTGCAGTCTGGGCAAGTAGAACTCTTTTGTGATAAAGTCTCTCACCATATCTCCGCTTCATAGGGGTGTAATCGGATTGAATACGGACGGATATTGCTGATACCGTATTTATTATCATATTTTTTTCTTCGGATTCGGATCGGATACGGATATTGATCAAATGTGTCGGATAAGATTTGAACGGTTATCGGCATCATATTTATCCAACTTTGAGTACTCGGATATGGATACGGATCAAATATTAAATGTTCGGATTCGAATACGGATCGGATTTTAGTCCTTCTAAACGGATCAGAACTCGAATACGAACGGATAATATCCATACCATTTACACCCCTACCGCTTCGTTGCCATTTTTTTCTCATTTCTGGCTCTCCTTGCAAACTTTTCTGCTTTCAGATTCATACAGGTTTCAGTTTTGAAGAATAGAAGGTGAGACATGCAGGCTGCGATCTTTTGGCATTGAACCTGATGGGCTGCTTGAACATCGTCACTACTACTAGCCACCGAAGCGAGTCTTAGCCCTCGAGAGTAGAAGGTTCGAACCAAAGATGAATAGGCTACGCTTAAATTGGTGCACTAAGAAATACAAGACTGACCTCTATCAGGGAAGCACAAGGCTATCAAGGATGTCTTTTGTCTATGTGATTCCTTTTACTTTTAATTTTACTTGTAGCAGCAACTAGAAACTCAGTAGTGAATTGCTTATCTAGCTAGGCCTGGCTTAACATGCCATGTTGTATTTTGCGGCTATCTTCTAACATAGGTCCTGTCAACTTTTCTGAAGGCATGCGAGTTTTAAAATCGCTAGTATGATAACACTAATTTTCCTTTTGCTGGTGTTGTTTGGTTAGAAAGGGTATCCAACAGATCGATCGTACATTGTCCTTTTTTTCCTTTGTGCATATTGTGTTGTTTCAATGGAATAACTGTTTTCCTGTCTTTATTTCCAAAAATTTTTTGAAAAAATTTATTTCCAATAATAAGAGCCAACTTGGGAGAAACAAGGTGGTTGGGCCTGTTTGGCTCCATTGAATTGAATCCAATTTCTAGAAATGGTTTCGATTTCAATTTTAAAATGGAAATAGAATCTGAATCCAACCAATTGAAATTCCAGATTTCATGCTTGGGGTGCCAGTTGGTGTGGATCTGGATTCACTGTAAAATTAGCAAGGATCTGGATGCTGGAATACTTTCCTTGCAGATCCATCGATTGTGTCTCTTCCTCGCAGATTTGGTGAATACGGAAGGGGGGCTGCTTGCAAGAACAAAGGAGTAGTTGGAGCCTAGCGGTGGCAAGGATTTGGTGGAGGTTGGCAAACTCTGTTGAGTTCAACGAGGAGTCGGTGAGACGAGATAGTTACGCAGCAGCGGCTACAATTCTAGGCAGTTAATGGGCGGGTTAGAAGAGTGCAATGATAGATTCTGATTTTAGTATCAGCCAAACAACTATAGAAATAGTTTTCAGTTCTCAAATCATAGGAACCAAACGACGCCTTAAGAAGTGGCGTGGACCTGTACCAGAGGTACCTCTAACAGCCCACATCATCGCAGTGGGTCGAACCTGACCGCACGATGGAGGCCCAAGGCAACAGGCTTTGGGGTAGACCGCCGGACTCCAAGACCCCTCGAGGGTTGGGGGCCTCCCTCCACCATACGACCCACGGGAGGGGTCAGCCTGGCCACCGAGAGGTCAGGTGTGATACCCCATATTTTAAACCTCAATTAAGTATTTTAATCATATTATCATATGCATTTTTAGAATTTTAAGTTTAAAATTTTGAATTATTTCAAATCAAATTTGAATTCAAATCCTTCAAAACTTATTTTTTTTCCAAGAACAAAAGTGTAAAGTGATAGTATAAATTATACCCTTTCACTTTTGTATTTGGACCTTCGGGTAAATTTGTTTGCTTAGGGGGATAAAAATAAAAAGAGGTAATTGGATTAAGAATAAAAAAATTGGAAAAGGGGGTGAACCGGCGGCCCAAAGCCACTGTGGCCCGCCCCTAGTTTCCTTGCGGGCTGATGCCACGCGCCTCCTAGCTGGCGGCCCAGCCAAGCCGCAGGCCAGCGTTGGCTTCATGTCCATGCACCACCCGGCCCAGCCACTGGTTTCCGCCGCCTGACAAGTGGGCCCTCCCCCACCCTTCTTCCTCATCTGGTTGGGGGAGAGGTGAAGCCGAGCTTCGCTCTCGCTGCCGCCGCCCCCATCTATCACCGCCATTCCGCCGCCTCTTGGCTCTATTTAATCCCTGCCTGACCATGTCCCAGTCATACTCAACCCGAGCTGTCCCTCATCACCGTCGCTCTGCCTGCCCACAAACTCCACACCGCGCACCCTCATCCACTGCCACTGTCCGCTGTCGATCTCTGCCACCGTCGCTTCTACCCACCATTTTAGGGTGAGAAACCCCGTTCCCTTTTGTCCTTGTCCTCCTCTAATCATCATCGAGGATTGGGGGCCGGCCGAGCTCCATTGAGCCAGTGCCCATCCAAGGCGTCGGCGGACCCCTCCGCCATGTCGACTCCATTTCTCCTTGGGCACAAGCCCTAATCAGGCTCCCTAACATGCACATTCGGTGCAAGACTCTGTGGCACACCTCGCGCTGGTGTTCTATGGCACTAGCATGGCCTAAGGGCATCGGGAACGTGGCTCGCCGCCACAGTTCGCGTATGCAAGCGCCGTGTCCACCATGTCCGTCGCGGACAGAGAGAAGGGGAAAGAGAGGAAGAGGAGGCAGAAGAGAAACGAGAGAAGGGAGATGCGCCGCCACGCCGTTGGTCACCGTTAGTGTGAGCCCAGGAATCCATCGCACAGGATGGTTGCCGGCGTCGCAGCCGCGGCGTGTATGCCACACACGCGTGCCGTGCATGTCCTATGCCCTGGCTTGGGCCACACCACCAAGCGAAGCTCGGGTGGGCTGAGCCAACTGGGCCAGGGCCGGTGGGCTGTTTAGGCCAAAAATAGATAGGGAGAAAGAGTAGGACGGCCTTGCTGCTGCTGGGCCAAGCCTCAGATTTCAGGGGGAGATTAGAACTTTTTCAAAAAGTTTAGTTTGGGCTTAATTTTAATTTTGAAATTTATTTATTTTCTTTCAAAATTCCATAATTTGGTTTATTTTCATATTTGATTAAATATTTTCACTTAAATTGTTAATTGATTTTTAATCTCTTAGAATTCTTTTATATTTAACTTTTATAGATCATTAATATTTTATTTTTTACTTTAAGTATTTTAAATGTTCAAAATTATCAAAAATACTAGAGATTATATTAAAATCTTAGAAATTCTTTTAAAACCCTAGAAAAGCCCTCTAAGTTTATGATGAGGCATGGTTAATGATTTCAGTGCCCCACCTTCTCTTTTTAGAAACATCTATAGTTTTTTTTATTTACAGGTTGATCATCCTCGTACTTAAACGTCATTCATATCATGCATTTAGATTTGATAAGTTGGGTAGATCGTCATTAAAAGGATTCAAGGAGGAATATAGGAGCCAAGCTTTGCAAGACAACAATAGTACCAGGATTATCGGCCTCCAATGCCGACAAATCTGGCAGGAGGGCACGGGGTGCAATCACAGTCGCAACCCACTAGTGTTCAACACTTTCAACCAAAACCGGTTCAACCAGCAGCATCATCGGTTCAGTCAACGCCCCACATAACAACAGTTATTGTTAATGTTGGCACAAACAACGTTGTGTTCAATAATGATCACAAGATGCCGATGGTTTTTGGGAAATCGGTTAATGCGATGCCAAAGGAAGGTTTACTTGGCGTTGCTCTAGCTAAGGATCAGAAAGCAAATTCTAATAAGATTATCAGCAAACCACCACCAGATCCGAAGTATTACATGCCTCGATGGTGCCCTTCTGGTTTAACTCATACTCAAAAGAGGACATTGCAGCGCTTGCGAGCTAAGGAAAGAAGGGAAAAGGAAGCCGAAGCCATATTCAACGAAACACATCCCCTCTTTCCTCCAAAACAGTGGAAGCCAAAAGCCATTGAAATCCCAGATCAAGCGGCTTACTGAGCAACAGCCTCAGTTACCGGACTGTCCGGTAACATCTACCGGTGGAAGGCGCCGGACAGTCCGGTGCCCAGGGGTCAGCAGCAGTGCCAGAATGAGAAGTGGCATCAATGTTGATGGAAGTTTCTACATCACCTATTGTTCCAGAAGAGGAGGTACCAGAAGAAGAGATGGTGGATTATGAGGCTTCTCCTGAACATCAAGGTACGGATGTTAATATGATTTCTTTTTCCACCGATTACAATATTGTCGGTGAAGATGAAGAAGTGATGGCTCAGTTTAATTTTGGACCTCGAGAAGCTATTTTTGCAAAACCAACAGAAACAATTAATCATTTGAAGCCCTTATATGTTCATGGTCACATTGATGGGGTGTCTGTGTCTCGGATGTTGGTTGATGGTGGTGCTGTGGTAAATATAATGCCATATGATCTATACAAAAGGCTTGGCAAATCAGATGCTGAGTTGGTCAAAACCAACATGACACTCAGTGGCGTGGGGGGCAAGAACCCCATTGAGACTAAGGGAGTTGCTTCTATGGAACTCACTATTGGGAGTAAGACGATCGCCGCTGCATTCTTCATCGCTGAGATAGAAGGTAATTTCAGTTTAATTCTTGGGAGAGACTAGACTCACGCCAATCAGTGCATACCTTCTACTTTACATCAATTCCTGATTCAATGGGTCAGCGATGAGATCGAGGTAGTATATGCTGATTCATCGGCTTGTGTTGCTACGGCCGATGCTCCGGTAATCTGGGCTTATGATAATGCTAAGTGCTTGACGGGAGTTGATTTGTTCGATTATCAGTTTTTAAGTGTGTCCAAGGAAGGATTTACTCCGGTAATGCTAGAGCCGGTCGAAAATCGGTTAAATCATGTTATGTAAGTCCCATGGCCACATCATCAGGGAGTAAAGATCAGAAGGACCTAGGAGCAACAAAGTCCAGGCAACAGGCAGCTCCTGCAGTGATGCCGAACAGTCCGGTATCATCAACCAGACTATCCGGTGGTGTGCCGGACAGTTCGGCAGAGTCTACCGGACAGTCCGCTATTGGCCAAAACTCTGGATGTAATCTTATTTTTAATTCCGATTGTAATTTTATTTCTGATTCCTTTGTGATAGAAGAATTTAGAGACTTGGACAAGTTAGGACAGGGGTGTACATCGGCTGATCCTTTCGAGAAGATAGACATAGGTGATGGAACTAGTCCGAGGCCGACATTTGTAAACAAGACCCTGAAATCCGATTCTAGGGATAAATTAATCGGATTATTAAAAGAATATTCTGATTGTTTTGCTTGGAGTTATACTGAGATGCCTGGTTTAAACCGTGATATTATTGAGCATCGGTTACCTATTAAGCCCGGTTTTCGGCCTTTTAAGCAAAGACCGCGGCATTTTAGTTCTGATATTTACCCTCGTATCAAAGATGAGATTCGCCGGCTTCCAGAAGCCAACTTTATTAGGCCTTGCAGGTATGCAGATTGGGTCTCTAACATTGTGCCGGTGGAGAAGAAAGGCTCCGACAAGCTTTGGGTGTGTATTGATTTTCGCAATTTAAACAAGACTACACCCAAAGATGAGTATCCTATGCCTATAGCCGACATGTTAATTAATAGTGCTTCTAGTAATAAAGTTATCAGTTTCCTTGATGGTAATGCCGGATATAATCAGATCTTTATAGCCGAAGGAGATACGTCTAAAATGCCTTTTGTGTGTCTTGGCTTTATTGGTTTGTTTGAGTGGGTTGTCATGACATTTGGTTTAAAGAATGCTGGTACTACTTATCAGAGGGCTATGAACTTCATTTTCCATGAATTGCTTGGAATTATCCGGGAAGTTTATATTGATGATATAGTTGTTAAATTGGCTGCTTTTGATTCTCATTTGGCCGATTTATGTGAATCCTTTGAGAAGATGCGCAAGTATGGTTTGAAGATGAACCCACGCAAATGTGCTTTTGGTGTGTCGGCCGGGAAGTTTTTAGGATTTATTATTCATGAAAATGGCATAGAGGTTGATCCTAACCGCATAGAGGCTATTCGGAAAGTAGCAGCTCCGATGTGCAAGCTTGGTATGCAGAAGTTTCTTGGCAAGGTCAATTATCTATGACGGTTTATATCTAACCTTGCTGGGAAGGTTGATGTATTTACTCCTATTCTTCAATTGAAGAGCGATGCTGATTTTACTTGGGGGGCAGAACAGCAAAAGGCTTTTGAGCAGATCAAGGAGTATTTATCTTCAGCGCCGGTGCTTAAAGCACCTAGGAGTGGATTTCCTTTCAAATTGTACATCGCTGCTGAAGATAAAGTTATTGGGGCTATTTTACTCAAGAAACTGAATGTAAAGAACATGTGGTTACATATCTAAGCGGAAGATTGATTGATGCCGAAACAAGATACACGTTCATTGATAAGTTATGCTTATGCTTGTTTTATGCTTGTACCAAGTTGAGGTATTATTTATTATCTAGTTCTTGTGTAGTAACATGCCAAACCGATGTTATTAAATACATGTTGCATAACCCTATCATGAGTGGGAGAGTTGGTAAATTGGCTTATGCTTTAATAGAATATGATTTGGCATATGAACCTCTGAAATCCATGAAAGGCCAAATCGCAGCTAATTTTATAGTTGAACATCGGATTGATGATTCTTATGAGCTAGATATGGTTTATGTTACTTTTGCTCCATGGATGCTTTACTTTGATGGATCGGTTTGCGATGAGGACCAGGGGATTGGCAAAGTGCTGGTTTCTCCTCAAGGTGTTGCATTTGATTTCTCTAGCCGATTAGAATTTCATTGTACTAACAACCAAGCCGAATATGAAGCATTGTTGTTCGGTTTAGAGTTGTTGCAATCCATGGGGGTAAAGTGTGTAAAGGCTTTTGGGGATTCTCAGTTAGTAGTTCAACAGATTTTAGGAGAAAGCCAGTGCTATGATGGAGTTTTGAATTCTTATTTAGAGCGATGTAGAGATATCATTCGTTCTTTTGATGAGTTTGGTATTTCTCATATATTTAGAACTGACAACTCCAAAGCTAATAATTTGGCATGGAAAGCATCTGGTTATCGTGCTTCAAAGGGCAGATTTCATGTCACTAAGAGACCGATGCTCGGAAACAGTTGTGTGCTGGGATCGTGCACGCCGGACTGTCCGACAAAGGTTACCGAACTATCTGGTGAGACACCGGATTATCCGGTGATGTGCATCGGACTGTCCGGTGAGTCGGTGGAGAATCTGATTTTGGCTTTGGATGATCCGGCAAGTGATGTAATCAGTCCGGATGATTGGAGGAGGCCTTTTATAATATATTTGCGAGATCCAAATGCTAAAGCAGAAAGGAAATTCGGCGAGCAGCATTTAAGTATGACTTGATTAATGATTACTTATATCGTCGAATTGTCAGTGGTGTTTTGTTTAAGTGTTTAGGTCTTGATGACGTTGTGTTGGCCATGGCTGAGGTGCATGAAGGGATTTGTGGTACTCATCTATCGGCATTGAAGATGAAATGGCTTTTGAGGAGGGCTGGATTCTATTGGCCCATGATTATTGCCGATTGTTTTAAGTATTACAAGGGATGCCAGGTATGTCAGAAGTTTGGAGATATTCAGATGGTGCCTGCTGCTAAGTTGCATCCTATTATTAAGCCTTGGCCATTCAGGGGATGGGGTTTAGACTTTATTGGAGAAATTCATCTGTCATCTTCTAAAAGACATCGGTTCGTGTTGATGGCTACTGATTACTTTACTAAGTGGACTGAGGCCGTTGCCTTGAAGAATATGACGCATAAAGAGGTAATTGAGTTCATTACTGAGCATATTATTCACAGATTCGGAATTCCTTAGACTTTGACTACAGATAAGGTGCTTCTTTTATGTCTAAAGAGGTACGTGAATTTGCCGAATCATATAAGATTAAGTTGCTCAATTCCTCTCCCTATTATGCTCAGGCTAATGGTCAAGCCGAGTCTAGTAATAAAGTGATCATCAATCTTATCAAAAAGAAGATCACCGATCATCCTCGGCGTTGGCATGAAGTCTTGTCTAAAGCTTTGTGGGCTCATAGGATATCTAAGCATCGTGCTACTAAAGTTTCTCCTTTTGAGCTTGTGTATGGTCAAGATGCTATGCTACCTGTAGAGGTAAACTTAGATGCCTATAAGTTTGCTAGACAAAATGACTTGAGCGTCGGTGAATATCATGATTTAATGATGGATAATGTTGATGAGGTGACTGACAAGCGGATAATGGCTTTAAAGGAGATTGAGGAGGACAAGCTCGTGGTTGCAAAGGCATACAACAAGAAGGTCAAGATCAAGGGTTTCCAGGTTGGAGAGCTTGTATGGAAGACAATACTGCCATTAAGAACTAAAGACAGAAAATTTAGCAAGTGGTCTCCAAGTTGGGAAGGTCCTTACAAGGTGAAGAAGGTGGTTCCCAGTAATGCTTATATATTAGGAGATTTACAAGGTGATGAATTGCTTGAAGCATTGAATGGCCGCTTCTTGAAGAAATATTACCCAAGCATGTAGCAAGATGCTTGAGAAGGACAATGTGTTACATCAAGGGCTTAATTGTGCTTCGGAATTGTTATGTTGTGAGATATTTGTTAATTCTCGAAGGTGTAAGTATTCCTGGTGCTTTTAGTTCATGACCTTCACTAAAAGGCAGGGGGGCATGTGTTGAGCACCTAATTAGGTAGAGCCATGTTGGCCGGCTCCACCGGACAGTCCGGTGGCATGTGCCGGACTGTCCGGTGGAGCTGGACTATCCGATGGGCTGTACCGGACTATCCGGTGGAGTCGAGTCTGAACAGAATTCCAGGATTTAGGCGAGATCTTGTGGGATTTGATTTGTACAAGGGCTAAGATCGCCCTCCCCTATATATATAAAGGGGTAAGGCCGATTAACATATCCACAATTGAACCAATCTATTATTTTGTCTACTTTTATGCATATCTCTATTCCCAAACCCTCATTCTCTTCTCTAACCCTTAACTTAGCCTCCTATTGACTCTACGCCGACCTGAGGAGCTCTAGGTGGCCTGCCGACGCTAGAGCAACCCCTAGCGCTGATCTTCCCTAACGGGGTCCCTCCTGGGAGGATTGGTCTAGGTCATATTTTGGTGATTGGCGCTAAAACGTGTCAACAGGCGCGTCGACAATGAAGCCGCCGCCTCACCTACCCAACCCCCACATTGATATGCATTGGCCATACCACAACACGAGCCTCTTGGCCCTCCCAGCCTCAGCACACCGCTGCAGCGGCCACGCCACCCACCAGTGCACATCACGGCGCCATCACACGCGCACCGGACCCCAGCCCCCACCTATCGGCATCAAATCTCGTCACTCGGATAAGCTCCGGCTTCACCCTACACTGTTGTCACACCACATAACTGACCCCACACCGTGGAGGCCGCTTCGTTGCACCGCACACCGGATAAGAAGCTACACCGGCGACGACTGCACCGGCGTCACCCTACCTCACCGCTATAAATACCCAGCACCCTTGATCTCAGGCACTCCACCGCCACACACACGCGCGTGCTGGCCTGGACCTGCCCCAGGAGAGACTACGGCGTGGCAACACGCCAAAGCCCGAGCACCCTCCACCGCTTGCCGGGCCCCAAATTTCCCCCCTGCGTGCCTTGCCCCTCCAAATTAAGGTGAGTACCTCCTGCACATCGTCACCAAACACCACTTCCACCCATTCTCGGCCCTAACCCGCCCCGAGGGCAACCTCGGTGTGGTGACATGCCGTCTACCCCTTGCCGTGCACCTCGCCAGCGTGTGTCGCTAGGGCAAGCCCACCTCTCCCCGACCCTAGGGGCCATGTCGTCGGGTTCTCCTTGCCGTCCTCCACCTCTCGGTGCTAACCTTGCCACCAGAATTGCCCCACTGGTGGAGAACCACCGGCGAGCCACCACCTTCCCCCACCCACGGCTGGTTCGCCTGAGCGGTAGAATCGAGCCAAACCGCCATCCACCTTCCCTGACGTCGTCGCCTTTTACCACTCATTGACTCGCGGACCTGGCTCCCACGTCGTTGCGCCGCGTCGTGCCGTATCACCATGCCTGTTGGGCCGGCCCATCTTCCGCGTGCGGCGCTAGGCCAAGGTGGCCAGGTGCCCCGTAGGTCGAGCTGCCTCTAGCTGCTTGTAGGCCGCGTGTGGTTTTCGGCCCATAGATTTTTTTTCCTTTTTTCCAGAAAAGTCGAACCCTGCCCCTTGCACACCAACCTCCATATATTGTCCATTCCAATTCCATTTAGGGAGATTCTTCTTCCTCAAATCTTCTAAAATCACCCTCTATCTAATCCTACCCCCTTTCAAAATGTTTTGAGCATGAAGGATTGTATTTATTGCATGATTTTGTTGTGTGCGCTAGACGTTGTTCCGGAGGAATCCTAGGAGCCGGAGACGACCGTCACAGAGCAGGAGCCCAACGAACCTAGTGCCAACCTCCACAATGATGAGGACTTAGATGACCGCAAGTCTACTAGAATCCTCACTTGATGCATAAAATTCCTAATTTTGGAAATATCACCTTGGCCAGTTCAACCAATAAAAACTTGCATGATTTTGCTTGCTACGGAAAAACCTTGTAGGATAGTCACCCAAACCTATTTAGATGTAGCGCGCATAGGTGGGATCGCTCATATAATTATATCTATCATGATCCTAATGTTGAGTTGGATTATGGTTGTGGAACTTGTTGGGTATGGGGAAAGTGGTTGTGTGGGTGTGTTTTGAAATAAAATATATGAATTTAGCAGCTCGTGGTTACCCTAGGTCTCGGACTTTGTGGAGAAGGCAAGGTAGATGGATGCTCACGGTGTCGAGTGATGGACAGGGGAATGGTTCTACCTGCGCCCTATAAGGACCAAGTTGGTTCTTAAATTAGCAAATTTTCATAAACTAAAATAATGGATTGGCTTGGGATGGAATGGTTGTGGTTATGGAATAGCAATGGATGCTGGTTGGTGGTTGTTTAAGAAATGAGCCACTTGGACCGGCAAGTCCAGTGGTACCCCTATGAAATAAAAACTCTATTGTTATAACTAAAAGTTGGCAACTAAAACGAACCATGCATCGTTTTTCGCAAACAACATAAGCTCCAGATATCACCTTGCATATAGTAATAGCCAAACTTCCATGACTCTATAGGAGGAAGGTGGGCTTGCGCAATACGTATGTACTCACCCTTGCTATGTTGTTATTGTTCTGATGAACTGTTCGAGTTGCTCTTTAGATAGTTCGCAATCCTGCTTCCCAACTAGCCTATGGCATTGCGCCCCAAAGGATTAGCTTCCGTTGTATCTTACTTTCATGCATATTTATGTACTTGGTTTGTAACCGTTAAGTCACTCTGTACTACTTGAAATAAATTTGTTGCTAGAACCCTGGGACTAGCATTTGTATCACATTTGTGTTCTCAAGAAATTGGGGACGTTTCAGGTGGTATCAGAGCTGTAGGTTGGCCGTAGGACGTGATCTTAAGTTTCTAGGGTTTTGAGTCCAAACTATTTACAAAAGTTCTTCTTACTCGTTATCCTTCTATTTTCACCGCCCTCTTCTCTTGTTCCAGATGGCTCCTTTTCGGACACATAATGGGCAAGTTAAGACTGAGTTCATTAAGCTCCTCAATGACCACACCAAGTACCTCGGCATCCGGGAGGAACCTAGTTACAAGACAATGGAACATCAGAATGAGGATACCTTGGGTTGCACAGTGACGGTCTGCATAGGATCCAGTGACCAGCACCCAGGTTTCAGTATCACCACCGTTGGCCATATCGCCGCCTCCATATAACACTGTGAAGAGTACGCGGGCTAAGTTTGCTCGACAGGCTAAGAAGGCTCGTGAAGCAGCAATGAAGGAGAGAGTGACTCAAGAGAACAAGAACTGCCAGACAGATTTCATCGACATATGTGACTAGAGCAACCTTCCACTCGTTAGTGATGCCTTCAGTTGCACTGCCCCAGAGGACCCAGACCTTCTCTTCCCCCTCATGTTTTCACTAGGAGCTGATCAAACAGGCCTCCTGGATGACATGCTAGCTGGCTTAGTGTAGTAGTCGCTCTAGAATAATGGTCACCCCATGTAAAAGCTGTTCAAGCTTCCTATGTATCGTGTAGACGGTTGTTTGAATAAAAGTATGTTGTGTGGAAAGCCATATAAACAAAGAGCATTAAATACAACTATGCCCTAAAGAAAAGTTTTCACCCTTCTTTCAGATGGCCTCCCGCAACTCCGGCAATGGGTTGTCTGCCTTGCTAGAGGGGCAGGATGAGAGTAGCCACGGCAACGGAGGCGACTTCCCTCCACCTTCCCCCACCTCCCCCTCCACCTCCACCCCTACCTCCACCACCAAACCCCTTCTTAGAAATAGCACAAGCTCTAATGGCCCACGCACTAGTTCATGGAGAATGCAGCACAAAGGCCCTTGCATGACAAGCCACTGGCCAAGATGGGGGAATTCCTGAGGCTCAAACCACCATCCTTCTCTGGATCTCAAGACCCAATGGAAGCCGAGGATTGGATACAGAAAATTGAGAGGAAACTTGTGTTGCTCAACTGTGATGAGCCTGGTGGGAGATTGTCAAAGATGCCCATAAGGATGGGATTACTTGGAAGGAGTTTACTGAGGCCTTCCGACAGCATCACGTACCGGAGGCAACCAAGGATCTCAAAGCTAAAGAGTTCCAGCATTTGACTCAAGGAAGCTCCACTGTAATGGAATACATCCAAAAGTTCACCAAACTCTCCCGCTATGGACCAAGAGAAGTGGATTCTGATGGGAAGAAATGCAAAGCCTTTATAAGGGGTCTGGCCCCAAAAGTCACAACTCTGGCCTATGCCTATGGTGCTCCTAATTTTGCTTCCCTAATCAGCCACACCATCATAATTGAAAGGCTCCAACAAGAGGAAAAGAGCCATCGCAAGAGGAAATTTATAGAGTTCAAGTCTCAACGCTAGGAGCGTCGACGGAGGAACTTTGGGGGACAAGTGTCCTGGGGCTCACATGGTGCATTCTCCAAAAGTACTGCCTCAGCCCCATCCCACTTTAGTTCGACCCAGATTACTCCCAGCTAAACAACCCCCGTGGCAACAGTCACACCTGCTACAACTATGGTGACCCGAGCCACTTCATCGCCCGCTGCCCCCACCCCAACTGTGGCAAGTTAGCAGCATCAACCTACTCCAACTTGGCAAATGGGCCCAGGCAGCCTACCACCACTGGTAACTGCTCGGCCGCTAGCTCTCAGTCATCTAAGTAGCCCTAGCAATCAGTCAATAAGGCTCGCGTTAATCACATTGATGCAAAAGAGGCTCAACAAGCCGCTGGAGTGGTGCTTGGTGAGTTCCTAGTTTACTCATCTATGGGCACACTATTATTTGATTCCGGTGCATCACACTCCTTTATATCAACATCTTTTGTGAAAAGGAACAAGATCCCAACCATAAACCTAAGAAAGCCACTGTTAACCCAGACACCTGGGGCGGACATTTCTTGTCACCTTGGTTGTGCGGGAGTTGAAATTATTCTAAGTGGGGTAGCCTTTACGGCAAACCTAATAGTGATAACATCTCTAGGGATAGATGTCATCTTAGGGATGGATTGGTTGGGAAGACATCATGGCATTATAGGCTGTGTAGACAAAACAGTTAGTTTGGCCAGCCCAAATGGAGCCAAGGTGGTATGTAAAGCCCATAAAACCATGCAAGACCCTATGAACTTCCACATATAAGCCAAGGCCCTTGATGAGTGCCCACAGTTCATGAGTACCCAGATGTCTTTCCAGAGGAGCTACCCGAAATGCCCCCTGACCGAGACATTGAGTTCATTATAGACCTTTACCCAGGGACAGCAACAATAGCCAAGAGACCCTACCGGATGGCCCCCACAAAACTAGCAGAATTGAAGGAACAACTCAGAGAAGTACAACAAAAAGGATTCATTAGGCCCACCTCATCACCTTGGGGCACTGGTACTGTTTGTAACCAAGAAGGATGGAAGCTTAAGGATGTGTGTGAACCGATCCCTGAATGAGGTTACCATCAAAAATAAGTACGCGCTTCCACAGATCGATGATCTATTCGATCAGCTTAAAGGAGCAAGGTTCTTTTCCAAGATAGACATGAGATCAGGGTACCATCAACTCAAGATCAGAGAAAGCAATGTCTACAAAACCACATTTGTCACCCACTATGGGTAGTACGAGTTCACAGTCATGTCCTTTGGATTAACTAATGAATAAGTTGTTCATGGATGGGTTGGATAAGTACGTCATTTTATTTATTGATGAGATACTTATCTACTCTAAGGATAAGGAAGAGCATGAGAATTATGTTCCGATAGTGCCGGAGAGATTGAGAAGCCACAAGTTGTATGCGAAGTTCAGCAAGTGCGAGTTTTGGCTGGAAAAGATTGCCTTCCTTGGGCACATCATCATTGCGGAAGGAGTAGCGGTAGATCCTGAGAAGGTGAGGGCCGTAATGGAGTGGCAACAACCCACCAATGTTAGCAAGGTCAGGAGTTTTATTGGATTGGCATGATACCACTGTCGATTCATAGAAGGATTTGCTAAGATAGCCAGACCCATATCAGCGCTACTCCAAAAGGACAAAAAGTTTGAATGGACAGAAGCCTATGAGAAGAGTTTCTAGG
Source organism: Paspalum vaginatum (assembly GCA_030272315.1). NCBI lineage: Eukaryota > Viridiplantae > Streptophyta > Magnoliopsida > Poales > Poaceae > Paspalum > Paspalum vaginatum. The sequence goes on from JAMSGZ010000073.1 coordinate 422,499, forward strand.
AACTAAAGAAAAGATTGATCACCGCCTTGGTGCTGGTATTGCTAGATATCCATCGGGACTTCATCATATACTGTGACGCATCTCGACAAGGATTGGGGTGTGTGCTCATGCGAGATAACAAGGTTATTGCCTATGCCTCTCAACAACTCTGGGCCCATGAACGGAACTATCCTACCCATGATCTAGAGCTGGTCGCAGTAGTGCATGCCTTGAAGGTTTGGATACATTACCTAATAGGCAACAAGTGTGAGCTATACTCGGATCATAAGAGCCTCAAGTACATTTTCACTCAGCTAGACTTGAATTTGAGGCAGAGAAGATGGTTAGAATTAATCAAAGATTACGACTTGGACATACATTACCACGTCGGTAAGGCCAATGTCGTAGCAGATGCCCTCAGTAGAAAAGCATTCAACAAGGAGTTGATTCCGACCAATGAGCACCTACAGAAAGAGATTGCAGACCTCAATATGCACATTGTGCAAGAACCTAAGGAAAAGGTACTGACCATAGCAACCCACCCTGGTAGAACGAATCAAGAAAGACCAAGCAAGTGATGAATAGACCCAGAAGATCCTCCAACATGTCAAGAGGGATGGAACCACAGCTTTCAGAATCAGCGAAGATGGCACCCTATGGTACAAAGATCGCCTTTTTGTACCAAAAGGGGGAAAGTCCAGAGAAACCATTATGGGAGAAGCTTATGATTCGTCTTACTCTATCGACCCTGGGGCCACCAAAATGTTCCAAGACCTAAGTCAGAATTTTTGGTGGAGGGGAATAAAAGCAGACGTGGCCAACCACGTAGCACAATGTGACGTATGCCAGCGAGTTAAGGCGGAATATCAGAAGCCTGCTGGATTTCTGCAACCACTGCCTATTCCAACATGGAAGTGGGATGAGATAGGCATGGATTTTGTGATCATCCTACCCAGGACTAAGAAGAGCAATGACACCATATGGGTCATAGTGGATAGACTCACTAAAACTGCCCGTATGGAAAACATAGTAAGGTTACACGGCGTGCCTAGCCAAACTGTATCAGATAGGGGTACCCAATTCACTTCCCGATTCTGGAACAGTCTGCACGAAGCCCTAGGCACCAACCTACATTTTAGTTCAGCCTACCACCCCCAATCCAACAGTCAGACCGAAAGAGTAAACCAAGTCATGGAGGACATGTTGAGAGAATGTGTACTCACCTATGGCAAGGATTGGGAATCCAACTTACCTTAAGCGGAATTCTCATATAACAATGGATACCAAGCTAGCCTAGGGATGGCACCCTTTGAAGCCCTATATGGGAGGAAGTGCCAAACCCCGTTGATTTGGGCAGAAGATAAGGAACAGGTTCCCACCTGGCCAGCTCTCCTCAAAGAAGCCGACGAAAAGATAGAAGATATCAGAGAAAAGCTCAAAATAGCAAAAACTAGACAAAAGAAGGCATGAGCTTATTTTTGAGGTTGGAGACCCACTGTAACACCCTGAATTTTACTTTCAGCAGTTTAAATAAAATTAATATGCTTTATTTAATTTTCTAAGGATTATGCCTAGCTTTGCATGTCATGATTTAATTTATCTGGGCAAGTGATTAAAATATATCATAGGTCAATCTTGTTGATGCATTCATGCCGACATGCAAATTTTTATTTGTGTGTGAAAAACTGTTCTAAATGCGTGTAGTCATCGTCAAGTTGTTTCTAGGAATTTTCCGGATTTATCCGGAGGCTTTTCCTATTTTCCCTAAGCAAACTCCTTTTATTCGAAGCTCTTCTGATTCTTTTCTTGAGCTCTAAATATTTTATATGAGTTCATTGGGTGCTAAAACATTCCTAGGAGTTTTTATGGAATTTTTGGAACCATCGGAGTATTTTTTCGGGATACGAATAATGATTATTTTTTGGAATGAATATTCCGAAAAGTGGTCGAATTTAACTCGGTCCAAACCGGTGCATATATATATTCATCGGAATCTTCTCGTCGCGTTTTTTTTTCAAATCGGTCTCCGTTTTTTAATCCCGAAACTCTAGCTTACTATATCTAAGGAAGAAATTCGGAAAGTGCTCCAACTCTTGGGAACGTTCGGTGATAATTTTTTCCGCGCATGGGCATCTCCGGCAAAATATAAGAGTACCACGACGTTTGTCTCGTCGAGCTCTTCACCGGAGTGGTCTCCGTTTTGCGAAAACATCTTCGCTTCTATGTGGATCTGAGTTTCTTCTTCGACTCCGGGGAGAAACAAAACTCCGGTGAGCTTTTCCCCTTCCACCGTCGTTTCTTGGTTCACGTGACTCGACCCCACCTGGGCCCCACCGCCTCCGGCCTCACCGCTCCTGCGCGCCGAGCACTACGCGCCAGCGCCTGGGCCCCGCTGACCCCGCTCCCGTACGGCGCCCACCAGTTCCCGCTCGCTCCGCCTGCCTCCCGCGCCGCCCACATGCAGAAGCGATCGAGCGCAGAAGCGACCGAGCGCAGAGCGCCCAGCCACGCCCCGCGTCCCCTGCCCTTCCCCTGCCACGTGTCGGCAGATTAGTGGCCACCTCCGGCATTCCGCGTTCCACCGCCCCGCGCAGGATCCAGATCTTGCCACACCAGATCCCGGCCGATCCTCTGTGGCTATATCTCTGCAGTCCACCGTGTGTCAGCCCATCCAACCAATCCCAAAGTGCCACATAGCCGCAGCCGCACCTTTTTGTAAAACAGCCCCTGCGCACTTCGTGATTTAACCCATAGACCCTCCACTAGTGAGCAGGCACCTGTATTAATGTTTTAGACCCCAAATTTTGGAAAAGTATTTACAAGTAAGCCCCTGCAACCTTCAAATCCTCGTATCTTCTCCGTTTTAAATCCGTTTTCGACGATTCTTGCGCTCATGTGTTCGTAGCGACGCGTAGAATAATTTTATAATTATTTTATTTTGTTTTTATATAATGGTGTACTGTTTCTTATCTTTTGCCTTGTTTGCTTGCATGTGTGATTATGTGGATGCTTGTATGGTGCTATGATCGTGCGTAGACGTTGATCTGCCTGTTGAGTTTGAAGAACCGCCTCCAGAAGCCTCTGAGCAGTAGCAAGGAAATTTTGAAGAAGGAAAGTATTACATAAATAACACCCAATAACTCTTTTTAATCACTGCATGTGCATTTAATTTTGTATGACTATAAGGATATTACCTTAGCTACTTTTATCCTGACAATCACCCTCGGGAATGCATTTGGTTACATTGTGCTATGTGCAAGCGCGGACTCGTGTCCTTTTGGTTAATTAATTTTGACTAATGGTTCTATGCAATTAATTGTCGGGCTTGACCATGAAGCGGTTCATATCCATTTTAATAATCTGCTTTTTAGCAACATGGTTTAGGGATGCCTGAGCAATGTGCTCGTGTGCTTTTGCGGCTTCTCGCCTTAAGGACCAGGTTCACAAAGCGATCACCTAGGACAATAGTGCTACCATAAGGCCGGAATGGGACGGACTTAGCTGATTAATTAGGTTGTTTAAGTTTGTTGTAACTTACCTGCGGGGCAAGAGGGGAGGTCAGTTTCTGTGGTCGCTGCTCTACCTTAGGTTGAGTGTGCTTTACGTGATGTATGTGTTTCTCCCTTTGTGAGGCGGACACCACTGTTGCGACCCTGAATCCTTAGCGGCTACATCTTAATAAACTGATCTTTGTAAAGGCTTCGTAGTGTGCTTGCTAGGTCATCTCACCTAAGGTGTGTGATGAACCCCTAGCATAGCGCATGACTTGTGGGTAAAGATGTACAACCTCTCGAGAGTATAAAACTGACATGTCAGCCGTGCTCACGGTTATGAGCGGCCCAGACCCTTCCAAGTGATTAGCGGTTTATCTTGGTTTTGGTTACGGTGATGGTTATATCAACTAAATGTTATTTACTTCTTTATGCAATATCTTTGGGCTAATGGTTCTTTAATCAATAATAGTAGACATGCTTTAAATAAAGATGTTCAATTTAAAAACTCATGCAGTCTGTCAGCTAAACCTAGAGTCTCATGGTTTATGTTATATTTCTTGAGTACGAGTTGCTATACTCACGCTTGCTTCTTTATATTTATTCTTTGTTGGGGGAAAAAGCCCAACCGCTGCTCAGTTGATGGAGATGCTGAAAATTATGTGCAAGACTACGACGAGTATTAGGCGCTTCGTTCACCAGTCAACGTTCCTGTGGCGCCCTAGTTATATTTTGTTTTACGCTTCCGCAATGCTATACTATACTCTGAGTTAAACTTGTGTCACTGTGTAATAATGAGATATTTAAATGTTATATACACTTTTATCTTTGACATATGTCTGTGGTACCTACGTAATTTGTCATGTATATGCGAGACTTTATCCTAGCGCATATATATTTTGCACGGTTTTGTTCGTCGGAAACCAGGCGTGACACTCACTATCTCTAGAGGTGCCCCCGATTATGAGCACTCAGAGGTTTCAAGTCAAAGGGAAACTAGCCCCTCGCTACATCGAGCCCTACAAGATCGAGGGACGGATTGGAAAGGTAGCCTACAGGCTGCAACTACCGGAAACAATGCCAGACATCCACAATGTATTCCATGTGTCTCAGCTTAAGAAGTGTTTGAAGGAGCCAGAAAGGCAAGTGGAACTAGACACCTTGGACCTACAACTAGATTTGAGATACTAGCAAGTGTCGGTAAGGATTTTGGATAATAGTGTCAGGAAAACCCGCAACTCAGCCATTAAGATCGGTCGGGTTTTATGGAGCCATCACGGCGAGGAAGAGTCAACTTGGGAGAGAGAAGACGCCTTAAGAAAAGAGCACCCTCATCTTTTTGAAGCCCAGTCGAATCTCAAGGACGAGATTCCTTCCTAGGGGGTAGGTCTATAACACCCCGAAAATTGACAGATTAAAATTCACATAAATAAACCATCCGATTTTCAAAAACACTTTCAAATCATTTCCCTAGCACCGACCAATCCTCCGCCCCTCTTGCACCCAAATTCCACCAAGAGCCCCTTCCACAAACCCCCCTCAAGTTTTTGTCTAGAATTCGTTCCAAGGAGTTTTCTCCAAATCCCTTCCCAGGTCAAAACCAGAAAATCCAAAGAAAATAGAGAAGAATCTTGGGCCAAAATCCCCCTCCCTTTCCTCACTCAGCCCATCTGGCCTCTCTCCCTAGGCCACTCCACCCCAACCCCTCCTAGGCCGCGCCAACCCAACCCAGACGCCCCCTTTCCTTCCACTAGCCTCGGCTGATCCCGCACTGCGCCCTCCTCACACTGCCGATCTAGGGCCTGCCTGTCAACTCCGTCTCCCTCCCTTGCTGTCGGGCAATGCTGCGGTGGCGCGTCGGCAATGAAGCCACTGCCTCACCTACCCAACCCCCCGCATTGATATGCATCGGCCGCCCTACGACGCGACCGCTCGGCCCTCCCAGCCCCGGCACACCGCTGCAGTGGCCACATCACCCGCCAGTGCACGTCACGATACCATCGCACACACACCGAACCCTAGCCCCCACTTGCCGGCATCAAATCTCGTCACCTAGATAAGCTCTAGGTTCGCCCTATGCTATAGTCACACCACGCCGCTGACGCCACTTGGGTGCACTGCACGCCGGACAAGAAGCTACACCGGCGACGACACACCGGTGCCACCCTGCCTCGCCGCTATAAGGACCTGTTTAGCTTTCTATCGAGGCAACTTTACCTGGCACGAGCGGCCATCCCAGGCGTTCGATTTTGAGCGCCTTAGGTTGGATGCACCTGCCTGGGCGAGAGCCCCTAGGCCAAGTCGCCATCCAAACATGCCCTAAATACTCAACACCCTCGAGGTCGGGCACTCCACCGCCACACACGCGCGCACTGGCCTAGACCTGCCCCAGGGGAGACTCCTAGCATGGCAACACACCAAAGCCCGTGCACCCTCCACCGCCGTCGAGCCCCAAATTCCCCCTAGGCGCCAGGGCCTGTTTGAATACATTAGGGCTAAAGTTTAGTCATAGCTAAAGCTTAGCCGGCTGAAGTTTAGTCAACTAACCATTAGCCAATGGGTGTTAGACCATCTCCAACAGAGTGTCTATCCAATCTTGTCCATCACTATTCCAACTACTTTTCTCTCTGTGTACAGTAGCGCTACTATCCTTTTAGACGCTCTACTAAAAACAGCTTTAATATGAGTTAATAGTTAGTTAGTCTATTAATTACACTAGAAATTATTATTAGTTCTGGACTAATGGTTAATCTAAGGGGTAACTAAAATTTAACCTATATATTAATAACTGTTATATTTAGATGCAAATGGATTAATAGTCGCTAAACTTTACTTGTATTCAAACACATGCACCGGGATGACACGGCTGCTGCAAGTTGAAGCACCGCTCCTAATTTTACTCGAAGAACAGTTTCAAAGTTCCTCTGCTCTGTTCTCGGCGACGGCCGCTCCTTATGCCGCCGGCTCCCGCACGATGGCGGCGCGGGGGCCGCCCACCACCGCGTCTCCTCCAGGGAATGATTCTCGTTGCCGCCTTCTCTGCTGCGCCCCTCGTCCTCCTCATACTGCTACAGCACCACCACGGCCCTAAATCCCCAAACCCCTCATCCGCGTTCCGAACCCGTGACTTCTCCGACGAGCTCCCTGAAGACTCAATCCCCATCGAACGTGATCCGGAGGTCCGGGAAGCGGCTCCCATCGGGGATGGGGCCTCGTGCGCTACGGTGGAGAGGATGGGGGAGGAGGCCGCGGGGGCGGGGCGAGGCTCGCCGGAACAGGCCAGCCTGCGGGTCCGCGAGATGATCCGGCGCCACTTCGAGCTCCATGGTGCGTTACGAAGCGGACTCCCCTCGATGTGATGTCTCACTTTCCCCACTGGTATTGTTGCATGTTCATCAACCCATTGCGTTCTAGCATCTGCGAGAGGTGGTTGCCGAGATGTTTTGTTACTTGTGTGCCGCTGAGGTGAATAGGATTATAATGGTAAATTATTTGATTGGATGGACTAGTAGGCTAGTAGAGATTGATGATTCTGTCCAAGGGATGTAGGGCCTGCTTGGTTAGATGCCCTTTTTTCCATGCCAAATTTAAATCAAATTTGACCACGCTTAATTTTATATTAAATTTTTACCAAACAACAATTCTCTCATCTAAATGGCTTGCTCGGGTCCCGAACGAGCCATCTAGATGAGAGAATTGTTGTTTAGTCAAAATTTGATATCAAATCAGACGTGTTCAAATTTAACCAAAATTTGGCATGGCAAGAATTGGGATCATCCAACCAAGCAGGCTCTTAGTTACTTCTGTGCCTAATTTAGGAATTGACTTGGGGACCAGCCTGATAACGAGGAAGCAACCAACAGCCTGATAATGTTCAAGTGTTAGTAGATTGTGCCTTCTATGAAATTTGCAGCGACTAATTGTTTTTACTCATGATGCATCACTCAATTGTTTATGTTGTTCAGAGTAGCAGAAGTCGACAGTGCTGGAAATATTGTTCTCGTAAGCACTTGCTGCCATCTTTTACCCCTTCATGAATGATGTGTCATTATCTCTAGCAATTTCGCATTAGGATTGCTGTAGATGTTGCATAGGTATGCCAAAACCTTTAAGCAAGAGGAGTTTTGGTACATCCAATAGTATTCTTCTTTTTTGTGCACCTATGTACATAGATACATTGTTTATTACTCCTTGGGTTTCAGCTTCCATTTGCAATAGTCATTGTGGACATCAACACCTGTCTCCAAACTTGCAAGTCGCAACATGAACCACTAGTTTTGTTTATAGAACCAAGTAAAACTATGTGTGTATAACCATTTAGGTAAAATTGAAAGATGAGCATCTATGTCCTACTGTTTCTATGAAGGGTTTGTGGCATTGGTTTACTTGATTCGACAAAACATTCATTCACACGGTGCGAATTCATACAGGAGACCGACAGATGCATTAAAGGCTATCGCACTTGTGGCCCATTTACATGCTTAACAAATGTCAAATTAACATGTGGATCACATAGTTGAGTCATAATCAACTATAATGTATTCAGAGTGCATAGTTAGATTGTCTGAATGTGCATGGAGAATTGCAGTTTTTAGTTACATTCAGGAGCCCAATGTTTACATCCTCTGTTAATGTTCCAGGAGCAGAAAGATTGAGAACACTTCCTTCCCATGAATTTTGTAAGCAAGGCTTTGTGTTAGGGAAAGCATCTGAAGCTGGATTCGGCAATGAAATGTACAAGATCTTGACAGCAGGAGCCTTGAGCGTCATGCTAAACCGGTCTTTGATCGTCGGGCAAACCAGGTATATGCATTACACTCAGCTATTTTTCATCTTCATGTTTGATTTTGCTGCTGTGGGATAGGTTGAAGGCACTGGGTTCTATGAAACTGCACTATTGTTTTCTTATCATTGCTAAGCATAAACAGGCAGAAACCAAAATATGCTGCCCCGGTGCATAAGCTCCTGCTTGCACAGGGTTCGGGGAAGGGTCAGATCCTCTTTGGGGGTCTATTGTACGCAGCCTTTCCCCATCCTAAAGTGGGTCCAACCCTTTCTCTGACCTCGCGCAAGCGGGAACTCATGCACCAGGTCTGCCCCTTACCATTGCTAAGCATACTTCAGTTTCTGTTTGTTTGTTCCTTGTTTATATAGTGTTATTTTTTATATGATATTTAATTGTGAACTTTGCATTACTTTCATGGCTGTGATTTGAATAAAAGCTGTAGTTTAGAAACAGTGGTGATTCACATTAATTTTACACTTACCACTTTTTGTTCTTTGTGCTGTTTCACAGCGGATTGTATCCTTTTGGCGAGTACATTTCTTATACCAACAAGTCATTCACTATTCATGAAATTAAACATTTGTGGAGGAAACATCGCTGTGCTAGAACATATGGCAGAGATCTGAATATGAGAGTTGATATTTTTGAAAATCCATTTGAGACAAATGTTCTTTGTAGTGACTGGAATACCTGGAAGGATCCAATTATCTGGTTAGTATTACAATTACAGCCTGGGATAAGTTATCTTATTATTTATTTCTTGTAGTATGACCTGTATATGTTATTGATGTACTGTGTGCATGAAATGGCAATGGAGATAATTTACAATAGTGTGCATTTCTGATGTAACTAATCAGTACATATTTTTTGTTTCATTTGTTCAGTTCTGTTACACTTTGTGGGTTTCCTTTGCTATCTTTCATCAAGATGTTTGTTTTCATACAAAAGCAAATATAAAAGTATGCTGAATGGTCTCGCATATTTACAATTCTAGGTTTGATGGCACAACAGATGCAGTTGGGATACAGTTTTTTCTAAAGAATGTTCATCCTAGAATGAAGGCCGCTGCATCGGCCCTTTTTGGATCAACAGACTCATTGCATGCTAGGCCTAATACATTTGGCGAACTTATGCGAGCTATCATATCTCCGTCCAGTACTATCCAAGCAGCAGTTAACTGGGCTTTGAAGGGTGTCAATCCTGATATTGTCTTGCACATGCGCATGATGGCGAATAGGTATGTCACACGATTGGTGTATGCTTGCATAAATTGATTGTAACTAATATAAGTTGTCCACTTAGAAAATTAAGAGCAATCTGGCATCATGCAATTTCACCTGTCAACATATCTGATTCGGCAGTACGCAGTTAGGCTCCGTTTGGATCCATTGACTAAATTTTAACACCCGTCACATCGGATGTTTGGACACTGGTTAGAAGTATTAAATATAGTCTAATTACATAGATGAGAACTAAATGGAGAGACGAATTTATTAAGCCTAATTAATCCATGATTAGGAAATGTGGTGCTACAGTAACTAGTCGTTAATTATGGATTAATTAGGCTTAATAAATTCGTCTCGTCATTTAGTCCTCGTCTATGTAATTAGTTTTTTAATTAAACCATATTTAATACTTCTAAATATCGTCCGGATATCCGATGTGACACGTGCTAAAATTTAACCACTGGATCCAAACACCCCCTTAGGCTCTGAAAATGCTGCTGTTCCAGAAACTGTAAGAGGAACCTAGCACTAGGATAGCTTTGTATTTTTTTCTTTATGATTATATAATCATTTTATTTTACGTTTGACCGTTCTAGTGGAATATTTTTGTCTTTATTTTGGGATCTTGCTAAATTGGTAATAGGAAATTATACAATTACTCAACTTTCAGTTTGAGAATGCTAACCACAAATATCATGTACACAATCCATTAGCAACTCTTACAGTCTTGGTAGTGTTGTACAAAGCAGTAGGCACTGGGTTTGCAGTTAGGTCGCAGCTAGCTCTTAATAGTGTATTAAGTGAGCTAAGTACTAACCAGGGCATCAGGCGATAGTCGGCTATGTTTTAAAATAGGTATTCTTCCACATCATATGATTTGAATAGTTAAAGATTTACTCCCAATATTACTTTAGGCCGCTCCGAGCAAGAAAAGCTGCAGTTCATTGTGTTAAGAGAGCCATACAGATTTGCTGCATGAATGGTACACCTCGGGTGGCATTGGTCTCAGACACACCAGCATTTGTGAAGGACATAAAGTCAAATATCAGTGAGTTCGCAGAGGTTAGCTTCTTGGCTAAATTGAATATTATTCGGTAAATTTCACCCCATCTTTGAAGCACTGTGAGCTTGGTTAGATTGCAAGTAGTCTAATTAATTGAATTATGTATTCTGGAAAATACTTAATTGGATAGCTGCTCCGGATCATTTTCAGGTACTTTATTTTGATTACAAGGTGTTTGCCAAGACTACTGGTCTAGCGATAGTTGGAAATGATAAGGTACATAATTGTTGAAGTTTACAACTTCTGAACCTTACTGGAGTATTTGGGAACAGCTTTTTTATGCGAAATTCGTGTCAGGGAAATGAAAAAAAAATCCTAAATTTTCTAGATTGGATGCACAACTCTGTTTTGCTTTGACTAGGTAGTTAGGTGGTCATCCAAATTTTAATCCCATTTAAAATGCATGCTTTCTTATCATCTTATTGATATTCTCCCTTTTTTTTATGCCACTTTCATGTTTTATTTTTTTGTGACATTCTTCCTTATGCATGTGCATTTCAAACAATCCATAGGCACATATACAGTTCCTGCACAAAATGGTTCTAGATGTAGCGCATGTATAGAGCCATAACATATTTCAGCATTCCTGTTTCAAGAGAGATTCAACTACTTTTATAGAAGAATATAATGCTGTTTTCCTTCCGTAATTGTAGGACTGGCATATGTGCATGTGCATGAGGGCATGAGGCAATCTTAAACTGTGATGTCTTGGTAAAGTGATCCAATCACAGTTCAAAAATATCCTGGTCATAAACGTTGCGCTATAGTTTTTTTTTCTAAAATGGTTTGCACTAGGACCACAATTTGTCACTGTTTTGTTTAGATACAAAAGCGGCACTTATGGCATTAGAAGTATTTTCTGTGGATATTTTTGCATCTGGTTGCACATATTGTTCCCTGAACTCAAGACCTTTTTCTGTGCTAGCCTTTGGATTTTCGTTCAAGAGACTGGGGCTCAACTCCAAGGTGGGTGGCGTTTGTTGATTTCTTTCTAGCTGCACGGGCCAGGTATGCAGTTATCACTGGAGCACATCGTCGTGTGGGGACCACCTATGCACAACTCATTGCAGCATTGGCTGCGGCAAACAGACATGGTACATATGGCTTGCGTTTAAACTTGTCATTACTTTCAACATCCAGTTCAGTCTTCACTCTTCATACCCGAAACTAAGTCATCCTGGCCACCTTTTTCCTGTATAATTAGGTAAAGAGCCTTCAGGTGACAATTTCACATTCTTAAGCAGTGTCCACAGTAACTTGCTGGTCAATGGGCTGTCGACGCAGGTTGGCTGGGGCCATATCTGGAATAGATATGCCGGTCCTCTAAGCTGTCAGGGCCAGCCGCACCAGTGCGCCTTGACCCCACTCCTCCCACCTGCTTGGTGGGATGGTCGGTGGCAAAGCCCCATTCCCAGGGATATTAGGAGGCTACAGGAGTATGGTGTTCGGTTATCAGACAGTGGAAAGGTGGATGAGATACGCCTCATGGCGTACTGCAGGTCGAGGAAAGACCACGTGAAGAGGTACCATGTTCTTCCACCATACAAGAATTCAACGCGACTATAGGAGTTGATAATGGGACACCTTACGTTATGTTCTAGGAGAGCTCAGTTTTGCATGTAACCACTGACTACAATCGTAGGTCAGAGTGGTCAAGCTTTTAAACTGACCATGCTGCTTTTTTGTGTGTGTGGTGCCTCCAATGGTGCCAGTTTTTGGTAAGCCGTTGCACAGTAGTTTAGCTGGTAGTGTCATGCCTGGTACAGGACTGTTGTTTGTATGTGATGATATCAGAAAGCAAATCTAAAGATACGGAATGATGCATGATGCTGGGTGTGCTAAAATAGGTTGCCTGTCTGAACAAGGCCTAACCTTTTCATTTCTCCGGGAGCACCCACCCAAATGTTCATCCATGGCTGCCGAATGATTTTTTTTTTGCTCACAGTTGCTATTATTATGTCATATGTGCACTCACCTTAGTTGTTTGGGATTTGCTAACTGGTGGACAAAGACTAAAGCAGCAACCTCTAGGTTCACCTTTTACATTAGGCAGTAGGCAAAGCTAGCTTGTCACGCAAAACATTCCGATGTTCCTTTTTTTTTAATGCTCAAAGTTGCAATGCCTGTGAGCTTTGTTTTTGTTCACCACAGTTTCTTTAGTGCTGGAAGCTGTATTGAAAGATAGCTTTCCTTGCCAATTTGAACCATTATGTGGAGAGTTTTATACGATCCTCGTGAGATACCTAGATTGGAACCAACGGTACCGTCGTACTCATAACTAATAGCAGTGTCTCCTTTTTCTACAAATAGGTACCAAATTTGCATGCGGTATCACCCCAACCAATCAACTAAAATAAAAGGTCTCTCCCGGAACATTTGAATGCTTGCTTCTAGGGGTGTAAATGGTACAGATATTATTTGTTCATATTCGAGTTTCGATCTGTTTAGAATGATTAAGATCCGATCCCTATTTGAGTCTGAATATTTAGAATTCGACCCGTATCTGAATACTCAAAGTTATATAAATATGATATTGATAATCATTTAAACCGTAGTTGATACATTCGATCAATATCTGTATCTGATTTGAATCCGAAGAAAAAATATGAAAATAAATACGGTATCAGCAATATCAATTTGTATTCGATCTGATTACACCCTTAGCTTCTGGGACTTGCGTGTTCCTAGTTCTAAAACACCATCAGGGCTTGTGGGCTTGTTCGGTTTCCAAAAAATTGAAGGGGAATGTGTGATATTGAGAGAGATTAAATCTGTTGCATGTCAAGGTAACATCCAATACCTCCGAATCCCTTTCAATCTTTTTGTGCGAGGGATTAACCGAACAAAGGCTCAGGTCAACCTATGTGATTGACTGGCGTCGTCAATCCCTAACCCAGCCTTTCGTAGACGCATTTTTGAAACGAAAAGCATCGCAGTGCACTAGACTCGGTGAATGATTCGATATGCGTTTCCTCCGCTTCTGGCAGGAGAGATACCTTGTCGACAAAGCGCGGCAAGCCGGCCGGCAATCCAGTCCGCTCCTCCTGCCAGATACCGTGAAACGTATTTTACTCTCATCAGTCATCACCACCTGGACAATGCGCAAATCACATGGACGAGCGCGTCGTCCTTCTGTTCTTCCGGCCGCCCGAGAACATAGCATAGACACTACGTTTCACGAGACATAAATCGCTCATGGTGGCCGCCGCTGCTGATGCCACGCCGTCGTTCCTGGTCGTCGTCCTCGTCGCCGTGGCCTCACCGGTAGTAGCTGCCCGTGGCGTCACGGTACGCGTCGACCCGCACCAGGTACGACGAGCGAGCGAGCAGCTTATTAGCTCAAGCACGCGCAACCAATGTGAGGTTATCAGTTTGCTTGGTCTGCCCGTTAATTCCGCATGCAGGTGGTCGTGGACAATGGCGTGGTGCAGGTGGCGCTGTCGGCGCCGGAGGGCCGGATCACCGGAGTCAGCTACGGCGGTGGCGGTGCGGCCAACCTGCTGGAGAACGGCGCCGGCGACGGAGACTCCGGAGGGTAACTAGTACTACAAATTGCTACTACGTACTCGATCTTTGTTCTGCACTCTGCTTTCTCGTAATGTCACACCACATCGAAGCCCTTGGTTGCATTGCATTTCAGGTACTGGGATTCTGTTTGGAACTATCCCGGCTCTGGTCTCCCACAACTGTACAATACGTGAGTGTGGTCGCTGTATATGCATCTTACGTAATTTACTATGCATTTTCACCGAATACTCCTATGCCTTGCGGCAACAAACTGAATTTACTAAATACAATCGTACAGGTTGGACAGTACAGAGTTCAGCGTAGTATCCTCAAGCGAAGATCAGGTCGAGCTTTCTTTCAGGAGTACCTACAACCCACCACTGCAAAATAGCCTCCGGCTAAACATCGACAAGAGGTGCCGCCATATTCTGATTGTGCATTTTGGATTGCTTTAGTTGTTATCTCCTCATCTTACATACTAGTACCAAACTACCCCACTGCTGGTTCAGGCTTGTGATGCTCAGAGGCAGCTCTGGGTTCTACTGCTATGCCATCTTTGAGCATGACAGGGCCTACCCTGCTCTCAACATCACGGAGGCTCGACTCGTCTTCAAGCTTAACGCGGGAAAGTGAGCAGGCATTCCTGTTTTCGTCTGAACAGTGAACACACTGCTCTGCTTTCTCGAGCTTTTCTTAACACGTTACTGAAATCTGTGCTAGCTAGGTTCAATTACATGGCTATTACAGACGAGATACAGAGGTACATGCCGAGTGCGAGTGACAGAGAAGAGCCTCGAGGCGTCCCGCTGGCTTACAAGGAGGCCGTTCTCCTCGTTGACCCCAAGGAGCCGCAGTTCCGGGGAGAGGTGGACGACAAGTACCAGTACTCGCTGGACAACAAGGACAACGCCGTCCACGGGTGGATCAGCGGCAACGATCCCAGCCCCGTGGGCTTCTGGGTGATCACGCCCAGCAACGAGTTCAAGAGCGGCGGCCCGTTGAAGCGGGAGCTCACCTCCCACGTCGGCCCCACGTCCCTCACGGTATGTCAACCAATGCAATGCAACACTTGTCAAATGATTTTTCTGGTAGCTGCACTAAGTAAGCTGCTGATATTATTGCTCATGATGTACAATTTTGCATGAGTCAGATGTTTCTCGGTACGCATTACGTCGGCAAGTCCATGGTGCTGGAGCTCGCCGGCGGCGAGGGCTGGAAGAAGGTGCTGGGACCGGTGTTCATCTACCTCAACTTCGGCGGCGGCCTCCGTGCGCTCTGGGAGGACGCCAAAGCGCAGGCGCGCGCTGAGGCGAGCAACTGGCCCTACAGCTTCATCGCGTCACCGGAGTTCCCCAAGGCAGAATCGAGAGGCTCCGTCACGGGGCGGCTCCTGGTCCGGGACCGGCACGTGAGCAAGCACGACACGCCCGCCGGGACGGCCTACGTCGGGCTGGCCCCGCCGGGGCAGCCCGGGTCCTGGGCCACCGACGGCAAGGGCTACCAGTTCTGGACGAGGGCCGCGGCCGACGGCGCCTTCACCATCGCCGGCGTCAGGGAAGGCGTGTACGACCTGTACGCGGCCGTGCCGGGGGTTCTTGGAGACTACCGCTACGGCGGCTCGCCTGTAACCGTGGCGCCGGGCCGCGCCGTCAGCGTCGGCGAGCTCGTGTTCGAACCCGCGAGGTCGGGGCCCACACTGTGGGAGATCGGTGTCCCCGACCGGTCCGCGGCGGAATTCTACGTTCCCGATGCTGACCCCAGGTATGCGAGCAGGCTGTTCGTCGGCGGAGAGAGGTACAGGCAGTACGGCCTCTGGGAGAGGTACGCGGCCTTGTACCCGGAGAAGGACCTCGTCTTCACCGTTGGTCGAAGCGATGCATCCAGGGACTGGTTCTTCGCTCAGGTCACAAGGTAATCACGCATTTCACGATCTGGATTCTGGAGCTCCATTTGTGCATTGATAATGTTGTTTATTTTCAGAAAGGTCGGGCAGGACGCCGTGCCGACGACATGGCAGATACGGTTCGATCTGGACCGCGTGGTCGCAGACGGCAACTACACGCTGCGGATCGCGCTCGCAGCTTCTGAGATGTGCGGATTGCAGGTACACACAGTTTGCAGAATTTACGCAAAAAAAAAAAAAAAACTGTGACTGTTCTGTGTTCTGTGGTTGCCTGAACTATGAACACGAGCCATGTGCATTTCTAAGGTGACGGTGAACGGTGGCGGCGGGGTGTTTACGACGCCGGAGATGGGGGACGACAACGCGATCTCGCGCCATGGGGTACACGGTCTGCAGCGGAGCCACGAGTTCGCCGTGGGGGGCCACCTGCTTCTCCAGGGCGAGAACGCCATCGACATGAAGCTCGTCACCCACAAGCAGGCTGGGCCGGCCACGATCGCCGGGGTCATGTACGACTACATTCGCCTAGAAGGGCCGTCCAGCGGCGGTGTCGCCTCACGCGGCGTTGACAGGGTTTGGATGGAGGTTTTGTTTATATCTTCAGTGGCTTTATTCCTCGCCATGTGCAAGTAGTGCGCAGTGGTGATGGGGCAGGCGCATGCAGCGGGAGCAATAAGAGACGGAGGAGAAGACACAGAGTTCGGACGATGCCTGTTTGGTGCTGTAGTTTTGATGCATGCACTGTAGCATGTAAGGGCCATGGCGCCTGACAGGGAGGGGAAAGTAGGTTGGCTGTATGAAGCTTAGACTAATCTCATTAGCCCATATATTCTACCGTATATATTTCAAACCCCACTGTGTTAACGGTACATATATACGTTTTAAGCACCACTCTGTCTACGATACGAGTACAGTGTTTTGCGCGCCCGATTGTTTTAGCGATTGTATCCCACCAATTTTTTTTGTCTATGTCTGCTACCGTGAAATCTGATTATAGCCGCACTATTGTAAGAGAAATAGAAGTTAGAAATCTAGAGGCTAATCAATATTGCTTATCTTTCCTCTCTCTTCTTTCATAAAAATAAAAATCCATATTATTCCCTCGTCTCTTTGCGTTGTCTAATTTTAACCTCCAACTTTAAATCATCTACTTTTGGTACCTTAACTTCTAGAATAGTCTAGTTTTGAACTTGATCATTGTTGGTCTCATATGGCAGTAGTATTTTTATTTACAATAAGAAAAATATATAAAGGGGAGTAAAAATATACTCAAATATCAATAAAAAATTAGAAAATAATTCCTAGAGATAGTTTTCAACACAAGGATCTCACAAAAATAATTAGAGCTCATGAAAATTTTTCTCAAACCTTCAAATGAAATACTAAAATAATATTTTATTTTAATCTATTATTTTCAATGTGCTCTTTTGTGTGCTGAGTGCTTGTGGTTTAGCCCTCACTTGGGTAGGCCAATGAGATTCGGAAATCTGGGGGATAATATGTTGATTTGCTTGGTTAAGAGAGATTGACCAACGTGGAAATGGCCGTTAGTTCTTCCAGGATTGCATAGAGATCTTGGGTCTTTCATTTGATTCCTTAGTTGTGTTTAGTCGTTACTTTTGTTTGGGAACTTCAAGTTTTTCCCTTGGAGCTTTCATTTTGCTTGTTGCTTAGCTTTCTTTGTGTTGGTGTTATCAATGCACTCATCAAGGGGGCATTGAGAGGTCAAGTTGACAAGTGCCTTGACCACATAAGTTGCGATGAGCGGTTGGTGAGATGGTTTGGGGGTTTTATTAAGTTAGGTTGCATTTTATGTGTCCTTTATTCTGTAAATGGTTCACTGGGGGTGTAGTGTTGCATTTTTATTTGTGCAACACGTTTGTATGTTGTGGATGTGAGATGGCAGCTATGATAGAACGGTGAAGAGTAGTCTAGGTTTCACACTGATAGATCAGTCATGCGGTGTTGTAAGGCAAGCAACAATCCTGTTACCATGGTGTATTGAAGGACAAGTTGAGGCTTCACACGGAAGGATCATTTGGTCTAGGAGGCGTCATGGTCAATCCATGCTACTCACATGAAGAGCAAGAGTACATAGGTGATGAAGACATCAGCGACCATGTCAAGAAGGACGATGATGGTGTTATGACACTTGGTGGAGGTTGGTTTATTCAAGGAGGATGGCAAAAGTGTCAGAGCCTTGGTAGAGGTCAACCATTCAACGGAATAAGTGAGTCACATCTTGAGAAGCTCACAAGAGATTTTGTTGGTTTGGTCCTCAAAACCGAGCATGGACGATTTGTTGATTTGCTCCTCAAAACCAAAAGGAGGTGGGTTAAATGATATGTGGCACCACTGCAAAGCTTTCATTTAGGCGAAGCATAGTTAAAAAGGCGACGGATCAGTCCGATGTTTAGAGGAAAAGTTGAACCGTTGTACCCTTGTGTGTTATAAGTTGTGGTTTTTGGGAGGACAATTTGGTCTTTTCTAGGTGTCCATATATACAGCAAAGATTGCTACTGGGCAGCCATATGCTTGCAGGGGAATTCTTTCATTTGTGTGTTTGCGAGAGTTGGCTAGGGTTATTACAGATAGAGACACGCACAGAGAGGAGAGAGAGAGTGGTTCCTGTAATTGCACATTTTGCCATCCAAAGTTTTAATTATGCTAAAAATGGCCAGCAACCGAATATCTTGAGCTTATCTAAGGATCAATTTCAAGCACATTTGTTTCCTCCCTCTCAAATTCTGAATTTTTATTGGTTCTTTTTGTGATTTGGATCCGACTTGAAGAATGCCATACTAGTGTTGAAATAAACCATGAACCAAAGCCTTATCAGTAAACAAGTCCAGAATGCTCCCTTAACAAATCCATCACATGCGCACTATAAATTTTGCAGTTCCCCCAATTTTTCCCTTTTGTAGGTTTTCCTAAATTGGTAAAACTGAAGTAAAATGTTCAAATATTTATATCATATTCGGTTAAAATAGATTGCCCAAGAACAAACTTGATTTGGTTGGTTTTTGAATGAATTCTGTGAAGCTTAGGCTGGGGAGGTTTTGTTTCTGGGAGAATAAATTGCACCCTAGGTCCCTAAATGGTACAGCGGGATAAATTTAGAGACCTAGCATGCAATTTACTCTTTCGAAAACAACACTGGAAGTTTTCAGCGTTTGTTTGTGTGCTTGTCTTTTGGTCTACACAATCTGTTCCAGAGTTTTGAGAAAAGCTCCAGTGCTCGATTTTTTTCCGTGCATTGAATTTGATTATTTGAAGCGTCCAGCGCTCTTATTTGTATCTGCGAGACAGCGCCAGCTTGCTTCGGTGCACATGAGCTCAAAACGTCAACGGGACAAGCTTCGCTTCTGTTGTCGAAGTGTTAACCGCATATTCAAAGGGCACTGCAGAAATATCAGTGGTGGAACTTGGCAAAATGCGTCTTTGTAAAAATTTGGAGCAGTGTATAAATCCGTTGGTAGTGTCCATATCAGTGAGCCAAGATCTTCACTAAAGTATGGAGTTCTTATCGTGTACCTAGCAAGCATGCCGCACAATGGTTAGAAAACAAGCATGCGGAAGCGCCGTTGGATCAATCGAGATATTTATACACAATCACAAACGACACCGGAGGCATGATGTTTATTAACGAGGTTTGGCCTAAGCCTACATCCCCGGGGTATGACTATGGGTACTTTTTCCATTATCAGATAGCTATGCCGGTATCTGGGTACACCACGACAACGCCGCACCCCCAAGCCAAGCCATCCAGTCATCGTAAGGGTCGGCCTCATATTTATGGCCCCCTAGAAATTGAGCTAGACTAGAACTTTATCTAGACTCTAATTATGACTCAAGTCCCATCATAACCAAAATGTACACATATTCGATACAAACTCTAACAACAATAATGCTGCAGTAGCACGAATTGGGTATTTTGGAGTCTTACAAATAGAATTACACATTTGAAACTACAGGAGGGATGATGATCAGAAGTTTTGTCTCATTCTGTGGTGGTTTGTTCCAAGTTTATTTGTTCCTAAGGCATGGCTTTCAAAGCCCCACGGCCGGATGATCCGCAAATTGGGTGTGGTATTTACAAAGGCCCATTCATTGCAAGAAACCCCTTAAATTTGAATACCAGATATCTGTAACACCCTAAATTTAATTTCCAGCATTTTATGATAAATTCAATATGCTAGGATTTATTGTGCCTAGTATGCATTTTTCATTATCTTTTGAACTAAATATTGCAATATATCCTAAGGTCAACATGTTTGTGCATTCATGCTGGAGCATATTTTTATTTGATGAGTGGCATAAGGTTTGAATTCAAATTTATTTGAATTCATAGTTTGCTTTTGAGTTTAAAAGAAAAGAGAGAAATAGAAAAGAGAGGGAAAATGCAGGAAAAAGAAAAAAAAGAGGAATCAGCCCACCTCCCTGAGCCGGCCCACCAGCCACCCTCACCCGAGCCGGCCCAGGCGAGGCGGCCCAGCCGGCCTCCCGCGCGCCGCCTCTCTCCCTCGCGCCGCTGACAGGCGGACCCGCGCCCGTCGAGCCGCTGACAGGCGGGACCCACCTGTCATCCCCAACCTCCTGGCTTTCCATTTCGGGCGACGGCGACTTTCCTTTTTCGGCCGCCGCCTTTCCTTCTCTACACCGGCCGACTCCGAGGAGGAGAGCTTCCCCCGCCGCCTTCCCCGTATTCCCCGCTCTCCTGCGCACCGAGTCCCCAAAGGAATCGAAGGATTCCCTTCCTTCCCGAGAGCGCGCGCCGAAGGAAACTCCGGCCGCCGCCTTCCTTACCGCGCCGCCCCCTTCCGAGCCGCTCCGGTCCTATAAATAGCACGCCGGGCTTCGCCCTTTCCCCCTCAACCTCGCCAGCAGCCGCAATCGAGCCCTAGCCGTCGCGAGCCGCTCAATTTCCGCCGCCACCGTCCGAGGTGAGTAACGCCGGCGAGGTGCAATTCGCCCTCTGTGGTCGCGCTCCCGCCGCCCTAACCCCTCCGCCGTGCTCTGCAGGACCTCGCGACCCCGTTCCGCTAGCTCTCGACGCCCGTGGACGCTCCGACCGAGCTCTCCGCGAAGCCCCGAGCCGCTCCGCCGCCTCCGCTCGTCGCCGACCATCCTCCGGCAGCTCCCGGTCGTCGACAACCCCACGGTGAGCTTCGCCGTGGTCCCGTCTTGCTTTCTAGCTAGGTCCGGTCCCGAATCGCGCCCCGGAACACCGGGCATCGCGAGCTCCGGCGATGCGCCGCCGTCCCCGATGGTCGCCGCCGGCGAAACCTCGCCTTTCAACCTCAGCCGTCCGATCCAGAACGGATGCACGAGATTATAACGTGATCCGATCTCACCTCGGCCGTTAGATCTAGATCCGACCGTCCGGACCAGATGGTGACCGGTCAACTGCGGTCGTCGCCGTTTTTTTTGTTAAAGAGACCCTCGGTTTTTCCGAAATCAACCCGCGGTCCACGCCAGTTCAAAAATAATTACAGATCGGCCCAGTTTTTAATGCTTTAGCCCCTGCGCTATTGAAAAATAGAACCCGCAGTCCAGAGGCTGTGTTTTTGTGCTTTAGACCTCGGATCTTTCCTGAAATTACAGAATTGGTCCCTGGTTTTTCCAAAACAGCCCAGATTTTGAGTTTTCTTCATAAATAGGTCCCTAGAACCTTGTTTTGGCCATAACTTTTCCGTTTTAACTCCGTTTTGGGCGATTCTTTCGCTCACGTGACCGTGGTAATATGTAGAACAGTTCTAAACCAGTTTTGTGTTCTGTTTTGATGTATTGGTGTACTGTTTCTTATCTTTTGTCCATTGTTTGCATGTATGCTCGTATATGGATGCTTGTGTGACGTTTGGACGTAAGTAGACGTTGATCTGTCTGAGGTGAACGAGGAGCCACCTTTTGACATTTGTGAGCAGCAGCAAGAGCACCTTGAGGAAGGCAAGTATAACATGAGCAACACCTATCACCTTTAATTCATTGCATATGCATGTGTCGATCTTGTATGCCTATAAGGACGATACATTAGCCACTTTGATCTCAATGTGAACCTTTTGGGTTGCATGTGGTTAAGTTTTTGCTAGGTGCTGCGCCAACATACACCTATGCTATGTTTTTAATTAATGTTGATTAATGGATCTATGCAATTAATTGTTTGAGCGTGACCCTCTGTGCCGTGTGCTTGAGTGGTGCATGTCTCATTTAAAATTTGTTTTTTTAGCAACTTGGTTTAGGGGGCATGAGCATTGTGCTTAGTGGTTTTGCTCATAGCCACTTTCCATAAGGACCGGTTCGCAAAGCGACAACCTGGGACAACAGCACTACCATAAGACTGGTATGGGACGGTCTTAGCTGATTAATTAGATTGTTTTAGTTTGGGAGTAACTTACCTGCGGGGCAAGAGGGGAGGTGTGCTTCTGTGGCCCTCGCGCTGCTTGGGTTGAGTGTGATGTGTTCTTCTCCCCTTGAGGCTTGCTCCACCGTTGCATAACCTGAAACCTTAGCGGTTACACCTTACTAACATAATCTTTGTAAAGGCTTCGTAGTGTGGCTTGCTAGTCATCTCATCTAAGGTATGTGATGAACCACTAGCGTAGCTCACGACTTGTGGGTAAAGATGTGCAACCTCTCGAGAGTGTAAAACTGATGCATCAGCCGTGCTCACGGTTATGAGCGGCCCAGATCCTTTATGTGATTAGTTGGGTTATGGATGGTTTTTGGTAAAATCCTGGTTAACCATGATGCTTAATTTCTTCTATGCAATATCTTTGAGATAAAAGTTTCTCTACTCACTTTAGTAAATAGCTTTAATAAAATTTGACCAATTAAAAGCAATGCAGTGGAGTCAGCTAACCTTAGAGCCTCATGGTTCTGTTATACTTGTTGAGTACGAGTTGTGTGCTCACGCTTGTTCTTTTCCGTTTATTCCTTGTTGGGGGGACAAATCCAACCGCTGCTCAGTCAATGGAGATACGGAGGATTATCAAGAAGTCTAGGCTCTTCGCTCTTCCAGTGGACGTCCCTGTGGCGGCTCTAGTTGCTTTCCGTTTACGCTTCCGCTTTTACGTACTCTATGTTAAAGACAAGTGTCTATTATGGTAATAATACTTATGATGTAATCGTTAAACGTTATATTATGACATGTCCTGATGACAATTTGTCCTATACATGTGAGACTCGTTCCTGGCGCATGTATAGTATGCACGGTTTTGGTTCATTGAAAACCGGGTGTGACAGATTGGTATCAGAGCCGTGTCGACTGTAGGACGGAAGCCTAGTTAGTACGGGTCGAAATTTAAGGATTTCCTCCTTCTCTTCCTCCTGTTTTTAAAAGTTTTCTTTTCTTTAAGTTTATACTACAACCCTATGTTCCTACATTATTTTCAATTCTCTTAACTCCTTTTTTAGAACTGATCTTAACCCAATCTTGGTCGTTTTCTTTGTAGATGGCCCGTACCAGACTGACCGCCCGCAAGCAAACCGGTGCACCCCCGCAAGGCTACCATGTTCCCTTGGCACCACGGAACCCAGAACCAGAAGATCTAGTGCCACCCCCGCCTCTGCAGGAACCCATCATAGTGGGAGATGACTCTGAAGACCCCAGTGAAGCCAGCTCTTTCACTGAGAACACAGAAGAGGATCCAGAGGAGAATCCAGCCCCTGAACCAGAGGTAGAAGCACCTGAGTGGTCACATCACATTGCCGTTCAGATAGAGGATGATCAAGGACCTGCTGTCAAAAGAGAGAGGGTGATCGCCACCTGGGTCAACATCGACCATACCCACCCAGGCAACGGTCTCAACTTTCCCGGACTACTTCGGGAGTGCCTCCAGGAAATCGGCCTCGACAACTTCACCACCTCCTACTTCACCACTCAGAGTACGCACCCGATTCTACCTGACAGATGGGTGGCCAATGCGTTGATCGAACGCTACAACCTCATCCACGGAGGGAAGACCATTGTGGGTGAATACTGCTGCGTGACGATCCATGAGACGATGGAAGCTGCCATTGAAGATGCTGCACGCCAAGCTCTGGGAACCATCTGCTACGACCACCGTACCCCGTTGAGCCAGACCTGTTTCCGCTACTTCCCTCGCCGCATAGAAGGCCAAGCTGGGCACGAGATCGCTTCGATGGTGTTGGAGGATGACCAGAGGGTAAGGAAGATGGCACGGTACATCGCGGCCCTCAACTCCGCCCACGACATCGTGTTGGACGAGCTTCACCGCAAGATCAAGAGGGTGGCAGAACTTGAAGCTACACTTGCCGGCCTCCAAGGACCAAAGCCTCGAGTGCCAGACGTGACTCCGTCCCAGTGCAAATCCCGCAAGAGGACCCGCAAGGGGGAACTAAATGGTGCCACTAGGATTCTTTTCCATGAGGATTAGGATTACCCTTATCTTTGCTTCACATCGCTAGTACGTTTGAGTCGAGTTGGTCTATAAACGCTTTGAGTCTAGTTCAGTGTTTGGTTGTTTGTGCTTGTGAACTATGTTTGAGTTGGCATTTTGGTTGCTTGATCATGTCCAACTATGGGGATTGTCCATAGTCAAACCAGTTTGAGTTGAGTTTAATAAAAATAGTCAGTTGGGATGAACAACTACTCTATTACTCCTCTCTACCTCATCTAGCTGACGCTCGTTCATCATGGACTAATGACCAACCTGCAACCTCAAAATCTACTTCACCTTGTGAGAGGGATATACATCCTTATGGACTTTCTTTTGTTGCCCACAGATGGTTGGAACTAGAGGACGTGGTGCTAGGGGCGCCCAAGGAAGTAACCAGGGCCACGACCATCCCGACCACCCGTTGCCCAATCCACCACCACTGACGGCCGAGCAGTTCTTTGCCATGCAAACGCAGATGATGGCCACAGTGAACAATGCCATCTTGGCCCTACAACAAGCTCAGGTGCAGGCGCCACCACCACCTCCTCCGCCTAGGGACAGGCGTGGGGATTTCATGAAGGGGCATCCCCCAACCTTCTCCCATGCTGCAGATCCACTACAGGCTGATGACTGGCTTCGTGCTGTGGAGAGACAGCTGGAGATCGCCCAGTGCGATGACCGGGAGAGAGTCCTGTATGCTGCAGGACAACTTCGTGGTGCTGCTTTGGATTGGTGGGAGTCATACCGCCAGCAGGATCGCGATGCCTTCACCTGGGCTCAGTTTAGAGAGAACTTCAGGAGTCACCACGTACCGGCTGGGACCATGAAGAAGAAGAAGAAGGAGTTCCTCTCGCTCAAGCAAGGGAGCATGTCCGTCACTGAGTATCGTGACAAGTTCCTGCAGCTTGCAAGGTACGCCACAGCAGAGGTCGCTGAGGATGGCGATAAACAGGAG
This sequence comes from Paspalum vaginatum, assembly GCA_030272315.1. Lineage (NCBI taxonomy): Eukaryota > Viridiplantae > Streptophyta > Magnoliopsida > Poales > Poaceae > Paspalum > Paspalum vaginatum. The sequence goes on from JAMSGZ010000073.1 coordinate 447,808, forward strand.
CATTTCATGGAAGGGCTCAATGACACCCTGCAGTTCCACCTCATGAACTTCACCTTCCCCAGCTTCAATCACCTGGTAGATCGTGCGCTCCTTACAGAACGCAAACATCGGGAGATGGAGGAAAGGAAGAGGAAGCTCATACCTGCACCGTCCGGGAGCAACACCCGCCCCCGCTACCAACAACAACAGCAGCCACCGCGGCCAGGATACCCGCAGAACCACCAGGGGCAGCAGATGGCCCAGGGGCAACGCTACCAGAATCAGCCTCCTCGCCCTGCATATCAAGCTCAGCGTCAGGGGCAGCCTAACCCCCCTGCACCAGCTCAGGCTCCTGTCATTGGCAGAAGTTGCTACAAGTGCGGTGACCCGGGGCACTATGCCAATGTCTGCCCTCAGAAGACAGCCCCCAACCCGCAGAGACCAGGACCGGTCCAGCAGCCGCAAGCTCAGGGGCGCAACAATGGGAACGCCAAGGCGCCGTGGCAAGGAAAGGTGAACCATGTGATGGCAGAAACTGCAGCTGAGGCCCCAAACGTCATGATCGGTACGTTCTTGGTCAACTCTCATCCTGCTACCGTACTATTTGATACTGGTGCCACCCACTCCTTTATTACCAAATCCTTTGCTGAACAACATAAAATACCCATTAGCATGTTGAAAAAGGATATGATAATTACTTCACCTGGAGGGGAAATAAGAACCAATGTGATCTGTACCAGAGTCAGGATTAACATAAGGGGGTTAGAGTTTCATACTAGTCTGTTAGTCATAGAACCGATGGGCATCGACGTCATCCTGGGAATGGAAACATTGACCAAATGGGGAGTCAGAATTGACTGTGCCAAGAGGACTGTTCATATGACAACGCCAGATGGCCAGGAAGTAAGAGTCGGCGCATCCAAACCCTCCGGTTATCTGCATCGGATGGAGGTCCAACCTACAGATGGCATTCGAGTAGTGTGTGAATATCCTGATGTCTTTCCGGAAGAGTTACCAGGTATGCCGCCTGACCGAGACATTGAGTTTTCTATAGACCTTTTACCTGGTACTGCTCCTATATCTAAAAGACCATATAGAATGGCACCCCCAGAACATGAGGAAGTTAAACAAAACATAGATGAGCTGCTAGCAAAGGGATTTATTCGCCATAGTACCTCTCCGTGGGCTTTTCCTGTTCTGTTTGTTGATAAGAAGGAAGGGCCTGCTCGACGGATGTGTGTGGATTATCGTGCATTGAACGAGGTGACTATTAAGAACAAGTATCCTCTGCCACGCATTGATGATTTGTTTGATCAGTTGCAAGGTGCCTGTGTATTCTCCAAAATAGACCTGAGATCTAGCTACCACCAGTTGAAGATCTGTCCCTCAGATATTCCTAAGACTGCTTTCATCACAAAGTATGGTCTCTATGAGTATACTGTGGTGTCTTTTGGACTGACTAATGCCCCTGCTTTCTTCATGAGTTTAATGAATAAGGTGTTCATGGATTATTTGGACAAGTTCGTGGTGGTATTCATTGATGATATCCTGATCTACTCCAAAACCGAGGAGGAACATGAGGAGCACTTGAGGCTAGTTCTGCAGAGATTGAGGGATCACAAGCTATATGCAAAGTTGAGCAAGTGTGAGTTCTGGATTGACGAGGTACCATTCCTTGGTCATATCATCTCTAAGGGGGGGATCTCAGTGGACCCTGGCAAGGTCATATCAGTGTTGGATTGGAAGGTGCCACAGACTGTCAAGGAAGTACGTGGATTTTTGGGCTTAGCAGGATATTACCGGAGATTCATAGAGAGTTTCTCGAAGATTGCAAAGCCGATGACCACGTTGCTTGAGAAGGATGCTGAGTTCATCTGGAGCAAGGAGAGGCAAGCAGCTTTTGAAGAGTTGAAGAAGAAGCTGACCACCGCACCTGTGCTGACATTGCCAGATCTGCAGAAAAGGTTCACAGTATATTGTGATGCTTCAGGCGACGGTCTGGGTTGTGTGCTGATGCAAGAAGGAAAGGTGATTGCCTATGCCTCCCGACAGCTACGCAAGCATGAGGTAAATTATCCTACACATGACTTGGAGTTAGCAGCAGTTGTCCATGCACTTAAGATATGGCGTCACTATCTCTTTGGGCAAAGATGTGAGATATACACGGATCACAAGAGTCTTAAGTATATCTTCACTCAGAATGAGCTGAACATGAGGCAGCGCAGATGGTTAGAACTGATCAAGGACTATGACTTGGAGATACGTTATCATCCAGGGAAAGCCAACGTGGTGGCTGATGCTTTGAGCAGAAGAAGCTACGTCAACATGGCCATAGCATTCCAGATGCCACGTGAGTTATGTGAGGAGTTCGAAAGTTTGAGTTTGGGTTTTGTGCATCATACTGCAGCTACCTTTGAAGCCGAACCAACTCTGGAACAAGAAATTCGAAGACATCAAGCCCAGGACGAGAAGATCCAGGAGATACGCGAGCAGATCCAGATAGGCAAAGCGCCCAACTTCAGGGAAGATGAGCAAGGTACAGTATGGTACAAGAACCGGATTTGTGTGCCAGATGTGGACAGAATCAAGAAGTTGATCCTGAGTGAGGCCCATGATACAGCTTACTCTATCCATCCCGGGAGTACTAAGATGTATTATGACCTCAAGGAGAGATTCTGGTGGTTTGGAATGAAACGTGCCGTAGCAGAGTATGTGGCAATTTGTGACACTTGTCAGAGGGTCAAGGCAGAACATCAGAGGCCAGCAGGACTATTGCAACCGTTGAAAATTCCAGAATGGAAGTGGGAGGAAATCAGCATGGACTTTATTGTTGGGTTACCTCGCACCCAGAAAGGTTACAACTCCATATGGGTAGTAGTGGATCGTCTGACCAAGGTCGCCCACTTCATACCTGTGAATACTACCTACTCCGGGGCAAGGTTGGCAGAACTATACATCTCTAGGATTGTGTGTTTGCATGGGGTTCCTAAGAGGATTATATCCGATAGGGGATCACAGTTCACTTCTCGCTTTTTGGAGCAATTGCATGATTCACTGGATACCAAGCTTCGTTTCAGCACAACTTACCATCCGCAGACAGACGGTCAGACAGAAAGGACCAATCAAATACTGGAAGATATGTTGCGAGCATGTGTCATCCAATATGGCACAAGTTGGGACAAGTGCTTACCTTATGCCGAGTTCTCCTACAACAACAGCTATCAGGTCAGTATCAAGAAATCACCATTTGAAGCTTTGTATGGTAGAAGGTGTAGGACTCCTTTGCTCTGGGATCAGAAAGGAGAGAAGCAAGTGTTTGGACCGGACATTATCAAGGATGCGGAGGAACAAGTACGGATAGTTCGAGAGAACTTGAGAATTGCTCAGTCTAGGCAGAAAAGCTATGCAGATGTCAGACGGAGACATCTCACGTTCAAGGAAGATGACTTTGTGTATCTGAAGGTGTCACCTATGCGGGGAGTACGCAGATTCAACATGAAGGGAAAACTAGCACCCAGATATGTTGGACCATTCAAGGTACTAGAAAAGAGAGGAGAAGTGGCTTATCGCTTAGAGTTACCTTCTAGTCTTTCAGGTGTGCACGATGTATTCCATGTCTCGCAGCTGAAGAAGTGCTTGAGAATACCAGAGGAGCAGGCGCCTTTAGAAGGGTTGGAAGTGCAAGAGGACTTGACCTACACTGAGCACCCTATAAAGATTCTGGAAACATCTGAGAGGGTGACCCGGAATAAGAGGATCAAGATGTGCCGAGTGCAATGGAAATACCACACAGAGGAGGAAGCTACTTGGGAAAGGGAGGATGAGTTGAGGGCAGCATACCCTGATCTCTTTGCTAACCAGCCTATGTGAATCTCGGGGCGAGATTCCTTGCAAGGGGGGTAGGTCTGTAACACCCTAAATTTAATTTCCAGCATTTTATGATAAATTCAATATGCTAGGATTTATTGTGCCTAGTATGCATTTTTCATTATCTTTTGAACTAAATATTGCAATATATCCTAAGGTCAACATGTTTGTGCATTCATGCTGGAGCATATTTTTATTTGATGAGTGGCATAAGGTTTGAATTCAAATTTATTTGAATTCATAGTTTGCTTTTGAGTTTAAAAGAAAAGAGAGAAATAGAAAAGAGAGGGAAAATGCAGGAAAAAGAAAAAAAAAGAGGAATCAGCCCACCTCCCTGAGCCGGCCCACCAGCCACCCTCACCCGAGCCGGCCCAGGCGAGGCGGCCCAGCCGGCCTCCCGCGCGCCGCCTCTCTCCCTCGCGCCGCTGACAGGCGGACCCGCGCCCGTCGAGCCGCTGACAGGTGGGACCCACCTGTCATCCCCAACCTCCTGGCTTTCCATTTCGGGCGACGGCGACTTTCCTTTTTCGGCCGCCGCCTTTCCTTCTCTACACCGGCCGACTCCGAGGAGGAGAGCTTCCCCCGCCGCCTTCCCCGTATTCCCCGCTCTCCTGCGCACCGAGTCCCCAAAGGAATCGAAGGATTCCCTTCCTTCCCGAGAGCGCGCGCCGAAGGAAACTCCGGCCGCCGCCTTCCTTACCGCGCCGCCCCCTTCCGAGCCGCTCCGGTCCTATAAATAGCACGCCGGGCTTCGCCCTTTCCCCCTCAACCTCGCCAGCAGCCGCAATCGAGCCCTAGCCGTCGCGAGCCGCTCAATTTCCGCCGCCACCGTCCGAGGTGAGTAACGCCGGCGAGGTGCAATTCGCCCTCTGTGGTCGCGCTCCCGCCGCCCTAACCCCTCCGCCGTGCTCTGCAGGACCTCGCGACCCCGTTCCGCTAGCTCTCGACGCCCGTGGACGCTCCGACCGAGCTCTCCGCGAAGCCCCGAGCCGCTCCGCCGCCTCCGCTCGTCGCCGACCATCCTCCGGCAGCTCCCGGTCGTCGACAACCCCACGGTGAGCTTCGCCGTGGTCCCGTCTTGCTTTCTAGCTAGGTCCGGTCCCGAATCGCGCCCCGGAACACCGGGCATCGCGAGCTCCGGCGATGCGCCGCCGTCCCCGATGGTCGCCGCCGGCGAAACCTCGCCTTTCAACCTCAGCCGTCCGATCCAGAACGGATGCACGAGATTATAACGTGATCCGATCTCACCTCGGCCGTTAGATCTAGATCCGACCGTCCGGACCAGATGGTGACCGGTCAACTGCGGTCGTCGCCGTTTTTTTTGTTAAAGAGACCCTCGGTTTTTCCGAAATCAACCCGCGGTCCACGCCAGTTCAAAAATAATTACAGATCGGCCCAGTTTTTAATGCTTTAGCCCCTGCGCTATTGAAAAATAGAACCCGCAGTCCAGAGGCTGTGTTTTTGTGCTTTAGACCTCGGATCTTTCCTGAAATTACAGAATTGGTCCCTGGTTTTTCCAAAACAGCCCAGATTTTGAGTTTTCTTCATAAATAGGTCCCTAGAACCTTGTTTTGGCCATAACTTTTCCGTTTTAACTCCGTTTTGGGCGATTCTTTCGCTCACGTGACCGTGGTAATATGTAGAACAGTTCTAAACCAGTTTTGTGTTCTGTTTTGATGTATTGGTGTACTGTTTCTTATCTTTTGTCCATTGTTTGCATGTATGCTCGTATATGGATGCTTGTGTGACGTTTGGACGTAAGTAGACGTTGATCTGTCTGAGGTGAACGAGGAGCCACCTTTTGACATTTGTGAGCAGCAGCAAGAGCACCTTGAGGAAGGCAAGTATAACATGAGCAACACCTATCACCTTTAATTCATTGCATATGCATGTGTCGATCTTGTATGCCTATAAGGACGATACATTAGCCACTTTGATCTCAATGTGAACCTTTTGGGTTGCATGTGGTTAAGTTTTTGCTAGGTGCTGCGCCAACATACACCTATGCTATGTTTTTAATTAATGTTGATTAATGGATCTATGCAATTAATTGTTTGAGCGTGACCCTCTGTGCCGTGTGCTTGAGTGGTGCATGTCTCATTTAAAATTTGTTTTTTTAGCAACTTGGTTTAGGGGGCATGAGCATTGTGCTTAGTGGTTTTGCTCATAGCCACTTTCCATAAGGACCGGTTCGCAAAGCGACAACCTGGGACAACAGCACTACCATAAGACTGGTATGGGACGGTCTTAGCTGATTAATTAGATTGTTTTAGTTTGGGAGTAACTTACCTGCGGGGCAAGAGGGGAGGTGTGCTTCTGTGGCCCTCGCGCTGCTTGGGTTGAGTGTGATGTGTTCTTCTCCCCTTGAGGCTTGCTCCACCGTTGCATAACCTGAAACCTTAGCGGTTACACCTTACTAACATAATCTTTGTAAAGGCTTCGTAGTGTGGCTTGCTAGTCATCTCATCTAAGGTATGTGATGAACCACTAGCGTAGCTCACGACTTGTGGGTAAAGATGTGCAACCTCTCGAGAGTGTAAAACTGATGCATCAGCCGTGCTCACGGTTATGAGCGGCCCAGATCCTTTATGTGATTAGTTGGGTTATGGATGGTTTTTGGTAAAATCCTGGTTAACCATGATGCTTAATTTCTTCTATGCAATATCTTTGAGATAAAAGTTTCTCTACTCACTTTAGTAAATAGCTTTAATAAAATTTGACCAATTAAAAGCAATGCAGTGGAGTCAGCTAACCTTAGAGCCTCATGGTTCTGTTATACTTGTTGAGTACGAGTTGTGTGCTCACGCTTGTTCTTTTCCGTTTATTCCTTGTTGGGGGGACAAATCCAACCGCTGCTCAGTCAATGGAGATACGGAGGATTATCAAGAAGTCTAGGCTCTTCGCTCTTCCAGTGGACGTCCCTGTGGCGGCTCTAGTTGCTTTCCGTTTACGCTTCCGCTTTTACGTACTCTATGTTAAAGACAAGTGTCTATTATGGTAATAATACTTATGATGTAATCGTTAAACGTTATATTATGACATGTCCTGTGATGACAATTTGTCCTATACATGTGAGACTCGTTCCTGGCGCATGTATAGTATGCACGGTTTTGGTTCATTGAAAACCGGGTGTGACAATATCCCTCAATAAAATGCTGTGTCGCAAGTTCATCAACCAACCATAAGACAAATAATGTAATTATCAATCGGCATTATTTATTCATTTATTAATAGTCTAATCGTCATGATTTAGGGCAAAATTATACCTTAGCAGTAGGAAAGACTGACGGATGATCACGGAGGAGAACCAAGGAGCTGAAGATCGTGACTTTATGCTCCGTTTATAATGTGGGATTCTTTCTCTATTTCTACTTTTTTTCCCTGCAAAACAGAACATACCCATAAAATTCCTACACAATTTATTATCTGCCTGCAGAGCGTTAGGCGGCGGCACTCGGGACTCTGTAGTCTCGTGGTACCTTTTTTATTAGGAAACAAATTGTTCCTTACTGAGGCACGATGTTTGTTAACGAGATTCGGTCTAAGCCTACATCCCAGGGGCATGATTATGGACCCTCCTCCCCATTATGAGATAACTGTGCCGGTATCTGGGTGCACCACAGCAACGCCTCACCCCCAAACCAATCCATCTAGTCGTCGTAGGTTACACAGGGTCGGCCTCAAATTTATGGCCCCATAGAAATAGAGTTGGACTAGAACTCTACCTAGACCCTAGTTACAACTCAAGTCCCATCGTAACCAAAACGTACACATATTCAACATAAACTCTAATAAACTCCACCTTGGCGAATATGCTCACCATCCTGAAGTCGTCTCCTCGCGAACCTCAGTGTACCAAACTTGAGTCGTCTCCTTCTCCGCTCACGTCGAACGGCCTGGCGAGGCTGATCCCACAGCCTTATCATCTCCCGGATAGAACACTGCCATAGGTGCATTGCCATCCATGACTCCACCTTCAACAACACTCCCTCGCAGCTTGTACTGGTGTGCACCTAACTTCTCACCCAACAATATAGTATTCCCACCATATTCAAGGTCCTCTGATCAGGCTCCACGTGAAACAACCAACCTTCATCATGCAAAAGCCTAAGTGAAATCAGATTCCTCATCATCCCCGACACATGCTTCACCACTTTGAGTATCACCTCTTGCATGACACACATCTTGAACTTGATTTCACCTGCCCCCATGTCATGGTATGCCGAGCCATCTCCTAGGAATGCGAAAGCACCATGATCATCCTTGGTGTAAGACAAGAATAACTCTTTCTTGGGTGACGCATGAAAAAAGCTAACCAAATCCAACAACCACGTTTCACAAGACTCTTCACTTGATACTGTGAGAAGATCCCCATCGCTATCTAAGTCATCACTCTTGTTGGTACAAGCAACACTTGTGGATCCACTATCCTTCTTCAGTCCTAGACATTATCTCCTTATATGTCCCCACTCCCCACACTCATAACACATCGGCCCCTTATTCTTCTTCTTCTTCTTCTTCTTCCTGCTCTTCGTATCTCCAGCGCTTTCATCACCTTTGACATGCAAACGCTCGCTAGTAAAGTCTCCATCTGCATTGTGCTTCTTCATCTGATCATGAGAAAGCAGCGCTGCAATAACCTTTGCTATGCTGATATCTTTCTTGCCAACTATCAACGTAGTAACCAAGTGCTCATAAGTACTCGGTAGTGAACACAGAAGAATAATTGCCCCATCTCCATCCTCAACTTTCGCTTCCACCTTAAGCAGGTCAGTGACTAGTTGATTGAAGACATTGATGTGCCATGTGAGATCTGACCCCTCCTGCATCTTCAAGGTGAATAACTTCTGCTTCAGAAACAATTTATTGGTCAATGTCTTGGACATATGCTTACTTTCGAGTGTCTCCCGAATCTTCTTTGGTGATGTTTCTTCCATGACGTGGTACATGATCTGGTCGGAGATACACAATCTGATGGTTGCACAGGCTTGCGCTCTCATCTCCTCCCACTTGTCATCATCCACCTTCTCCGGTTTCTTGTTGCTGAGCGTCTTCGAAAGACCCTGTTGAGCCAACAGATCCTTGACCCTTTACCACAGCCCAAAGTTTCTGGATCCATCAAACTCCACCACATCGAATTTGGACGTCGTCAACGCCATCCGTCTGTTGCCACAGACCGCCAAAAAATCCGCTTGAACACCTTCCCTTCAGAACCCGCACGAACAACATTGTCCTGAAACACCCGCACTCACAGCCTTCTCCAACCTGTGGATCTGAGCTTCTTTAGGCACCCAAAACTCTCTTCTACTTCTATTGGATTTGTTCTTCATTGGCTTGACTACCTCTAGTTTTATTCCCTGCTGCACATCCCTCCGTGGCCTTCCTGTTCAGAACCACACTGTCCCGTACTCCCATTCGCCTAGGACTCATGCCATGTCCCACCATTATAGATGCACCCAAGGCCACCGCTTCATGCTTTGGAGTCTGAGCCGCTTGCGAATTCACCGTCTGGGCGAGAGTCCCGCATTGGACCCCACGCCTGGTGTCCTCGTGCACATCTTGGATTCCTCGGACTTCGCGCCTGTGCCTAAAACCGCCCGCTGGAGCAGCTCGCGTCCCTCAGACTCTGTGCCTACGTCACGCTACATGAGGAGCCTTGAGTGGCCTCCTACATCACGACCCTGCAGCCTAGGCTGACTCCACCTGGCCTCTGAGTGGCTAGACCTCCATGCAAACTTGCGTGAAACCACAGACCCTGCATCTGCATGCAACGCACCAAGGACAACACTAGTAGCAAAAACAAAACCTGCCACAGCACACGTGCACTCAAACTCCAAACAAAATTGCTATGTGCACACCATCTTGCGCGCCCAATTTTGTATCCAAAGGTTCTCCACTGCGCGTACCTTTGCAATCCTCCACCAAACTCTGCATAAATCATACGCGAATCCATGTCACACCCTAGCCTCGCATCCATGGCACACAAGCTCGACGCGTTATGATGTTAGCCTCCGTGTAACATCCGATCGCATCGCTGCTCCCGCCTGCTCCAATCTTTCCAGGCATTTCCACGTCTGGACCGCCTGGTCTGATCCCGAGAGCCAAGGTCTTCCCCTATAACGATCTCGCTGGCCACCGTGTTGACTCGATTATCGCGTCTGATCAATCCCCGTCAACTGCAGCCCATGAAGGTCACCCGCCTGAAGTGTTCGACACCATTGATCGAATCGTCGATCGCCCCATGCTCCACCTTGCACCAAATCAAGCTATCTTCCTGGCACTGGTCGAGCATGTTCTCCTCATGCTTCCACCGTGATCGACTGCACACATCTTGAGATCCAATCCAACCATAGCTCTGGTACCACTTGTTAGAAAACAAGCATGCAGAAGTGCCTATGGATCGATTGAGATATTCATGCACAATCACAGACGACATCGGAGGCACGATGTTTGTTAATGAGGTTCGGCCTAAGCCTACATCCTCGGGCCATGACTATGGGAGCTGCTCCCCATTATCAGATAGCTATGCCAGAATCTAGGTACCCCACGTCAACGCTGCACCCCCAAGCCAAGCCATCTAGTCATCCTATCGTTACACTTGGTCGGCCTCATATTTATGCCCCCTAGAAATAGAGTTAGACTAGAACTCTATCAAGACCCTAATTACAGCTTAAGTCCAATCGTAACCAAAATGTACACATATTCAACACAAACTCTAACAAACTCCACATTGGCGAATATGCTTGCCATCCTGAAGTTGTCTCCTCGTGCGAACCTCCTTGTACCGGACTTGATTCGTCTTCTTCGCCGCTCACGTCGAACGGGCTGGCGAGGCTGATCCCACAGCCTTACAATCTCCCGTACAGAACACCGCCAGAGTTGCATTGCCATCCATGACTACACCTTCAACAACGCTCCCTCACAGCTTGTACTGGTGTGCGCCTGACTTCTCACCCAACAAGACATTCTTCCTGCCATGCATCACTTTCAGGGTCCTCCGATCAGGCTCAACCTGATACAACCAACCTTCATCAGGCAAAATCCCAAGTGTAATTAGATTCCTCCTCAGCCCTAGCCCATGCTTCACCCCTTTGAGTATCACCTCTTGCACGTCACACATCTTGAACTTGACGTCGCCTGCCCCTATGACACGGTATGCCGAGCCATCTCCTAGGAAAGCAAAAGCACCATGATCACGCTTAGTGTAAGACAAGAATAACTCTTTCTTGGGTGACGCATGAAAAAAGCTAACCAAATCCAACAACCACGTTTCACAAGACTCTTCACTTGATACTGTGAGAAGATCCCCATCGCTATCTAAGTCATCACTCTTGTTGGTACAAGCAACACTTGTGGATCCACTATCCTTCTTCAGTCCTAGACATTATCTCCTTATATGTCCCCACTCCCCACACTCATAACACATCGGCCCCTTATTCTTCTTCTTCTTCTTCTTCCTGCTCTTCGTATCTCCAGCGCTTTCATCACCTTTGACATGCAAACGCTCGCTAGTAAAGTCTCCATCTGCATTGTGCTTCTTCATCTGATCATGAGAAAGCAGCGCTGCAATAACCTCTGCTATGCTGATATCTTTCTTGCCAACTATCAACATAGTAACCAAGTGCTCATAAGTACTCGGTAGTGAACACAGAAGAATAATTGCCCCGTCTCCATCCTCAACATTCAATTCCACCTTAAGCAGGTCAGTGACTAGTTGATTGAAGATGTTGATGTGCCCTATGAGATATGACCCCTCCTGCATCTTCAAGCTGAATAACTTCTGCTTCAGAAACAGTGTATTGGTCAACGTCTTGGACATAAGTTTATTTTCCAGTGTCTCCCGAATCTTCTTTGGTGATGTTTCTTCCATGACGTGGTGCATGATCTGCTTGGAGATACACAATCTGATGGTTGCACAGGCTTGCGATCTCATCTCCTTCCACTAGTCATCATCCACCTTCACCGGTTTCTTGTCATTGAGTATCTTCAAAAGACCCTATTGCGCCAACAAATCCTTCACCCTCGTCTGCCACAGGCCAAAGTTTCCGGTCCCATCAAAGTTCACCACATCTAATTTGGACGCAATCAACGCCATCCGCCTGTTGCCACGGACCACTGAAAAATCCGCTTGAATGCCTTCCCTTCAGAACCCACACGAATAGCCTTGTCATATAACACCCGCGCTCACAGCCTTCTCCAACTTGCAGATCTGAGCTTCTTTACGCACCCAAAACTCTCTTTTGCTTCTGTTGGATTTGTTCTTCGTTGGTTTGACTGCCTCTGGTTTTATTCCCCACTGCACGTCCCTCCGTTGCCTTTTTATTCGAAACCAGACTGTCTCGTACTCCCGTCTGCCTTGGACTTATGCCCTAGGCTGCCCCTACAGACGCACCCGACGTCACCGCTTCAGGCTTTAGAGTTCGATCCACTTGCAAATTCACCATCCGGGTGAGAGTTCCGCATCGGACCCCGTGCCTAGTGTCCTCGTGCACGTCCTGGATGCCTCGGACTCCGCGCCTGCGCCCGAAACCGCCCGCTGGAGTAGCCCGCATTCCTCAGACTCCGCGCCTGTATCATGTCGCATAGGGAGACTCAAGTGGCCTCCTGCGTCACGCCCCTGCGGATCCAGGGGAACCACGCCTGTGCCTTCCACGGTACCCGACCTCCGCTTGTTGCCCCTGGGGCTCGCGGCTCCTGTCGCCCATGGGAGAGTATCTCCTATCTAGCTCCCTGTGTGGCTGTGCCTGCGGTCCCATCAAGCCTGCAGCCTGGCTGACTCCACCTGGTCTCTGAGTCTCTAGACCTTCATGCAAACCAGCATGAAACCACAGACCCTGCATCTACATGCAACACACCAAGGACAACACTAGTAGCAGAAACAAAACCAGCTACAGCACAGATCCACTCCACCTCCAAACAAAATTGCTACGTGCACACCATCTTGCGCACCGAATTTTGTATCCAAATGTTCTCCATTGCGCGTAACTTTGCAATCCTCCACAAAACTCCGCGTAAATCATACCATGTCACACCCTAGCCTCGCATCCATGGCACAACTAGCTTGACGTGTCATGATGTTAGCCTCCGTGTAACATCCAGTCGCATCGCTGCTCTTGCCCGCTCCACTCTCTCTAGGCTTTTCCACGTCTGGACCGCCAGGTCTGATCCTGAGCGTTGTGGTCGTCGCCTATAACGATCTCGCTGTTGACGGCACTTAAGCACGCCAAACCTTATACTGCAAGCGACAGTATCGGTGTAGCCTTTCCCCAAGATGAGTATCAAAGGTTTTGTCAATCCGTGGAAAACTAGGTTTAAATTACTATTAATCAAGGATTAATCAATTACTAATTAGCTCTAATAGATCTAATAAACTAAAGGATGATAAACGATAATCTAATTATAAACTAGATATGAATCTTAACTATAACATAAACTGGATATAAAACTAGACTATAGCATATACTGAATCAAGAAGAAGAGCTTGATAGGATCAAAACAAGATCGATAATGAAGCTAATACGGCTAAGGGATTAGCAAGAGATATCAGACAAACTTCTTATAAACTATGAACCACCCTAAGCATGGATCTATCGTACCTTGGGTTCGAATTTTCCTAACTTGTGGCTTAATTACTCTAGTTGAAATAGGGATTAGTAAAACCTATATGAGTGTATGAATGTGAAACTATACATGCATGCATGAGATAAGCATATAAACAAAGACAATGATTAAATCAAGTTCTAAACTCCACGTCTACAACATGATTGCTAAGTCTCTCTATAGCCATCAAGATTTTAATTAACCAAGATTAAAACACCATGTTTTATCAAGATTATCAACTCATAACAGCAAAGAAAATCAAAGCACATTGCAAAGTTTATAAACTAATCAACGGAATCATGGATAACTAGCAGGGTGTAATGAACTTCATCATGATGATTAACAATCTAGCCTAACCACCACGCTTACACAAAATTGCTAAGAAAAAACGCTGATCAAGCATTTAACATAAGCATGGAAGCATATATCATGAAGTTAATTAATCAACCAAGCCATTCATAATGCAAACATGCAACTTTAATCTAAGTGCAACAAGGTGATATATGCAAAATGCAATCTAAATGAAACATGAGATATGATATGAATGCAATCTAAACCAAATTTTTTCTAGGTAATTAGCCACAAATTAGTCATCAAAGAAAGGTGTTTAAGCTTTCTAACAATCACATGAAATAAAAACAAACAAAGAACGGGTTGCCTCTCGAAAAGCGCTTAATTTAAAGTCTAGAGCTAGACTAATTACTATCACAAGTTTTAAGAACATTAAAAATATCGGGATTTACAAAACTTGTGATAAACATAAGCATCCATAACCACAATTATGATCAATTACAGAAGCAAAGCAAATTATGATTAACTATAGCATGGATCATATATTTAGCATTAAACTTTTTCTCTAACTCAGGTTTATTAGGCATAAAATTATCAAAGTTAAAACTAATAGCCTCATTTTCATTTTCAAGAAAATCTAGTCTATAAACATGATTATTATCAGAACAAGGCTTAGCATCAAGATTCGACTTATTCAAATTAAAAAATTCATTAGAACAAATGAAATTTTGAGAAAGATTTTCGTACCTTGGGTTCGAATTTTCAAAGAGCTCATCCCTTGGCGTCTCAATGTGAATTTGAATCTCAACATCTTGAAATGATTCCTTATTGCTTTGATGATCTTCAATTTCACCACTGAGTTGTCCTTCTAAATCTTCAGTCTTGAGCATGGTTGATGTTGAATCAGTCTCTTCATCTTCAAGCTTCGTCACATACTGATTCTCTGAAGTAAAGTCTTGAGCAGCACAAATGGTGTTGTCAAATGGAGAAGTAGCTTAGTATCTGGAGTCTTCCTTGAGTGAGCAACTACAAGTTGAGTGACTCCAATGATAGTGTCTTCTCCACTCATCTTCACTTTCTTCAGTTGTGTCAGCTGCCACTGAGTGAGGATAGTTTTGCTCATTGACTTGAAAATTCTACAGCATTTCCCTTGTGAAAAAGTCATCCACTAGCTTGTCTGATGGAAGTGATTCTTCAATGTATATTGATGGTAATTCTGACGTCTTTACTTCCACTAAGCTTGAGCTAGCTTCAGTTGTCTTGAAGGTAAGTAGCTGGTCTTCGTCTTCCTCAAACATGCTGACACTTCTCTTCTGTGGAGTGGTCTTGAGCATCTCCTCCTGACTTGGCTTGAACCATTTCGGCAGCATTTCCCTTGTACTTTGGTCTTCACTGATTTTCCTTAGTGGAATTTCTTCTTCCTCTAAGTAACCTTGTGGGAAAGATCCTTCACTCTTGAGTGGTTCTCCAAAATTAGCACCTATCCAGTGTAATCTTTCATATTCTCTGTCATCAAATCCAAATGACACTGGAGATTGGTCTTTTGGTGTAGGCGCCACCTCTGCTCCTTTGGCTTCTCTCCTTTCTCTCTTTTCCTTGGAGGTTAAACAGATATTGGATAAAATCTCATTGGCTTCACTCCATGTTCTGCTCATCAGTGATCCTCCTGCGCATGTGTTCACATACTCAAAAGCTTCTGAAGTTAACCCATAGTAGAATATATTCAGTAACTCTTCAGATGTCACTCCAAGATTCGGTCCTTGAGTAAGCAGATTGTTGAGTCTTTCCCAAGCTTCGTCGATGTCTTCACTCTCTTCTTGCTCAAAGCTCCACACTTGCTTTCTCAACTTGTGCACCTTGAGCATGGGGAAGAACTTGGTGATGAATTTCACTGCTAGCAATCCCTAGTCTCCTTGAGCTTCTCTTGCGGCAAGTTGGTACCATCTCTTAGCTTTGTCGACGAGTGTGAATGGGAAAAGATTCCACTTGAACCATTCAGTGGGAACTCCTTCTTGTTGGAATGTGTGGCAGATCTCACTAAACTTCTCCAAGTGCTTGTATGGATTTTCTGATTCAGCTCCACTGAAAGAAAGTTTAGCAGCAAGTCTGACGATCCCTAGCTTCAGCTCATAGGATTTGGCTGTTGGCTTCACGTTTGATTCTTGTGGCTTCAGCTCTTGAATTATTGACTCCCTCAACGTTATGCTCATCCAATATTCTAGTGCTGTCATCATATCTAGCACAAGAACACAAAGAAAAACACAGAAACAAAAATCTAATGACAGCAAAGTTGCTGGGTTAGTCTAAAACATAAGAACGAACGATGAACACAAGAACACAATTAGAGAACTAGAATGAAATTATAGCCCACTAGACAATTAAAAACTAAGATGAGAGAACACTAAACAATTAGAGAGTAATATTAGAACACTAAGACCAAACACAAACTAGAGAAATATAACACACTAGCTAATTAGAACACAACTAGAAAACTATTATAACACAATTAGAACAAGACTATCACACGATTAGAACTAGATTAGCACACAATTAGAAAACACAAACTAACTATCAAAACTAGTAGTAAAAGGCTAATACAAGATTAATAATAACCTAAACGATAGTTTTCCCCGGCAACGGCGCCAGAAAAGCTTGTTGACGGCACTTAAGCACGCCAAATGTTATACTGCAAGCGACAGTATCGGTGTAGCCTTTCCCCAAGATGATTATCAAGGGTTTTGTCAATCCGTGGAAAACTAGGTTTAAATTACTATTAATCAAGGATTAATCAATTACTAATTAGCTCTAATAGATCTAATAAACTAAAGGATGATAAACGATAATCTAATTATAAACTAGATATGAAACTTAACTATAACATCAACTGGATATAAAACTAGACTATAGCATATACTGAATCAAGAACAAGAGTTTGATAGGATCAAAACAAGATCGATAATGAAGCTAATACGGCTAAGGGATTAGCAAGAGATATGAGATAAACTTCTTATAAACTATGAACCACCCTAAGCATGGATCTATCGTAAAACATAGAATAAACATGATCATGAATGTCATAGACTTGCTCGAAACTTTCCTCAGGCTCTACTGTCACTAGTAACTAGGTAATCGACGAACTAGCAAACCTAAACCATCTCTAAGCATGAGCAGATTCAATCAACTAATAAAAGTAAAAAGATCTACTAAAAGACATGTGGATTAATCAACCCCGGCCAGGTCACATGTAGAGATGAAGCATTGCAAAGATATGGATCATAGATCATGTATAAACAAAGAACTAGTAGCAAAGAGACTATTTCATTGATCGAACTCAAGGTTTATCATAGTAAAATAAGAAAAACAGAGAGTTACTCGAGATACATCATGAACTTGAAGCGCATAGTTGTCGAATTCGGCGAGACGAACAACATACTCGAAGACGACCTTGAGACTCCTGGGGGGGGGTAGGTTGGCCGACCCCCTCCATTCCTGCCTCCTCTCGCTGCCTCCTTTCGCCAAGATCTCCTTCTCGATGAGTCTTGCGAAGATGGACCCTAAACCCTAACTTTGGAGCTCTGGTTTACAATGAATTCGATGGAATTGGATGCCTCTCCCTCTAGGGGGGTCATATATTTATACTCCGGAGAGTCCCCTATACATGGAATCTAATAGGTCGGTTCTAAGAGTCCTAAGACACCTAAGACAACTATTTCTATGTATATACAAGTTTCTAGAAGAGTCCCGGTCGTCCATATATGTCCTTGCTTGGAGAAGAAGTCCTTGTCCTAGTCCTTCCCAAAATCAGCTTTCCATATTCTGGAGCCTTTAGTATTTCGACCATAACTCCATCATCCAAAGTCCAAATACGGCAAACTCAGACTCTAAATCGTAGAGATCGAAGAGATCTACAACTTTGGTATTCAAACTTTCTTCATTCGACGTCGTTAATGTCTTTGAATTGGGCCCGCAAGGTGCTGCTGTCCTGGAATCTGAGAATATCTCGAGATTTAATTGGAGTTTGGATTGGACTCTTCCTTATCTTCATATTCTTCATACTCAAGCAATCCTTAGTCTCCGGAACCTTCTCCATAATGGGCCTGGGCCTTCTTTTGTGCTTCAATTGCTCTTCTTTTATTAATCATCTCATCTCATTGGACTTGTAGCATTGATCCATCAACGTGTAGCCTTCTCAATTATTGCAATTATTTGCCATTTTCCTGCAATATTTAATAATGTACAAAAACAAAGAGCATTCTTGAAAACGGAGTTATTTGTTAGCAAAACAAGACTAAACCATAAGATTAACTTCTGAAAAGGCATAAAATTATGTAAAAATAGAGCATAAATTTAGTCAATATCTTGCGTCAACTCTCGCCTGCTACTGTGTTGATTCAGTTACGTCTGATCAATCCCCATCAACTACAGCCCATGAAGGGTTCAGGCCACCCACCTGAAGTGTTCGACACTACCGATTGAATCATCAATTGCTCCCGTGCTCCACAGTGCACCAAATCAAGTTGTCTTCCTGGCGCCCATCGAGCATGTTCTCCTCGTTCTTTCACCATGATCGACCACACACATCTCGAGTTCCAATCCAACCATAGCTCTGGTGCCACTTGTTAGAAAACAAGCATACAGAAGCGCCTATGGATCAATCGAGATATTCATGCACAATCATAGACGACACCGGAGGCACAATGTTTGTTAACGAGGTTTGGCTTAAGCCTACATCCCTGGAGCATGATTATGGATGCTCCTCTCCATTATCAGATAGCTACGCCGGCATCTAGGTACACAACGACAATGTCGCACCCCCAAGCCAAGCCATCTAGTTGTCGTACGGTTACACATGGTCGTCCTCATATTTATGCCCCCTAGAAATAGAGTTGGACTAGAACTCTACCTAGACCCTGTTGACACATTTTCGTGCCAAACACTAATGAACCCTAGAGCTTCGGCTCAGGGTCAGCCTGTGTGCGCCGGACTGTCTGGTTCCTGGCTCCAGATTGTCCGGTGGCTAGCGCCGGACTGTCTGGTACGGGCAGGTGGATCAGGAAACCCTAGCGGCACCCGAAAGATAACTATCACGCATACGTGGTGATGCACGGCAAGGTTTACGAGCAAACCAGCAAAGGATAAATATCGTATTTATGTGACGACGAACGACTAGTTTATGAGCAAACTAGCAAAGGAACCATTGACGGCCTCACCCGAGAGAGAACCTATCAGGGTGCGGATGCCGGCAGCATGCCCTAGGTGCTAGGGTGCCCTCCTTGGTTGTGGAGATCAGAGGACGAACAACATGGAGAAGGGAGATGGAGAATTAGGGTTTGAGAAGAGACAACATGAGAAGTAAAGTAAATAATAGATTCGATTGGGTTGTGTTTTGATGTCCTCAATCGGTCGTACCTCTTTATATTTATAGGGAGAGAGGTCTGGACCCTTGTACAAGTCGAGATCCAACCAGAATCATGCACAAACTGTAAGTTCCCCTCGGACTCGACGATACCGGACTGTCTGGTTCCCACTACCGGACTATCCGGTGACACCAGATTGTCCGGCCATGCCCACCGGACAGTCCAGCAAGCGGCCAATGACAGGCCTGACCCTAATTACAACTCAAGTCCCATCATAACCAAAATGTACCCATATTCGACACAAACTCTAACTACAATAATGCTGTAGTAGCACGAATTGGGTATTTTGGAGTCCTAAAACTAGAATACACATTTGAAACTACAGGAGGGATGATGGATCAGAAGTTTTGTCTCATTCTATGGTGGTTTGTTACGAGTTTATTTGTTCCTAAGGCATGACTTTCAAATCCCCACGGCCTGATGGTCCGCAAATTTTGTGTGGTATTTAAAGAGGCCCATTCACTGCAACAAACCCCTTATATTCGAATACCATTTATCCCTCAATAAAATGCCGTGTTGCAAGTTTATCAACCAACCATAAGACGAATAATGTAATTGTCATTTGGCATTATTTATTCGTTTATTAATAGTCCAATTGTCATGATTTAGGGCAAAATTATACCTCATCAGTAGACAGGACTGGCGGATGATCACTGAGGAGACCTTAGGAGCCGAAGATCATGACTTTATGCTCCATTTATAATGTGGGATTCTTTCTCTATTTCTACTTTTTCCCAACAGAACTGAACGTACTCATACCTACACAATTTATTTCTGCCAACGGACGGCACTTGAGACACTGCAGTCTCGTGGTACTTTTTTTTTATCAGGAAACAAATTGTTCCTTACGGAGTGGCTCGAGGCTGATCGCCAGAAACCAAACAAGATACAAAGTCTGGAGCCTCGTACAATTCGAGATTCAACTGGAATCACGCACAAACCGTAAGTTTTTCTCGGACTCGACGATACTGGACTTTCCGGTACCCACTACCGGACTATCCGGCGACGCCGGACTGTCCGGCAATGCCCACCGGATAGTCCGGTGAGTGACCAATGGTAGACCTACCCAATTTGGTGCTCAACATATGCCCCCTGCCTTTTAGTGAGGGTCATAAACTAAAAGCACCAGCAACACCTATATTTTCGAGACGCACTAGATCTTGTAGAACATAACAATCCTGAAGCAATAACTAAAACCTTGCAGATCTCTTATCACGTAAGCATAACCAGGAACCACTCACACTACCTTGCACGAATCTTCCCAACTTAGAGACCACTTGCTGAATCTTTTATCCTTATTCTTCAATAGCTGCACCGTCTTCGACACTGGATCTCCAACTTGAAAAGACTCAGCCTTCATCCTCTTGTTATATCCTTTGGCGACCATGAACTTGTCCTTCTCAATTTCCTACGAAGCTAAAAGCATTTTCTGCACTAGACACACTTAAGAATGATGATTAAATACTTATCATCTGCTATATGTTAATAATGAAACCTCTTTAACTAGATTTTCAATTAAGATGACAACTCCATCGTTCTAACTCAAACAAGATATGTGAGAGAAAAGCCAGAGCACACAACTCGACTGTCAACATGAAGAATGAATTACAATCCGGCTCACATACTATCTTTTTTCAAACTAGAGTAAATGCATAAAGCAACCAATTGCAAGTTAATGTCAACTGGTCTTTGCGAAGATATATGGATGAAACATGCATCTACACATTGCCACAAGATAAACTCACCAGAAGCCAAAAACTAAAAGAAGATAATCAAGACAACAATATAATCGGTCTCAACTCACAAATATCATAGACATCACAATTGCCTCACCACCAACTGACCTGATTATTAGCGTCTTGATATTTAGCTTGAGCTCCTTGTTATCGCCTTGCCTTCAACTTAACGATTATACGCATCGGTTTTCCAGCAACAATTAAATTTGCTCCATCATCACAATAACCAGATGCCTATAAAATCAAGCCACTCATCCTAGAACCCACATGTCCATAAGGATATGATAAATAACAGTGTCATTCATGAACATCCATAATGACAAGATCAATGATTTAATTAGCTATAACTAGAAGAAGTTTTGATCATAATACCAAGGCAGCAATGAATCATTGAAACTAGGATAAGCTTTACGCCAACATAATAAACTTTTGAGCCAAAGTAGAAAAACCATATTCGGCTTAAATGCCAACACTTCTATGGATTGGACTGCTAGCATTATGGTTGCATTGCCCCCAAGTACTGAAGTCACCACCATGACCTTCAACGGGCTTAATAGATTCAAGTTCTAGCTTCAACCAAAAGCATAAGATACTACCAGATAGTCCGGTAACTATTACCGGATAGTCCGCTGCACTGCCGGATTGTCCGGTGTGCAATACCAGATTGTCCGGTGTTGGTAGAACTAGCCAACACTGCTCAATCTTGCCCCCCCACCCCCCCACCCCGAGCGTCACATCCGTTCTTTGGTTGGGGACATAAGCTTAGCACGATGATGAGAAAGGATTCATCGGCCATATCAATCAATGATGTTTATTGAATTATAGAACTTGCTTACATGGAAGAAACATATAATAGCCAAATCAATGTTATGTTAGTTTGAATTCAGGCATTGGCTATATGAACAAATGAACAATTCACTTGAAACTTATTCGGCAACGTCCATTATCCACATAATTTAAAATATAAGCAATAACCGAATAACAACAAGTGAATACCATAAGCATGCTCATCCCAAGAATAAGTATAACCGAAGTAAATCATAACAAGCATCATAAAGATAATGATTCAACTATCAACTAAAGTACTTTAGTTTTATACAAGCAGCAAACATATTGCAACTATCCATACGCATAATAATTCGATTGCACCCTCCATAATATAAAGACATATATGGATCAATATAAGGCCATGAGGGGTAACTGAACGTACCTTGGGATGAATTATACGGCATACTCATATATGGCATAGCTGGAAAATATGGACGATGTAAGGACCAATAGTTTTGATGATTTGGGGCAAACCTTTCACTTGAGAGTCTTGCTCTTATTTCCTTCTTCTTTGCCTCCACTTGACCTCTGCCTTGAGCATCATCCTTGTCTTGAACTTGAGAACTGCCCTTAGGGACCTATGCCATGCCTCTCTTCTTCAGCTCTTGCGCATTGAGTTTCTCTAGCTTTCTTTTGTGCCAAATTGATAAACTGAGTGAGATTCTCGGTTGTGACTCCGTTTTGGACAGCAACACATCTTTTTCAATATTTGGCACATTAGGCTTCTTAAGTTTAGATTTAGTGCCTGAAACATTGCTAGCTAATTTTTCTACTGTTTTGGCACTACTAGCCGAAGTATCTAGCACTTCACTTGGCTTTGTAACATGTGAATTCAGATCTGAACTTTTGTCTTCTCTATTATCCTTCTTCACTACATAAACTTTCCTGACCACTCTTTTCTTATTTTGAGCACCGGACCAATTCTTAGGAACAGAATGGTCTTTATTATATGATTGTTTCTCAAAATCAGAATTGCTATGAGCTGAATATTCTACGTTATGTGGTCTAAAATGCGAAGAAGAATATGAATTGGAATCATACCAGCCCCAAGATGAATAAGGATGAAAGTAAGTCAGAGCTGGACCATATGGCATTGGCATTGGCGGCCCAAAAGGAGGATACATTGCTGCTGCATGAAACTATAGGAGGGATGATGGATCAGAAGTTTTGTCTCATTCTGTGGTGGTTTGTTCCAAGTTTATTTGTTCCTAAGGCATGACTTTCAAAGGCCCACAGCCTGATGATCCGCAAATTTGGTGTGGTATTTAAAAAGGTCCATTCACTGCAAGAAACCCCTTAAATTCGAATACCAGATATCCCTCAATAAAATGCCGTATTGCAAGTTTATCAACCATCCATAAGACGAATAATGTAATTGTCATTCGGCATTATTTATTCATTTATTAATAGTCTAATCGTCATGATTTAGGGCAAAATTATACCTCAGCAGTAGACTGGACCGGCAGATGATCGCTGAGGAGACCTTAGGAGCTAAAGATCATGACTTTATGCTCCGTTTATAATGTGGGATTCTTTCTCTATTTCTACTTTTTCCCCTACAAAACTGAACGTACTCATAAAATTCCTACACAATTTATTTTCGGAGCATTAGGCGGTGGCACTTGGGAATCTGCAGTCTCGAGGTACTTTTTTTTATCAGGAAACAAATTGTTCCTTACCGAGTGGCTTGAGGCTGATCGCCGGAAACCAAACAAGATACAAAGTCTGGAGGGTGACTTATAAAGATACAAGAGTCCCTCCCCAACTTACAACCGTAGCTTGCTAGAGCATCAGCAACTCCATTACATGAACGAGGGCATACCCTAATAGAACAAAAAGTAAAATTGTACGCACAATTCCCTTATTTGTCTAAATAAACAACCATCTGGGCTATGATCAAACTCCATTGATGAGACAGCCTTGCCAATGGTAGCTGAATCCGTTTCTACAATAATTCTTGTCGGTCCCAAAGCAGCTACATGTTGAAGGCTCCTCAGAACACCTAAAGCTTCAGGTTGCACAGCAGAAGCGCTTCGCGAAATGTTCCCTGCTGCACCCTCCAAGAAGTTACCCTCCGAATCATGAGCCACAAATCCCAACCACTCTCTTTTGAAAAATCATGATAAGAAGCATCAATATTTACTTTATAGCAATCTTGTGGTGGGGGCTTCCATTTGGCTAAAACCATTTTTGGTTTATTACTTTGCTTTTCAGTCAACTTCTGAAGCTCCATAAGATGAAAACATTATTGATCTCATCCACATAAGCCATTTTATTCCCCGCTATAATTTTGTGGCGTGCAGACCACCACCTCCATAGCTGTATGAAAATTTTGCACATCTCCTTATATTCAAGTTTTAGAATTTTTGCTACGGTTTCTTTCTCTATCTGACGTAACACTGGTTCAGCCCGAATGTGTTCCAAGCAGAAAACACTCCAGCATTGCTTCGCTTTTTTGCATTTGAAGAACAGGTAGCCACAATCTTCGTCAAGAAGATTGCATACAGGGCAAATAGTTTCAGTTTTAATTCCCCTTCTTACTAAATTCTGCTTGATGGGCAAGCTATTATGAGCCAAACGCCAAATAAACAAAGAGAGATTTTACGGTGGTTGAGATTGTACCCACCGGACCACATGGTACCACTATTTTTATTATTTTAAAAGCATTTATGCCCTTTTATAGAATTAAAAAAATAAAAACATGGGTACTGGTTCCACCATTTTTGATACTGGACCCTCCTATTTGGTACTGTCTGGTACCGGTACCGTGGTACCGTCTATTTCTAAACCGTTAGATCTTCTCTGATGAACGGCTCCTATTTTTTCCAACAATCATAAAATTTATAATAAACAATTTGATTTTACTAGGTAGCTTCAGTTGCCAAATTTTATGCCATTGAAACTCATCTTCCTTGGTAGATCCAGATACTGTAGATGACTAAGTGGCATCTCTCCCCATATTTTGATCCCTACTCTGTACTGCCGACTGTATACTTGACTAGCCTCCTTGTGCTTCCTCTAGGAATCCGTGGGTCCCTCCAAATGTAGGCATCTGCGCCATCTCCAATCCTCCATATTAACCCCTTTCTGAGCAGTTGAACTCCCTGCAATATGCTGCGCCAAGAATATGAAATCCCCCCGTGTGCCTTGCATTGCAACATACTTGAGTTCGGGAAATATTTAGCATTCAGCACTTGGCCACAAAGAGTATTAGGATTAATTAGGAGCCTCCAAGCCTGTCGAGCTAACATAGCAAAATTGAAAAAGATGTAAATCCCGAAAATCAAGTCCTCCATTTTTCTTTGATTTGGTCAATATCTCCCAAGCCAACCAATGGATCTTGTGGTGGTTGTCTTGCTGGCTCCACGATATCTGCCAAACATTGAGCTTACCTCATCACATATGCCCTTAGTTAGATCAAAACAGGACATTGCATATGTCGGGATAGCGTGTGCCACTGCATTCACAAGAATTTCCTTCCCTGCCTTTGACAATAATTTTTCATGCTACGCTTGAATACGCGCCCAGACTTTATACTTATATTCAAAGGCCTTATTCCTAGATTTACCCACCGAAACAGGCAGCCCCAAATATCTCTCACTTCTTGCTTCTTGATTAATTGATAGGGTTGCTCACATTTGTTGTCTTGATTCACTGCTGGTATTCAGGCTGAAGAGAACTGAAGACTTATCTCTATTTATCATCTGACCTGAAGCCAACTCAAACAAATTAAGAATCTTTTTTAAAAAATGGGCATAATCACCCCTAGCTTTCATCAAAATTAGTGAGTCATCTGCAAAGAAAAAGTGATTAACCTTAGGATTGCAGACCTTGATTCCTGCTATCTTGCCTTCAGACTCAGCACATTGTAGCAGGGCTGATAACTCTTCTGCGCATAATATAAAAAGATAAGGTGAAAGCGGATCGCCGTGATGCAAACCCCTTTGGGGAATAAAACTGTCAGTGTACTCACCATTCACCTTTATTCTGTAAGAAACTGTTGTAACACATTTCATGACTAGATCAACCCATCTGTTGTGGAAACCCAATTTGCGCATCATTTCCTTTAGAAAAGGCCATTCAATTCTATCATACGCCTTATTCATATCAAGCTTGATAGCAGCCAAACCCTCAGATCCCTTTCTTCTATTATTTAGAAAAACGAAGACATTATATGTGGTCATCCGGCCTGGAACAAAGGCACTCTGTGAGGGGGGGGGGGGATATTATATCAGGTAGGATTTTTAAACCTATTTGCAAGGACTTTTGAAATCAGTTGAACATTACATAGACTGATTGGCCTCAGGTCTTTCAATCTTTCAGGCTGCTTAGTCTTTGGAATAAGAACTACCACTATATCATTCCAGCCAAAACTTCGTTTTTAACCGTAACACCTACCAGGTTCCAGAATCGTTTCTAGAAGCCTGATGGCATACCATCTGGACCTG
The DNA here is from genome assembly GCA_030272315.1 of Paspalum vaginatum. Lineage (NCBI taxonomy): Eukaryota > Viridiplantae > Streptophyta > Magnoliopsida > Poales > Poaceae > Paspalum > Paspalum vaginatum. The sequence goes on from JAMSGZ010000073.1 coordinate 473,974, forward strand.
GTGCTTTCAAATCACCAATGCTTTCCAGAGCTGCCCAAATATCCTCACCTGTGAAAGGTACAAGCAGTGATTCATTTATGTCCTCTGTGAATCGCCTCCAGATACATTCCAGGACCCAATCTTCGTGACTATCAGCATGAGACATAAAAAGGCACTAATATTGATTGGCGATAAACTTTTTCGAGTAATTTCCATGCACCACTCCATTCCCATCATCTCTCGTGCTCTTAATCTGATTCTTTCTTTTTCTTTCCGAAGCATAAGCATGAAAAAAAATTGTATTCTGGTCACGTTTAGTTAGCCAAGTGATATGGGCGCGTTGCTTCCAGTAAGTATGAAGTTGATCCTGGAGGCGTTCGGGCTTGTACGCATAATATGTTCCCGGTTTACTTGCTCTTGGCTTATGCTTCTCCGCCTACATCTCTCCAGATCCCGCTTGACATTCCTTATTCTTCTCTCCATCTCCCCTAAGACCTCCTAGTCCCATGACCACATTTCACCCAGCAACCTCCTCTGTGCGTCCCTCATACTTACCTCCTCACCCCTCATTGCTTGCAACCAGGCCTCCTCCACATGGCTACTGCAATCCTCTTCCTCCAACCATCTTGTCTCAAATTTACACATCACAACACTGGACACGTGCCATCGGCCATAGATCCTTTCCCCCAAATCGACAATAATATGAAGGATCTAATTATCGATCTAGTGCCCGAAAACCCGTAACCACTAGGATTCCTGTGATGTTCATGAGATTTGCAGAAGGATCTCGTGATCCAGAGAGAGAGAGAGGAAGACAGAGAGAGGGAGAACTGGTTAATACCTTGGGGTTGGAGGAGAGCTCGACCGGTGCTGTGGGGGCAATGGGGTTTCCCATGGTGCCGGTGAGGGGCGATGTAGAGGGCAGCGGCAATGAGGAGGGCACCGGCACTAGTGGCGCCAAAGTAGCAGCAGCGGCGCCGCCAGCACAGTGAGATGGCCGGTGGTTGGCGTAGGTCTTCAAGTCACTCCCGAGCGCTCACCTTGATCAGCAGGTGTTAAGGGTTTCTAATCTCGTTCGTTAGTTCTCACTAATGGAGAATAACCTCTCTTTTATATCTGCTCGGTGTGACCTGGGACCAGGCCAATCAGTTAGGAAGGGTTCCTCTGATCAAGGAACGTGGGCCATTAGCCCCCTATAATCACGGTCAACTATTTGAGCATCGAGATCAACCCAACATTCTCCCACTTGATCGAGAGGCCTCAGCTTATCAGCCTTAACTCTCAACAGAACACTTGTTCAAACTTATCAAGGAGAATTCTTATGAGTCTAACAAAACATATCTTTAATGAAGTGACAGCACGCCAAGCCAAAAGGATTTCAATGGCCTGTCAAGCACTGTTGAATCTGGTGACCGTGGCGTACCATCCCATCTCAACATAACAACCTCTTAGTCTCATATGGCCTATATGGTCCAGTATGTGCAGTCTGCTTTCAGCCATTCTTGTGTGCGTAATAAATAAACAGAGCAGACATATTTCCAGAATCATAATTTGAGATCTCAATCTATATAAAAACAATAGGCTTCCTTTTCTCTGTATGCTGGCATCTTAAGGTAAGCCTACTAATGCATCAGTGCTTCTGTCTTAATACTTCAATTCTTACTTTCTTAGCACTGAAAACATTCATACTTGCAAGGTACTGAACTTGCATCTATTTGATTCTGGATTCAATCTTTCGCAACGTCTTGGGTTTGGCAATACCATTTGACATGCTACTCGAATAAAATTGCACATCTTAATGAACCCCGGAATGAGTTCAATATCTTAATCTTATAACACAAAAACTTTGTTCAATCTCTTGCTCTTAATCTCTTTAACTTACAAAACTCTCAGTTTCAATCTCACTTTCATATCTCAGTACATCATAATAAACTGATACGGATATGAACATGCCACAACTTTCTCTACATGATCAACGACTTCTTCTCAGAGTTGGAGTCATCCCACAAAAATGGCTCCCCCTCACTAGAAAATGATAGAACTTTTGTGGGATTCCATCATCTTGTCAAAGATTGTTGGCACATGGCACACAACTTTGTGGCCGCCAGATTTCTTTACTTGCGAGCATGTAATCCATTTGCACTGCACGTGCAATCTTGTAAATTTCTTAGTAGTTTTCCAAGGGTCTAATCCTGGATACTAGGTTTGCCAAAAGAATCCCGATTTCAAAACTTTAAGGGCACACTATCGACATGATCATTTTTCATATGTTAGTAGTATTTCTAATAAACTCATTTGCCCTTGCATGGTACACTCCCCTTCATTTGGACCTTTCTATATGAACCTTGATTGGACTCATGTAGAGTCACATCAATTCTGTGATAAAATTATTTGTCCTTGCATAGGGACACTGCCCTTCGCTTAAACCTTTCTTTATGAATCTTCTAATACTTTGTACCATTCTATAAGTGCCATTATTCTATTATCTTTCAAATGAATCTCTCACTCGACAGCCAGCAATTCTATAGGCTTTCGTTAAATGGCACCTAATAAAATGCTCAATTAAGAAACATTTTCTTGCAATCCTTGATTCCATAGTCTTTCACTATTCCCCTTTAGAGCCATCATCGTCAATGTGAAACCATAATGAACTAAGTTGTTTTGGCTCTATCAGGAGACCTTTCTTTTCTGATCCACGTAGGATTCTTTTAAATCTTGAAAGAAAAGTGAAGCGCCCCCAAATTCTTGAGAGCTTAAATGTGATACAAATGTTAGTCCCAAGGTTCTAGCAACACATTTATTTCAGATAGCATAGAGTCAAACTTAACGATTACAAACCATTACATGGTAACTGTAGAAAAAGTAAGATACAGCGGAAGCAATCCTTCAGGGCCCTAATGCCATAGGCTAGTTGGGAAGTAGGATCATGACCTAGCCGAAGAATGCCTCGAACAGTTCATTGGAACTATTTGAAAAGGTATCAACAAAGCAAGGGTAAGTACTTACGTACTCCGCAAGCCCACCTTCCCCCTATTGAGTGGGGAGGGTACCTACCTCTAAATGCAAGGCTATATCTAGAGCTTACATTTGCGGAGAAAACAATGCATGGTTCTTTTTAGTGGTCCAATTATTAACTTAAGAAAACAAATTTTAGTATAAAGGGGGTTGCCACTGGACTTCCCGGTCCGAGCGGCCCAACTTATCTTATCCACAACCTTTATCCACCATTTTCGTTCAACCATCCATTTTATATTCAACAAAACATACTAGATGAAGAACCAAACCGTAACCCATCCATACCAGTGGACACAGACTATTCGAATAGATTTTTACTTTGATCAGAGGTCGTACTAATTCCCACAAGTTGGACTTAGCGACGCTTATGGCCAAATAAGTTCCTAAATTCCAAACCAAGCCTTTCACCTTTGCTTAATCAACTAGCAGAACTTTAGGGGTTCGGGGAACCGAGTCACTCCAGTACCCCGTTGTACTTCCGTTGATACCCACCCTTCCCCTAGCCCTTGTGCGCCAACACAAAAGCTACTAGGCTATCCACTCCAGCTCGGGCCTAGCCACTGCCTCATACAGAGCGAGTGGTTGTACTTAGAAGAGTTAGGCAAGATGAAAATCATAGCGGTCCTTATGGAGAGTTTGGGTTGAACCAACCACCGTACCACTTTCTTTTACTCGTCACCGCGAGCATCCACATACCCGGTCTTCCCCACGAATCCCGAGACATTGGGTAATCGCAGGTAGCTAAGTTACCCGTTCAACCCTGCTCTTATGGCTGTTTTGGCTCGAAGGCGTATTCCGACCAAGTCAGTTGCCGGAGTTCTTCCCCACTTTATTTCGAAAATCAACCCAACAACCTCAACCCTAACCCATCGCCACTTATATCCATTGCCTTTTATGAACTTTTAGTTAATGTAGTTGAATGAGCAATCCCTCCTATGCGCGCTACTTCTAAATAGGTTTTTGATGGCTATCCTACTAGGGTTTTTCCTTAGCAAGGAAAACAAGTAGGTTTTTATTTGGTTGCACTTGGCCCAAAATATTTGTTTTGCAAATCTAGGCATTTCATGCATCAAGAAAGGGTTCCAGTGGACTTGCCATCATCTAGGTCCTCATTGCAGTGGAGGTTGGTACTAGGGTCATTGGCCTCTTGGTCCACAACGGTCGTCTCCGGTTCTTGGGGTCCTTCTAGTTCGACGTCCAGCGTACACAAATAATAAACAGCCGATAATTGCAATCATTCATGTTCAAAACACTTTAAAAAGAGGTGGGTTGGGTAGAGGGGAATTTTAGGAGAGTTTGGGTGCAAGGATCACATACAACGGAGTTGGTTTGAAAGAGATATGGCTTTTTATTAAAAAGAAAGGATTTAAATAATTGAAAAAGGACTTTAGAGCTTGGTGGGCCAAATCTTGGGGCACGGCCCAAGACGCACGGGTGGGCGTGGCCTGCCAGCGGCCCATGCGCGGCGTGGCGCGGCGAACGGGCCAGCCCAAACGCTAGCACGCATGGGGTGGGGAGGGCTTAACGACGCTTAGCGCCGGGCCTGTGTGTTAGAGGCTTGTGGGGACGGCATGAGCAGGGGTGGATGGCGGTCCGATCCGGCCAAGGATGAGCTGATCGAGGCAGGGGCGATACGGCGGCTCACCGGGGCTCCTGGCCGGCAGGGTGGTTCCGGTGTCCAGGGGGTGGCTGTGGCGGTCCCGGCTGTGGGCGAGGCGGCAGGAGTGGGGGGGTGCTTAGCCCTGGCGGTGAGCGCCACCCGGGCATGGTGCGGTGGTGGCACGGTTCCGTGCTAGAGCTACCACCGTGGGTGGGAAACGGCACGAGGAGGGAGGAGTAAGGGGGAAGCACGGGGTCTTTTCCTAGGGGGGGTGCTCACCTTGCGTGGGGCCGGAGGCTAGGCGGCAAGCTCGAGGAGCTCCAAGTGGTGAGCGAGATGGGGATGGCTTGTCACCGCGCCGGGGTCTCTCCTGGGGTGGATGTTCAGGCCGGTCCGGTGGTTGTGGTCCGGCGAGGCGAAGGGCGGGGGGGGGGGGGGGAGGAAAGGGGATTTATAGGGACGGCCCAGTCTCTGCGGCTTGCCAAAGTGGGGGGGGGGGGGTGGGCGGACGGGCATGGGCGCACCGCGGCGCGGTGCCGGGGGCGGTGTGCGCTGGGGCGCGCTAGGGTCGGACGCGATGTTGGTTGTGGCGTAGCACCGGGGCGGGGTTGGGAGCGGTGCTGCTGCGCGCGTGGTGCAATGCCGTGGTGGGGGACGAGCGTGGCGCGAGGTAGGGGACGCCCTGGACAGGTGGGGTCCACCTGTCGAGGGGAGAGAGAGGGGGATGGAGGCCTTAGTGGGCCGGGGGAAATGGCCCAAGTGGCCTAGGCGGGAGGGGGGAGAGCTAGGCAGACCAAAAAGGGAAAAGGGGTTTGGTGGGCTGGGCCGAGGGGGTAGGTTTTGGCCATTTTTCTTTTATCCTTTTTCAGGAATTTCATTTGGAATTTAGGGAATTTTTGAGTGGAATTTTGTGGGATTTGTGGGGACTTTTGTGGCAGCACTGGTGGGGTAGATGGTGAGGGAGTTTCTTGAGAGGTTGGGCTTTTATATTGAGCGAGTGCATGACTGTTGGATTTGATTTCGAGCTAACGTTGAATTTAGGGGAGGATTTTTGGGTGCTAAATTTTTGGGATGTTACAAACCTACCCCACTTAGAAGGAATCTCGTCGTCGAGATTCGATGGCTCTTAGAATAGGTGCAGGTGTTCTCTTCCCAGAGCATCTTCTTGCTCCCAGGTGGATTCCTCCTCACCATGACGGCTCCAAAGCACTTGGCAAATCTTGATGGCCGAGTTTCGGGTCTTCTTGACACTTGTATCCAAAATCTTTACCGGTACCTTTCGGTATACCAGATTAGGATTTAAATCCAAGGTATCTAGCTCAACCTATTTCTTTGGCTCCTTTAGACACTTCTTAAGCTGTGATACATGTAACACATCGTGAATATCTGACATCGACTCTGGTAGCTGCAATCTGTAGGCCACACTTCCAATCTTCTCCTTGATCTTGTAGGGTCCAATGTATCGGGGTGCCTAATTTCCCCTTTACTTAGAATCGTCCGTGTAACTCTAATTGGGGATACCTTCAGATATACTTGGGTCACCAATCCCGAAACTGAGCTCCCGCCTTCTGTTATCAGCGTAGCTCTTTTGTCTAGGTCTGAGCTATCTTAAGCTTCTCCCTGATCTCTTCTACCTTCTCTTCTGCCTCCTTGAGAATGGCTGGTCTAGTAAGGGTGGGTCCTTATCCTCTGCCCAGATTAGCGGGCTCCTACACTTCCTTCCATACAAGGCCTCAAATGGGGCCATCCCCAAGCTAGCTTGGTACCCGTTGTTGTAGGAGAACTCTGCATAGGGTAGGCTGGATTTCCAATCCTTACCATAGGTGAGTACACATGCCCTCAACATATCCTCCATAACCTAGTTTATGCCTCTCGGTCTGGCCATTAGTTTGAGGGTGGTAGGCTGAGCTAAAGTCTAAGTTGGTGCCCAAGGCCTCATGCAGGCTTTTCTAGAATTTGGAAGTAAACTGGGTTCCCCTATCTGTTACAATCCTGCTAGGCACCCCATGCAACCTTACCACATTTTCAATATACAGTTGTGCCCGCTTGGCTCCACCATAAGTGGTTCTGACTGGCAAGAAATGGACGGTCTTGGTGAGCCGTTCCACTATGAACCATATCGCATCATTGCCCTTCTTAGTCCTGGGTAGACCAGTTACAAAGTCCACCCCTATCTCATCCCATTTCCATGTTGGGATTGGCAGGGGTTGTAGCAACCCAGTGGGCTTTTGGTGTTCTACCTTTACCCGTTGGCATACATCACACTGTGTCACGTGGGTGGCCACGTCTGCCTTCATTCCTTTCAACCAGAACCTTTGGCTAAGATCCTTGAACATCTTAGTGGCTCCTGGGGTGGACAAAGTATGCTGAGTTGTGAGCTTCTCCCAAGATAGTTGCTCTATTCTCTCCTTCCTTTGGTATGTAGAACCGATCCTTGTACCGCAAGATGCCATCTTCCCGGGCTCTGAAGGATGTGGTCCCATCTTTTCCGATATGCTGTATGATTTTCTGTGTTTCCTCATCAATCTCCTACCCTTGGTTGATTTCCTTGACCAGAGTGGGTTGTATGGTTAGGACTTTCTCTCTTGGCTTGTGCACAATATGTATCCTGAGTTTTGCAAACTCTCTTCTTAAGTGCTCATTGGTTCGAACAAACTCCATCACTATACGCTTTTCTACTGAGGGCGTCTGCTACAACGTTGGCCTTGCCAGGGTGGTAGTGGATTTCCAAATCATAGTCCTTGATTAACTCCATCCATCTGCGGTGCCTCATGTTTAGGTGTGGTTGGGTAAAAATGTGTTTGAGGCTTTTGTGATCTGAATAAAACTCACACTTGTTTCCAATCAGGTAATGCCTCCAAACTTTCCAAGGCATGCACCACAGCTGCCGGTTCCAAATCATGAGTAGGGTAATTTTGCTCATGAGTCTGAAGCTGTCGGGAGGCGTAGGCAATCACCTTGATATCTTGCATGAGTACGCACCCTAATCCTTGTCGGCACGCATCGCAATATACGACAAAGCCTCGGTGGATATCTGGGAGTGTAAGTACTGGGGCGGTGGTCCATTTTTGTTTTAACTCCTGGAAGCTCTTTTCACAAGCTTCTGTCCATTCAAATTTCTTATCCTTTTGGAGTAATGCGGACATGGGTCTGGCTATCTTGGCGAACCCTTCTATAAACCGACGGTAGTATCCTGCCAACCCGATAAAGGTTCTGACCTCACTTGTGTTGATGGGCTACTGCCATTTCATTATTGCCCATACTTTCTTAGGGTCAACTGCCACTCCTTTTGCAGTGATGATATGCCCTAGGAAAGCTATCTTCTCTAGCCAAAACTCACACTTGCTGAACTTCGCATATAGCTTATGGCTTCTCAGCCTTTCTAGTACCGTCCGAAGGTGGTGCTCGTGCTCTTCCTTGTCCTTGGAATAGATAAGTATATCATCAATAAAGACGATGACATATTTATCCAATCCGTCCATGAACACCTTGTTCATCAAGTTCATGAAGCGTGCCGGCGCATTGGTTAACCCGAAGGACATGACTGTAAACTCATATTGTCCATATCGGGTAACAAAGACAGTTTTGTATATGTCACTTTCCCTAATCTTGAGTTGATGGTACCCTGACCTTAGGTCTATCTTGGAGAAGTACTTGGCTCCCCTGAGTTGATCAAATAGGTCATCGATTAGTGGAAGAGGGTACTTATTTTCGATTGTTACCTCATTCAGGGATCTATAATCCACACACATCCTTAGGCTACCATCCTTCTTTATTACGAATAGCACGGGTGCTCCCCAAGGTGATGAACTGGGTCTGATAAAGCCTTTCTACTGCAATTCCCTGAGCAGCTCTTTCAGTTCTGCTAGCTCTACGGGGGCCATCCGGTAAGGTCTCTTGGCTATTGGGGCAGTTCCTAGGTAGAGGTCTATGATGAATTCAATATGTCGATCCGGGGGCATGCCAGGCAGCTCTTCTAGGAACACATCCATGTAGTCACAGACAATGAGCACATCTTCTAGGGCCTTGGCCTCTACGTGGAAGTTCAAAGGGTCTTGGGAGGTCTTTTGGGCGCTACAGATCACCTTAGCACCACCTGGGCTAATCAATTTGACGGTCTTGTTGGCACAGTGTATAACACCTTCATGATCGCTCAACCAGTCCATCCCTAGGATAACATCTATCCCTTGGGAGGTTAATACTATTAAGTCTGATTTGAAGGCTACCCCACTTAGAATGATTTGAACCCCCTTACAACCCAATCAGCAGGTAATATCTGCACCTGGTGTTTGGGTTAGGAGTGGCTTTTGAAGTGGAGTGGTGGGGATTTTGTTTTTACTCACAAATGTGGATGATATGAAGGAGTGTAATGCACCAGAATCAAATAGCACAGTTGCCATAATTGAGTTTACTAATAACTCACCGAGTGCCAGTCCTGCGGCTTGTTGTGCTTCCTTTGCATAACATGGTTGACGCGAGCCTTGTTGACCGACTGCTGGGACTGCTTACTTGACTAGACGCTAGTGGCTGGGCGATTACCGGTGGCGGTAGGTTGCCTGGGCCCATTCACTGAGTAAGAGAAGGTTGTTGCAACCTGCTTGCCGTGGTAGGGGTGCGGGCAGCTGGCAATGAAGTGACCAGCTTCCCCACACTTGTAGCATGTCAGTCCATTGCCACGAAAACTGTTCTGCTGGGAGCTGCATTGAGTTGGGCCAAAGCAAGATGGGGCTGAGTTAGCGCTTTTAAAGGGCACGCTGAATGAGCCTCTGGATGCTTGACCCGCAAAGTGCTTTGTCGGCGCTCTTGGCGCTGTGACTTGAACTCCATAAACTTCCTCTTCAGTTGGCTTTTTTCCTCCTGCTTGAGCTTCTCAGCCTTAATGGTGTAGCTGATCAGAGAGGCAAAGTCGGGAGCCCGGTAGGTGTATGCTAGGGTTGCTATTTCTGGGGTCAACCCTTTTATGAAGGCCTTGCACTTCTTTCCATTAAAGCTTACTTCTTCTGGAGCATAGCGGGACAGCTCTGTGAACTTCTGGATATACTTCGCCACAATGGAGCTTCCTTGAGTCAGGTGCTTGAATTCCTCTGCCTTGAGGTCCTTGGTTGCTTCTGGCACATGGTGTTGACGGAAAGCTTCCGTGAACTCTTTCCAAGTAATTCCCTCCTTGTGGGCAGCCTTGATAATCTCCTACCATGCTAGGGTAGTACCAGAGAGGCAGAGAGCTGATGGGTGGTGAGGGCAATCTTGGTTTCTTCATTACAGTGGAGGAGATCTAGTTTCCTCTTGATGGTCCTCATCCAATCCTCTTCTTCCATGTGATCTTGTGATCCATAGAAGGTAGGTGGCTTCAGCCTGAGAAATTTTCCCATTTTTTCCAATGGCTTGCCATGCTGGGGCCTCTGAGCAATGTACTAGGTGTGGGCAGCCAAGGCCTGAGCTAGCTCTAGGTAAGGGTTCATTTCTAGCGATGGCGGAGGAGGCGGGGGAGGTGGTGGAGATGGTAGTGGGGGTGGTGGGGGAAGACGCCCTCCGTTGTGGCTGCTTTCTCCGTGTCCTTCCCTTAGCGGGTTTCCATTTCTCGAGTTACGAGAAGCCATCTGAGAGAGAAGAGGTTATATCTTAGGATATAGTTGTAATTTAAATGCTCTTTATTTAGGAACACATAGAGATTTCCACACAGCACACATTATTTCAAACAACAGTCTACACAATACAGAGGAAAGCTTTTGATAGCTTCAAGCTCTGGGGTCACTGCTACACTATTAAGCTCTCTAGACCCAACTAGCTAGCATGTCATCCAGAAGGCCAGTGTGGTTAGCCTCTGGAGGAAAGACTAAGGGGGAGAGAAGGTATGGGTCTTTTGGGGCGGTACAACTGAAAGCGTCACTAATGGGTGGGAAGTTACTCCAGTCGCACTCATTGACTGCATCTGTCTAGCAGTTTCGGTCCTCCCGGGTTGCTTTCTCCTTCTTTACCGCTTCATGAGCCTTCTTAGCCTCTCGAGCAAACTTAACCAGCATACTCCTCACAGTGTTCCATGCCACACGTTCCTGATCCTTGAGAGCTGCATGCTGCCTTCTAAGCACGGCAAGTTGTTTCGTCAGGGTTGCCTTCTCCTTCTTTAGTCTCTTTACCTGGGCTGCACTGGCTAGCATTTGGCGGTGGCTAAAGTATAGCTCCGAGTTGATTCGGGAGAAGTGGTTGTCTAGGGTGAGGATGTATTCAGTCATACGATGGATTATGGGGGTCCTCTTGAATTGCTTGGTTTCGGCCAGATCATGGAGTCATTGCTGCCATAAAGGGGAGGTTCTATCGTCTGGTGAAAAGAAGCGAAAGCAAGAGCAGGTCAACTTCTTTTTCATAATGGTGCATAGGCGGCGGAGGGTGTTGTGGGCTGCCGTTTGTTGGGTGGTGGTGGTGATATGGCCGAGGGTGGTGGTGCTAAAGGCAGGGTAGTTCTTGCTGGCTCCTATGCGGATGGTCACAGTGCAGCCCAAGGTGTTTTCATTCCGGTGCTCTACTATCTCGAAGTGTGGCTCTTCTGGAATGCCCATGAACTTGGTGCAATCGCCGAGGAGCTTAACGAACCCGGTCTTGACTAACCCATTATGCGTCCTAAAGGGTGCCATCTGGATCAAGAAAAGAGAGCGACATGAGTGAGGAGGGAAGTGGTAAGAAGATCTGTGCATAACTTAATCTTAGAAGCCCTAGAATCCTTAAGGTCACGTCCTACGGCCAACCTATGGCTCTGATACCACCTGAAGCGCCCCCAAATTCTTGAGAGCTTAAATGTGATACAAATGCTAGTCCCAGGGTTCTAGTAACACATTTATTTCAGATAGCATAGAGTCAAACTTAAGGATTACAAACCATTACATGATAACTGTAGAAAAAGTAAGATACAGCAGAAGGAATCCTTCAGGGCCCAACGCCATAGGCTAGTTGGGAAGTAGGACCATGACCTAGCAGAAGAGTGCCTCGGACACTTCATCAACAATTCAAGGGTGAGTACTTACGTACTCCGCAAGCCCACCTTCCCCCCGTTGAGTGGGGAGGGTACGTACCTCTAGATGCAAGGCTAATTTTGGAGCTTACATTTGTGGAGAAAACAATGCATGGTTCTTTTTAGTGGTCCAATTACTAACTTATGAAAACAAATTTTAGTATAAAGGGGGTTGCCACTGGACTTCCCGGTCCGAGCGGCCCAACTTATCTTATCCACAACCTTGATCCACCACTTTCATTCAACCATCCGTTTTATATTCAAGAAAACATACTAGATGAAGAACCAAGCCGTAACCCATCCATACTAGTGGACACGGACAATTCGAATAGATTTGTACTCTGATCAGATGTCGTACTAATTCCCACAAGTTGGACTCAGCGACGCTTATGGCCAAATAAGCACCCAAATTCCAAACCAAGCCTTTTGCCTTTGTTTCATCACCTAGCAGAACTTTATGGGTTCGGGCAACCGAGTCAGCTCTAGTACCCCGCGATACTTCCATTGACACCAACACTTCACCTAGCCCCTTGTGCGCCAACACAGAAGCTAGTAGGCTATCCACTCCAGCTCGGGCCTAGTCACTGCCTCATAGTGAGGGAGTGGTTGTACTTAGAAGAGTTAGGCAAGATGGAGTCATAGCGGTCCCTACGGAGAGCTTGGGTTGAACCAACCACCAGTACCACTTTCTTTTACTCATCACCGCGAGCATCCACATACCCGGTCTTCCCCGCGAATCTCGGGACATTGGGTAACTGCAGGGAGCTAAGTTACCCATTCAACCCTGCTCTTATGGCTGTTTCGACTCGAAGCCGTATTCTGACCAAGTCGATTGCCGGGGTTCTTCCCCACTTTATTTCAAAAATCAACCCAAATGACCTCAACCCTAACCCATCTCCACTTACATCCATTGCCTCTTACAAACTTGTAGTTAATGTAGTTGAATGAGCAATCCCTCCTATGCGCGCTACTTCTAAATAGGTTTTTGATGGCTATCCTACCAGGGTTTTTCCTTAGCAATCAAAACATACAGGTTTTTATTTGGTTTCACTTGCCCCAAAATATTTGTTTTGCAAATCTAGGCATTTCATGCATCAAGAAAGGGTTCCAATGGACTTGCCGTCATCTAGGTCCTCATCACAGTGGAGGTCGGTACTAGGGTGGTCGGCCTCCTGGTCTGCAACGGTCGTCTCCAGTTCCTGGGATCCTTCTGGTTTGACATCTAGCGTACACAAACAATAAACAACCGATAATTGCAATCATTCATGCTCAAAACACTTTAAAAAGAGGTGGGTTGGGTATAGGGGAATTTTAGGAGAGTTTGGGTGCAAGGATCACCTACAACAGAGTTGGTTTGAAAGAGATATAGATTTTTATTAAAAAGAAAGGATTTAAATAATTGAAAAATACTTTAGAGCTTGGTGGGCTAAATGTTGGGGCACGGCCCAAGGCTCACTAGCGGGCGTGGCCTACCAGCGGCCCACGCGCAGTGTGGCGCAGCGAATGGGTCGGCCCAAACGCCAGTACGCGGGGGGGGGGGGTGCCTTAACGGCGGCTTAGCACCGGGCCCGCGTGTTAGAGGCTTGTGGGTGACGGCGGTCCTGGTCTGGCTAAGCGCGAGCCGGTCGAGGCTGTGGGGGGGGGGGGAGACGGTGGCTCGGCGGGGCTCCTGGCCAGCGTGGTGGTTCCGGTGGCCTAGGGGGTGGTGCGGGGTGGGGGTGGCTGTGGTGGTCCTGGCGGCGGGTGAGGCTGGGGGAGTAGGGGTGTGCTTAGCCATGTGGCAAGTGCCACCCGTGCATAGCGCGGTGGTGGCACGGCTCCTTGCCGGAGCTGCCACCTTGGATGGAAAACGGCACAAGAAGGGGGGAGTAGGGGGGAAGCGCGGGGTCTCTGCCTAGGGGTGGTGATCACCTTGTATAGGGGCGGAGGCTAGGCGGTGAGCTCGGGGAGCTCATCGGCAGTGAGCGAGTTGGGGACGGCGTGTCACTGCGCCAGGGTCTCTCTCAGGGCGGATGTTCAGGCCGGTGCGGTGGTTGTGGTCCGGCCAGGCGAAGGGCACGGGTGAGGGGGATTTATTGGGTCGGTGCGGGCTCTGTGGCTTGCCGGAGTGCGGGGGGAGCGGTGGGTGTGGTGCCGGGCGTGGAGCAGTGCCGGGGCGGGGCCGGGGGCGGTGCGCACCGAGGCATGGTGCGCGGCGGGGCCAGGCGCGGTGCTGGTTGTGGTGTAAAGCCGGGGCGGGGCCAGGGAAAGACGCGGGCGCGCAGCGTGGCGCGATGCCAGGGGTAGGGGACGGGCGCGAACGCGAGGTAGGGGACGTCCCTGACAGATGGGGTCCACCTGTCGAGGAGAGAGTGGGGGTGGTGGCCATAGTGGGCCGGGGGAAATGACCCAAGTGGCCTAGGCGGGAGGGGGGAGAGCTGAGCAGGGCCAAAAAAGGGGAGGTGGATTTGGTGGGCTAGGCCGAGGGGGGGTGGGGGTTTGGCCCTTTTTCTTTTATCCTTTTTCAGGAATTTCATTTGGAATTAAGGGAATTTTTGAGTGGAATTTTGTGGGATTTGTGGGGACTTTTGTGGCGGCACTGGTGGGGTAGATGGTGAGGGAGTTTTTTGAGAGGTTAGGCTTTTATATTGAGTGAGTGCATGACTGTTGGATTTGATTTCGAGCTAACGGTGAATTTAGGGGAGGATTTTTGGGTGCTAAATTATTGGGATGTTACAAAAAGACTTTCTGATTGGCTATTTCCATTTAGGAGTCACGTTTATCTATGTGACACCTATAACGGCCCATTGTTTCGACTCTAACTAGGATAACTTTCTGGGTGAGATCACTAGGGTAAATGGGATGGATATCTCAATGGGATTTGTCTCTCCCCCTCGAAATATGGACAACAGTTTCACATTTCGATAAAAATCCCATAATAGAGATTCACTGTATTCTTTCATGTCAAATTCACATTACTTTTGATATAAATCTCGATCTCATCACCAATGCCAGTCAAAACTTACTTTAATTGAACTAGAGGATTATCCTCAGATCGGAAGATTGCTCCCCAAGACCAAAGAATAACTCCTCCAGATCCATAATGACATGGTGTGAAAGACGTGCATATAAGTTTCATTCTATTTCTCAAGGGAGATTTCTTTCTGTCTCATGGTACAAAGTATGTCCAGTGGATCTACTATCATATGATTGCATGGATATTGTAATAACAACTTCAATATTACTCTGAAAACTCATTCTACTATCTATCATGGTAATAATACCATATAGAACTCTATCATTATGCATTGTATCACCGTTGGGTAGAAAATGGATGCACTTTGTAACTGTCTATTCACTTTCGTGAATCACATGATGGATATAATCAACATCTGCATCTCTCGTCTTATTCTAAAATGCTGACATTTTATCTTAAACAAGACCTTTAGTCATCTCCTTATTAGAAACAACTCAAGTTCTTTTGGGAATCTTAGAATGGCACAAGACTGTGGTTCATGCTTACTAATGTGCCTTACAAAATCAAAATAATTTTAACTCTAACTCTAACCAAAACTTCTCAGTTGGTTCCATTTTGATCAGAGGTGTTTGTTCTACCGTCATTTAGACACGTACACACATAAATGCTTGAGAGTTCATCAAACACTTATTCCGGGAGTTCAAATGAACACCAGATCGCTAGGACCAACATTGGTCAGCATATAGCCAATTTATCTAAACAACACATGTGGTTACTGCCAAAGTTGGTCAGCATATAGCCATGAGTCATCAATCTTAATCAGAATACTTGTCAGGTCTCAATCATGAATGATGTTCACAAGTGTGAACACTTACTTATATGATCTCATGGTTGCCATTAACTTAGCGGCAAGAGTGCACGAGGCACATTCTCATCCCAAGAAAACTTGGTTCTTTTCCTTTTAAAACTTTGCACTAGGAAGGCAAAGAGAGTATATCTCATCAGACAGTGAGACTTACATCGTACATGGAAAGCAAATAAATCATGCCTCGTCAGGAAAACAATAATCTCATTCTCACATTACACTGAATAATGAATTCATGATTATCATCAATTTCCAAAGGAAATTTCTTTATGGCTTTCACATAATTCTTTTGCATCAGCAAAATTCAATTCTTGTTGTCTATCTTGGAGCTGTCATTCTGTGGTGCTAGCTCTAGTTCTCTTAGAGCAGTCACCAGTATAATCTTTCTCATGCCAACTAGGAGTTGTCACCCCCGTTCGGCAATTCTGTGATCCTCAATCCTGAGAGAATCATAATATTGTTTGAGCCTTCATAACAAAATAATATTTAAATCAGGATAGACTCAAAATACTGTCTCTAAAACAAGTGTTTTGTGTGAATTAAACTCAACGTTGGTCAAGATTAAAACACGCTCAACAAATCATTCTCTCAGAAAAAAATCTAGTATGAGTTAAACTTAACGTTGGTCAAATTTAAAACGTGCTAACAAATTATCTTTCAATCTTTAGAGACAAGTGTTTTTTCATTTCTGAATCAAATATCTCTTGCATGAATTAAATTCAACGTTGGTAAAAAAAACATGCTTGAAAATAATTTTGGAGTCAATTCAATATTCTAAATTCATCGTTGGATGAATACAGATCTCAAAATCAAAATCTAATCATGGCTTATCAAAAAAAAAAATTCAAGCGTTGGTTAAAATTATCGACAATGCCATAAATCTGTCATCATGCATTTCTCTATTAATTATCCACGTTGGTTTCAAATTATTTAGAGACAATACATATTAAAATCATCATCGCAGTGGAAAACATAATCCTGAATTCTTTAAATAATTCTCAGCTCAAAAATTTAGTAATCTAAATGTTCTTACATGTATAAACCCACAAATGTATAAATTCTGAAAACGTGGGAAAAAATCTTTCTGTATACTGTTCATATGGCTGAAATGGACCAAAGCGGCCTGGCAGGCCTGCTCTAGCTGACCTGCGACCTGCGCCCTCCGCGCGACCAGGCCGCAACCTGGGCCTGGGCCACAAAAGCAGCGCCTGCGGCCCATCTCTTTCCCTGCCTCACTCTCGGTCGTCGATCTAGATTCGACGGTCAGCAGCGAATCGTCTCAAGGTTTAAAGAGCGAAAAAATCGCCCCCCTGAAAACCCTAGCTCCATTTTCTTTCTCTCCCCTGCCGCAGCCGCATCTCGCCCTTTCTGACGATGGCGCAAGCGCGTGGAGCGGCTGGCCCGGTGGCGTGGCCCTTCGCTGTGGCCGGTAGCGCCGGCTCGCCCCTTGGGCACGCGGCGGCGGTTAGCGCCGCCTCCTCTTCTTCCTCTCCCCCTGGCCCGGAGCAGTTTTCTTCGTCCCTCCACTGCCTTAGCCAACAATGCGGACGCGAGCGCGAGAGGGCGTCGCCGGTGGCCAGCGCCGCCACTGAGGCTTCTCGCTGGCGAGCACGCTCCCACAAGGGTGTGTGCGCCGCCATCGAGTGGCCTTGCAGTGGTGCGCAATGGCCTCGTGCGCGCGCTCCCCCAACTTCCGGGTTCACAGCGGCGGCCGAAGGCGGGTGACGAGCACTGTGCCCCTACTGGCGGCAACGACGCGGCGGCCAGGTAAGTCATCTAGACTGTCAAATTTCTGCAGTTGGGGTTTTTCTAGGGTTAGGGTTAGGTGATAAATCCCCTTTCCCTTCTTCTATTTCTTGATTTCTTCTCGAATCCGAGCAGCTGCTCTTTTCTTTTCTCATTCTGTTCTTGTGTGTGAGCCACTGGCTCAAGATCCAAATCGGATCTTCTCTGTGTGGTCGACCTGAAGGTCAAACCCCATTCTAGGGTTAGGGTCAGGCAACAACCTGGCTCTAATACCATCGAAGGATCTAATTATCGATCTAGTGCCCAAAAACCCGTAACCACTAGGATTCCTGTGATGTTCATGAGATTCGCAGATGGATCTCGTGATCTAGAGAGAGGAAGACGGAGAGAGGG
Organism: Paspalum vaginatum; assembly: GCA_030272315.1. Taxonomy (NCBI): domain Eukaryota; kingdom Viridiplantae; phylum Streptophyta; class Magnoliopsida; order Poales; family Poaceae; genus Paspalum; species Paspalum vaginatum. The sequence continues at coordinate 491,531 of JAMSGZ010000073.1, forward strand.
AGAACTAGTTAATACCTTGGGGTTGGAGGAGAGCTCGACCAGTGCCGTGGGGGCAACGGGGTATCCCATGGCGCCGATGAGGGGCGATGCAGAGGGCGGCGGCGACGAGGAGGGCACCGGCCCTAGTGGCACCAAAGTAGCATCAGCGGCACTGCTAGAACAGTGAGATGGCCGGCGGTTGGCGTATGCCTTCAAGTCACTCCCGAGCGCTCACCTTGATCAGCAGGTGTTAAGGGTTTCTAATCTGGTTCGTTAGTTCTCACTAATGCAGAATAACCTTTCTTTTATATCTGCTCGGTGTGACCTTTCTTTTATATCTGCTCGGTGTGACCTGGGACCAGGCCAATCAGTTAGGTAGGGTTCCTCTGATCAAGGAACGTGGGCCATTAGTCCCCTATAATCACTGGTCAACTATTTGACCATCGAGATCAACCCAACATAATATGGCAATGGTCAGAATGTCTCAGATCCCCATTCCCCACTTGTCTCAACTCCCCATTCGCCACTGCTCTATCAAGCCTTTCATTTATATAGAAGGCTGAATGATGATGGTTTCTCCAAGTAAAAACATCCCCCACAAAACCAAGATCATTTAATTCACAATCCTCCGGTGCTCGACGGAATTTTTCCATATAGTCCTATGCCCGTGGGGGGCCACCTCCCTTTTTGTAGTTAAAAAGGATTTCATTAAAGTTACTGCAACACAGCCACGGTAGATTAACTTTTGCTTTAAGCTCACACATCTTCTGCCAAGTGTTATCTTTTTCTTCATTTTTAGGTTCTCAATATATTCCTATAAATCTCTGTTCAAAACCATCCTCCTCTATTGTCACTGCATGTATGTGATATTTCGACAAACTCTTCACAACCAGATGAACATCCTTCTTCCAAAACAGTGCTATCCCACCACTTGCCCCAACACTATCCTTCACCATCAAGTTCATATCTAACTTCCACCTCCACCAATCTACCACCTCCTACCATGCTTAGTTCCCGACAAAAAAAAGGTACATCGGGGGCCTCCACCTTCTGGATATCCAGAACACCATGAACTGCCAGGCCATTCCCCAAACCCTGGCAGTTCCACGCAATTATCCCCATTTTCCCTGGTGAGGCCGACTGGGCAGCCTCTCCTGTTCTTGTTTTTTATGACCAACAAACTGCTTATCATCCACCACAAGTATTGTCTTTTTCTTTTGTTCATCTTCAGCCCCTAAACAATCCTTTTCTAGCTGTCTTTTCTTCAAAAAAGTTCCTTGTGCCACATGCACAGGTTCCTTTGGCAGCTGTGGTAGCCCCTTGAAAGTGCGCCTTCTTTTCTGACTGCCACCTTGCACTTCCTCCCTCTCCTCCTCCCCTCCTCAGCTAACTCCACTGTCGGCGACCGACCACCCAGGGAGAAATCGTCCCCAATCTGAATTGAAGATTGTACCATTCCCACTGTCAGAGTGGTCTCATCAATCACCATATCCATTCCCCTGAGACTTGTTCCCTATCTCTGGTAACAAAGAGGGAACTATTTCACCATCTCCTGTAACTACATTAGAGAGCTGAACCTATCCCCTCTCCTTTTGTTACCGCCCCCATTCACCCCCCCCCACTCTCCATTAAACCCCAACAAACCCTCCTTCCCACCCAGATCAGCTTGTCCCCCCTTCCCCCCCCCTCCCCAATTCCTTCCACCGAGGTATTATCATCAAAATGGGAAGCGCTCGACGGAATTAAAGAAACCGACGAATTTTGTCGTGTTTCCTGTAGTGAGCACCAGGAAGCGCTGACCTTCGATTCATTTTCTTGTTCCTTCTGTTGGTTTGTGGCCTCATGTCACGAATTAGAGACATTTCAGGAGGACTCTTTCTAAAAACTTAAACTTGTGATCTGTTTAGATGATTCTTTTTCAGACCTGCTTCTGCCTTGCTCTGAGCTCTGTAGCTGTCGCCTAACCCCTGAGCCACCACTCCCAGACCATCTGCTTCTGGATTCAGAGTTCCTCCGTCTAGCCTGGCTAGCTCGCAACCAGACACCATATTATTGTGCCTCTTCCTCACAAACACCCATACCACATCCATAGCAAAAAATGGGAAGGAATTCATACTGTATTGGACACCAGCTCCCCTCTTTTTGCTCGTCATCCTCTAAAAACACTCCTTGCATTAGAGGTTCCATACATCCACACACACCTTAACCCGAAGATGACTCCCTACAGCTAAACCATTAGCATCCACATCCACTGCCAAGACCTTCCCCACCTCATCATGTATCACCTTCTCTGTGTCCTTATTCATCATGCCCAGAGGAAGATAGACAAATCCGAATCCACATTGGGGCATAGCCAAATTCCAGATCCTTCAAACGTTTGGACCCAACACAACCTTGTGGAATCGTGGACTAGCGAACCGGATAAGAAAAAGAAACAAACTACACTAGCAGGGCACACATCAATGCTTGGGCTTCTCCCCTTCTCGGCAAGGCCCATGAGAGTTGAGTCGTTCTGTTGGATATGTACAGGTTCTTTGGTACATACACGACATTATCATGTTCACGTAATCAAGTTCTGATCACATATATGCAGGGTGGGGCCCTGCAGCCTCGGGGCCTCAAGCTGCTACACTGCTCACCCTGCCCCGGCGCTGCAGGAAAACCCTCAGTACCCAATAGGAAATCAGTGAAAAAATATAAAAGATGGACCATTTTGCCTACAATCTCCCACTTTTTGGTGACTGACGACAATACAACCAACCAAGCAATAAATAATATCAAATAAAAATAAAAACACACTATTTTCTTCAATGCACTACAAATGCAAGATCAAAGGATGCTAATTGAGATAAGCAACATTATAAGACACTTGGAAGAATTGATGCATATCTTGCCCTTGCCACGACCCCACGATCTTGTCGCCTCTTGTGGCTAATGGACATAAGGCCCCCTTACTTTATTGACACTTTCCTTTTTTTTCTAGGACCATTGCTTTGATCTTGATCTTCATTTCTCCGACTTTTTGTCTCCTTTGATCTTGCTTTTCAGTTTATGTTCACCTCCTTGATGGATACACAATTTCGCCTCTTTTGGAATCAAAAACCGAAAAGAAAATCATTAAAAGCACAAGGCGATTCCCACATGCTGTGACCCTTATGATATGGAAGCGATTGGATCACATTATATGGAACTCACAAAACATTGGCTAACCCTCCCGTGAAGGTGTGGATACATATGGTGGAAGGTAAGGCCTATTAAGAGTGAGCTTAAATTGTATTATGCATGGAGGTAGTTATTAATGAACATAAATGAACACCAAGAAAGGTCTTGGACTTTAATTGGTGGCGTTCTTATTTTCATTAAACCATCTAGTGTAGTGTCACCGGTTAGCGGGACATCTCTTGTGCTCTTTAATAACTCCTTATGCGCAACCATCATTTTAGTGGCAGATATGGGATTAGAACTTTTTTATGGCTCGTAAGGAATAGATACTCATAAGGAATGGGCCCAAGCAACTATACTTGTATATACATTAGTTCCAAAATTGGTCCATGTTATCACATCAACCACCAAAATCATGTTTATGATGCTATGGCCACCCTCCAAAAATCATGTTTAGGGTGCGGACCCACTTATGCACAAGGGAGGGTGTCTTTTTATTCCGCTGCTAAAATAAAAGAGAAGAACCAAAAGATTGGTTTAGTAATAGTACTAGTGCCCACCAACCTTTGATTCCAACGGCCATATATTGATCCATTATTCTTGAACCTGTTATGTGGACCCAAAGTAAAAGACTGATCGTACATGCTTAACTAGAATCCTAATCCTTTGAAAAATCCACCAATAATTAAACAAAGCATTGGTCTTCAAAAAGCATCCAGGAAGGAAACAATGATCTTGATGGAGCCCAAAAGTTTGATGAGAGCTTAGCTAATGTAAGACTATTTACAACTTCTTGGCTACATATATACCGTTGGAATTTATGGGCCTAAAGCCCAATATGTGTCCAATAAATTCAAGAATAAATCTCAATGGCCCACTCATGCATGGTAGAAATGGGAAATTTTTTTATTTTTATATTTATTTAAATCGTTTTTTGCAAAAATAAATGGGCGATTCAAAAATTTGCAAATATAGACCTATACCGCCGGACCACTCGGCGGTGTATAAAAACCGCCATCCCACTTGGCGGTATTTAAAAATCGCCGGACCAACCGGCGTTTTTTAGAAACCGCCAGACCAGGAGGCTATAGGTTGGCAGTGCGGCAGACGCTGCCACTGGTGGGCCCCGCGGACAAAAAACGCCGTGTCCGGCGGCGTTTTTTAAAAACTCGCCGGACTAGCCGGTGATATTCAAAAACCGCCGGCAGGATCGGCGGTTTTTTAAAAAACGCCGGCGGGGACGGCGATTTAAGGCCCATATACCCCGCCGCCCCCTTCTCTTTCTTCTTTTCTTTCTTCCTTCTTCTTCCCCGGTGCTTTCCGCCGCCCGCGCCATTGGAGCCCCTACCGCCGCGCGCCAGAGCAGAGGGGAGAGGAGGAGAGGGGTGCGGCGCGCCGCCCAGGAGGGAGAGAGGGAGAGAGAGGGAGAGTAGAGGAGGCCAAGGTTGCAGATAAATCTTCTTTGAAACATGTATTTGTTTAGCATTTTAGGTATCATTAGTAGTATTCTATGATATTAGTAGTAGTTTAGATACTATTATTAATAGTTTAGGTAACAGTAGTGGTATTTTTTATAATATTAGCACTAGTTTGAATTATCATTAGCGCATTTAGTCTCGTTTCACTGTAATACTCATACTATTTTAGTTGACATTAGCACATTTATCGGTTTTAGATTTAGATAGAATATTCAATCATTACGATATATGGAAAATTTAGTGTTATATAGAAATGTGGTCACATATGTGCTAAGTACTATCTTGGTTGTCGCATTTATGGTCAGGCATGTCACAGAAAACATATTTCAGATATATTTTGGTGAAGGGGAGATACGTTACGGTCAGTTCGGGGTAGATTTGAGTAGGTTTCGGTCAGTGACAAAAGGGCTAGGACAAAACAATTGAGAGGCCATTCTGTTCAGTTTATAACTAGTTCATGAAGTGTTTTAAGTTGGATTATGATGAATGTCAATTGAGCATCTCAGCAGTAACAACTAGGAGTTCATCGCCTGTTTATTATGAATTAGTGCAAATAGAAAGCACTTGCCGTATGGAGGAGGTTTGTTGATGTTAGCTTGCATCATGGGTTACCTCTGGTTCTTTTTGTGCAAGCATACGAGAAGGTGAATACTGAACCAAAAGCTCGCAGGGCTATGATGAGTCCACAGCAGTTGAACAAGTGGTGAAAAATAATGTGAATCAGGTTAACTGAGGTGGGCGTGGATATAGATGAGTAAGATGAAGCAAGTGAAACCGTACTGGAACCAAGGGGTGAGGTAGATGAGGGTGAAGAAATTGTAGGTTTGGTTGAACAGATGCAGCGGGAGGATGCCGAAGCCAATGTCCCTATTGATGAAGATTCAGATAATAAAGATGAAACATTGAACCAGGTTCCAAGTCAATGGGCCAACTATGATCACTCAGAACTGTTAGTAAATGAAGGTGAAACGGTGCCATGGGAATATAGTGAGAATGAAGTATCTGTGGGAGCTATTTACCATAGCAAGATAGAGCTGAAAGAGGCCGTGCAAAGATGGTCGGCTAAGTGCCTGAAGAAAGAGTTCAGAGTTCAAAAGAGTAGTCCACGAGTCTATGATGTGAAGTGCATACGAGATGATTGTCCTTTTAGGGTCCATGCATTCTTGGGAAAGTATGATATTTTCTGGACCGTTTCAAGAATTGAACATCATACATGCATCCTTGAAGAGCTTGAGAGTCATCACCGTAACTTGACAGCTGATTTTGTGGCTCAACATATGTACTCGAAGATAGTAAATAATCCTGGATATGAGCCGAAGTCAATAATCACTAGCATAGAGGATGACTTTCAGTACAAAATAAGTTACAGCAAAGCTTATAAGGCAAAACAGAAGGCGTTGGAAATGAGATGGGGTACGTATGAAGCATCGTACCACAACCTGCCACGTGTGCTGAACACACTATGTGACCAGAATCCCGGTAGTTACTTTGAGATTAAGCACTATAATTTGCCTCAGGACCGGACAAAGCGTGTTCTTCAGCGTGCTTTCTTTGCTTTGGGGGCATGTATCAATGCATTCCAGTATTGTCGCCCAGTGATATGCATCGACGGGACCTTCCTAACAGGGAGGTACAAGGGCACAATTCTGACTGCAATTGCGGCAGATGGAAACAATCAGGTGCTCCCACTGTCTTTTGCGTTTGTTGAGAGTGAGAATGGGGACAGTTGGTATTAGTTTTTAGAGTGGATCAAGTCATGTATTGTTCAGGATCGGCGAGATGTGTGTGTGATTCATGATCGCCATGGAGGCATTATGCAAGAGGTGCAAGATTTACAGGAAGGATCTGTACAACGTCAAAGAACACCAAAGTGGGTCGATCTGAAGAGTCGGTGGTGCATGAGACACATGGGAGCTAACTTTCAGAAGCAGTTCAAGAACAAGAAACTAACAAAACTTTTTAAGAGGTTGTGTAGCCAAAATCAAGAAAGGAAATTCAATGTTTTGTGGAAAAAGCTTGATGAGCTCACAAAGAAGAAGGCTACGGAACTAAGTACTAGAGGTGTGAATTTAGAAGATGATGAGCCAATTGCAATGGAAAATGTGGGCCTTGATGGTCCTAATGTGTGACGGAGGCCTGGTCGTTCGATCAAGTCATTTTCAGGAGTGGATTGAGCATGACCCAAAGCAGAAGTGGTCTTTGTTGCATGATGAAGGAGGTGCACGTTATGGTATTATGACTACGAACCTTGCCGAGGTGTACAATTGGGTGTCATGTGGAAGCAGAAGCATGCCACTTGTCAGGATTGTGGAATTTTACGTATACTGTACAACACAATACTTTCGGGAACGTCATCCTGCAGCAAAGAAGCTGCTTCTAGACCACCGCCTCGTATATGGGCAGAAATTCTTTGAGTATATGGCCAAAGCAAACAAAAAAGCCGCTAGGACATCGTGTCAGGAACATGGGTGTCGCTGAGCATCGATTTGAGGTCCTTTGTCGGGACAAAGGCCGAAGAGGAGGCAATCATGAGAGGCACGTGCAAGAATGTGTCCTGTACAATAACCATTGTGTTTGTACCTGCCACAAGCCGAGGTTATACCACAGGCCATGTACACATGTCATAGCTGCATGTCAGGAAGTTGGAGGTTTGAACGCTCATATGTTTGTGTCCCCCTATTACATGAAGGATGCAATCTATCACACCTGGACTTCTGAGATATATGGTTTCGCCATTGTGGGGACTTTCACTCGTACCGCAGAGGGTGCTCCTGATTTCATACCCAATCCTCACCCTGACATGAAACAACAGATAGAGCAACGCAAGACTCGTCGCATTCGTAACAATATGGATGACGCCGAAGCTGGGCCAAGAATTGTGATATGCTCTAAATGCAATGAGTTCGGGCACAGCTCCAAAAAATGCACTATTACACCTCAAGGAACCGTGTCGAACATACCTGAGCCAGGATCATCAAGTCACAGTCGACGCAATCGTGGAGGAACCAATGAAGTCATTTAATGATTTTTAGTTAGTGTCATGGATTGTAATAACATAATGTTTGGAACCTTTATCTGCTATGTAACTCTTGTCTTAGTTGTAATTTAGTGGATGTGGAATTGCTATCGTGGATTGTAATAATATTATGTTACTATGGCATTTAGTTTGTTATTATTTTGAATTCAATGCAATGGTATGCAATGTTATGTTACTGTTATGTGTTGTTATTTTGAATTCCATGCAATCTTATGTTAATGTATTAGTTAGTTTATACTTGGTTTATAATGTGGAATAACGATATCAGTCTTTTTTTAGGGATGGATGCCCCACAGGGTTACGTGACCCCCGACCTGCTCGATGCAGCGACGGTCAAGAAGCACCGGTCGTACTTCAGTGCGGTATTGGGGAGCTCGCTTGGACAGTTTCGCGCACGTGTTCCGATGGAGACGATGGCATTGGACCCTCGTTGGCTACCGAGGTTCGCTTTACGTGCTTCATTCTCTTGTTCAGATATATTCAATCTCATTGAAATTTATACAATGGTATGCTCATCGCTTTTTTTAGGCTGCGCGCTTCTGGTCTGCTCCCACTTGCTCGCATAGGTCGAGGGAGACGGACCGCGTTTCAGCTACGACTTCTCTCTCCTTGCTTCAATGGTGGATAGGTGGAGACCGGAGACACACACTTTGCACCTCACCGTGGGCGAGATGGCGCCTACATTGCAAGACGTGTCGTACTTGCTTGGGTTGCCGTTGAGGGGCGATGCCATGGGCCCCACGGATGTCGGCCCAGGCTAGCGTGAGGACTTGCTCGCTTGGTTCAGTGCCGTCGAGCGTATCGGCAACGCACAACCCTATAGGGAGTTTCCACCAAGGTACACGGGCGGACCGCCCAAGTGGTGGATTCTTCAGTTCAAGGTGAGTAGATTCGACCGCAACCGGCATAGTTAAAAATCATATGGTTCTTACTTATGTGCAACTATTTACAGGCCGGCAACAATTGAATAGGTGCCACAGAGTACGAGGTTGCGCGGCACTTGGAGGCGTACGTGCTGTGGTTGATGGGGTGGGTGATGTTCTGTAGCTCTGCGGGCAACTTTGCGCCCAAGAACCTACTGCCTTTCGCGCGTCACGTCGCCGACAGCCCACTAGAGGCGATCCCGCAGTTCCGCTGGGGGTCCGCTGTCCAAGCTGCGACGTACCGGGGACTGTGCATGAGTTGTTTGAAGAGTTCGTCAGCGGAGCCCATCTTCGAGGGATGTCCGCTACTTCTGTAGCTTTGGGCCCACGAGAGGTTTCAGATAGGTCGGCCCGCGGTTGTGCACAACCCGTACGACGCGTATATACGTGACGACGTAAACGGCCCTACAATGGGCTCTCTGTGGTGCGACCGACGAGTACGTTGCTCGTTCTTCCTTGACTTATTTGGGTGTGTCTTTACTTTTCTATACTAACGGTGTAATTGAATGCTTTCGCAGTTCGCGTACGCTCACGTGCAAACTAGGAAGTCTTACCCTAACTTCGTAGGCCAGTTCGACGTCCTCCGTGACGACGACGTTCGTTGGACGCTCTACTCTGATGAGGCAGTGGAGAGTCGTGCACCTGACGAGCTGTCGTCGTTGTGCGTACACGACGCCGAGTACTGGAGAACGCGCAGCCCACTTGTATTCGACATCTACGTCGAGGAGCACGCAGTGCACCGCATGCTCCGTCAGCTAGGCTTGTGGCAGGAGGTGGTCGTCCCTCAGAGCCTACTGCCACCACACGTGCACCGGTTCATGCCGACCTTGTGTATTACCACAAAGTTATTTTTTCAAATAATTCACATGCTCAGTCCACCAACAAAACTATTTTTATTTTTAGGTTTACGAGACAGGGCCAGAACGTTGGCCAGAGCTGGGCACCACGTCTTGCCGAGTTCGTGGCGAAGTGGTCCACGGCCTTGGATGACCTCGTCATGGAGGGTAGGCCACATGACGATGCAGCCTGGGGTCACTACTTCCGTTGGTACCTCCCACGGACACGACTTCGTGTCTTGTCGATGCCACAGGAGTTGCCCCGCCGCACACCGTTCGTCATGGACAGTTATCCTACACAGCGAGACCAGGGGGCGTCTATAGCTGTAAGTTTCTTTCCTGATTGTCGATTCTGCATTAGAAGACATCCAAGTTCATACTTCATGGCAAACTAATGCACACTTTTTGAAACAGCATGACGTGCTCCGGCAGATCCATGCAGACGTTGTGACGTACAGCCGTACTGCCCTCACCATGGCCCCACAAGATCACAAGGCAGCGTACGACAAGATAGCGGAGCTGTGCAGAAGAGTGACTAGGTCGTTGTCGTGCCATGACGACGATGTTGGCCATCCACCACCGCAGCCGATGTTTGTTGCCCCTACCCGACCCCGCCACGACCCCCTCCAGTATGACCTCAGGTACCACTGTTTGCGCAGACTCCGCCGATGACCTACCCGCCGTCGGGTATTTCTTGTACAGGTCAATTTTATTAAACACGAGTTCGCCAAATATTTATACATGTTCCATGCAACAGGTACGCAGTACAGGGACCCATGTTGGATCATCGTCTCGTCACCCTACCAACCACCACGACGTCTTGGCTGCAGGGACATTATGGATTCGTTCTGTTGAGTGGGGTAAGTGGCATTCACATGCATGCAGTAGATTCGTCATGTTTGTTACAGTGTTACTTTACAATTTTAATCCATGCGATTGAATTGCAGGATATGAACCTGGCACGACCCCTGACTGACAGCTACGGAGCCGCCCACGCTCCACACAGGCCACCTAGGTGTAGGCAGAGCAAATGGCAGCAGTCCTTGTTCGCGTCGCCACCGCCACATGATGAGATTGGTTACTCACAGCTACAGGAGGCGCCACCTCACGAAACTCAGCAGTCCCTGGCCGATGTACTCGACAGGCACCTGACCCCTTTAGTCACGGGTCACGGCACACTTGGGCTGCCCAGAGAGCTGCACACAGGAGCAAGATGGGTCGTAGCTAGATCATAGTTCAAGAGTTGACTTGCATTAGTTCAGTGTACTTTCGTCAGCATGTGTTTATGACTTTCACCTTTGCAGTAGTCCATGTGACAACACGTAGTCAATTGTTTCAGATACACATGCCTCCGTATCCTTTTCAGTTTGACGTGACAGCGCGTCACGTAGCCTTTTCAGTTACAGGTACATGCGTAGCCTTTTCAGTTCAATGTGACAATACCTATATAGCCTTTTCAGTTTGACGTGACAGCGCAAGACGTAGCCTTTTCAGTTACAGGTACATTCGTAACCTTTTCAGTTCGACGTGACAACACCTATGTAGCTTTTTCAGTTCGACGTGACAACACCTGCAGTAGCCTTTTCAGTACCATTTCTAGTTTGACCTAACAATTTTTTTCGTTTTCAAAAGACCACTCAACCCCCGTCTCGACTAAAAACACGGCACACATTCAAAGAACACACACAACACACTACCAGAGCGAGAGAGCAATGGCCGAAGCCGGGAGGAAGGGGTCGTGGCCGCGGCCGAGGCCGAGGAGGGAGGGGTGGAGGACGTCATAGCCACCACTTCCTTTGGGGAGGTCCTCAAGGTCCAGACATGTTTCCACATCCACTGGAGGACTTCCCGCTAGAGGGACAAGACGCCTTTCTTGGCGAACGCAAGCTTAGGCCTTACGATGATCGCACGGAGGTATGGCGCAAGTGCCGTTGTGGTGAGTATTGCGTCGTGTAGGTGTTCGATGAGTTCATCGATGGAGGTCGTCGCTTCTACATATGCTCTTTTGGCTATGTGTGTGCTCAAACTCACTCTCTACACTTTCTTCTAACATAACTCAAATTGTTTCTAAAAAGAGATATATATGCTTGCAGGATTCCACTGACACGGCATGCCGCTTCACCAAGTGGGTAGATCCTCCACACCATGCCTACGTCGAAGACTATATCAACTACCTGAAGACCAAGATCCACGACCTTGAGTGTCGCGTCAACTCTCAGAAAGACGAGGCTGATGCTAACGCAATGGTGGTTGGACTCGAAGATGATCCCCTGTGCCCTTACGCCTTCTGCAAATGCCCTGTACCATCCGCGGCAGCGTATGCCCCCCAAGTCTCCACCATTCGGAGGTTACGGCTACTATGATCTCGGAGGCCCATCGCAGCATTATCTGAACCAATTTGCTTAGACGAACTTGCTACTATTATTACATTTCTAGCATTTCAAATTACCTAAGTCAAGTCAATTGTGTAGCGCGATTTACGCGCTACAACGACAAGGCATCGCAAATGTGTCCAACTTTATTTATGTCGTTAATCCACGCTGTCAACATTGAGAATTATGTATCCGAGTTCAATCTATGTTGCGTTTTAATTTCTGCATCAATTGTTCATGTCGTACTCAATGTAACGCTGGGATTTTAATTTAATGTAACGTGTACTCTCATAATTTGTTTTTGTCTGTCGTACGTAGTAAGAAAAAGAAAACAAATATTTTATGTCATAAAATAAATAAATACAAATTTACCAGTACAAATTAGAATAGTTTCCATGCCCACATTAAATAGTTTTGTAATTGCCATTTTGCTTGTACGTATACTCATTTAACAAATTACCCTGCTCTTGTTTTTTAAAAATACACATGGAGCAAAATAACGCCAGATGGGCCGGCATTATTTAAAAAACGCCGGATGGCCCGGCATTATTTAAAAAACACCAAAAGGATTAAATACCGCCAGGCATTATTTAAAAAATGCGAAAAAGATTTAAATACCGCCATGGGGAATTAAAAAACGCCGGCCCATTCAGGCGTTTTTTAAATATCGAGGGATGGCGTGGCGTTTTTAATTTTTTGCCGCTCCAGCCGGCGGTTTGATGACAGAGGCTTCAAATCCGGTGGCAGACAGGATGCCATAGTCACTAAACCGCCGGATAGGGCGGCATTTTTTTAATACCGCCGGATGGTCCGGCGGTATTGGTATATATTTGCAATTTTTTGAATTGTCAATTTATTTCTACAAAAAATAAATTAAATAAATAAAAAAATTAAAAAATTTCGTAGAAATGGTGGGGGTTTAGTCCCACATGGTGAGTTTAGGTATAAGATAGCCAAGTTATATAGCAAGCCTCTTGCCCTTCCATGAATAGAAGAATGAGAGGGAGGAAACTATACAGTCACACTCGCATGCGTTTTTTCGCACAAATAATTGTGTGACTTGGCGATCGGCGAATTAAATTTTGTCATAATCTTTTGCCGTTTTATACCCTTATCTGACTATGACTTAGGAGTTAAGTTTGGAACTTAAATTTGATCTTATCACAAGATCTTTCCCGAAGTCGGTTTCCTTTCTTTTGCGCCAGCTCACCCGAGCTATCTCTCCTGTATAAAGCGGGCGATGTCCCGTGGGTACGTACTCATATCACTAACTCGAGAAATCCATCTAGGGTTTTGGTGAGAGCGCTATCTATCTTCGGGGTTGCATGATTATCTAGGTGTCTCCATCCCTTCCACCAGCGGTGGCGGGAGAACAATGTTTCCGAAACCTTGCCCCATTGAAGAACCTACACATGCAAGGTGGGGCGAATCAGGTTTTTGGGCAGCGATCACACGACTGCTCGCTTGAGTTCAACTCCATGGGCTGATCTACACGGTGACGTTCTACGGTCTTCGTCAAGCCCTCAACTCCTGATCTCATCGTTAGCCACGCTGGAGCGTTCCGCACTTCCATTATGCATTGTTATTTAGGAATTAATCTAATCTTAAAAGTGTGCCTTTTCCTAACATATACCTGTACAATACAGTACATATGGAGTCACACCGTTGGTCCTCACAAATAGAAAGAACACAATAAGTGCCACACCTTAGATGCGTTTTGTCACTCAAGTAAAGGTTAACTTCTGCTAGCTAGCCTTATAGCTGCCCATCTATTATGCCATCTTAATATATACACACCTTGTTACTTGTTCTTGTTCTTAATCCAATGGCACTCAAACAGCATGGGATGGGATCAGGGGAGCTATCTTTCTTGGACGGTACATTAGTTTAAAGAAGTTATCGTCAAAGTTGTTACTACTACATAATTACCATCTCGAACGCAAACAAGAAATGCCACCCGAATGGCAGCCTAATAAGCCAACCGATAAGCATCCAAACCAGAGATGTGAAGCTGTCTTGGCTCACGTGTGTCCACCTTGTAGCATGCAACAAATCAGCAATTGGGCTCCCCAGGTAGGCCCACCTGAAAGGGATTTGCATTGTTGTACTCTACTGCCTTAAATAAAATATGGAAAATAACTCCCATGCATTGGTGTATTTTGTACAATAATGTAGCTCACCATTGTACGTAGAGGTATAGAGATAGATATACCATTAATATTTTTGTCGTGTGCATGGGATACAAAGTCCAAAGGAGATATGTGTAATATTCCATGTTGTTATATGTTATAGAAAGGGGACATAGTAGAAGAACACAAGGGGAATTAAGCTGGTTAGGATACTTCCCAAGAGAACACACCTAGGGGGACAGCTCCAACCACTCTGGGCCTTTGGGAAATCCAAGGTCTAGGTGGACGACATTGTCAATGCCCATACACATACGGACGAGTGCCCTAGCAAAGTTTCTGGTCCACACGCAACCTTTTTTAAATCCATACCAAGGAGAATATAACATCAAAATATCTTATAACACTTAAATATTTTGTTATAAGATGAATTATAGTCGTTAAGTGTGTGCAATTCACTTTTGTGTCGTCTTATACTAGAAAAATATAATAACTATACTTTGTGAGAAGCATTAATATGTATAAAAAATGTTTTCCCCATGCATGACGTACTAAGTCCTAAATATCTAGGAGCTTAGTAAAGGGAACAGATAAACTGAACATGCTAGGCTTCAACTAGTTGCCAACTACCTAGGAGAAAGGAGAACAAGTACTAAATATCATCCAATGGGCTATATAGGTGTTAGATGATCTTGGTTACTAGCCTTAGAGCAAATCATTTACTTTGTATGGTCTTCATATTTTTTCACTTAAGTGTAACTTAGATGCATGTGGCACATACTTGATTCCGTTAAGAACTCTTCACATACAGTCCATATTTAGGAAGTGCGTCTCTCATATATTTCTTTGTCAATGATGCATGCCCTAGGGGTTTCTTCCCAAGTGAGTCCCTTGTCCCTTGTACCTTGGAACACCTGGTTTCTTGTGAGACCACCTTTATCGTTTTGTTGGCAGGTGCCCTCCATCAATAGACAATAGCCAACAATAGTAGAGTACAAAGGAAATTGGCAAAACCTTTACCTCAGCAACCGACCAAATCGCTATTTTGACATGTTGTGCAGAGGCCAATGCAATGGATCCAAGAATGTCCTTTCATGATGGCACGCTCATTCTTCCCTTTATCCCTCCCTCTACACTTGCAATCAAGCTGGAAAAGGAGAAGCCAAACACACTGCAGGCTTCCTCTAACATTCCTCTCCTCTCACAAACTTGGGCTAAATTCATAGAAATCTATAGCTTTCTAGCTAGATCAATGCCAACCTAAGTAGTGCTGTGCTCCATTACTGTTACTTCCAACTTACAGGGTTTTCTTGTTATATGCATCAACTACTCTCCTCTGGTAGGAGTAGGACAGAGGTGATCCTTGGTTGATTTCCCATGTGTTCAAGCATGAGCATGCTCAACTGCGCCGATACATCCTCCGGCGCAAAACTGCAGCAGCTACAAGCAGCACCTACATCGCCCACCGCCTCGGTCTCTGAGTCGAACATCGTAGTGTCATCGACCGATCCTGATGCCAACGACGCCCTAGCTGGCCTACAGGCTCTCAAGTTTGATGGGGACATCGACGTCGAGATCCAGTCGCCGGACATTGCCATGTGGGAGTCGCTCTTCGCCGAGCAAATGGGTGCCTCAGGGGGCGACTTCTTGATGTCATTCTCCCCTAGGAGAGACTTCATGGCAACTGGAAGCCCTAGGAGAGACTTCATGGTCTCCTCTCCCAAGAGGGACTATATGGTGTCTTCCCCCAAGAGAGACTACATGATCTCCTCACCAAAGAGAGACTTCATGGTGTCCTCCCCCAAGAGGGATTACATGGTGACCTCACCTCGGAGGGATTCATCTCCAAGGAGATCAACCTTCTCCAATCTCTACAGCGCTGGCAGTCACCTTCAGCATGGGTACGTGCATGGAGGGGAGGTAAGCGGCGCCGGCCAGCCTGCGTACAGTGGCCTTGCCAACCATGGCAAGGGCAAGTCGCAGAGCCCGCTGAACAAGGTTTACATCAACAACGCCCACAGCAACAGTGGCAAGAGCAGCAACGGCCCGTCGTCCCTCTCGTGCTCTTCGTCGTATGGCCATGGTGAGAACTTGTCCCTTCCATCCATGGACCCCTTTCTCGACGACTACAAGGAGGGAGGAGGGTACCTAGGGTACCAGCTGCCAGGGAAGCCCGCCGGAATGGAGAACGGCGCCACCTCTGCCACAGTCACCACGGTGGCTCCCTCGTCGTCGCAGCTGCCAACGCTGTCGGAGTGCCTAGCCATGCCGGAGCCGGCTTATGGAGGTGGAGAGCAGGCGGCCGGAGGGCTGCAGATGGGCGGCGCCTTGCCGCCGGACTTGTACTACGGAGGACAGTTTGGAGGAGATGGCTTGACGTTGCAGCACCAGATGGCTAAGTCTGACCAGTGGGCAGCTGATGCGTCCCTGCATAGCATGCTGGGTTCAGTGATCCAGGCTGAGGCTGAGCAGGTAAATAATTTCCGTCAAAATTGATTTTTTTCATCTTCGCATATATGCAAGCATGATATAACCAATAGAGACGGTACATAGGTTTGAGCCTGTCTGGAATGGGAAAAATGATGCAGGAAGAACTACGAATAAAAGGCCTTTTTTGAGAAAAAAATGCCTATTTCGTTGTTAAGCATAAAATTAAGATTCTAGATGAGGAAGGCAGCCTGGATTGGCCAGATGGTCGCGCCGTCCCATGCATGCAAAATTGCAAATGTTCTGCATCTAGAGGAAGAAGACGTCTGTACTGTATGTGACGTGATAGTATTCGAGTGAAGCTGTACGTGAAGCTAAGTAGCTCGGTCACCGGGATGGTAGGATTGCTATTTTGTCGTAGGTGTTAACCGACGTGCCGAAGCAAACCGGCCTTTGCTTGATGCTCTTCTGATTGGCATCTGCTTTAGGATATTTTTGGGGTCAGTACTGGAATGTGCGTTCGTGACAACGGTGCAATCCAAAGTAACCGTGATTGTTTCCCATGAACATGTGTCGCTCACACGATTTCGATGGCCATACCCAACGCCCAAACGGTTTTTTGTGATTTTTTTCTAGGAATACTTGAATTAATCATGGTCAAATTTAGAGATGTTTAGTTATACTGGTTGTTCCATCACATGCTCTAGTTTTTTTTTCCCGTCTGTTTGTACTGTGTTTCTTTAAAAAATGCTAATTATAATTTTGTGGTTAAAATCATGGTAATAATTTTCAATCTTATGATCAGTGCGAGATCCATGCTTTAGCCTGTGGCCTCCACCTCCATCTTGGTTGATTGATGGACGTTGGATTTCAGTTGCGCTGTAGAGCAATTATCAAAGTGCAATTGCCAATGCTAACTCCATGACCATCATGTGCATGCATGCAGGAACAGGACAGCGGGCTTCAGCTGGTCCACCTCCTGCTGGCCTGCGCCGACTTCGTCTCCAAGGGCGACCAGCAATCGGCGCTGCGCCACCTGCACCTCCTCCGCCGCGTCGCCTCCCCGCTCGGCGACTCCATGCAGCGCGTCGCCTCCTACTTCGCCGACGCGCTGGCCGCCCGCCTCTCCCTCTCCTCCAGCCCCTCCTCCTCCGGTGCCGCCACACCACGTGGCGGCGCCGGCACCGGGGTCGGCGTCGCCCCCTATACGTTCCCTCCCTCGCCGGACACGCTCAAGATCTACCAGATCCTCTACCAGGCCTGCCCCTACGTCAAGTTCGCGCACTTCACCGCCAACCAGGCCATCTTCGAGGCGTTCCACGGCGAGGATCGCGTCCACGTCGTCGACCTCGACATTCTCCAGGGCTACCAGTGGCCGGCCTTCCTGCAGGCGCTGGCCGCACGCCCCGGCGGCCCGCCCACGCTGCGGCTCACCGGCGTCGGGCACCCAGCGGCCGCCGTCAGGGAGACTGGCCGCCACCTCGCCTCCCTCGCCGCGTCGCTGCGCGTGCCGTTCGAGTTCCACGCCGCCGTTGCCGACCGGCTCGAGCGCCTGCGCCCCGCCGCGCTCCAGCGCCGCGTGGGCGAGGCGCTCGCCGTCAACGCCGTCAACAGGCTGCACCGCGTCCCCGGCGTGCACCTCGGCCCACTGCTCTCCATGATCCGGGACCAGGCGCCCAAGATCATGACGCTCGTCGAGCAGGAGGCCGGACACAACGGCCCCTACTTCTTGGGCAGGTATGTGATCGATGGTCGATGCTACAAATCAAGACGAAATCTTCAAACATTTTGTGTGTACCCAATAATTCATCACTCAAATTTAGATTTCAAATCGAATCAAAGTTGAAATTTAGCAAGTGAACGTGTTGGGCTCGTGGTTTTTTGTATGAAGGTTCTTGGAGGCCCTGCACTACTACTCGGCGATCTTCGACTCGCTGGACGCGACGTTCCCGGCGGACTCGGCGCCGCGGATGAAGGTGGAGCAGTGCCTGCTGGCGCCTGAGATCCGGAACGTGGTGGCATGCGAGGGCGCCGAGCGGGTGGCGCGGCACGAGCGGCTGGACCGGTGGCGCCGCCTCATGGAGGGTCGCGGCTTCGAGCCCGTGCCGCTCAGCCCGGCCGCCGTGGGGCAGAGCCAGGTACTGCTGGGACTCTACGGTGCCGGCGATGGGTACCGGCTCACCGAGGACAATGGCTGTCTCCTTCTCGGGTGGCAGGACCGCGCCATCATCGCCGCCTCGGCGTGGCGGTGCTGAACTGCTAGTCAGTTCTGGTCGTCAGCCGGCCGTGGCCCTGAATGCTTGGCTGAATGTATTCTCTGAGGTTTCACACTTGCATGGATTCATGTGTGGTTATACTTGATTTCTTAGTTTATTGTATGATTATTGTGCAATTTGTCAAATGAAAATTGCAAGGAAAACATCTCTAATTTAAAGGAGCAGCAACATATTAGAGACATATATGTTCTGCTTCTGGTGAAATTAAGTCTGATTTATTACTTAATTTAGCAAATGTAATAGACATCGTTGGATTTGATCTCGGGAACGGTCAAGAGACCGATCCGGAGATGATTACGCGCCCTGATCAGGGGCGCGACCTTCCTCTTTTGGTTGTGGCCCCCGGTCACAGTGCACCATATAAAGAGGGCCCAGGGGCCGGCGCGGACGCCAACGCTATCGCAGCCGCCGCAAACCCTAGCCCTACAGACCGTGAGGGACCCGATCTCCCGGCGCACCAAGTGACTGGAAGCGTCCACCGCCGACCCTCGCCGCCGACATCATGGCCGACCCCGTGAACGCCAACGACGGCGACGCCCAGGAGCTCGAGAGGAGACTGCGAGCGGGAAGCAAAGGAGGCGGAGGAGCGCCGCCTCAAGGAACAAGAAGCCAAGGACACGAAGGACCTCCGCCTACGCAAACAGTCCAACACCGTTGCCCATACGGCACCGGCCGCGCCCTTCCCCGGCATTGAAGGTCAAACGCTCTCCCTCTCTTCCTCCTTCTCCTAGATCTACATGAATGCTAAGAACTTTACACCTAGTACTCGCTAGTGGTGGGCGCTCAGGGCTTAGATCCTCAAGATAGAAACCATCAATTGGTGTCAGTTAGCTCGGGCAGACCTGATCCCTAACCCTAGTGGGGTGTTTTTGGCTTTCGAGGTCAAGAACAGACTAGAAATCGACCTGATCTAGAGCTATTTCGGCTCGGATTCAAGAAAATGACAGGAAATTGGAAGAAACAGGGGGCGGATTCAAAACCTAACCCTAGAAAAACCCCAACCCATGCGAATCAAAAAAGCCCAGAGGGCTTACCTGTCTCTGCCGGCCTCGCCGGCATTCGGGTAGACGCTCGTGGCCGCCGCGCGGGCTCACCGGTGCGCGCGCTGGTGGGCGACAGAGCGCACCGCCGCGGGGCCGCTCAGCGGCGACGCGTCCACCCTCGGGCGGGCGCGCGCGCCGTTGAGAAGCCGTGCGGGTGGCGCTGCTGGACCCCGCCATCGTCCTTCCTTCTCCCTCTCTCAGTCGGCTACGGTGGGGAAAGGGGAGGAGCGTGGCGGCAGAGAAGAGAGCGGCGCGGGGGAGAGACAGAAATGGCCTAGGGTTTCCATACCCGGCCGAATTTTTCGGGCTTATATACCCAGCTTGGATGACCGATGACCATCCGATCCCGATCGACGGCTGAGATGAAGGCGGGGCGCGCGCGGCTGCCAGCTGGGCTGGGCCTAGATGCGTGGCCCAGGCCCAAGTTGTCCTAGCCTGGCTCGCCCGTCGCCCCGCCGGTCTGGCCATGGGCCAATTTTTGGGCCTCTTCGGCCAGATTCGAGCGCAGGGTCTTTTTCCTTTTTTTCCCTGTATTTTTTTTTATTTCCAGATCATTGATAAATGCTTTTTGCATGATATATTAGATCTATGCGCTTGGAGTTAAATATACAGAATTTAGATTCTTGATCTAGACCATGTTTCCGCTGCTGATGATAGATTTTTTTTAATGTGCATTATCTCTGAATTTTTGAAACCAACGTGAATAATCTTTTAGAGACATGCATGTTATTAGATATTATATGACTTTATCGTTATTTATTTAACCAACGTTAAATTTAATGATGAGTCATGATTATTCTTCTGATTTTATTCTATTTTTGTCCAACGATGAATCTAGAATAGAAACTGATTTAATGCACGCTTTAATTTCGACTAACGTTGATCTTATTTCATGCATGAGGATTTTATGTTATTTTTTAGCATGATCTAATTTGATTTATATCTTATTGCTGATGAAGGACTTAATGCTGCGATGCTCCTCACTCAAATGGGGAAGATTGATCCGCTCAAGGGGAACAACTATCCCTCTTGGCGGAAGAATATTGACATGATGCTCACTTTGAGTGACTTGGATTATGCACTCCAGACCGATAGACCCACTGAGCCTCCTGTAGGCGATGCTCATTATGAGCAGAAGATGATGCAGTACAGCATCGAGAAAAGAAAGTGGAAGATTTCAAACAATAAATATTTGAAGATTATTCGACATCTTATTGATGACTCCATTGAGGGGTCCATACCAGAGTGTGCTACAGCCAAGGAGCTTATGGATAGACTAAAGACTCAGTTTACCGGATCCTCCAAGGCGTATGCTAGCGCTTTGGTAGATGATTTGACCAACACAAGGTGTGATAGCTCTGGAGTGCGAGCCTACATCCAAAAGATGACTAGCACTGCCGCCAAGCTGAACAAGTACTTGGGCAAAGATTTGCCTGAGGACTTTGTGGTGCACATGATTATGAAATCACTTTCAAAAGAATATGAAACCTTTCATGTGCACTACAACACCACTGTCAAGGACAGATGGACAATTGATCAGCTGATGGCTCAGTGCTTGCAAGAAGAAGAGAGGCTCAAAAGTCACAAGAGTGACTCCCTCAACTATGCATCGCATCAGTCAAAGAAATTGAACAAGAACTTCAAGCCAATCTTCAAGAAAGGACCTAAGGGTGATCTTGGACAGTCCTCGAGCAAGCCCCCTGCCGTGAATCATAACCATGGCAAGGGGAAGAATCCTCACAAGTTCTTCCCTGTGCCCGACAACACTTGCCTGCACTGCAACCAAGAAGGGCACCACAAGAAGGATTGTCCAGATTGGTTGAGGTCTCTCATCCAGAAAGAAAAAGGTACAGATCAAGTGACCTTTATTGATGAATCCCTGTACTTAGATTTTTCCACTAATGCTTGGTGGATTGACTCGGGTGTAACTGTACATGTTGCGAATTTTTTATAGGGCTTCCGAACAAGGAGGATGCTGGAAAAGGGCAGAAGAAACGTTAGAGTAGCTAACGGAAAAGAAGCCCCAGTCAAAGCCATTGGAGATCTTTCTCTAGAATTAGATGATGGTTTTGTACTATTATTGAGAGATGTTCTTTTTTTCCCTCTTTAAAGAGGAATTTGATTTTTGTCTCTAGACTTGATGATGAGATGATACATTGTCATTTTGGAGATCATAAGTGTGTTATTCGTTGTAATAACAAGGATGTTGGTCTCGCCATCCGACGAGACATGCTTTATTTGCTTTCCCAATGCAATGTTGTGAATGAAATTGATGCATCCGATTCTGTACCTGAAACGATTACGACAAAGAAACGTAAAAGAAACAATGGAGAAACTTCATCGAAATTATGGCACTGTCGCTTATGCCACATTTCGAGGAAGGAGGATAGAACGATTGATAAAAGAAGATATTCTCCATCCATTAGACTTTACGGATTTAGACCGATGCATTGATTGCATCAAAGGAAAACTTGCAAAACAAATTAAGAAAAACGCTAAGCGTAGCTCGGGAGTATTGGAGATAATCCATACAGACATTTGTGGTCCTTTCCCGGAGAGGACTGTGGACGGTTATGACTCATTTATAACGTTCACAGATGATTACTCCCGATATGGCTACATTTACCCCATAAAAGAAAGATCAGAAGCGTTAGACAAATTCAAGATATTTAAAGCTGAAGTTGAGAATCAGCTTGATTTGAAAATAAAGATCGTAAGATCTGACCATGGAGGGGAGTACTATGGTCGACATACGCAGTATGGACAAGTTCATGGACCTTTTGCAAGGTTCCTGCGAGAAAATGGAATAGTAGCCCAGTATTCTACACCGGGTGAACCTCAGCAGAATGGAGTAGCAGAAAGAAGAAATCGCACATTAATGGACATGGTGCGAAGTATGATAAGCTACTCGACTCTTCCGGTTAGTCTATGGATGGAGGCATTAAAAACCGCCATTCATATACTTAATCGGGTTCCCAGTAAGTCTGTCACCAAGACTCCATACGAGTTATGGAATGGGAGAAAACCCACATTGAATTATTTGCACGTGTGGGGCTGCCCAGCTGAGGCCAAGATATTTAACCCCTCACAAGGTAAATTAGACGAAAGGACAGTGAGTTGCCATTTTATTGGCTACCCTGAAAGGTCGAAAGGCTTTAGATTTTACTATCCAGATAGACACACAAAATTTGTTGAAACAAGACACGCAATGTTTCTTGAAAATGACATGATCCGGGGGGTACGGCACCTCGAGAAGTGAACCTTCAAGAAAAGAGGATGTATGTCCCATTTCCAATGGTGGAAGAACCATACTTCTCGATGCCGGCTAAGGAAGCACCACCAGTTCAACCAACTGTTGTTGCGACCCCTGCTGTGGATGTTGGTTCGTCGAGCACGACAATAAATGAACCAGAAATTGCACCGGTCCCTGAGTTACCGGTTCCTGAGTCTCCGTCTCCTATTGCAATTCCTGAGCCTGAGGCTCCTGCTGCAACTGAGGCTATGGAACCAGAACAAGACATTGTGCCCGATGACCCACCACCGGAGCAGCCCCAAGTGGAAGAACAAAATGTGCCTTTGAGAAGGTCACAAAGAGTAAGGAAAACTGCGATTCCTGACGATTACGAGGTATATGTTAGTGAGGACATAACCCTGGAGGGCAATCCTACTACATATGAGGAAGCCATGAGGGGTCCTGACTCATCCAAGTGGCTTGCCGCTATGGAGGATGAAATGAGATCTATGGATACGAACAAAATCTGGGACTTAGAAGTGATTCCCAAAGGGGCAAAGAAAGTAGGTTGCAAATGGGTCTATAAGACCAAAAGAGACTCCAAAGGGAACATTGAAAGATACAAAGCCCGATTAGTGGCGAAAGGCTTCACTCAAAGAGAGGGAATCGATTACAATGAAACCTTCTCACCCGTTTCGTCAAAAGACTCTTTCAGAATTATCATGGCACTAGTTGCTCACTTTGATTTGGAATTACACCAAATGGATGTAAAGACAGCATTCTTGAATGGAGTGCTTAATGAAAATGTTTTCATGGCTCAACCCAAAGGATTTGTTGTGGAAGGAAAAGAAGATATGTGATGCCACCTAAAGAAATCCATTATGGATTGAAACAAGCTTCAAGACAGTGGTATTTGAAGTTTGATGAGACCATTCGAGAGTTTGGTTTCAAAGAGAACGTTGAGGATAATTGCATTTATGCAAAGTTCCGAAATGGAAGGTATATTTTCCTAGTCTTGTACGTGGACGATATCCTACTAGCTAGCAGCGATATGGATTTGCTGCTGGAGACAAAGAGATTTCTATGTTCGAATTATGATACGAAGGATCTGGGGGAGGCATCCTATGTCCTGGGGATTCAAATCTCCAGAAACAGAAAAAGAGGCATGCTAGGATTGTCTCAAAAGACATACATTGAAAATATCTTGAAAAGGTATCACATGCATAACTGTAATGCAGGCCTTGTTCCGATAGCACATGGTGACAAGTTTGGGAATTTTCAATGTCCCAAGAATGAATATGAAAAGGATCAGATGAAAGCGGTTCCATATGCTTCTGCAGGTTGGAAGCATTATGTATGCACAAGTGTGCACACGACCTGACTTGGCATTCACAACCGGGATGCTTGGAAGATACCAGTCAAACCCAGGAAGAGCTCATTGGGCAGCTGCAAAGAAAGCCTTGCGATACTTGCAAGGGACGAAAGACCTCATGTTGACGTATAGAAAGACAGACGCCTTACAGTTAGTAGGCTATTCAAATTCAGACTGGGCAGGGTGTAAAGACACCAAGAAGTCCACGTCTGGATACGTGTTCACTCTGGCAAGAGGGGCAGTATCATGGAAGAGTTGCAAGCAATCCATCGTTGCATCATCGACAATGTACGCTGAGATTATTGCTTGTTATGAGGCAACGGGACAGGCCATGTGGTTAAAGAAATTTGTACCCGGATTGAGAGTGGTAGATAGCATTGAAAAACCACTCAAGATATACTGCAACAATTCGTCGGCAGTAGATTACTTTCACAACAATAGATCTAGTGGTGCGTCAAAGCACATTGAAATTAAGTTCTATGTTGTGAGAGAAAAAATCCAGAATCACACTATTGAAGTGGAGCATTTAGGAACTGAAGAAATGCTTGCGGATCCGCCTGACTAAAGGCGTTTCACCCAAAGTGTTTGACAAACACTTAGCCGGCATGGGTTTTACAGAAAGGCCTATGATTCTGGATTGAGGGCTGTTGAAACAACCATCTCACAGAAAGCTTGGTTTTGAGATAGAGAGACGTATTGTAGTCAATGAGTTCAATTGCGCGTAACTGCCAATTTGAACGCATTGGTCTCAATATATTGATCTATCAAGAGACAAAGCACAGAATGAATTTGAAACTGACAAGACGTGATAAGACGAGATCAAAGGGAGAGAATGTTGGATTTTATCTCGGGAACGGTCAAGAGACCGATCCGGAGATGATTACGAGCCCTGATCGGGGGCGTGACCTTCCTCTTTTGGTTGTGGCCCCCGGTCACAGTGCGTCATATAAAGAGGGGCCCAGGGCCGGCGCAGACGCCAACGCTATCGCAGCCGCCGCAAACCCTAGCCCTACAGACCGTGAGGGACCCGATCTCCCGGCGCACCAAGTGACTGGAAGCGCCATCGCCGACCCTCGCCGCCGACATCATGGCCGACCCCATGAACGCCAACGACGGCGACTCCTGGGAGCTCGAGAGGAGACACGAGCAGGGAAGCAAAGGAGACGGAGGAGCGCCGCCTCAAGGAACAAGAAGTCAAGGACGCGGAGGACCTCCGCCTACGCGAACAGTCCAACACCGTTGCCCATACGGCACCGGCCTCGCCCTTCCCCGGCACCGAAGGTCAAACGCTCTCCCTCTCTTTCTCCTTCTCCTAGATCTACACAAATACTAAGAACTTTACACCTATTACTCGCTAGTGGTGGGCTCTCGGGCTTAGATCCGCAAGATAGAAACCATCAGACATATGTTGAGCTACATATATGTCTAACCAAAACAAATTGCTGGAAATGTGAGATTGTATCGTATAATATTGCCTTAATATGATCCGTATGTGATAATTTGTGCATCTTGTGTGTTGTAACTCGCAAGTCATTACAGCTAGGCTGAGGCTGTTCCCTCAGCTTACTATATTTTGACTCCATTGTATGATGCGGAGTGACTATATATATGATGTATTTTATTTTTATTTAATATATTCGGAGTATGTCTCATCATATTTGACTCGAAAATCATAAATAAAATATGACAGCAATGCATGCACATAAAAACAGAGGTACACTGCTTGCCTCTTTCCCAAAGCTCACCGTTTAGAACTTCCACGTTCATCAAGAGTAAATGGATGAAACCAACATTACATGCAAAAGTAGAAGTACATCACACTAAACATGCTCGAAGTATTTTAAGGGGATGTTTGCTTCCATGGATTCTATAGAACAAGAAATACCTCTAAGCAAGATGCGGACGCCAAGATCCGTTGAGGCTGCTACAACAGGGGAGCAACAACATACAACGAAGAGCAGCCACTACGACCAGGACAATGTGCTTATCGGATCTGGCTAGGGAACGGCAGCCCCATGTAGCGCCATCCCTCCCTAGTTCCAAAGATCGATGGAGGTGGATGTTCTGCTTTGCCCATGCAGCGGCGGCGCCGTGGTAGTCCAACTAGAGTTAGGGATCTTGGATTGGGGAGAGGGAGAAGGAAAGAACATGTTTGACAAGAGAGGCTCTATAGAGGCAAAGGCAAGGGAGAAGAGATACAACAGAAATGACGTGATGGAACGTGGACCGCTTTGTGTTGTTTGTACTGGGAGATCCCTTGTATTGGTACCGTATATGTACCGTTCCATACCTATGACGTATAAAGTAACCATGTATAAAAAGAAGATGCAGCTGCTGGTTGTAGAGATACCAATCTTGCTCAGTGTTTGGACGGCTAGGATGGTACCTGCCCAACACGTGGGAACGGTGTTGACACGGTTTCCCGCTAAACACTACAGGAAATCCTAAGTCGCCTTGGGGTCACCGGTAGTCGCCCGACAGTTCGGCGATGGTCGTCAGATAGTCCAACCATGTGCACCGGACAGTCTGCTGAGTCCTGGGGGCTCGGTATAACTAGCACCTCCCTCCTGGGAGGGACTCCGTCAGGAAGATGGTGGCTATGCTTGTGCTAGGATCGATAGGTCACCTAGAAGTCCTCAATGTCGCTATCGAAACGCTAGGTGAACAGCATAATAAATTGGAAAAATAGAGCAAAAAAATAAAAAGTAGAAAACGATAAAAGCGGATAATTGGATTGATCACCCGTGGCCCTTTATATTTATTGGGAGGGATGATCTTACATCTTTTACAAGTCAAAATCCAACAAAATCACGCATAATCTGCAAATTCCGTTCGAACTCATGACTACCGGATTGTTTGGCATTACCTACAGGATAATCCAGTACTGCCGGACTATCCGGCACCATGCACCGGACAGTCCGATGCACGGTAGCCAAACTGGCCTTGCCAATTTTGATGCTCAACACACGCCCCTTCCTTTTGGCGGAGGTTATGAGCCAAAAGAATCCCTTTGCACCAAAATATTTGAGGGCGACGGTTAACAAAATACATCAGCCATATTTAATGCTAAGGGCGAATATATTATCGGTCTTAAAACTTGATTAGACCAAGATGATGCTGAAACAATTTTCTTGGGCCTCCATAACTCTTAGTAGCATGTACCTTCTCCACTAGCATCATATTTTCTTGTTGTTCTACTGATTCTTATTGACGCAAACACTGAAGCATTCTCTTTTGAGTGCGGGATAAGCCTGAGGGATACCACATCGACCGTAGGCATTCAAATTCTTGCATGATCTCCCTTGCCTGCAAATTTGAAACAATAGGTGCATTCTTGACCAGATTACTATGAATCAGTCATTGCAATACTATGTAATAGGGATATGAAACATGATACTGAGAATACGGATGCATCCATATATTGGCATAAGTAGAAACTAGGTAATAATAAATGTACGGTCAAGACCATGCTAAAGTCGGCCCTAAAGGATAACATACCATAATAGGAGGACTATTCATTAAATTTGATTGCATGTTACCCGCACGTGAAAAACTTGAAGTCATGTTATTGCCTGGTTGAATCTTCTTTTTGGTAGCCCCTTCCTTCTCAAACTTAGCTAAAGAGCTCTGCAAAACTACGCTTCTTCTTGTCCTTTATCTAGGATAACCTTTGACCCCCTAGAACTATCAGACAATCCGGTATGGCTACTGGATAGCCCTGTTCACGGTTTGGTGTGAACCCGGTCAACCCGGCAACCCAGGCCGTTGGAACCCGGCTATGCGGTTTCTACTGGATTGAATTAAACTGCTGTTTGCACCGGCTTAAACCGTTTCATTAGCAACCAGCGAGGAGGCCAAACAACCGCAGCTCTGAAGTCTCGATCGGAGGCAGGAAGTTGAAATTGGAGCGTGGGTAAATTCAATCCGATGTAGGAGTAAGTAATTCATTTCTATAGGCTAGGGTTAATTTGGTTTTGTTTGCCAGTGCTGGCGCACAGATGCGGACGGCCGCCATTGGCGGCTTGGAGCTAATTCTTCTCGGCTTCTCGCCATGATGGCCTTCAGCGTTCCATTTGAGGATGACATGGGTCAAATCCGGTGGCTTCGAGTTCATCCTATCAGGCACGGCCCGCACGGCAGCGTAAGTCTTGGAGCTGCTGCTACGACGAGCAGCAGGCAATGGTCTGACGACAAAAAAGACGAGTCCACCGAGAGCACACAGTCGTCTCTATCCCGTTGGATTTCGACGAGAGGCATAGCGCCTAATCCTAGCATAGCGGCGCGGCGACCGGGCAGCGAGCGCGGCACCGGTAGTGGGTCCCCACCGCCAAGCACGCCGGAGAAGCTCCGTCCTCGGCTGTACCGCTGTAGCTTGTGCGAGCCAGGGGTGTAAATGGTACGGATATTATCCGTCCGAGTTCCGATCCGTTTAAAAGAGTTAAGATCCGATCTGTATTCGAATCCAGACATTTATTATTTGATCCGTATCTATATCCGAGTATTCAAAATTGGATAAATATGATGTTGATAACCATTCAAGTCTTATCTGACACATTTGATCAATATCTGTATCTGATCCGAATCCGAAGAAAAAAATATGAAAACAAATACGGTATCAGCAATATCTGTCCGTTTTCGATCCGATTACACTCCTACTGTGAGGTTTGTCTTTTGCCGATAGGAAGACACCCACCCACCGGTTTCAACACGAAGAAATTGTCGACCTAGACCACCAAAACCAGATAATGATGGGTTGACGCGGTTTTGTTGCATAACTCGCTAGAACCCGTGGATGAACAGGGCTACTGCTGGATAGTCCGGCGTTGGTGCTGGATGTTCAGGTGCCAGCATCAGGTAATCCGGCCCGCGCAGAACCTTATGTCTTGATCTTGACTTGCCCCTCAGCCGAACTCGATGTTTGTTTAGCTTTAATATTTGAAACATATTCTTCGTTGGGGCATTCATATCACTTGAACTAGCCAATTCTTCACTAATGGTCGGCTTTTTTTTATCTGGTGTCAAGTCTAAATTTTTGCTCAAGTTATAATCCTCCTTGACGCGATAAACTTGTTTGACCACCTTAGACTTATTTTTCCTAACCGATCGATTTCTTTGATTACAACGCTCATAGTTTGAAGGTGATGATCCACTAGATACCGACTCTTTATAATTTGGACAAGAGTATCTAAGAGGATATGGCACATATGAATAATGAGGAAACCATGATGGATAAAAATAAGGCATATGAAAATAAAATCCACACGACATAGGCATAAATTAATTATAAGGACAAAACGGCTAGGGTGTACGAGAATTATTCCATTGCTGTTTTCTACTACTAAACCTTTTCTTTGGAGATGTGGTTGGTTGCTTGGACTCATTCGGCATCGCTTTGTTTTGGCATCTAGCCAGAAGTTCTCCACACTTCGTATTTTGCTTTTGATGCATTTTACGGCCTTTGGCTCCATTGATATGCCAAACATCAACTTAATTTAGGATTCTTTGGTTTAATCATCTTTGTTTTAGAGGTACCTTCAGAACTTTTAGAAGAATCATGTTTTTTAAGTTTCTAGAGCCGAACTACCTTATCTACATTGATTAGAAATATGATTTGAAACTTCTAACTTTTGTCCCCCCCCCCCTCCCGAGTGTACAATTGCTAGATTTGGTTTCTATGTTCTTGTCGGAGGACATTGGATCTTTACTTAATTCGGCTTGTGGATGCCGAATAAGACTTTGTTCAACCACATTAGCAACTTGCCTATTCTCGCAAGATTCAGTAATGGATTCAATATTTGCATGCATAAGAGGAACTAAATTATCACTATCCTTTCTGTCAATCGGCCTATCCATAAAACTAATAAAATCATCCACATGACCGAATTATGAAAAGAACAAAGTGCTTTTATACTGTAACTTCTCATCCATCAAGTATGCGAGAAATTCCTTCAAGGTTTTGGATAAAATAGAAGAAAAAAACTTGAAGATTACATCTCCTTCAACACATCAGTAGTCAGCGGTAGTTGGCACTCATCCATCTTTGTGATGCCTTGCCTCAACTGCACATGACATAGTACGAACAACCAATCTCGTTTGCTACATTGAATTCATTCTTGTATTCATCGTGTGTTCCTCTAACTATCTTTATAGGAGGTACCATATTGCTAAAATTTGATTTCAGCTATCAAAAGCCGAAACTAATCTAGCACTGATCAGTCCCTAGCAATGATAATTGCAATCAGAATTAATGACCAGATACCAAAGTTAAATGCGAACAAAGAGTAATAGATCGGTTATAAATCTTAGAAGTAGATAACCAAACCTAATCGTTCCCCAGTGGAGTCACCAAAAAATATGTTGGCACTTGTCTAGCCAAATACCACAGAATCCCTATGTTTTTCTATGCAATGAGCAAACACTTTGTGGTTAACTGGTGGATGCCGGACAGTCCGGCGATGGGTGTTGGACAGTCCGGTGACGTCAGATTGTCTGTGATGCGCGCCGGACAGTCCGATAAGCCTTGGGGCTCGGGTAGAACTAGTGCCGCTCTCCCGAGAGGGACCCTCGTCAGGGAGGATGGTGGATAGGCTTGCTCTAAGATCGGTAGGCCACCTAGAATGCCTCCATGTCGCCGTCGAGGTGTTAGTAGAACAGCATAATAGATTGGAAAAGTAGGGCAAATGGATAAAAGGTTAAAAATGATAAAAGTAAATAATTGGATCGATTGTGGTGCCTCAGTGGATCGTGGCCCTTTATATTTATAGGGAGAGGTAGTCTTATCCCTTTTACAAGTCAAAATCTAACCAGACCACACACAATCCGCAAATCCTATTTGGACTCATGACTACTGAACTGTCCAGCATTACCAATCGGATAATCCAGTACTACCAAACTATTCGATCCCATGCACCAGGCAGTCCGGTGCACGGTAGCCAAGATGGCCTTGCCAATTTTAGTGCTCAACACACAGAAAACGCTTTGCACTAGATGGAGAAGGCTGGTGCAAGTGGGGAAGAAGGGTGGGGGTTTTATTGGCAGAGCGGAAAAGCCATGGTGGTTAGTGGCTTGGTGCCAGCTGCCCCCTAGTGCATGGTGTGCGTTGTGGGCTGGGTTGTGTAGTCGGTGTCTAGCAAGTTTGGTAGCACTAGGCTGTTTGATGGGCTAAGGCGTTGGTCTAGACGACCCAACCCACTGCCTGGTCGTTCCCTGTGGAATCAAAGATGTCTCTTAAAGTCCATTAGCTTGTCTTTCCTGGCCCATCTCTCTCTTATCCTCACACAGCCCATCAGCTTGCCTCACTATTCTTGTTCTCTGATGAGAATTGAGTAATTGATAACAAGCTCCTAGATTCAAGTTAGGGGTGTGAGTTGCTAGTGCTAGGGCATAGGCATGAGGGCAATGAGGGTGGCACCGGCTGAGGGCGGATTCACGGTTGGGTGATGGTAGGGGCAACGAGGGAGCTTGGCACCACAAAGGTAATTAGAAATAGCGGTGGAGGGATTTCTAGTGGTAGCAGGGACGAACAACCCTTATGCGGCTGAATCCGTATCGGTCGCATCTGCGACATATAGTTTCCTATGTGAACATCACCCTTTTTACCTACCCCATTCAATTATGCTCAGAGTCATATTTCTTACCCCATCTATAAAACAGAAAGTTGAAGAAAAATAGACCATGTTGATACTTCAAGAGAATCAAATAGATTTTATCAAAACATTGTATAGTACTTTTTACAAATATTATGCAAATAGAAATAATAAAGTTTGATCTAATCTTAGAAAATTATAAAAATATGTTTTCGCTCCAATATAAAATAACTCCCTATCTTTTGTTGTTTACTTTGAAGTTATAAAATCTTCCATGGTTCACTTTTATTATTTATTGACTAGTATCTAGTCTTGTTAACAATAACTAAATAAATTCCTCACGCGTTGTTGTAGGAATATGTGTGATACCGTGTATGTACAGCGACAAAAAGTCATTCAATGCATCAAGCCATAGAAATTCGGTAAAGGATATAAATAAAACTCTTAGTAGGATGGTGTGTGGAAGGTGATGTTGCATGCAATTTAGTAGGTCTTGAGATGAGATGGCTTCATGCATGTCTAAAAAATATACAGTAGGATGCAATAATATTATATCTAAATAAATTCCTCACGCATTGTTGCGGGAATTTGAGTGATATCCTGCATGTACAAAAAAAAAGCTATTGCACGCATCAAGCTATAGAAAATCGGTAGAGGATATAAATAAAACTCTTAATAGATGGTGTGTAGAAGGTGATGTGGCATGCAATTTAGTGGGTATTGATATGACATGGCTTCATGCATGTATAGAGAAATATGGAGTGGGTGCAACTATTTATATATAGAAGATACCTGGGTGTATATAGATCCACACATGTCTAGATACATCCAGAGATACTGTACTATAAAAAAAATGCAAGAATTACTCGTGTTAAAAGTAAAATGGAGTTAGAAAAAACAAATCCCGAGGAAAGAATTATCAACCTATATCATTTTTTCAGGGTAGCTTTCCATGGATGACTGAACCCCCCCCCCCAAGACTTTGGCTCCGTCCCTTCCTATGGAGTGTCTGCGGCGGCAATCAGCACACAGTGCACATTCACATATCCAACATCTGATTTAAGAAATCAAAGGAACGGAAGGCGCTGGAAGCTATTGCGTAGCTGAAAATCTCGTCATCCACAGCAAAGACAATGCTGTTGTGGCATGGCCACCCAAGGCTGGTGTTGGTGCAGGTGCAAGGTCAAGTGATATGGACCTAGATCCACAGGCCCAAGGCTGTGACTGTTCTAAGATGCAGTGATTTGTTTACTTGCTCAATATGCGGTGTCGTTTAATACAGTGCATGACATCCGGCGTCTCGCCCATGCATGACTACTAGTACTATAAAATCCCATGAACCAAACACCCTCTAAAACATGTCCTAATAGATAGAGTTAATCTGCACAAAACCATGAGTGTAATCAAGACAGGACTTAGAACACAAAGTTATGACCATTTTAACACCAAAGGCAGAATCATAAATATCCCTTGATTCTGGAATTTCTGTATTAACCAAAACAGAATATTCAAATTTATATTGTCATCAAAGGGAGTTTGTCAGCATGCTTTTTTAAATCTAAATATATAAATCATATGGTCTGAGACATTTTCTGGTGATGACGTCTGTGGTGGTATTTTTTCTAATTTTTAACAAATACCAATGTCTGGAACGTAAAATTGAAAAGGGTCATGTGCTTTGTAACTAATTTGGCAAAACATCATGTTCTAGTTTGTCAAATATACATAGCAAGGGCCTAAAAATAATAAAAAATAAAATTTAGGCGCTAGCTACAAAGAATGACAAGACTCAGGTTTTTTTGCTTAATTGCACAAAACCCCAGCGGCAAGGGTGTCAAAGATGGGCTGACGCAGCAAGCTTGTTAGCGTAGCTCCGGAGTGGTGACTTGTGCGGCACGATGGTCATCGTGCTCCACCACACGGTTGTTGGGGGGACTTCCTATCTTCTATCTAGTGAAAGAAGGTTAAACAAACCAAATAAAAAGTCCACTAGGTCCAATAACATATTTTTCTGTTTTTAACCTCGGTCACTGCAACAATTGCAAATACCTAATTCAACATTTCATTTGACTGATTCCAACATTTTGAAAATACTAATTCAACCATTTATACATAAAATATTGAATCAATGTAGATGGAATATTGAATCTGTATATTTGGAATGTTGAATCAGTGTATTTGGAATGTTGAACCGATTAAAATGAAATGTTGAATCAACTGCACAGCGGCAGGCGGCGGCAGCAGCCTCGGCCTTGGCCCGGCGGCGCGCGGCGGCAGCCCCTGCAGCCGCGCTGCTCGGCGGCGGCGCAGCACGCGCAGAGGGGCGCGGCGGCGGCTGCGCTCGGCAGCTGCGGCAGTGCAGCGCTGCGCGCAAGGGGAGCGGCTGCGCGAAGGGGGCGCGGCGGCGGCATCGAGTGCGCGGCCTGGCGGGCGGTGGCGGCACAGCGCGTGCAGGCGGGCGCGCTGCGGCGGCGGCGTCGGGGCGCTGTGCGCAGGCGGGGCGCGAAGGCGACGCGCGGGTGGGCAGGCAGAGGAGAGAGAAGGGAGGTGGAGGGAGATAGGAGATGGATGGTGAGGAATGGTGTGCACGAATCTCAAACGTTGGAAGATAGGCGGAATTTTGTCCTACCGGAAGATAGATAGGAAATTCGGTTGTTAGGGCTACGATGAGGCGGTGGACTGAGTCCATGGGCCTAACACGTATTAGATGAAGGGATACATAGCAGTAGGGATGGAACCGGATCGGATACGGATGCATATACACGGATTCGAATACACATAATTATTTTTTCTCGCAGCGGATTAGAATACGAACAATATCAAAATTCGCCGGATATTGATATACATCATGTCACCATAGTAATACCCAACTTTGAATCTCCATATATGGATACAGATCGAATATTAATTGTTCGGGCTCGGATATTTGGCATCCCATTTAGTTTTTGAACCCTTCAGCATGGACGAATAGTCAGAAAATATCTGTCCAGTTTCGTCTCTATATATAGCGGGATTTTGATCTACGACTGCACAAACAAGACCTGACTGCGAGGGATTCACTAGTGTTTTAGGTCACCATAGGGGGCAGTGGGAACGACAGTTATGCCTCGTGTAAAACGAATTTCATAGTGCCGCTATGAACCTTGTCTTCGCACGTGATTCCAAGCAGAGAAGAGTGGGACATAGCGGAGCTCTTCATTGGCTCCATGTGACGATGACAAAGGGAAATGGAATGGAAAACCGTGGTGCAGATACTGGAGAACATGTGGGGCAGATGCTCCTTAGTGGTGGCACTTGAAAGACAGGATGGAGACACCGAGAGCAAGGGGGAGTGGAATTGAATGACGAGGCTAAAGAGGTTAAATTGAGCTCCACGGCATGTGATTTTTAGGTGCGTGAGGGGAGATAGGGGGTGGAGCTATGTGGCACTGCATCATTAGCTGAAATGAACAATTCTTGGCCATTGATGCCAAGGATGCATCAATCTTTGAAGAAACTACTAGATTAAATGGATAAATATGGAGGATGAAGAATGCTTTAGAGCCAGATGCATGAGGGGTCCTAGGGGACGGTGCAGGCATTCAAGCATGCGTCCACCTGGTTTGAGAGGGAGCAGAAGCAGGTGAGAGGTACATGAGGACTTGACACTTGTGTCCAGCTTGGTAGCGAGAGGGAGGAGATACATGGACGCAAGCTACTGCCGCTGTTGGGCCAATTGGAGTGGCTGGGATCTATAGAAGGGAAAGGGTGGAGGGAGGCACGACGAGCTAGGAAACAGGAATCGGAGTAGTTGGTCTATGCACAAGGAGGAGGAGGGTGATAGGGGTTTGTCCAAGGGTGGAAAAGAAAGAGTGGGCTATAAGTCAGAAAAAATGAGAAAAGAATAAGGAGTAACGAGAGGAGATTGGGATGCGCCCTAGGTTAATTAGGCTTCAATTCGTTGCACATTTTTAGCTGCTTAAGAACTTTACAATAGTCAATATCATTGTTTTTTTTTGAAATGATGAGTACCATATTATACAACTTCACTGAGAATAAGCACTTGCAAACGGATTGAAGCGCCCCAGTTTACAGTAATGGGACTAAAATGTGTTTTATTACCATCCCAGAGTTTGATAATCACATTCTTACATCAGAGTGATACAGATCCGGCCTAAACGGGTCGGACAACGAGAAGCATTGCCCTGAAAATCTAATCAGCGGAATATAAAACGTAGGTCCATCTTTCTCACGCTACAATTGAGAAGCAGGTCGTAATCCTTACTCGTTCTCGGACCAATATATGTCCATAGCACTGAAAAAATAACAACAAAACAAGGATGACTATATACGTACTCAGCAGCCCACCTTTCTCCATAAGGAGTCGGGGGAATGTTA
Organism: Paspalum vaginatum; assembly: GCA_030272315.1. Taxonomy (NCBI): domain Eukaryota; kingdom Viridiplantae; phylum Streptophyta; class Magnoliopsida; order Poales; family Poaceae; genus Paspalum; species Paspalum vaginatum. The sequence continues at coordinate 527,757 of JAMSGZ010000073.1, forward strand.
ACACTGTATGCTAGATATATCTGGAGTTTTAGATAGTTTTGCAGAAAAGTATTCGTATGAAGGGTTTGAAATAGTTGTCAAATTTTAATATTTCTGAAAACAAGATTTTTTTTCAAAAATAGGTTTGCCACTGGACTTGCCGGACCAAAGTGGCTCGTGGCTTTCCAGCCAACACATTTCTTCATACACCCAGCGTCCACTGCTGAACCAAAAACCATTTTATCCGGTCACAAACCCATTCATTTTATTTTATGAAAACTGCTAACTGAAAAACCAAGCAGTAAATCATTCGTACCAATGGACACGGGCTATTTGAATATGTTTTACTCTGATAAGAGATTATACTAATTTCAATAAGTTGGGCTCAGCGGCACATTACCGTCGTAACAGCCCAAATTCCAAACCAAGCCGTTACCTTTGTTTCATCACCTAACAGAACTTTAGAGGTTCGGGCATCCAAGTCACTCTAGTACCACGCGGTACTTCTGTTGACACCTACCCATTTCCTATTCCCTTTGCCGCCAACACAGAAGCTACTAGGCTATCCACTCCGGCTCGGGCCTAGCCAATGCCTCATACAGAGTGAGTGATTGTACTAAAAGAGCTAGGAAAGATAAAAATCATAACGGTCCTTACGAAGATCTCAGGTAGAACCATTCCCACTTTTCAACGCTCGACACCGCGAGCAACCATCTACCTAGTCTTCTCCACGAATACCGGAACATGGAGCAACCGTGAGTCGCTAAGTTACCCGTTCTTACCCTACCCTTGTGGCTGTTCGGCGCGTGGCCGTATTCCGACAAAATCGGTTGCTAGGGTTCTTCCCCATTTTATTTCGAAAACCACACACATATCTACTCTCTCATACCCATAATATTCCACATCCATAATGTCAAGATTATAATAGATAATTAAATGAGCGATCCCACAAATGCGCGCTATATCTAAAATAGGCTTAGATGGCTGTATATCTGCTGGATTATCTTAGCAAGCAAAACATACAAGTTTTTATGTGATTAATAGTCCAAGGGTTATGTTTGCAAAACATAGGTCGTTTATGCATCAAGTGGGGATTCCAGTATGCTTGTCCTTTCACTTTATTGAGGCAAGTTGATATAACCGTTGCTGAATGTATTGGGTGCAGACCATCACGTAGTATACGAGGGGCAGCCCGAACAGGTCTCTCTGGTAAAGCCATGGGCGTTGGTTGGGGTGGAGTGTGTTAATGGCCACGCTGGCGTGCAAGGTAACGGTTATTGTGGAAACGCCAAGGTAGTGGGCCGGGACGGCCAAGGCGGAAACAAAATTTGCGAGATGGTGGCCGCATGGCGATGTTGGGGAAAAAGGTCTTTCGTGGAACGACGGATTGAGCGATGATTCTCAGTATCGTCGTCATCCGAATTCAGGGCTCGGACAGACCTGAGACAGGTACATTTAGTATTTACGTGGAGTAGGTGGATAAGGGCATCAATAACCAGGCACACAAAAATTGTGGGACTGGTGTGAAGCACTGAGTAGGCGTAGTACGGCATCATGGTGGCATAACGGCTAGCTTCTGGTCAAAATAAAAGATTACTGTGGAGTGTATGGGTAGGTAGAGTTTGATTTTAGATAAATTTAGTCAAAAGAATCACCAAAATCGGAGTTGCAACGTAGAAGATATGAGCTCTGTATATTTAGAAAAAGAAAAGAAAAAAAGGAATACTCTAGTGATATTCTAAAATCCTGAATATTTGGAAACTGGAAAATAAAATCGTATTTTTGAATTCTGGAGGGACGTAAAATATTTCAAGACTGCTTGTGAGCTGAGTTTCAGGCTAGGGGTCAACAGTCCAAGCTTACGGTGTCGAATGTAGCACTGGCTTGTAAGCGGACCCTGAAAGCTGCTGAAATCATGACATTAATTCGGGTGGTAGATATAGATTTTAGATGAATTTAGAAAGAAGAATTAGCAGAATCAGAGCTTGTATGGTCGAGAGATTAATTCAGAAATAAATGGATAGGAGGAATGGTACACAACTCGCTTGTGTCGCTAACCGGTGATTCTTGGGTAGGAGCTTCACGTGTTTAAACTAATCATGTTTTGGACTGGCCGGTACTTTTGCGTGTGCAGCAAATGGGTGCGCGTGGTGTAAGGTTGAGCGGGAAGTGGAAAATAATAGAGACAGAAGCAAAGCGGAGCTAGACCAGAGACAGACCAGCGGTGCTGCTGCTCAGTTTCGCACATCGTGCCGCCGCAGGAACAGAGGCGGCTTGCCGATGCTTGCTGGAATGGAGTTTCCGGCCACCGTTCTTCGATTTGAGCATACTAGGAGAAAGAGGAGGACGAGGGGATTCAACTCTGGTGGTTGTCAGCGTGGTAGAGGTGGTGGATGCGGTGGTGCTCGCCATGGGCAGCCATTGGTGGCGGCCTAAGAGCTCATGGAAAGTTTGATACAGGCAGGAAGAAGGGGGGTGCGGCTTGGGGGAGGTGGAGAGAGGTGGCGAGGTGCTCACGGTTGGAGCAATCGAGCTATGGCGGCCCGTAGGCGGGGAATTTGGTGGCTGTGGTGGTGAACATGAAGGAGGAGCAGAGAGCTGCACGTGCACAAGAGGAGGAAGGCAGGGAGGAGGCGTCCGTGGCGGGCAACACCCGGGTGAGCCAAGGGCTGGTTGCGGCGGTGGTGAGCTCGTTGTGGATGGAGGCATAGGGTGGAGGGCTATTTATAGCCGGTGGAGGAAGGCTTGTCACGATGTGTCGCGGAGATGGAGGGTCCAAATGGCGTGGAGATGGAGGGTCCAAGTGGCGCGAAGATGGAGGGTCCAAGTGGCGTGAAGATGGAGGGTCCAAGTGGCGCGGAGATGGAGGGTCCAAATGGCACGGAGATGGAGGGTCCAAGTGGCGCAGAGATGGAGGGTCCAAATGGTGCGGGGATTTTGGAATTGAATTTTGTAAAGGAATTTTGGTGGAGAGTATTTGCGATATTTGGAATTTTGTTGCGTTCATATTAATACACACAAAACAAATAAGCAACATCCAAAGTTTTCGAAAATTTAATTTTGAATTAGGGAGAGATTAGAAGAAAATTCCGGATGCTAAATTTTGGGGCGTTACAAATCTATCCCACTTAAAATGAATCTCGTTCTCAAGATTCGGCTTAGAAGGTTACAAGGATCGCTTTACTTCCGCCAACTGCTTCTAATTTTAACCAAAGCTTGATTCTTCATACGGAATGGCAGATGGAATTTTAATAGCAACTACATGTTCAGCTTGATTCCTCCTTCTCTTTTTTGGGGCTGTTTGTACAAGCCTTCCACATACGAGTTAGATCATCCACTTCATGAACTTGGAAGGTTGATCCATTGCCTAGCAACTTTAGGCAGGGGCTTTTTCTAGAGAGTGACAGAAATTCAGTAAGGCACTTTCTGCTCTCTAGATGGTGCATAATCTGGGTGACTCGTCCAAAGGGATGGATCCGTCAACCTATGAGGTCTGGATTATCCTACACCAGCACTAACAGAAGGAAGGCTACCCCCACTTAAATAGGGCGGATGCCCCTACTTGAGTAGGCTAGACACTCTTCTGGAAGCGAGGAGCTGCTGCAGTTTTCCAATTGCTACCGTTGTATCAGCAGACGGAGGGCAGATTGGAGAAGAAACAGCTATCTTGGATAGCCTTCTTCCCGTTACACTTCTTGCTGCCCCAAGCACTTTTTCTTCTATCCTCTTGCCTGTCTTTCTGCCCTACTTTGGGCTTCTTGACCTTAGCACAGCTTTGCTAGCAGGAAGCAAAGCTCCTTCTTGCTTCTGCTTGGCCCGTGGGAGGGTTATCAACCGGAGGAGTATTAGGAGGCATAGGAGTAGGATTTCAGCGAAGAGTATGTAGCGAAGTGGGATGCAGACTTTGGATTCTGGGTTCATGAGCTGGTGGGGGTGTGCAGGCTCTTTAGTCCTGCTTACGGATCTCACAAATGATCCCTCATTTTGCAAGATGGATGAGGACTTTTAGGATTTTGGCTAGGAATACACACTCGACAAGGATGAGGAGGAAGATTGCTAGGTTTATCATTTGGTGGTGGAATTGGCGGGCGGTTTGGGTGGGTTTCTGAGTCTTTCTTTCCAGGGGAGAGGGCGATGGATATTCCAGAGGAAAAGGAGACAAAGTGGGAGGGTGACGGCGGCGATAGTGTAGTAACTTAGGAGGAACTGTTCTACCCAAGAACCATAGAACATGGGAGGAGTTGTGGCTGATTTAGCTGGTGGGAGAGGAGCTGGGGTGGGTTTGCTCTGTGGGGTGAGTGAGGAACTGAGCTCAAGGAAGGGGGTTGTATCGATGCGTGAGGGCGGTGGTTGGGGTGCGGCATGCTGTGCACCGGGGTGACATGAGGGGTGGAGGTGGAGCGAGTGCACTGTGGTGGCATGAGAGGAAGGGTGGAGTGGGGGACCAGGCATCCCATGGATGGCGGAGTGGGAACACAGGGCGGCCAGTGGTGGGTGGTGGGTGGTGGTGTAGGGGCCAGCTTTGGCCGACAGCAGGCGCGTGAGTGCGCTGCCAAAGGCGGCAGGGGTGGCAGGCGGCGTGCGCACGTGGTGGCAGGAGTGAGTGGGTGGTAGGGGCCGGGGCATCGGATGCAGTGGTTGCGGTGGAAAAGGCATGGGCGGTGGAGATATGTGAGCGGGGGGGACCTGTGGTGGATACTATTTGCAGGGGGACTATGGAACAGGATGTTTCTTCCGATCTTATCCATTTTCCCAGAGCACTGTTTCCTTTAGCTGTGCCTTGCTTGGGCATAGCTTTGTCAGCTGTTGACCATCTTTTATTTTGACTAGAGCTTGCTCTGGTTGCTATTTAGAATGCACTTTCTCTTCAACTGACGGGTTTTAAGGTGAGAAGAGATAGCAGGGATGAGGGCTAGTTATAATGGAGATTTTATTAGCACTCAAACAAGGCAACACTTGATCCTACTGACACAGCAAGAGACAAACTTCAACAACAAAACACAAGAACGAAAACAAACACACTAACGTGACTACTCACGCATAACTAACTTCAACTTTTGACTGCCGGAGGCTCCGTTTGGTGATGGTTGCTAGACACGGGATCCTTCTCCTGGAAGCGAGAGTGTTAGGAGGGTGGCCAAGCTTCCTCTATCTTCCTCTTGGTGGGTGTTTACTGGGGCTTCACCCTGATTCTGCTGTTGCTCAAGCAGGGAGTACTGGAAACTAGCTTGGTGACTTGGCTCTGATTGTCTAGAAGGGTTTGATATTCCTTCTAGCAGGGGTACTGCATTCCCAATGGTGATGGGTAACGGAGGTCAAACAAACACCATGCTGTCGTGCTGCTTGGATCAGGGTTGGTTTCTTGCCTCTTGCAGCAGCAGTCTGGCTCTATACTGGGACAGAAGGTCTTCTGTGATTCGATTGCGAGCTTCCAACCTATCGTGCATGAGGCTTAGTTTGTCGTACTCATCATCCAGGGCTTGTAGATGAAGAGCAAGGTAGGCTACGATGGAATCCTAAGTTTCCTTCATTAGCTCCAAGGCTTCAACTTTCCTGGCCCAACTTGTGGTCAACTTGTTGAAGAAGTGGGAAGAATCTCATAGAGGTGTCCTGGATAGCCCTATGATAGGTAGAGCACAACTTTCTAATTGCATCACGAGCTGTAATGTGACACGCATCCACAAACCGATGACTGGTAGCTGTGAATAGCCATCCTTAGAGAGCACGGTTGTCCTTGATGTACAGTGAGACCATCCATTTCTAGTTCTCCACTCTCGACGATTTCTCTACCTAGGTACTCAGGGTATCCAGAAATCCGGAGGTACCTTATGGTATCCCTTAGAAGCTCTGGAAAACCTTTTATATCCTCACATAGGCTGACACGTCCGGCAGTTGCCATCTGAACAAGACTCGCAGTACTCAACCTAGACTGAGACTACCACTCAACACACAAACAAGAAAGACAATTTCTGCAACTGCACGCAATCTATATGGGTAACTCTTACAAGGGTGCTAACCAAAGTGAAGGAAAAACTTCACTACCCACATGGCTTCATTCCTTGCCAGGCTTGGAGACCTCATTCTGAGTCATCTGAGCTGATGGCGATAATGTCCTCTTGTGGTGGCTGAGTGGCGGCAACTAGGGCATCTTCTTCGGTTAGTTCCCTGGACGATGCAATGTCCAAGGGTTGTAGCCTTGCTTCTGTTGGCGAGGTTGTTGGTGGAGCCTTTGGTTTGCTCAAGGAGACAGGACTTAGAGGTGGGGCTCTGGATAGCACTTCTTTCAGGCACCTGAGGTCGGGTGTGGGGATCCTTCCCAGGGTGGGGTGTTTTGTTAGTTCTAGTGGAGGATTTGGGAGGGGCTCTGGAGGGTTTCGCTGGCTCTCAGGCTTAGGGAAGATAACTGGTATACCTTCCAATACTGGGACTTCCACCGAGAGGTCTATACGTTTTCTCTTTATAAGGGGCACGGGGCGACCATCGAGGATGGACTTTTCTTCTGCCATTGCTGCTTTGCATTGGAGCGGTCTTGGGTCCTTTGAGCCCTATGGCGGCCCCTTTTAAATAGGCCGGTGCATCCTTTAGTGGCAGTGTCTGGCGCCCTTGGTGCCAAATGGCGCAGAGTTGCCGAATGCATTGTTCCAAGGGGGCCTCTTTTCAACTGTGTTGTACCATTTAGCCAATTTAAGTGGACAGCAGGGTCATGTCCTTTCGTTCCTTATTTTATGTTGCACGCTTCCTAGTTATCCATCGGGTCATGCGCTTGACCATGGTGGTCCACATCTTGAGATTGAGCCATGTGTCTTACATGATGGTGATGTGTCTTACGGGGGGCACTGGTTCCTTTAACATCGATTCATCACATTCGTCCATGTATCCTGGCTTTATTGGTGTGTCGCTCAAGCTACCAGCTTTCTTCTGCTAGAATCTTGACTCCTTGGTGACGGCCATTGGGGTAAGAAAGGGCCAAATTTTTTTGAAATAGAGTAAGATGAGGAGCAGAGATTTTTTTTTCCAAACAGTTTTGGACTCAAAACATTTTGCCAACCTTAGGGTTACGTCCTACTGGCCAACTACGGCTCTGATACCACCTGAAGCACCCCAGTTTCCATAATGAGACTAAAATGTGCTTTATTACCATCCCAGGGTTTGGTAACCACATTTTTACGTCAGAGTGATACAGATCCGCCCTAAACGGGTCGGACAACAAGGAGCGCAGCCCTTGAAAATCTAAGCAGCGAAATATAAAACGTAGGCCCATCTTTCTCACGCCACAGTTGGGAAGCAGGTCGTAACCCTTACTCGTTCTCGGACCAATATATGTCCATAGCACTGAAGAAAAACAACAACAAAGCAAGGGTGAGTACATACGTACTCAGCAGCCCACCTTCCTCCATAAAGAGTTGGGGAAAGGCTAACTCTATATGCAAGATATATCCGGAGTTTAAGATAGTTTTGCAGAAAAGTATTTGTATGTAGTGTTTGAGATAGTTGTCAAGTTTTAATCTTTCTGAAAACAAGATTTTTCTCAAAAAGGGGTTTCCCACTGGACTTGCTGGTCCAAAGTAGCTCATGGCTTTTTAATCAACACATTTTTCCATACACCCAGCATCCATTGCTGAACCAAAAACCATTTTATCCAGTCCCAAACCAATTCCATTTTATTTTATGAAAACTGCTAATTGAAGAACCAAGCCGTAACTCATCCATACCAGTGGACACGGACTATTCGAATATGTTTTACTCTGATCAGAGGATGTACGAATTCCCACAAGTTGGACTCAACGGCACATTACCATCTGTAACTGCCCGAATTCCAAACCAAGCCGTTGTCTTTGTTTCATCACCTAGCAAAACTTGAGGGGTTCGGGCATCCGAGTCACTCCAGTACCCCGCGGTATTTACATTGACACCCACCCATTCTCTAGTCCCTTTTGTGTCAACACAGAAGCTACTAGGCTATCCACTTCGCCTCGGGCCTAGCCAATGCCTCATATAGAGCGAGTGGTTGTACTAAAAGTGTTAGGCTAAGATAAAAAACATAACAGTCCTTACGGAGAGCTAAGGTAGAACCATTCCCACTATTCAATGCTCGACACCACGAGCAACCATCCACCCGGTCTTCTCCATGAATACCTGAGATATGGTGTAACCGCGAGTCGCTAAGTTACCTGTTCTTATCCTACCCATATGGCTGTTTTGGCGCATGGCCGTATTCCGATAAAGTCGGTTGCCGGGGTCTTCTCCATTTTATTTCAAAAACGACACACACATCCACTCTCTCATACCCATCATATTCCGCATCCATAATGTCAAGATTATAATAGATAATTAAATGAGTGATCTCACCTTTGCGCGCAATATCTAAAATAGGCTTACGTGGCTGTATATGTGCTGGGTTACCTTAGCAAGCAAAACATGCATGTTTTATGTTATTAACAGGTCAATGGTTGTGTTTCCAAAACATAGGAAATTAATGGATCAAGTGGGGATTCCTAGTGGACTTGCCTTTCACTTTGTTGAGGTGGTTGATATAACAGTTGCTGGACGTATTAAGTGCAGACCATCGCGTAGTATATCACAAGGGACAGGCCGAATGGTCTCTCCGGTAAAGCCATGGGTGTTGGTTGGGGTGGAGTGTGTTGACGGCCACGCTGGAGTGCAAGGTAACGGCTATTGCGGAAACGCCGAGGCAGTGGGCCGGGACGGCCAAGACATAAACAAAATTTGCGTGATGGTGGCCGCATGGTGATGTTGGGGGAAAAGGTCTTTTATGGAATGACGGAATGAGCGATGATTTTAAGATAATTTTCGGTATCGTCGTCATCTGAATTCAGGGCTCGGACAGACTAAGACAGAAACCTTTAGGATTTACGTGGAGTAAATGGATAAGGGCATCAATCACTAGGCACACAAAAATTGTGGGACCAGTGTGAAGCACTGACTGGGCGTAGGACGGCGTCATGGTGGCATGACGGCGGCTTCTGGCCAGGACAAAACATTATGTGGAGTCTATGAAAATTGTGGGACCGGTGTGAAGCACTGACTCGACTTAGGACTGGCGTCATGGTGGTATGACGGCAGCTTCTGGCTATGACAAAAGATTATGCGGAGTGTATGGATAGGTATAGCTTGATTTTAGATGAATTTAGGCGAAAGAATCACCCAAATCGGAGTTGGAAAGGAAAAGATATGAATTCTGTATATTTAGAAAAAGAAAAGAAAAAAGGGAATATTCCTAGAATATTTCAAAATTCGAATATTTGAAAACTGGAGAATAAAATCGTATTTTTGAATTCTGGAGGGGCAAAAAATATTACTAGACTGCTCCCGAGCGGAGTTTCAGCCTGTTGTCAACGGTTCACGGTTACGGTGTCAAATGTGGCACTGGCTTGTAGACGGGCCATGGAAGCTTCTAAAATCATGACATTAATTGGTAGATATAGATTTTAGATGAATTTAGAAAGAAAAATTGGTAGAATCAGAGCTTGTATGGTCTAGAGATTAATTCGGGAATAAATGGATAGAAGGAAAAGAATGGTACACACCTTGCTTCTGTGTCGCTAACCGGTGACTCTTTTGTAGGAGCTTCACGTGTTTAAGCTAATCATGTTTTGAGCTGGCTGGTGCTTTTGCGTGTGTAGCATATGGGTGCGCATGGTGTAAGGTTGAGCGGGAGGTGAAAGATAATATAGATAGAAGCAAAGCGGAGTTAGGCCAGAGATAGATCAGTGGTGGTGCTGCTCGGTTTCTCACCTCGCGTCACCGCAGGAACGGAGGCATAGTTCTTCGATTTGAGCATACTGGGAGAAAGAGAAGAACGAGGGGATTCAACTCTGGTGATTGTCAGCGTGGTGGAGGTGGTGGATGCGGAGGTGCTCATCACAGGTAGCCATTAGTGGCGGCCTAGGAGGTCATGGGGAGCTCGATACAGGCAGGAAGAAGCGGGGTGCATCTTGGGGGAGGTGGAGAGAGGTGGCGAGGTGCTCACGATTGGAGCAATCGAGCTATAGCGGCCGGTAGGCGGAGAATTTGGTGGCTGTGGTGGTGAACATGAAGGAGGAGCAAAGAATTGTGCGTGCGCAGGAGGAGGAAGGCGGGGAGGAGGCGTCCGCGGCAGGCAACGCCCGGGTGAGGCAGGGGCTGGTCGCGGCGGTGGTGAGCTCCTTATGGATGGAGGCATGGGGTGGGGGCTATTTACAGCCGGTGGAGGAGAGCTTGTCATGACGTGTCGCGGAGATGGAGGGTCCAAGTGGCGCGGAGATGGTGAGTCCAAGTGGCGCGGAGATGGAGGGTCCAAGTGGCTCGGAGATGGAGGTTCCAAGTGGCGCGGAGATGGAGGGTCCAAATGGCGCGGGGATTTTGGAATTGAATTTTGGAAAGGAATTTTGGTGGAGAGTATTTGCGATATTTGGAATTTTGTTGAGCTCATATTAACACACTCAAAACAAATAAGCAACATCCAAAGTTTTCAAAAATTTAATTTTGAATTAGGAGATATTAGAAGAAAATTCCGGGTGCTAAATTTTGGGACATTACACAGACCCAGATACTACAAGAACATCTTTGTACTTAGTTACACTTACACCATTCTCTTGTGTTGTTGATGTTGGTATATCTTGGTTTGTCACAGAAAATCTACCCTATAAAAGAGCGACTTTAACAAAAACATCTTTTAGCCAATTTTAATCCACCCAGAAGTATACCCGCCCTACAATCATTAATCTAATGGTTAATTTCGATCTATTCAGGCCCACAAACCTAGAAATCATGACCGCCATTGGGATGCTTACATGTGCTTAGCAAAATCCTAGGCGTTGAAAGATCGGTAGCAAAATCCTATGGGCGAGAAAAGAGGGTGGCGTAAGAATTATTACGCGTTTCTACTGCCCTTCGTAAACGCCTCATGTTTTTCACCGTTTTTTCTACCCACAATCAAGGATAATCTGGGATTCGGATTTAAACATTCAACCATATAAAAGCACATGGATTAAACATGAAGCCCATTACACAACACATTCTACAGGCCCATACAACGTATTTGGATCAAAATATACAAGCATATAATCCCAAATCGGCATCTCATCTAGACAATCATGTACATAAAAAAGTACAAGTGAGAGCAAGAATCGGCAAGAACACAGAGAGTAGCGCATGACAGACATTGCTAGCTGCATCTTGGCTGCCCGCTGTGAGATGGGTGGTAAGAACAGGTCAAGGAGTGGCACAACAAGCCCCCCAAAAGGCTTACCTATGAGGAGGGGGGAGGAGGCGCGCGCCTCCGGTGAGAGGCCGGGCCCCTGGCGGTGCCACTCCTCCTCCACCGGGTGGTTGTCCCGCCTCCGCGCCAGTCGCCCGGATCCAGGGAGGAGAAGGCGGCTAAGGAGAGAAGGCGGTTAAGGAGAGAGGGGGCAAGAGGGGGCCGGTGGCACGCCTGCGCCAGTCGCCCCCACCGTCGTCAGGTGAGAGAGAGGGGGAGGAGGGAAGCAATGCTTAGGGTTAGGGGTAGTGGGTTTTTTCCATCCTTTGATTGGACGGTGCCGGGGAGGCCGCCGGCCGGATGGATGGCCAAACAGGCCAAAAGGGGATATACAATTCATTTTTATACCACATAAATTAAATAAATATCCCATGAGTCAATTCTCTCAGTGCCACTGAAAATTTAATTATTCCTTCAGTGCCACTGAAATTTTAGAATTTTCTTCCCTGCCACTGAAATTTCTCTTATGTTGCTTGATTGCCATTCCGTCTATCTGAATTAGGGCCCATATGATAGGCGCACGAGGCAGGCAGCAGCCACGCCGCGCCCGTCCGTCTCCTCCACCTGGCGCGCGGCCTCACCGGCACGCGGCCGTGCGAGAGCGTGGCCTCACCAGCGCACGGCACGCGCCGCGCCCGTCCAACTCCCCGCTCGCCTCGTGCCTTCCCTGTCGTCCTGACCGACCCATCAGCGTACTACACTGCACACACCTCGCCGCAGCACCAGATTATCCCCATCCCATCGCTGCGCTCGCGCACAGCAGGCAGCTAAGCTACCGGACCTGCAAGAGGAATTCATACCATGGCCAGCCTCGCGTCGCAGCCGCGCCAAAGCGTCCAGACGTACTGGGTGTGGACGAGCTACTAGCGCCTGGGCTCGCCGTCACGGCACCTCTAGGGGTCCCAACTTGGCATCGGCGGCAGGGGTGACGATGCCGCAGCGGCCGACGATGCCATGCCGGCCATGGGCGGCCAAGGCGGCGCGGCTCCGAGGTGCCGTGCTGGCGGCGCCGGTGCTCCTGCTCGCGAGGCTCCGGGACGCATACGTCGACGCTATGCTAGGTGGTGGTGCGGTGCGGCCCTACGCCGCTCTCGCCAGGTCGTAGAGTGGCGCCGAGGCTGGGCTCTCAGACAAGCGCATGCCGCGGGCGTGCCAGCAGCTGCAGCTCCGCCGGGGCGACGGCGCCGGCGACTTCGAGGGACGGATGGTGGCGCACATTTACAACTTGGTCTTCACACAGGAGCTGTCCTGTGCCACCACCAGGGCCTGACGCCCGTGCATGGTCACTGTGCTAGCCGATGCGCTCAGTCCATCTCTTCTCTTGCGGTTGTAGTGTGCCTCCGTTGTGTGGGCCCCACTCATCGGTGAGTGGAGAGTTAGTCCCAGGTAGATGGGATGGCAACCATCGCACGTTGAAAAAGTTTCAGTGGCATTGAAAAAAATTCCAAAATTTCAGTGGCACCGAAAGGAATTGACTCTTCTTCATAACCTACAATTGTTTTGCCTTAGAACTTTGTTTGTTACTTAAATAGATAATTCAAATAATTAAAGTTAATAATATATTCATTTAGCCACGTGCGGAACGTAAGTGCATTTTCACTGGTATAGTAAAAACTAATAGAAATCAGTACACCTTGGTTTGTCGCAGAAAATATATAGTAAAAACAAACGGGAGTTGGTATACTTGGTTTCACTACAATTATAAATTTGTCATGGTAATTATATACCATATAGTGAAATGCCTTTGACGCACGGCCATATATAAGTATATATCCTTTTCAACCTTGGGCAACTTACTACAATAGACAAAGTACTTCATCTGGTTGTTAATATATAATTTTTTTAGTTTAAAATTGCGCTAAAAACGTCAGGGACGGGAGCATTATCTAGAGTAACAACGTTAGGTAAGTCTTGGGATCCGTGTAGTCGCTTAGGTCTCGGCTTAGTCGCTTAGATGTACGTGTTAGTCCAGTCCCACACCGCCCTACTGCGGCGGTGGATCTCCGGCGCCCTACTGCGGCGGTGGATCTCTGGCAGTTCAAAGGTGGCCTTCGGCGTGGTATGAGTCCTTGACATCTCTGGAGGCACCAGCAGCGTGATCCATGTCGAGCGCCACCTAAAAGACGTTGTATATAGTTGTCGGAGGTTCGGAGTCGTCCAAAGGATAGTTTGACAACCTCTTTTTTTTTCTAAAGAATAAAAAAAATTGAAGAAAAAATGAACTAATTTCTCTTTCATTCTTCTCTATTTTTTAAAAAAATGAGGTTATCAAAGTAGACGCCGTGGCTGCCTTCCGCTTTTGGTCCCACAAGAGTGCTCTGTTTCCTTTTCCTTTCTACAGTAGCTCCCTTTCTTCCAGATGTGGATGCTCTGTTTCGATGGTGGTACGTCGCGGCAGGTGGTGGATGCATTGTCTGTCCCGGACTCCGCCGCGCAGGGGCAGAGGAGTGATTCGGAACCGGAAACGGTGCTCGCCGGCGTGGAATCGTTACTTGAGTGTGGCAGCAGGGCACCGTGCCGTACGCAGGAGTGCTCGCGCCGTGCCATAACGAGGAGAAGATGCCCTCGCTGGTTCCTAATTTTCTGAGCTAAAATACATCTGCGGTCCTCGAAACTTGACGCGTTGTGTCGATTGGGTCCCCGAATTTCCGAAACCAGGAAAATGAGTCCTGCAACTTGGCACTACCGTCCAAACCCATCCAAAACCGGATTTGCCAATACCAGACGCCGACATGGTGGCCACGCTAGAGCCACGTGTGTGCCACGCTGGAACTCGGAGTGCGCTACGAGCAACGCCGCGAGCACGGGGCCTAGGATTTGCCGGCGCCGCGGGTGAGGGTCGCGGGCTTCGGCGTCGTAGCAGCAGGCGCGAGATCCGGTGGCGGGCGGGAGCAAGGGGATGTCCTAGCGCCGCCGCGCGCCCCTTCCCGCGGTTCGCCGCTGTTGGCCCCGGAGGTCGCCAACGCCCGACCTGGAGCGCCGCCCCCGCCAGCACCCTGCCCCCAGCCCCTAGCCCGCCGCCGGTCCGCGCGACGCCGCCGCCCAACTAGCGCGCAACACTCCGCCTGCCCCTCGCGCTCGCAGCCTCGCGCCCCCGCCCTGCCCCGCGGCACGCCGCCTCCGCCGTGGTGGGGCGCCGTGCGCCGCCTCCACTGGCCCCACCACCGTGCTGGGGCGCTGGAGTCTCCTCTTGCCTGCTGCCGACGCTCATGGCCCCGTGCCTCCTCTGCCCGCCGCCCGTACCTGCGCCCGCGCCAGCGCCACCGTTGGTCCAGATGCTGATCTTGGGCTGCATCCCGCTCACGGCGCCGGCGTTGATGCGCGCCATCTCCTGGTACAGCCCGCCGTCAATCATCAGGTAGTCGCGGAGCACGTGGTAGTTGCCGCCCAGCGCCTGGAGCATTGACGCCACGTACTCCGCCTTGGCCTTGCCCACTGTCGCCAAGGGACTCCGCCTCCTTCTGATGGGCGTAGAGCTTGGCGTCCTCCGCCAGCCGCTGCTCGAAGAACTGCGCGTTCGCCTGCACCTTGCGAGCCTCCGCGACCTTCTGCTGCGCGTACAGCTTCGTCTCTGCGGTGTACAGCTCCACATTAGACTCTTCCACCTGCAACAAGAATAGGACCAAGATTTAGATAGTTCGATTGATTTTGATGGGGACTCCAACAACGAAACAGAAAATCCAACAAGAATAGGACCAAGATTTAGATAGTTCGATTGTACAACTCCCCTCGCTCGCCCGGCACCTGCGAGCCTGCTGCCATGGTCCACGCCCGTGCAGTACATGCTGCGTCGCTGCCTCCCCTCAGACCGCCGCAGGCAGACGAGTTCATCTGGCGATTCTACAAGCAGCTGCATGCGCAGAGGAGACGTCGGTGGTGGGTGGGAGGAGAGGTCCTCCTGTGGTGACCGCCGGTGGTCGGGCCGGTGGAGGCGGCGCACATCCCCTTGCTCTCGCCGGCCTGCCGGATCTCGCGCCCGCTGCGACGATGCCGAAGCCCGCGACCCTCACCCGCGGCGCCGGCCAAATCCCATCCCCGCGTTCGTGGCGTTGCCCGTAGCGCACTCCAAGTTTCAGCGTGGCCGCCACGTCGGCATCCGGTATTGGAAAATCTGGTTTTGGATGGGTTTGGACGGTGATGCCAAGTTGCAGGACTCGTTTTCGTGCTTTCGGAAGTTCAGGGACTCAATCGACACAGCATACAGCATGCCAGTTTAAGTACTGCGGATGGATTTTACTCCAATTTTCCTTTCCATTGTTAGTCTGTTTTCGAGCAGCTCTCTCTGTTCGCGCACCAGAGACAACAGAGTACTCGTGTGTGTGTCTGCTTTCTCTGTTGTTTCTTTGGTTTTTGGTCATTCACGGATGACGAGTGGACCTAGCAAGTTTTGTTAACCCAAGTCTTAGTTTTGAATGTTACTGTAATATATTTACCGATGTTGTAGGAGATATTGGATGATTTATGATTACAATGCAAAAATATTTATTCTTTCATTTAAAAAAAATAGTACTGGATTATAAAACTTCGCCAAGAATAAGCACTTGGAAGCAGACTCAGATATTAGTACAACAATTAAAGCAACAATTGTTACTACTTTTCATCGTAGTAAAACCATCTTAGAGCCATTACAACCGACAACAAATTCTCATATATGTATCCATTAAACTCCAGCACATATGCATGGTGAATGTTAACACACACACACACCGTATATAATTAACATACTCGTACTATATAGTAAAATAAACCGAGAACTTTAAGCATAAAGCACTTCGCACTATATATGTATATAGTATAGCACCCCGCCATAGCCCCTCAGCTCGTCGCCGACCCATCAGCAAGGCCAAGACCATCGATCATATCTCGTCCATGAGCTCTTGGAAGGCCTCCATGGCAGTGGCGGGCAGTCCGAGCAGCACATTGATGCTCTTCCTCTCCTTTCCGTGCGCGAGGAAGAGGATGACCTCCTTCTCGGGCAGTGTGACGGGCCCCGACATGATGGGCTCGCCCCAGCCGAAGTCCGCGCCGTGGAACTCGAGCCTTGACCAGGTGGTGATGAGCAGCGTGGACGCGAGCGATGGCCGCGCGCGCGTGGCCTCGAAGTAGTCGACGGCGGAGCGCATGTACTCGTCGGTGACCATGCGCACGGCGTCCTGGCACGAGCCCCGCCGCGCGCGACACGGGCGCGGCGAGGAGCTCCCCCGCCGTGGCGAGCGCGTGCGTGAGCACGATGCCGTTGCCGAAGTAACCCCGCGGGAGCGGCGGCTCGAAGCGGCGGCGGCCGTCGACGGCGAAGAGCAGCTTGGTGCGCTGCTCGGGGGCGAGCCCGAGAGCGCTGGTGCGCGCGCGCCACACGAGCCCCGACAGCGCCTCGAAGGTGGTGCAGCGCGGGAGCGCGCCGCCGGCGAGCGCCAGCGCGCGCACGCGCTCCAGGCGGTCCGGGTCGAAGCAGAAGGAGCGGTACAGCAGCTCCTGCGCGCCGTAGAGCGCGGCGGTGTCGGAGACGTCGGGCACCTCGGCGAACTCGTGGTGCGGGAAGGCGGGCGCCGGCGGGTCCCGCGCCCGGAGCACCGTGCGGTCCAGGAACGGCGGCACGCTGAGCTCCGCCGCGCCGCGCGCCGTCTCGGCCCACGAGTTGACGAACTCCATGGCGCCGATGCCGTCGAACATGCAGTGGTTCATCGCCAGGCCCAGCGCGAAGCCGCCGCACCGGAACCGCGTCACCTGCGCGCGTGCGTGGCACACGTCATCCGTAAGCAAATCAGTTAACCAACCCATGGTAAATTATCTGAGAGTACTAGTACTAGTGCTTGACACTGATTAGCATTTACAAACTTTGAAACCACTGTAAATTATCTGAGTTTTTTTTTTTTTTTTTGATGAGGCGGTACATGCTGAGTTGGTGAAGG
This sequence comes from Paspalum vaginatum, assembly GCA_030272315.1. Taxonomy (NCBI): domain Eukaryota; kingdom Viridiplantae; phylum Streptophyta; class Magnoliopsida; order Poales; family Poaceae; genus Paspalum; species Paspalum vaginatum. Next base: position 544,905 of record JAMSGZ010000073.1, read on the forward strand.
CCCCACATGTCGGAGGGATCACAATGGCAGGACTTGGGTAGTAGTACTAGAGGACAAAAAAAGAGAGAAGGTGCAGTGGTTTTGGTTGATTTATGGCTAGAGGTTGCTCATCTAACCCTGTACTGTACCACCAGAGAAACAATTACAAAGTCCTCGCAGCGGCAGCCAAAGGACTTGATGAGTTGTCTCGTTCTAGCTAGCAGGGGGAACCAACACAGAGGCGTCGAGACGATGATATAGACGACCTCCACTCGATTAGTTTACCTAACCCCACCACTTTAAAATTAATGGACAGAATTACTGACAAGGCCTTTGATCAAGCACTGGAGTGATGCACGTATCAACTGAAGGTGATCAATTGGATCGTGCCGTGCCAATAATTTTGCACCCTTTGTTTCTTTATTTATTACTGTATTTAGTTTCTCCAGGACGCAATTGCTGGATGAGGCGTGGGGTGAGTACTACTACTGGAGTAATGCGTGGAGAGGGTCATTGGTACCATATATAGTTAAAGGGAGAACGTGATGGGTCGGTACTGTACCAGATGGGATAAACCTTGCTTCCAGGGTTAACCAGATGGGATACCGGCTGACTAACACCAGGACGTAATTTAACCAGTTGAAGCTAAAAATGGTTCTGGTGTTTCTGTGTAGCCGTTCCCATTTCTCGCGAGGCGATACCCCAATCACGTACTCCTGGAATTTGGAATGGCAGTAATTTCACGAAAGAAACCGAGGGACTTGCCAGTGCGGCGATACCCAGGCCAAGTCCCAAGACGTGTTGGACCAGTAAATTTGCCCTTTCCGTTCTTCTGCTATTTCCTATGCTTTAGCCAGAACCAAACAAAGCGGCATCCCATTGAATTCACCTTTCCTCTTCTCCTGCCAACTCCCAACCCATCCCTCTTCCGCTTCCCCTGCGCCTGCGCGCTCGATCACGCGGGTCGCGGTCGCGGGCGCAGTAAAAGTAACAGCCTGCACGGGACGTCGGGCGGGCGCATGCATCCATGTGTGCAGGAGGGAGCCAGGCCAGGGCGGCAGCCATTAACGCGACGGGGGGGCCGGCAAGTGGCAAGCGGGGGACGGCCGCCGGACACCCAACCGGAAACGTGCAAGGAGATCAGATGGAGGCTAATGGCGCGGCGGGATTCGGACACGTTACCTGCGCGGTCATGGGCGGCATCTCGAGGATGTGCTTGGCGCCCGGGACGGAGTAGACGAGCTGGCCGAGCGCGGCGGGGTCGGGCTTGGCGCCGAGGTCGGCGACGACGTCGGCGAGGTCGCAGGCGGCGTCGGCGTCCACGAACACGGCGCCCTCGCCCGTGAGCTCCACCGTCAGCTTCATCTCCGCGCTCACGCCCAGCCGCCCCGCCAGCGGGTGGTAGTGCACCAGCACGCGCGCCAGCGCGTCGCGCAGCGCGCCCGCCACGTCGGCGCCCTCCTCGGCTGGCTTGGCGTAGCAGTAGACCGTCTGCACGATCACCGCGATGTTCTGGTCCAGGTTCGAGAGGTAGTACTGCTCGCCCGTCGGCGTCGGCGACGCCGGCGGCACCAGCGCCGGCTCCCCGCGCTGCACGCTCAGCAGCTTCTCCGCCGACGCCTGCTGCTGCTTCTCCGCTGCCGCCGCCGCCGCCCCGCCGTTCATCTCCACAACCTGCATCCACGACGACCATGCTTGGTTAGCTACCATGAAGGTGCTTGGAGGAGGACATAGTAGCTAGCTGGAGGAACGAGCTATGGTGATCGTGATCACTCACCATGGTTGACGCCGCGTGTGTGCTTCGACGAGAGAGAGAGAGAGAGAGTGTGTGTGTGTGTGTGGGAGGCTGGGAGCTAGAGATGCTAGAGAAGGGGATTTGCGATTTGAGCAGAGGGGTTTGTGGGGGGCACTGTATTTATATAGGGGTGTACAGAGTAACCATCCCAGCAATGGTGGCTTGCTTGAAGGAGCAGAGCAAGTCGCTAGTCAGGGGCTCAGGGTAGGAGATGGGTGACGCGAAACAGTTGGGGTTGGAGGGGTTGCATAACTACCAATACTAGCTGCTCTGTCCCAGATCTTGTACTACCGGCTCAGAATCTCCAGAAAAGCGAAGCTGACAGTATTTTCGACCAACAAAACCAGCGATGACGAAGCTGCTCTGTTGTTAATTAATTAATTTTTTTTTGTTACAGCTGCACGTCAAATGAAAAAGACGCTCTTGACAGGCACGCAGGATTTCAGCGGACTTGCGTTGTGGAAATGCTATTGCCTGGTCGAGGTCGTGAGACGGAGCAAGGTGCATGTATATGATCTTTGGCAGATTTATGAACCGAACAATGCACACAGTATCGTTTACTACATACATGGGTACAACTGTGGACGTCACAGAATTGAAGATGCATCAAACACAAATGGAGAGAGCCCTGTGCTGTGTTGGCGGTGCGTACAACCGTACGTGTTGGGGACAAAGAAAACAAAAACGCGCCACTACCTTGTCCTCAGCTTCCTTGACAAGAGGTGGTGTACTACTTGGGAGCAGCAGTAAGCAGTTTTGAGATTTAGGCAAATGGTCGTCCTTATGCTAGATCACCGCCCATTGCTGTCTGTGCACGGAACGAACCTCCCAAGGTCATGGTCATCAGAGCGTGTATCTGTACTGTGCACACTGCGTAATCATTGTTTTTCCACTCTGTGTACAGTGCGCAAACAATGTTTTGCACACCTATTTACACTCTCTGATGACCGTAGCCTAAGAATAGAAATAGGTCTACTCATGGACACTGTAAAGTAATAACATTATTGTGGAAAATCATTTTTTATGGATTTATCTGCGACCAGAGCCGTTTACATCCCTATAACCTCTGGTTGGTTGGCTGAAAAGCTGCACCAATGGCTCGTTACCTTTTTTCCCCTAAAAAAACATCGCTGAGCGAGCCGGCGGAGACAAGTCAACTCACTGGCTCCTGAGTCCTGAGGCTGCTAGGTGGGCCTATCAGTCAGCGTCACGTGTTGAATCGGATGGGAGGTCGCGGGGCTTCGTCTGTTGGGGGTTGGCCACTGGCGCCCGCCCGCCCGCCGGCCGTCGCGCGTTTGTTGGACACCGTTGGCCAAACGCGAGCTGACGGAATGAATTCAATCAGCCGCGTGCAAGCTTTGCAGCCTGGCTGGGCACGACACACATCAGCTAGCATGTATAGCGATGGACGACGGCGTCCCGATCGGGAGGTGACCTATGTAGCAGCATGTATCCGACGTTGTGAATAGAGTTAAGGTAGCGAGGCATATTGTATAAATGATTATGTACGTGTATTATGAAAGATCATTTAGATAGTCGGGTAGATCGTGCGCAGGCCCTGCTTGTGCGTGTGTGTATGCATGTTGAGAGAGGAGGGGAAAATGATATATCATATGTGCAAAGTAGACAATGCGATAGACAAACTGTTATATCCAGCCTAGCAATCAATAAATATTCGGTCTATTTCTCATGAAACAAGATGAGATCCAGAGGATCCACTCTTTGTTTAGGAGAGAGTGAGTGAGTGTGTAAAATAAAATTTATCTGTTCTCTACAAATAGAAATTATCTACTAGTCGCGAGTATTGTCTTTCTTCTTTCATCTCCAACTCAACTAGTTAATTACCTAAACAGGGTAGTATTTTTGGGACACTCTTCGTCCTGTGAATATTAGCTCTATGGATTTCCTATATTCCACTCTGTTTGGATCGTTTGATATTGTCTATCCGTCCTCTTTTTGTTGTTTGCAACATATGGGACCCTTCTCCTTTGTGAACGAAGTGAACAACACAAGCTGGACATTCGTCGGATCAGCGTGGTTAGTTTGAATGTGAGACCGCAAATAATATCCACCCCAATTTTTACATGTGCTGGTTCTGTCATACTGTCCAAAGCCCAGGAGATACAAGGAATCTAGATATTTTGAAGAATCCAGGTAATGGGTACTCAAAATCTCAGCCGTTTGATGGTACAGATAATGGGTACATGTATTCTTTTCTTTCCTATTTCTCTTTAATCTGTCTCCACGGCCTTCGCGGTTCTTCCGTAGGCCATTTCACCGTATGCGCTGCCTCCAGGCCTTGCTTTTACCCGACGCGCCGCCTCCCAGCTCCCTCCACCCGACGCCGCGCCGCTCGGCCCCACTTCCGCCCGATGCGCTGCGGCCCGGCCCCTATCGCCTGACGCGCAACTGACCCGGCCCCGCTTTCGCCCCACGTGCAGCAGCCAGGTTAGCAAACCTTTTGTTAAACTTGTATTCACCTCATGTTTATGTTTACCAGCTCAAATAGAGAGCTCAGGTTCAGGCTTATCCAACCGAGTGTGTCCTTGCAAACAGCCTGAGATGTGCTAGTCCAGGTCAGGCTGCTGTCCGCGTCCTCAGTGCGCGGCAGGACTTAACGTGTGGGATGGCACATGTAGGAATGGGTCGTGGCGCGCGCATGCAAGGCGGTTAGATCACGCCCTGCCTTTCATTTGTTTGGAGTATAAATAATAGAAGAGAAAATGCGGCTAGTTGGTTCGCTGCGCCAAAATCCACTATGTCTTTTCCAGTTTTCGTTCTTGAGTTCTAAAGCGCCTTTATCAGCTCCTGGCCGGAGGAATTCCGGATGACATTTGGCCTCAGAGCTTAGATCAATCGGCTGTGTCGTGATGTCTACCTGCTCCGAACCAGGGTCTCTCGCCGGCTCGCATTCGCCACCACATCGCCGCCAACACTCGCCATTGCCGCCACCTGGCTGCAGGCGCTGTGGCCCCATCGTGCAGCGCGTCGTCAATGAGATGAGCGCCCCCGTCCAGTATCCCCACCTCACGCGCACCAACTATCAAGATTGGGCGATCCTGATCGGCCGAACTTGGAGACCGTCGGTCTATGGCATGCTATCGAGCTGGAGGACGATGACAACATCGAGTACTGTGACGACTAGCTAGCGCTCGCAGCCATCCTATGCTTCGTTCTAGCCGAGATGCTAGGCATGCTCTCGCGCAAGCGCACAGCCTATGCTGCCTGGGAGGCGCTGAAGACAATGCGCATTGGTGTTGAGCGACTTCGGGAGGTGAATGCTCAGCAGTTGCAACATGAATTTGTCACCATGGTGTTCAAGGACGGTGAAGGCATTGAGGATATCGTGAACCTCATCATCGAGATTGCGAACAATCTGCAGATGCTTGGTGACAACATCATCAACGAAGAAGTGGTAAAAAAAGATGTTGCGGGTGGTGCCTGAGTACCTTGAGCAGGTCGTCATCTCCATCGAGACGGTTCTCAACCTCAACATAGTCTCCATCGAGGTAGTCACTGGGCGTATCTATGCTGTCTAGCAGTGGTGCAAGCCGCCACCCGTCTATGACAACCAGGGCCACCTCATTCTCTATGAGGAGGACTGGGCAGCCAAGTTGAAGCTACGCAAGGCGGAGGTTGTCAACAACTCCGGTGGGAAGAAGAAGACAGGCAAGCCTCATCGATGAGGCCACAACAGCGGTGCCTCCGACTCCAAGCCATCGTCATCCCCGGCAGCAGGCCAGCAGGGTCCCAATCTAGACTGCTAGAAAAATTGCGGCAAGATTGGCCACTCGGCGTAGGACTACCGAAGCAATCCCAAGAGGGGAAGGCCCATGTGGCATAGGGTGAAGAGGAGACCGAGCTGGCCCTCCTACTGGTGAGGCTTCAATCTGCTCCTCACCACCGCTGCCAGCCGCACCGCCCCCCTCATCCACGCGCACCAGGCTACGCCACTAGCTCCAGTCCTCATGCCACATGCCATGCATCCCTCGTCTCTGCACTTGTAACCTCCTGACTCCATGTCGCCAACCTCACCACTAGCCCTCGTCTTGGGCCCGCAAGTGCCCTCGCCTCTCAGCATGGTCGAGGCCAAGGTGTTCGTCCAAATCGATGGGGGAGTTGACCCATGATGAGGGGCTATGGTACCTTGACACTAGGGACCACGAACCACATGTCAGGTAGCTGAGGTGCCTTCTCCCACGTTGACCCAGCCATGTGCGGCGTCGTCAAGTTCGGACAATGGGTCCGAGGTCGCTATCCGAGCATGCGGGAACCATCGTCTTCAATGGATGTGGTGGCGAGCACATCATGCTCATAGGGGTGTATTACATCTCGAGGCTCACCACCAACATCTTGAGCCTCAACCAACTTCATGAAGGCAATTGCGATGTCCACATAAAGCAAGGCCAACTTTGGATCCATGACAAACTGGGACGACTCCTCGTCCATGTCCGGCGCTCAGCGAATTTCCTATACATCCTGCGCACCAGAGTCGCTTGACTGCTCTGTCTAGCCGCATGCCTCGATGACAGTGTGTGGCTGTGGCATGAGCAGTTTGGGCATCTGCTCTTCGATGCATTTTGCAAGCTCGGGGCCGAACAAGGACGTCATGGTGGAGGGTCTGCCTTGCATCAACCACGTCCACCAGCTGTGCAGCGATTGCGTCATCACCAAGCTCAAGAGGAAGTTGTTCTCAATGCAGGCATAGTGCTGTGCGGAGGGTCTCCTGGACTTGGTCCGACCTCTGCGAGCCCATCACGCCAACAACGCCCGACGGTTAGCGCTATTTGCTGCTTCTTGTCGACGACCGGAGCAGACACATGTGGTGTCACTCCATGCTGCTAAGAGTGACACACTAAAAGCCCTGAAGAAATTCTAATCTAAGGTGGAGACTGACCGCCAGTTACGAATGCTCCACACTAATCATGGGGGTGAGATCACTTTGATTGAGTTCGAGACACACTGTTCTCAGCAAGGAGTTCAATGACAACTCTTGGCGCCCTACACTCCCTCGCTCTGGGGAAAGGACATGGTGACAGCTATCTTCATACTCAATCGGTCACCGACCAAAAGTGTCAACGGCATGACCCCTTTTGAAGCCTGGCGCGAACGCAAACCATACACCAGCTACCTGTGCACTTTTTTGTTGCATGGATTATGTCAAGAACAAGACAAAAGCTCACTGGCCATCTTCATCAAGTATGAACCTAGCACTGAGGCGTGGTGCTTCTACGACCCCATGTCACGTCATGCCATGGTTTCCCACGATGTTGTGTTTCATGTACACACCTCATGGGACTAGAGCGAGCAGGATGATGCCACATCAGCCGAGTCCTCCGACTTCATCGTCGACTATGCCATGGAGGGGGTGTTGGATTCGGGGCCAGCAACCACTACAGAAATTCTAACATCCTCGTCTACTATTGCAACTCCGTTGCCTTCACCAGGGTCAACTCCACCAGCGCCAAGTCCAGGCTTGTCGACACTTGTATTGACTCCGGTCCCCTGACTCACCCTGAGTTCACCTCACCACCATCAGGTGTAGCAAAGCACTTGGACTCCAACAAAGATGTGACAGGCATGATACCGCACCATCGACAATGTCATCGGGTCAGCAGCAGCACCAGGACTTACAACTCACAACCTCGACGCTAAGCTGCACCTGCAAGTCAGGGATGAGCCATTCTCCTTCCACAAAGCAGAGAAGCATGCATCCTGGCAATGTGCCATGCTAGAGGAGATGAAGTCCATTGAGAGCAACAACACGTGGTAACTCACCTTGGTGCCCATATGACATCGTCCCATTGGCCTCAAGTGGGTATACAAGTGAAGAAGAATGGCCCTAGTGAAGTGGTCAAGCACAAGGCATGGCTCAAAGCCAAAGGCTACGTGTAGCATGTTCGCGTGGACTTTGACGAGGTGTTCGCGCCAGTGGCGCGGATCGAGTATGTCCACCTACTGCTTGCTCTTGCCACACAAGAAGGATGGGTAGTGCACCACTTGGACATAAAGTCCACTTTCCTCAATGGAGAGCTTCAAGAGGATCGAGGTCTATGTTCACCATCCACCTTGTTTCATCATCGACGAACAAGAAGACAAGGTGCTACAACTTGACATGGCCCTCTATGGCCTGCGACAAGCTCCTCGTACCTGGAATGCCAAAGTGGACCAGACCTTGGCAGAGCTTGATTTCCAGCACAACACCTCTGAGCATGCTATCTCTGCACGCGACAAAGGGGCATCCCGGCTCCTAGTTGGCATGTACATCGATGACCTCATCATCATCGGAAAGTGACACCAACGAGATCCATACCTTCAAGCACCAGATGCAGATGAAGTTCAAGATGTCTGACCTCGTCTTACTATGCTTCTACCTGGGCATCGAGGTGAGACAAACTGAAGCTAGGATGAGCCTTTTCCAGTCCGCCTATGCCCAGAAAATTCTTGACAGAGTAGGGATGACATATCGCAATCCCAGCCACACTCCAATGGAGCCACGACTAAAGCTAAGAAAAGTGAGTATTTCCCGCTCTTTGATTCAACTGAATGCCATGGGATTTTTGGCTTCTTGTGCTACTAGGTACACACAAGACCCGACATCTCCTATGCCATTGGGTATGTGGGACGGTTCATGGAGAGTCCTACCATAGAGTAGATGGCAGTAGTCAAGCGAATCCTGCGCTACATCGCTGCAACCATCAACTATGGCTGCCTCTACAGAAGAACAGGATGGAGATCAACCTATTGGGGTACAACGATGCTGATATACCCAGCGACATTGACACTCGCAAGAGCACAACCGGTGTGTTGTTCTTCCTTGGATCATTTCCTATCATCTGGCAGTCAAAGAAGGAGAAGGTTGTTGCACTTTCAAGCTGTGAAGCTTAATACATTGCAGCAATGACAGGTTGCTTTCTGATTTGAGAATTGAAGAGTGCAAGCAATTCAAGCTAAAGATGGACAGCCAATCCGCCATAGCCCTCAGTAAGAATCCTGTTTTCCATGATCGTAGTAAGCATATCGACGCAAGATAACGTTACATTCGTCAATGCATTGGAAATGGGAAGATGGACGTTGAGCAAGTCCTCACCGAGGAGTATCTGGCTGATATATTGACTAAACCATTGAAACGTGTTCAGTTCAATGAATTGTGCACTCAAATTGGAATTGTCAGAATCAGCAAAGAACATCAAGTTTTAGGGAGGGGGGGGTGAAAGGTTACCACACCTTTTGTTAAACTTGTGTTCAGCTCATGTTTATGTTTACCAGCTGAAATAGAGAGCTCGGGTTCTAGCTTATCCAACTGAGCACGTCCCTGTAAACAGCCTGAGACGTGCTAGTACATGTCGGGATGCTGTCAGTGTCCTCAGCGCGTGGCACAACTTAACGTGTGGGATGGAGCACGTAGGAATGGGTCGTGACACACGCATGTAGGGAGGTTAGATCACGCCGTGCCTTTCGTTTGGTTGGAGTATAAATAACATAAGAGAGAAATGCAGCTAGTTGGTTCACTGCACCAAAATCCACTGTGTCTTTTCCTGTTTTGCTTCTTTAGTTCTAGAGCGCCTTAGCAGCTCTTGGCCAGAGGAATTCCAACTCATAGGCCCTTCCTCCACTCGACACACCACCACCTGGCTCTACATCTGCTCGACACACCACCGCCTAACACTGCTTCCACTCGACATCGAAGCGCCTAGCCCATCCTCTACTTGAAGCGCCGTTGGCTTCGGCTTCCCCCGCCTCCACCGCTACGGATCTCCTCTCCATGGCTCCCTTCTCTATAGATCGAGAAGCGTGCCAAGGCAGGCCCCCGGCCACCGTCTACTGATTCAAACGCTGCGGCAAGGGGAGCTAGGGGGGACTTTTTGAGGGGTATTTTGGTGCTTTCATCGATACAAGCCGCTACTATCTCCCATATCAAGGTTCTTAGGGATCCTGAGATTTTCACACTACCAGACGAAATCTCTTACAAAATCTACTCCGTTTGGTTCTTTATGAGATAAAGTTTATGAGGTTCTCGTTATCCCTAATAAGCCAAACGGGGTCTAAGTCCTCAGTCACCATGTTTTTTTTTGAAAGAAGTCTATTTTACAACCCTAAACTATGGCGGTCATTCGATTTTCAACCTTGAATTATGAAACAAGGTAACCATAACGCTGAACTAACCAACCCAGACGGAAAACCCCTTGGCCATGCTGAAAGCGGTTTTACGATGGTGGTTTTCTATTTAAAAAAGAATAAAGCCTTATTTAATTTCTAAAAATGTATAAATAATTTATTTTATTTTATAATAATACGGATCTTGTACTAAATTCTTTCTAAAAATATAATCTATCTATCCACACTCTATTTGAAGATATTAAGAATTTATTTATTATTTCTACACATATTATTTTATTGCTCTAAATAGAAAATTGCAGTGCGTCGTAAAAATATCCAAATAGAGCACCAGTAGATAAACTATATTTGTAGAGAATATTATGTACAAGTTTCATATATATGATTTAGAATGTATTAATTTGGATTTTATAGAGATTAAACAATGTTTTATTGTCTTAAAAAAGCGAAAACCACCATCGTAAACCATTTTCAACATGGCTAGGGGGGTCCACATGGTTTTGTCAGTTCGGGCCTGGCTACCTGGTTTTGTAACTCAAGATTGAAATCAAACCATGGTGATAAGTTTGAGACTATAAAATTGATTTTTCCCTTTTTGAATTCAGACATGTATAATATATTGGTACGTTGGCGACAAAGGATTATTCGAGACTGAATGCACCATGTATCTATTCTTTGCAGGGGCGTACCTAGTGGTGGACCTAGGCCAGAATTTTAGGTGGGGCGAACTTGACCAACAAATCTAAAGTAAAAAAAGAATAAACGCATACCACATTCGATCACTACCGGAGAACGGGCTATCCGTCCACTAAATCCGTCCCAGTGCGAAATGGAACCGGGACTGATAGGAGAATCAGTCCCGGTTCCAAAGCACAGGCACCCTTGGGGCGCCATGTGGGGCGTCCAAGGACTCATCAGTCACGGTTGGGAACGCCAGTAGCCCTCGTGAAAGATTCAGTCCCAGTTGGTATCACGAATAGGGACCAAATCCTAGAGAACTAGTCTCGGGTAGTAACAACAACAGGGACTAAATATTTTCCTAGAATAAACAATGGCGTGGAGCATTTTAGTCCCAGTTTTGTTCAACCAACCGGGACTAAAATCCTGCCATTATAACTCCACCTGCCGGCCTGGCCCCGCCATGTCCTCTTCTTCTTCTTCTTCTTCTTCTTCTTCTTCTTCTTCTTCTTCTTCTTCTTCTTCTTCTTCTTCTTCTTCTTCTTCTTCTTCTTCTTCTTCTTCTTCTTCTTCTTCTTCTTCTTCTTCATCTTCTTCTTCTTCTTCTTCTTCTTCTTCTTCTTCTTCTTCTTCTTCTTCTTCTCTCATAGTCTCATCTCCTCTTCCACCGCCGCCTCAATGGATGATACCCCGGAGGAAAGAGCCCTAATGCGCCACCTCTACGCACGGACCCTAGCGGAGCACCTAGCTGTGGCGAGGCACATGGATCGTGGCTTCCTCGGGCACTAGTGCCGGGTTAGGCTCAATCGCGCTGGCTTAGGCCCCTCGTTCAGGCGCGTCGGCAAGCTGCTCTCGAAACTCTGCCGCCGTCGCCGTCTCGCTGCCGCTGGCCTGTCTGTTCGCCATGAGGCGGGCTCCTCTTCCTCGGCCGCACCCGTCACCGCCGAGGCCGCCATTCTTGACTACATCGCCGGCCATGTGGCTCCGGTGCCGGGGCCGGCCACGGAGCTGGCGCCGCCAATCATCACCGTCTCCGATGATGAAGATGATGAGATCGATTGGACGGCACTGATGGCTGAGGAGTAGAAAGTATAGGAACTTAGTATGATGTAAGAACTTAGTATGATGTACATGTTATATGTAAGAACTTATAGTATGATGTTATATATATGTGTTATAATCTTAGTGTTCCAATCTTTGTGTTCATTTCTGTGAATCTATGTGAATCATTATGCATTCTGTGTGTTCTTCAAGATGAGTGTTCTTTGAAAATGGGGGTTTCTGCAACGGTCACTGGGCCCGGGGGCTTTAGTCTAGGTAAGTGAATAAACCGGGACTAAAGTTATACTTAGTCCCCGGTTGGTTACACGAACCGGGACTAAATATTTTTCCTATTATAAAGAATGGCATAAAGGATTTTAGTCCCGGTTGGTTCCACCAACCGGGAATACCACCCTCCCTTCCCATTCCCACGCCCGTCCTCAGAAAACAGAGGGCATCTGGGTACGACTAAAGCCTATTTAGTCCCGGTTGTATTTACAAACCGGGACTAAAAATCAAGCGCAACTGTTCGCCTTCCCGCCATATTCTCTTTCACACCGGCTGCCGAGGATCTTTCATCATTCATACATCGGCCATTGATGATGTTCAAGAATGAATCAGCGATGAGCGAACTCCGATGGGAATTCCAGACGCCACTGGGAGTTATATAAATATTACTACCCCTATCTCCCCTAACTCAAACACTCTGCAGCAAAAGAACAGAGGCGATCAAGAGTTAGAGAGGGAAGAGCAGAGAGCTGTGAGAATAGAACCCACGCACGCCCCCATTCTCCAGCCATGGGTCACTGGTCTAGTGATGGGAAGTACACCACGGATTACGATTCCTCCGAGGCAGAGAGCGACGCGGTGAACCAGCCGCCGCCGAAGCGACGACGGTTGTTCGACGACGAGGAGTGGTCTGATGATCTGGAGGAGGTGACAGAGGATGATGAGGAGGAGGAGGTGGTGGCGAAGAAGGACGACGACGAGGAGGAGGATGAGGACGACGATGAGGAGGAAGGGGACCACTGGCGGCGGCTACGAGGGTGACGATGACAAGGACGGTCCTGACAATGGGGACGGGGACGTCGGCTACTAGTATCGTCGAGGACACTACGGCGCCGTCAGCGATTTTGTTCATCGTCGTCATCATTTATTAATTAGAATATTTTAGTTATATGCGCAGAATATTATGTGTTCTTGTTATGTAAGAACTCATTATGATGCTATAAATATATATGTTCTTGTGTTCCAATCTTTGTCTTGAATTCTGTGAATGTTTCATTCAGATGTGAATCTTTGTTGCAATCTCTGTTGGTCGTGCTTGTGGTCCCTGAAATTTGTGAAGGTGATAGATTGAAACAAATTACGAAGGAACTCTTTCCATGCATCTATCATTTGTAATTTGAAGTCGATATCGATCCCTGTTTTTTTGGCATGAGAAATTATTTCCATTCTTTTGGCAGAAGCCCATTTTTTTAAGAAGAAATCGCGAATTCGGAAGCATGCATATGCAGAAATATTTCGAGATAAGCAATTTCAAATCTATCCCCAGACGATTTGGTCCCGGTTGCATGACACAACCGAGACTAAAGAACCTTTAGTCCCAGGTTCTTTACTTGAACCGGGGCAGGGTATTTTCGAGATGTACATGTCAGCATACAAATCTATCCACTTGTTCTTTAGTCCCGGTTGTATGAGCCCATCGGGGCTAAAGTACCTTTAGTCCTTGTTTGGTATTGCAACCGGGGCAGGATGTGTGGACTATAGTTACAAACCGGGGCTAAAGCGACGCTTTATTCTAGACCTGATCAAACTTCGGGTCGAGTCGGGCTCGGATCGAGTTGAGGGCAGGCCACGGGTCATGTATGATGGCCCTGTACCCGACCCGCGCCTAACGTCGGGTCAGGTCGGGTTGGCCCGTGCACGTTCCCCGGAGGCGTCGAGTCGGGTTTTTCCGGGTTGGGTCATGTTTTTTCAGGTTGGGTCAGGGTTTTGGGTCAAAAATCATGGCCCGTGCCCGGCCCGTCGATTGTTGCGGGCCAAAAAATACTGCCCACGCCCGCCCGTCGTGTTGCTCGGATCAGATCGGGTCAGGTTTTCTTCGGGCGGGTTGGGTCAGGTTGCTCGGGTTAGGTGACCCATGCCCAGGTCTACTTTATTCTATTTGATATGTAATTTGTTATTTGTATGTATGATTAATTTGTAGACTTCATGTAATTTGATAAGTATTATTCATTGTTATATAATGTGAAGCTATCTATTTGTGCAGCCTCAAAAGTACAACTCCTTTAAAGTAGGAGCTGGAGAAATTATTCCAAGAAGAGGAGCTGGATAGTGACTTTGTCTCTGAAGTGAAGCGAGTAATCGGAGTCAAGCCAGAGTCATCACTTACTGAGGAGGTTATCGTCCAGCTACCGACGGAGGAATCTTCAACTGGTATTTCATGCTCCATCAACAAAGAAGACTTCAACAACATACACTGCTCTATGGAGGCTCAGGTAAGTACGATGAGCTATGAAGTTTCTTCTAAGTTATATGATAAACCATGCTTAGTTTCTACTAATCTTAAGATTAAACTTTCTAGTGATGAAATAATTAAACCTGTAGGCTTAATTAAAAATGTTGAAGTTAACTTTGCTAATAATATTATACCAACTGATTTTTATGTAATTAATGTCTATGATGATAATGTTAATTTAATCCTTGGTAGACCTTTTCTTAAGTTGGTCAATGCTGTAGTTAATAATGAAAAAGGAAACGTAATACTTAATATTAATGGTTTAAAATATGACTTTGATTTCCTACCGGCATCTAAAGTGCCCATTAATCTCACTCCCGATATAGAGGAGATAGAGAGTATTAATTATATAAATGCTTTTAGAGAGCCTTTAAATCTAGTGTTAGAAGGAGAAGAAGAAGGTTTCTTCTCTGAAGAAACAACCATTGCCACTAATCAACTTGAACAAAATATTAAAGAAACCCGAGACATTCCAGTAGAGCCACTAGGTGACCTTAATCAACATGAGGTACCGGATGTAGAGTTAAAACCACTACCTGATGGACTAAAGTATAAATTCTTGGGAGAAGATAAAACCTACCCAGTAATCGTTAGTGATGAGCTGAGTCCAGAAGAAGTGAAGAGGTTGCTGGTGGTGTTAAGGAAGCATAAGAAGGCAATTGGTTATTCTCTAGCAGATCTAGAAGGAATCAGCCCAGCATTTTGTACTCACCGAATCCCAATGGAGGAAGATCACAAACCAGTGGTTGACAATCAAAGGAGGTTGAGTAACGAGATGAGGTCTGTAGTGAAAAAGGAAGTAATCAAGCTTTTAAACGCTGGAATTATCTACCTAATACCGACCAGTTGTAGGACCGAGACGTGCGACTAGAGGGGGGGTGAATAGGAGCACTTGAAATCACAAAATCACAAACCCCCAAATGAAACCAGATACTAAGCACCGTCCACTGAACAGATACGTGCCTAGCAGCGCAAGGGTGCCGTCCACTGTGAGGATACGCACCAATGCAAGAAAGCTCAAGATCTGAACAAGAGTGACAGCGGAGCAACGGATTTGCAATATCCGCCACAAGACACTCACCACACCTAGGTGTGTCTCACTGACTTTCAGTAAGCAAAGAGAATGGTCTTAAGGGAGGAATGCGAAAATCCGCAACAAAATCACAGCGGAAAAACCAACCAGGGAAGAACACAGCAGCTCCCTGACAGGACCGGACTGTCCGGTGGCCAACACCAGATTGTCCGGTAGGACCGGACTATCCGGTTCCTGTTGCCGGACTGTCCGGTGGCACTGCTCGGACAACGCCTCACGCCGGACTGTCCGGTGGGCGCTGCCGGACTATCCGGTGGAACCGGACTGTCCGGTGGCCTCTGCCGGATGGTCCGGTAGGGTCGCAGAAAATATGATTTCAAATCATAACTTGATCAGACCTTGGCCAAACTTCACGAAATTTAGCTCAGGTTATCTAGACCCTATTTCAAAGTTATTCCCAATAGATCAACTCAAGGTACGGAATCAGCGGGAATTTCAGATCTTGTGAAATAGCCATTCTTGGGCAAGAAAGGGGAAAACACAAAAGAGGCTTGCTCGTGGCAATCCAACAGGATTGAGATGAACTAGGTCATGATCTCCACGTCCTAGCAAGTCCAGAACATCAGCAAGGAAAGGGATTCAAGCTTGCCCAACAAAAACAACCAAAAAGGCAAGGATTGAACCCAAAAACCAAAGTGAGAGGGGGAGGAGAAGAACACAAGGTTGCTGCATGAATTTTCTTCGATTAAGTGCCCAAGATGGGTCTAAAGATTCAGCATACAAGCAGAAATTCATCCCAAGCAACCACCCTCACCTTCCCTCAAGATTAGGAGGCTAAATCCTACTCTAACCTCCCTAACAATGGAGCTCAAAGCTTAAGGACAAAAATCACCAAGTGAAGACTAATCCTAGCAGCCCAGAGAGCCTCTAATGACCTGCCTTAGACCAATTTATACCCGAGTGCTATTTAGACAGTTTTGCACTTAGGTCCCTACAGCTAGACAAACCCTAAGGACTCAAACGAAAGATTACAGGATATTTCGGGACGGACGACCACGATGGAATCTTGATCTTCGTAAGTTCCACGCAATCCTCGGATGCTCTCCACGTGGCCAGTAGTCCAATCCGCGATCCGCCCCCGGTTTTGAAGTCAGAAACCGGGAAACTTTAGGAAGTCTCCGCCTGGGCCGGATTTGGCCCATCTTCTCTATCTTGGCGAGTCGTGGCCCAACTCACCAAGGCTTGGGTAGCTTGGGTGACGGTTTTGAGCCGAAGCCGCCAAAGCCTCCCTCGCACGCCTTCGCGCCACGCATTCGGGTTGGAGCACCGCGGTGGCGCCCGGCATCCCCTGTCCATCGGGGTAGCCTCACAGTCCTTCGGAGGACTTACTCCTGCCGTCGTCGTACCGCTCCTCCGTATACCGAACTCCCATGGCCGACAGACGCCTAGTGTGCCTCCAGTCCTTCGGAGGACTTCCCTCTTCCTCCAGTCCATCGGAGGGCCTCCTGTCCATCGGAGGTCTTGTGCCCAAGTCCTTTTGGGTCTTGCTACCGTTGACAATCACTCATCACTCCAGAGGCAATGGAGCCGGTCCATTGACTCTCACCAGTGAGTGGGTGAGCCCAGTCCATTGTGTGCCTAAGAAAGGAGGTTTAACCGTAGTTAAAAATGAGAAAAATAAATTAATCCCACAAAGGGCAGTGACTGGTTGGAGGATGTGCATTGATTACCAAAAGCTTAACAAAGCCAGTAAGAAAGATCACTTCCCTCTACCCTTTATAGATGAGATGCTAGAGAGACTTTGCAAAGAATTCCCATTTTTGCTATTTTGATGGATATTATGGTTTCTTTCAAATCCCTATTCATCCAGATGATCAACACAAGACCACTTTTACTTGTCCATACGGAACCTTTGCTTATAGGAGAATGCCTTTTGGTCTATGTAATGCACCAGCTTCTTTCCAAAGGTGTACGATGGCAATCTTCTCAGATTTTATCGAAGATAATATGGAAGTTTTATGGATGATTTCTTAGTTCATGGCACAAGTTTTGACCACTGTTTAAGGAATCTAGAGAAAGTACTTACGATGTGTGAAGAAGTTGATTTAGTGCTAAACTGGGAGAAGTGTCATTTTATGGTTAGAAGAGAACTTGTGTTGGGACACGTCATATTCGAGAAAGGAATTGAAGTAGACAAAGCCAAAATAGAGACGGTAGAAAAGTTGCCACCACCCACTGATATGAAGTCTCTAAGAAGCTTTCTTGGACATGCTGGATTCTATAGGAGATTTATTAAGGATTTTTCAAAAATAGCTAAGCCACTTACTTATCTGGTTCAGAAGGATATTCCATTTGAGTTCACCGAAGAATGTGAGGTTGCCTTTAGAAAGATTTAGGAATTGCTTATCAGTGCACCGATCATTCAACCACCAGATTGGAATCTTCCCTTTGAAATCATGTGTGATGCAAGTGACTATGCAGTAGGAGCTGTGCTAGGGCAGAGAAAAGATGGAAAAGTACATGCCATTTATTATGCCAGCAAAACTCTTAATGAGGCTCAAGTAAATTATGCTACTACAGAGAAGGAGTTGTTAGCGGTAGTTTTTGCCTTTGAGAAATTTAGATCCTATATAGTTAATTCAAAGGTTATAGTCTACACTGATCATGCTGCTATTAAGTACCTACTTACCAAAAAGGATGCAAAGCCTCGTCTGATTAGATGGATATTAATGCTACAAGAGTTCGATGTAGAAATCAGAGACAAGAAGGGAGTTGAGAATGTAGTGGCGGATCATTTATCTAGAATGAACCATGAGAAGGGTGGCCCACCAATTGAAGGTGCCTTAAGAGACAACACTCTTTATGCGGTTCTAGATAAGGATTCATGGATGAGAGACGTTATAAGAGCCATAAGAGGAGAACCACTACCGCATCTCAAATATAATTCTAAAACAAAAGTTCTGGCCGAGGCGAAGAAGTATTATTGGAATGCTTCTTACTTATATAGATTTGGATCTGATGGAGTCCTTCGAAGATGCGTTCCAGTAGAGGAAAGAGAGGAAATTTTGAGAAAATGCCACTCTGCGGAATATGGGGGACATCATGGACATTTCAGAACCCAAGCTAAGATATGGGGGAGTGGGTTTTATTGGCCAGAAATGCATGAAGATGCAAGGAAATTTGTCGCTTCTTGTCCTGAGTGTCAGAGGTCTGGAAATATAACTTCTAGAAATTTGATGCCTCTCACATATAATCTACAAATTGATTTATTTGATGTCTGGGGAATGGATTTTATGGGACCATTTGAGAATTCACATGGATATGAGTATATTTTGGTGATTGTGGATTATGTTTCGAAATGGGTAGAAGCTATACCATGTAGAAAAGCATCTACGCAAGAATCCATTGAAATGATTAGGAATAATATCTTTCCAAGATATGGAGTCCCTAGAGTAATTATCTCAGATGGAGGATCACATTTTATTGGTAAAGAATTTAATAATTATTTGGAAAAGATGGGAATCGAGTATTGAGTTTCTACAGCCTATCATCCACAAACGAATGGTCAAGCAGAGACGTCAAATAAACAATTAAAAAATATTCTTAAAAAGACAATGATTAAAGGTGGTAAAAATTGGTCAAAGAAGCTTGATGATGCTCTTTGGGCGCATAGGACATCATTTAAAGCCCCTATTGGAATGACACCCTATCAGCTTGTTTATGGAAAGACTTGTCATCTACCAGTAGAGATGGAGCACAAAGCTTATTGGGCAATTAAGAAATTAAATCTAGATTTAGACGCCGCCTTAATCAAGAGAAGGATTCAGCTTAGTACCCTTGATGAAGCAAGATTACAAGCTTATCATAATGCCAGTATTTATAAGGAAAGGGTTAAGAGATGGTTTGATAAGAGAATCCAGAAGAAAGAGTTTAAGGAAGGTGATAAGGTTCTTCTTTACAATTCAAGATTCAAATTATTTGGAAAAGGAAAGTTACAAAGTAAATGGGATAGACCTTATATAGTACATGATGTATCACCTACCGGAGCAGTCACTATTATGGATTTGGAAGGGAATCGATTTATGGTCAATGGTCAAAGACTCAAGGTATTCATTGAAGAGGATAGATTTGAGATTAATTATATTGATACTTATGAGTTCAAGGAGGTAAAAGTCTGTTACCATGACCATCGTCCCTAGTTATCCATAGCCTTTGTACCCTTGTATATAGATCATCGCGTTTAGTTTCGTGTTTTTCAAATATATATATATATATATATATATTAAATTAGGAAATAAAATCACTGGCAAAACCTAGGGCCCATAGGCCAGAGGGGAGGCCCAGGTCGGCCGACCAGGGAGTTTTCCGAATCGGTTTCTATTCAAATTTTGCTAGCAAAGTCTCCAATGATTTCCATACCAGATTGAGGTAGAGTTCAGATCGGAATCCTCGTTTTGTTTCCTAATCCTGTCGAATCTCCGGAGTATAAAGCCAAGGGGGGGCAGACCCTAGCCTTGAGACATCAACTCCAAACACAACCAATCCAAGCCACAACAAGTTCTGAAGTGATGGAGAGCCAGCTCATGAAGAGGGAGGACGAGTCGAGGCAAGAAAAGGCTTGGTCGGCTGACCAAGATGTGCAGGCTTGGCCGACCAGCCCCCTGTTTCGCGGATCTCGTCGCAATTTTTTGCGAGTTGTCTTCTCTAATGACGAGGAAGAGGCGAGGGTGAGTAGTTTCGTCAGAAAGCATGGAATTTCAGGGAATTTAGTGAAGCTATCTATTCAACTGAAGGAGATGAAGAATAGGAGGTCCAGAAGAATTAGAGGGATGCCAAAAGTCAACTATCAAGAGTCATCAGTAAGCTCGGGAGGTACGATCAACTCTAGTCAAGATCAATCCATGGAGAGCAACCATAAAGAAGGCCCAAAATTAGAGGAAGTAAGCTCTGTCTATCTCGTTCCTCGTTTCAACACCTATCACATAGGAGGAACAGATGAAGTGGACTGCTGCCCCATGTGTAGAGAAGCCATTTATGCTAACATGGTTAAAAGCACCAACATAGCTGAAATGATTGAAGACTTAGAGGGAAGACTTGAGGAAAGAATAGAGAAAACTCGCAAGGATGTCACTGAATTTATCATCAACCTGAAGGAGCAAGTTGAGTCTCTTCAAGCTACATGCATGAGGCAAAGCGACACTCTCTATTCTATCTGGGACCATGTGACAAAACAAGAAGGAGGAGGATATCAACCAGATCCAACTGGGGACAAAGAGAAGGATCCATATGAAGTTTATCGTGCAATCAGAAATGATCCTCTTGATGATCCAGTGGATGAGGAGCACTGGTATGATGATGAGGATTAGGAGTCTTTGCTTAGTCTAAGTGTGGGGAAGTTAGTAGAATTTCCCCATTCATAAATAAAGCGTTTTATAAAACGTCTAGAATAAATAAGTTTTATAGAGTCTTTATTAGTGAGTTTTTATTTAGAGTCAAAAGTCGTTATCTCTTATTTTTCGTGTCTTGATTGAGTCTATGTAACGTCTTTAAAATATATATATTAATAAAATGTGAGATTGAATATTTGTCTCGCTTTATTTAAGTTTGTTCTTTATTTTTACTTTGATATTTAATCCTATTTTAGTTTTCATGATTTGATTAATGTGAAGATTACTAGATTAATTAGTAATGCTTAACCCATATCTTTATTAGAGAATTATGTTTCATAGCTTTGCCAAAGTTTTTGATTAAGAAAAAGATTAGAGGTGTATTTAATTTTTCTTAAAACCTGTCTTCATTGATCAAGTTTTACACCCCTTTGTTAAGAGAGAGTCAAAATTCCTAGTAGAGCTTAGTTTATAAAAGTCAGTCTATAAGCAAGTTATCTCATGTGAGTTTAGTTAAGTTTGATCCCTATAGAAATTTTGATCTCTTGAATAATCTTGGTCATCTACATTTCATCTTTTGCTAGCCTATATATTATATTATTTTATTTTCCAATTGCTTATATCATTAGAGCAATTTCTTTTATCCGATAAACCCTTTTATCTCATTATTTATCTTTACCCATATAAGTAAAGTTTTTGCTCATTAGTTTATAAATTGAGTAAGTTTATGAAATTATAAATAGGAGAGAAAGGAGGGTGAGGGTATGGCTCCAAATAGAAAAGAGAGAGAAAGAAAAAAAATAACAATATATATATATGTGTGTGTGTGTGTGGCGCCAAGTTAAAAAAAAGAGAGAGAAGGAGAAAAAAGACCAAGTGGTTGAAATTAAAAAAAAGGAGAGAGATAGTAGAATTAGGAAAAGGAGAAAGGGGAAGAGAAAAAGGTAGAATTAGGAAAGTTTTAGAAAGGTAGAAAGGAAATCTTATCGTCTTATTAGTATAATGAGCAAAAACTTTCACTTTTCCAACCATGTGCAAATTCTGGAATTTATTCCAATTCATTTATTATTGCACATGTCCACTATCTATATCTTCTTTTTCCTTGTCTCTTTATATAAATATTTATTCTCTTATTTCGATGACCAAGATAATTTAAGTTGATTGAATGATCTTTGGAGAGATATCTTAATTAGACAATAAAATGAGTAGCTTTGCTAAACTTTTACCAAGCTCCTCATATATTCCTGTGAGATGAGAGAAAGAGAGTGGAATTTTATAGGATAGACACTTATAAAGAGTGCCTTTTTGAGAGCTTGACAAAAGGGATAAGTAATTTCTTGATCTTTTGAAGTTTTTTTATTTTAAAAAAAAACCCTCTCTGGTAATTTCGAAAAAAAAACTTTAGTACTGCTATGATTTGTTTGACTTTGATAATTTTTGTGGGGATCTTTATGCATGAAAGTTAGTTTAAAGTCCTATATTATCATTTTGAGTGATTTCTAAGGTTAGATTATTTTTGAGAAATAATGATTTAGAATTTGCTTAAATTTAGTTGAGTTCTTTATCGATCTTTTTGCTCGAGGACTAGCAAGATCTAAGTGTGGGGATATTGTTGACGCAAGATTTAGACAAAAATTATGCTCTATTTATATATGATTTTATATCTTTTCGAGGGTTAATCTTATGATTTAGTCTTATTTTGCTAACAAATAATCCCGTTTTCGAGAATGCTCTTTGTTTTTGTGCAATATTGATTTTTGTAGGAAAATAGGGAATAATTGATATAATTTTAAAGATTTCTCGGAGATAGGATTTATGCTAATATGAGCAAGCTTTGGAATAAGAGTTAATTGAAGCCCAATTAAAGGATAAAAGCCCAATAATAAGAAGTTTCTAGAAGATGAAGATTACTTGGAGGACTAAATCCTGAAATATTCTCGGAATTCATGACAGCAGTAACTTGTGGGCTCAATTCGGAGACCTTAACGACGTCAAATGAAGAAAGTTTGAATACCAAAATTGTAGATCTCTTCGAGTTCTACAATTTAGAGTCCGAGTTTGCCTTATTTGGACTTCGGATGAGGGAGTTATGGTTGAAATACTACAGTCTGCAGAATATGGAGAATCCTATTTCGGGAAGGACAAGGAAGGAAACTTCACCGCCAAGCAAAGGAATATATGGACGACCGGGACTCTTCTAGAAGCTTGTATATACTTGGAAATAGGTGTTTTAGGACTCTTAGAACCGACCTAATAGCTTCCATGTATAGGACTCTCTCCGGAGTATAAATATAGAGCCTCCCAAGGGGAGAGGCAACCATTGTTCTCGACAATTCATTGTAAGTCAAGAGTCTAGGGCAGAGTTCGGGGGCTGCGATCAAGTAACTCGGCGAGAAGGACATCTCGGCGAAAGGAGGAAGCAAGAGGAGGCAGGAGGCCTGGTGGTCGGCCGACCCCTAGGGGTCTGGTCGGCCGACCAGGGGCCCTCCCGAGGAGTTTCGAGCTCATCTTTCGACATGTTCTTCGTCGAGTTTATCCCGATGACTATGCTTCAAAGTTCTTGATGTATCTCGAGTAATTTCTCGTACTTATTATGTTACTTTGATAAAACCTTGATGTTTGATCAATAAAGTTTGTCTTTTAGACTTAGCTTCTTGTTTATGCATGTTCTATGATCCATAGCTTTGCAATGCTTAATGCCAACATGATCTCCCTGGCCAGGGTTTTAGTGCTTTCATGTTCTTTTAGTAGATCTTTTTACTTTAATTAGTTGATTGAATCTGCTCATGCTTAGAGATGGTTAGGGTTTACTAGTTCATCAATTACCTGGTTACTAGTGACAGTAGAGCCCGATGCAAGGTTTGAGTAAGTCCTTGACATTCATGTTCATGCTTAATCTATATTTGTTGATTAGATCTTATATCAAGGTGGTTCTTAGTTCATAAGTTGTTTGTCTCATATCTCTTGTGGATCCTTTTGCCATGTTAATCATATCGTTCTCGTGTTTTAATCTAGTTCTTGATCTATCATTTTATGCTTAGTTCAGAGTATAGATTAGAGAGTAGATTAGAGTATAATTAGAGTAGTTCTAATCCTCTTTTAAAGCTTGTTTAGATCTATTATAATTAGCTAGTAATTAAGTTAATATTAGATTAATAGTAGTTTAAACGTAATTAT
This sequence comes from Paspalum vaginatum, assembly GCA_030272315.1. Taxonomy (NCBI): domain Eukaryota; kingdom Viridiplantae; phylum Streptophyta; class Magnoliopsida; order Poales; family Poaceae; genus Paspalum; species Paspalum vaginatum. Next base: position 568,634 of record JAMSGZ010000073.1, read on the forward strand.
CCTTGGATTGACAAAACCCAAGATACTCATCCTGGGGAAAAGCTACCACAATACTGTGCGCTTCCAGTATAAGGTTTGGCGTGCTTAAGTGCCATCAACAATACACCACCTAGACTTAAGCACACCGAAAGCCCTCTCCACCACACTCCCAAGGCTTGCATGGAGGTAATTAAAGTGGCCCTTCATGGTTCCCGCACTTGTGCAGCGGTACGGCCCCAAATAGCCTTTTTGGAGTACATAACCTGAATCAACCAAGTAGTACTTTCTTGCACGGATACACAACAATGTTTCACACAATTTAACGATTAAGCAGTAACCATAGTTTGTTATACGACACATAAGAAACGGATGGCATATCTTGTGGTGGATGTGGGAAATTTGCAGTCTTCATACATTCCTGCAGCACTGCCATGTCATGACAAGACCCAGCCATCCCCGCACCTACATACGTGAAACGCATGTCCATGTCCACCATGGCTAACACATTGAAACTTGCGCGCCCTCTTCTATTTATGTAGTCCAAGCGAACCTCACGATCGATTAGAGCTGGAATGTGAGTCCCATCTAAAGCCCTGATGCACCCATCAAAGTATGGTGCAAACGGCAAAAGGTTATGATGTACATGTGTGTAGGTTGGGTCGTTTGGAGCTATAACTGTCTGTGCGAAAGGCAACATGGCATCTACCACAGCACCCATCTTCCTACTTATTATCTCCAATGACCTCTCAAACCGGTCCCTTATTTGTCTAAGACATGATCCTGTTGCACAAGCCCAGAGAAACATAGCTAGACCCTCTATAGATTCAAATTGTTGTGTTGACTGCAGACCATGATATCTAACTAAGATGTCATGTAGGTGCAACAAATCGTCTGGTCGCATACGGAAGTTGTCATGGCATCTATGACTGTCCTGCAAATTTATCTCTACCCATTGCCACCTAGACAGATGCGGCAACATAGGAGGCTCGGGATTCACCACAGGGGTTGGATTATGCCTCGAAGCTGCAAATGCCCCTACCGCTGCTCCTAACGCCACCAACTCAAAAAAACAGGAGCTTCCATCACTAGATGTGTCGCTGTTGTTCGACTCCGCGGGCAAACTCATGTCCCAGGCCCAAGAAGAACCTGCAGGCCCAAGAAGAGAACATGCATAAGTTCCCATGATCATGTAAAGGTTCATAGCTTGATGCACATTCGTAAAGTATGGAATCAAAAAATAGAGATGACAAAAAACTAGTGCACATATCACAAAATAGTTTATTGGTCACAAGTAGCCACCACGTATGACACAGTTCACGAAACATTACATGGGACAGAAAATTTAAAGTACGACAACAAGTTCACATCGCAACCAAGGGAATGTGTAGCACATACAAGAAGATTGTGCCAAGGAAAACAAATGCACGTGGATCTATTTGTTGGCCTAGTTGAACTAGATCCACTGCTCGTGGCCCTCCTTGGTTCTCATCCCAATGAACTGCATGCGATTGACTGCATTCTTGCATAGGAAAAGTGTCCGCAAGTATAGCTCAGATCCCTCTAGGATCTCATCACCATCTACAATCTGCCTCACTTGGTCATGTTTGGCCACGTCGTAATTGTTGGACTTGTGGATACGCCTAGATAACACGGCTTCGGAGATGTCTCTGAGGCACTCCTCAATGCTTGCACTCTTCTTCTTCGGAGGGCTATCCATGGTCTGCTCCCCAATAGGTCTTTTTGACCTAGACCGATCATCGGATTGCTCAAAAGGGTCATTTACGGTGTGATGTGGAGTGTCAAAGGTGTCATTTGTGGCATGGACACCTCCGGCAATGATCAAATTCCCCCTGTCTTGTGTGTTCCTGCCAAACAGGATCTCTAGTTCTTCAAGGAACGATGGTGGTTTTCCACGAGTAGGCTCTGCATCACATGTATCCTACAGGTGTGATGTGATAAAAAGTGGTCAAATACATACGTAAGGAACATGCCCGAATGAATGGAAATACGAGAGCACGTACCCCTTCTTCAGTCCTCCAATAAGAGTCATCTGCTACAACGCCACCATTGTTCCTGTTTCGGCCAAGTCCAGTCTTGTGCTGTAGATTAAACAATTTTTGTACGTCCTTCTCAGACCTAAAAGTTTGGTGTACAACTGCCTGCCATCATATGTCTCCCCTGTTTGCTCCCTGAATTTGCGAGTCACGTTTTCCCATCCAACCGTAATCAACCCCTTCGTGTTGAAATTCAGGACGTTCTTCTCAACAATGCATAGGTCAAGTAAGGTTTTCGTTGTCGCCTCGGTCCATTGAGCACGTTTATTAGCCATCTGTGGCCACATGAATAGTATAATTTCGTACGTGCGGCACTAGAATGTATGCAATGTTGCAATAACAGCAGTAATACTAAAGGATTTTGCACGAGTCTTGCCTCAGTTGATGTCTTGGCACATTTGGAAGGATGGTTGTGTATGGCTTTAGGCGGGGAGCATGAAGCAGTCGACGAGGATGCTAGGGTGGGCAGACTCCAAGCTGAGGCATCGCATGCAATTGAATTAATGTGGAAAAAGGAAATCTAAGCTGAATTAATGTGGGTGCAATTTAAATTCATGGAGAGGGCGGTCCGAACCAGTGGCACTGTGTGGCTCCTATGGCAGTGGCGGCACGTCAAGAGGGGAGCGGAGGAGGCCGGCGACGCAAGGGGAGCGGGAGACCGACGGCGGCGGTGGAGCTCCTAACCCGAGTGATTGAGTGAACGAGAGAGTGAGACGAATGAGGGAGAGAGAGGCCTGCCCGGTTGGGAAAGGCACTCTAGAGAGATTTAGTCCTGGTTGGTTAAAACAACCGGAACTAAAGTCCTTGGGGCATGTGGGCCCGTGCAGTCGTTTGTTCCGGTTGGTAAAAATAACCGGGACTAAAGTACTGTCTGGTGCACCGCCGAGCCATGAATCTCGGTTGCTTTTACAACCGGGACTACATCTTTTTTGGTCCCGGTTGGTGATAATAACCGGGGCTATTGGCTGTGTCTATTTATTACTTCTTCCTCCTCGGCCTGACCGAGAGCCATTAACATAGCTCTCTATTCTTGCATTGGCGCCAGCTTTTCCTTTCTCTAACAAGGTGCTGTCCAATTTTTATGCTCAAGATTTACAGGATTTCGCCCTTCCAAGAGTTCTACAAGGTTAGGTACTTATTACTCTTATCACATTTTACTTTAGTTTTGATAGCTTGTTGCTTTCTTTCTCTATGTACATTTTGTGGCTTCTTTGAAATAGATACATGTTCTTGAATGGAGAGATCATAGAGAGATAGACAAGATACCGATGGGGATGGCACGTGGAGAGATAGGAAAGATTTTTTTATGACAAAAATTAGTGATATGGTTTCATTAAATTCTTGCAGATGAATAGATAATGGATTTACAGTGCGGACCGGCGCTCACAAGAATTTATTGCTGGTGTGCACCAATTTCTCAGTACTACAGGGAGGCACATGGACTCTGGTTTTATTCGTTGTCCATGCATAGATTGCAAGAACCAGAAAGAGTATTCCTCATCAAGAGATATTCAAATGCACTTGATGAAAAGGGGTTTCATGCCAATCTATGTGTGTTGGACAAAGCATGGAGAATCAGGTGTTATGCTGGAAGACGATGAAAACGATGAAGAAGAGTTTCACAATCTAGACTATGTAGAGCATCCTTTCTTTGAAAATACTACGATGGGTGATGATAAAGATGTTGAACATGAAGATACTGATGCTCTGGGTGAAATGTTGCAGGCTGCGGAGAAGTACTGTGACAACGACAATGTCAGGAAGAAGTTGGAGTGCATGATGGAGGATCATAAAACTCCGTTGTACCCAGATTGTAAAGGGGGCCACAAGAAGTTGCGTGGCACGTTGGAACTATTGCAATGGAAGGCAGCAAATGGTATATTTGACAAGGCGTTTACTCAATTATTAAAGCTCATTAAAGAGTTTCTTCTAGAGGGTAACAAGTTGCCTGATACCACATACGAAGCAAAAGAGGTCGTATGCCCTATAGGTTTGGAAGTGCAAAAGATACGTGCGTGTCCAAATGACTGTATACTCTATCATGGTAAGGAGCTCAAGGATTTGGAAGCTTGTCCGGTGTGCAATGCTTCACGTTATAAGATAAGGCGAAATGACTCCGGTGATGTTGAGGGGGAGCCTCCAAGGAAGAGAGTCCCAGCTAAGGTTATGTGGTACTTCCCTATAATACCACAACTGAAGCATTTGTTTCAAAATAAGGAGGACGCAAAAATCATGCGTTGGCACAAAGAAGACCGCAAGGAAGATTATATGTTACGACACTCCACTGACGGATCGCAGCGGAGAAAAGTAGACAGATTGTACCCGCAGTTTGCAGAGGATGCAAGGAACATAAGGTTTGGCTTAAGCACTGATGGCTTGAATCCTTTTAGTGAGATGAGCAGTAGTCATAGCACATGGCCTGTGACTCTATGTATGTACAACCTACCTCCATGGCTATGCTTAAAGCAGAAGTTCATTATGATGCCGGCGCTTATCCAAGGCCCAAAGCAACCCGGCAACGATATGTGGAAGTTCATTGGTTGAGGAACTCCTAGAGTTGTGGACTACTGGTGTTCGTATGTGGGATGAGTACAAACAGGAAGATTTTGACCTGCATGCAATGCTGTTCGTCACCATCAACAATGGGCCTGCACTGTCAAACCTGTCAGGACAATCGAACAAAGGATTTGGGGCATGCACCCATTGCTTAGATGAGACTGACAGTATGTATTTGAAGCATAGTAGGAAGGTTGTTTACATGGGAAATCATCGATTCCTTTTGTCCAAACACCTGCTAAGGAAGAAAGGTAAGCACTACGCTCAAGCAGACCATCGTAATAAGCCGATTCACCGTGATGGGAAAATGGTATTCGAAATGGTGAAGAACCTCAGGGTAGTCTTTGGGAAGGGATCTGGTAGCCAACTTGTTCCAAACGAAGATGGAAATGCGCCCATGTGGAAGAAGAAGTCAATATTTTGGGACCTACCCTATTGGGAAGTATTAGATGTTCGCAACGCTATTGATGTTATGCACCTCACAAAGAACCTTTGTGTGAACCTATTGGGTTTCCTAGAAACTTATGGGAAGGACAAAGATACACAAGGGTCACGCCGGGACTTGGAAGCTATGAACGAACGAGATAGGCTACATTCAGAAAATAGAGGCGAAGGACATCATTACTTAGTTCCTGCTAGCTACACTCTTAGCAAAAAAGAAAAGGATAGCATGTTCGAATGCTTGAATAGTATAAAGGTCCCACTAGGCTACTCATCTAATGTTAAGAGGCTCATAAATATGAAGGAAAGGAAATTTGTACACATAAAGTTGCATGACTGCCACGTGCTGATGACACAGTTGCTACCGGTTGTTTTGAGGGGTGTTCTACCAGAGAATGTCAGGAAAACAACCACAAAGTTATGTGCATTCCTTAATGCAATATCACAGAAGGCAATCGACCCTCACAGTCTACAAACACTACAGAATGACGTTGCCATTTGTCTTGTCAGTTTGGAGCTAATATTTCCTCCATCATTCTTTGACATTATGACTCATCTCCTGCTGCATATTGTCAAAGAGATCGGCATTCTCGGGCCGGTTTTTCTTCACAATATGTTCCCTTTCGAGAGGTACATGGCAGTTTTAAAGAAGTATGTTCGTAAATGGTCTAGCCCTGAAGGATGCATCACTAAAGGTTACGGGACAGAGGAGGTTATTGAGTTTTGCACAAACTATATTGATGAACTTAGGCCAATAGGTGTTCCTTTACCACGACATGATGGAAGATAAGCGGGGAAGGGCACATTGGGAAGGAAAGTGATCCAGACTAATGACAACTCTTCATTCGATAAAGCACATTCAACTGTTTTGCAACAGTCTTCTATGGTGGCTCCCTATATTGAGGAGCACAAGAAGCGTCTTGCTGCTAAGCACCCAGGGAAGTCTAAGGCCTGGATAACACATCAGCACATCGATGGTTTCGCAGGATGGTTACAACTCCATCTCATGTGAGATGAGGATATTGATAATCAACTAGCATGGTTGGCTAGGGGTCCATCCTCAGATATCGTGACATTCCAGGGGTACGAGATAAATGGGTATACTTTTTACACGATAGCACAAGACAAAAAGAGCACCAACCAAAATAGTGGTGTCCAGATTGATGCCATAGACAACGATGGAAACAAGGAGACATACTATGGTCACATAGAGGAAATATGGGAACTAGAGTATGGCCCGTACATGAGGATCCCTTTGTTTCGATGCCAATGGGTGAAGTTAAACGGAGGTGTCATGGTTGATCCGGACTATGGTATGACAACCGTTGACCTGAACAATATTGGATTTAGAGACGAACCTTTCGTCCTAGCACAGGATGTCGCTCAAGTTTTTTACGTGAAGGACATGTCTACAATACCCAAGAAGAGGTTAGCAAAGCACAATGTTCAATCCATTGGTGAGCCAAGGCGACACATAGTTCTTTCAGGCAAAAGAAAGATAGTGGGAATTGATGAGGTCAAAGACGAAGAAGATTACAATAAGCTCGATGACATTCCTCCATTCTCAGTACAAGTAGATACAAATGTATTGTTTGCTAGTGAGGAAGGTCCTTACTTGCGTAGCGATCATAATGAAGGGACACTTGTAAAGAGGAAGTATATTACTGTTCCAATATGAGTTGTAATGATTAAACTAATTTCATCTAGATAATTCTAATGTAACAGTAATTTCCTTCTTACTAGTTAGATCGGAGCAAGCTAGGTCCATTCATACTGTTGAATGCTAAATAGTTGTTTACCAAGTCCCTATGATATTTAGACCCGGTTGCTAAATAAAACCGGGACTAAATGTACAAAACCTAGGGACTAAATGTCCATGGTGCCCGCAGTGGCAGGACATTTAGTCCCGGTTGGTAGATAAAACCGGGACTATATCTGTTTTAGTCCCGGCTTCTTTCACCGACCGGGACTAAATACTACACACTTAGTCTCGGTTAGTATATAAAACTGGAACTATATTGTTTTAGTCCCGGCTTCTTTTACAAACCGGGACTAAATCCCTCCGCACCAGTTAGCATTTCTTGGAACTTAGGTTCGCGGGCACATTTTCACACATTTGGTGTTTGATTTCGTCCCCTTGGCCTCGTTGCCATGCCCCCGACCATCGTCGCCTCACCGTCCCCTACGCGCCGTCGACGTCACCATCCCCGCCTCCTCCATCGTCGTCCCCGGCCACCATCTCCATCCCCGCAGGTATGCATTGCCCGTCTTCTTCCCCGTGCCGCCACCGCTTCCCTGGCCTCGCGCGCAGCCGTGCGCATCACCGGCCTCCCTGTCCTCGTGCCGCTGCACCCACGGCCTCCCTAGCCCCCCGCCCGGCCGCCGCCTGCTAAATATGTATTATTAATTATTTATGCAATCTATTTATATAATGTGCTGCTATGTATTTCTGCAATTATTTTTTTAGAATCATAGGGCCACACCCCTGCCTTTTAACAGAGCCAAAAGGCAAGCCAAGTTTACAGCATTCAGAGTTTACAACCAGTTCAGTTCAAAGTTTTATCAAAACTAGCCTAGCAGCATGAGTATCCCTACCACTCGCTTCAAAATTTTGTCCACTAAAGGTTGTAAATCTTTTGTAGATAATTTCTCATGGTGTAGTGGAACACCTAGATACTTGAGAGGCAAACCTCTGCTATATAACTCCACTTTTCCTTATTTAACTTGTCCACTTCATTGGCAGCCCACCCTACATTTAACCTTTGACCAACCCTCATTCTATACATATTTGTGCAATTATATGTTTTAGTAATTATAAGTTGACATTATCCCTTTGTTCATTATTTATCTTTTATTGCAATCCATATGTAAATGTGACCATTATTTATGTAAATCTATATGTAAATGTGATTTATGGAAAACAATTTATATGGAAATGCAAATGTAGAAAAATGGACAATCGTGACGATGAGTTCATACTGCAACAAATGATTAGAGACGGCACGGAAGCCGAAGAAAACGCTAGCCATGACACCGATGCGTACCTGAACCTTGAGGGTGAAGACATTGTCCCTTCGGACAATGTAAACGAAGACACCGGTGCTCCCGAGAATACAAACAAAGACACCGGTGCTCCTCACGACGTAAAAATTTTTATCGATGTTGTCACCTTATTCGTGAACTGAACATTCGTGTCTAGTAATAATTTTGTTTTGGTTTCTTATGTTTGTTAGCAATCTGCCTTTGGTTTGAAGACGAAATCGAAGCGCAGAGGTCCAACTGGCTGGAAGAACTTTGAGGGGAGGTTTGTTATCGATGAAGTGGGAGGAGATGGGCAACCACTTGGACCAGCCGAATCTATAACTAAGTTTGTGAACTACTGTGGCTATCTCGTTAGAGATCATGTGCCTATCAGCTTGCGGACATGGAGGCCCAGTTGTACCGATGATCCACACACAGTTCCAAAAAGTCAAAAGGCCATGTTATGGGACTCTATGAGGCGGAAGTTTAACATCCCTCAAGAACATCAGGAAAATGTTGAAGATTGGACCTTAAAGAAGATGGGGGAGCTTTTACGTTCCCATAAGAAGAAACTATATGAAGGCTTCAAAAAGAATGGGACGGTGCCCAACTTTAACAAGTTCCCAAAGTACAGGGGACACTGGGAAGAGTTCATAAGTTACAAGGAATCGGAAGAGGCAATTGCACTTTCGGCCAAGAACAAGGCGAGTGCTCAAAAAAGGAATATCACCACAGGCTCGGCCCGGGTGGTTACAAAGGACGTGCTGAGGGGTGGGCCACCATGGAAGCAGAACTCGAGCGTAAAGGTATCACCCCGGTGACACACAGCTGGCCAGGACGCTTGAAGCGCTGGTACTATGGCCACGCAGGAAGCCTTGCAGAAGATGGTAGCCTGGTCTACAAGGATGACAAGGCAAAAGAGGTGACTGAGAAGTTGGTCGAAGCCGTCGAGAAGTTGGCAAGAGGTGAATTCGTCCCCGACAGGTAGAAGGATGAGCTAACTCTTGTCCTCTAGAACCCAGAGCACCCAGGACGTACAAGAGGATACGGAAATATGCCGTGGAAATATACTTTTCCTGCGGATGCAGAGACATATAGAAGTTGACACAGAAGCAAGGCCATACAAGAGGAAAGGGTGCAAAACTTGGAAAATGAGCTAGCTCAAACCAAAGCATCTATTCCCAACGAGGTTGCACGTCAAGTGGCAGCTGCAATAGACTCCATAAGGATGCAAGGGTTACTGCCGCCTCCTCCTGCTGCCGACATGCTTAGCCTCGACTACCTAGGCCGTACAAGAGTACATGGAAGTAGTTGTGCTTCCACGGAGCTCCCTGATCAGCGATACCCTGTGGATGAGATCCAACATCAAACGAGCTGTGAGCTTCATATAACAGTGATGAACCTGACCACTAGAGTGGCTTATGGTATGGCCTTACCTCCTAAGCCAGATCAGAAACACCACGGTGAAGAGATTCCAAAAGGATATTCGGTTGTCAGCATGGAGGAAGTGTGCGAAGGGTTTGGAGACTTAGAGCTCCCAATCCCAGGCGGTGATGGAGCAACGCGACTTTCAGATGCTCTACACGGATTCATTCTATGGAACAAAGCGTTAATTGTAATTAGAGGTGAAGCCAAGACAATGACTGTAGGTGGGGCTCCTTCACCACCAAGCTCTCCACATGGAAGGCCCTCACCTCCAAAGAAGAACCCCTCACCTCCACGCAGTAAACCACCACCACCTCCATGCAGAAGCCCCTCACTAGGGAGTCCATGCAGTAGTAAGAATGCCCCTCCACAGAAGGCCCCCTCAAGTGCACCACATCCAAAGAAGAGCCCCTCACGTCAACATAGAAGCCCCTCACTAGTACATCCTTGCAGTAGTAAGAATACCCCTCCAAAGAAGGCCCCCTCAGGTGCACCATCTCCACAGAAGAGCCCCTCACAAGTATATACACGTAGTACTAAGAATGCCACTCCAAAGAAGGCCCCCTCAGGTGCAGCACCTCGATCGATGGCACTAAGCCTGAGTCAGAGGAAGTCACAACAGAAAAGCAACTCCTCAGTTAAGACAACACAAGAGAAGCGTGCTTATGACAAGACTCAAGAGGAGTTGGATGCTTATGTGCAAGAGGAGTGCGATAAACAAATATTCAGGAAGACAAGTCCTCCGAAAAAAACACCGGTAGATCAGGCTGCGGCCGCCTTCTTTGTTAGAATGAGCCAACGTGGCAAGACAAAACATGTAACAGACTTTGAGCGCACATTGAGGAAAACTTGTGCACAGAAGCGTCGTAAGAAGAATGACGAGGCGATTTAGCGTGGACAACAAGGCACTCTTCACTTGCCCCAAGAAGATGTGGAGAGGGTGGCCAAAGAAGCAGGCGTTATAGTTGCACAGTGGCTGGGGGAGGAAGAAATTCCAGCGGCAGAAGTAGTTTGGAAATTTGCGCCTGCAAAGCCACTAGTCAATCTAGATCTTGTCAAGTATCTGCCAACACAAATGCGTAGATTCCATGTCTGGTACATGAACAAATCAGTGACTGATCCTGACTACCTTATTACTGTGGGTGTGAAAGACGATTACTACTTCAATGGCATTGATATGTTGTATGTGGACTTCAAAGATATTTATGAGATATATCATCAAGGTGCCCTCAACATTGCCCTCGTTAGCTGCTGGGTTCTGTAAGTGTGCTTTCATGCATCTCTCCTTAGCCGTCATATATACATTCATCATTTTTGTGTCATCCTCACACATACTTCGCACCGATTGCAGGATGGAGATCCAATTTTGCCGTAATGAGGGGATTCATGATGTGGGCTTCATGGACCCTGTTGCGATTAACCAGAAGACCATACTCAGCCATCGTGAAGATGTAAAGGGGAGGGTTGTAAAGTTTTTTATCAACCAACATCACAAGCAATACATACTTCAACCTTACAACTGGGGGTTAGTGTCTATTATCTCGTACGCCTCTTATGTTTTCCATTTATACTTGTTTCGTCTAATACGCTCTCTATGTTTAATTGTTCAGCTTCCACTGGATACTGCTTATCATACAAATGAAAAAAGGAGTTATTAACGTGCTTGACTCCATGAGGAAGCCAACCTCTGACTACAAAGAAGTCATGGACGTCCTTAAAGAGTAACTCATGTCGTTTCATCTCAGCTATCTAATATATATTAATGCCATTTCATCATCTCAACTCTGTCGTTCCTTTTGATGTGCAGTGCATGAGGAGAACTACGCAAAATCCAACCAGGCCTTAGAGAAGAACTTACGCTTAAACCAGACTTTTCAGTATGAATGCATAACTGCATGCAGGGTATCTTCTTTGCCGATAATGTGTGCTAACTTTTTATCTTTCAGTGTTATAAACTATCTCAAAGCACCAATCTATGTGGATACTATGTCTGTGACTTCATGCACACTCATGTGGCACAATGTGATATGAGTGTATGTAAACATCGGCCACAATCTCAATATTTTTGTCTTAGCATTCTGATTTAGTATGTTATTGATTGTTTTTTTATCAAATTATAGATGCTACAAATGAGCAATATACTCCTCCCTGAAGATAAGATCAAGGTAGTCCAAGAAGCTCATATGGGGTTCATAAACGACCAGATCATCCATGAAACCGGAGAGTTTTATGACACCGGAGAAGAGCTTCCCCCACCACCTGATTACGTACCACGTGATTAAGGCGCACATGGAATCTCTTACAGAGTACTTAGTTGTGTAGATATGTATATATATTTTCCAGTTAGTTGTGTAGTCAGAAAGATTCTACAATGTATTGCCTTTACTGATGCATGTACATTTACATATGTATATATATTTCCCAGTTTGTTGTGTAGTTAGAAAGATTCTACAATGTATTGCCTTTACTTATGCATTTACATACATATATAATGCATTTAAATATGCCTGGTATATTTAAATATACGTATATATAGGTAACTGGGCGCTAAGTATTTAGTCCCGGTTGGTTTTGAAAACCGAGAATAAAGTGGTGCCTGATCTTTAGTCCCGGTTGGTAGCACCGACCGGTACTATAGGGTGCGCAGCCACGTGGGTTGCTGAAGCAGAGAAAGCAAGTTTAGTCCCGGTGTCCGCTACAGACCGGGACTAAAGTGTCGCAGCCACATGTGTGCCGCTCCACCTTTAGCCCCGGTTTGTCGCATTGACCGGTACTATAAGTGTGCGCAGCCACGTGGGTTGCTGACGCGGGGAAGCAAGTGTAGTCCCGGTTTCTTTTTCTGACCGGGACTAAAGGATTTTGTAGTCCCGGACCATGCAACCGAGACTAAAGGTTGAGGGATTTAGTCCCACTCCCGTAGTCCCGGTCAAGAATACGGGACTGAACGTGAGTTACCAACTGGGACTGGTGGCTTGTTCTCTAGCAATGGATTGTGGAGTCCAAATAAACTATAGCAATTAGCAAAGCAGTAGATGAACTACTCAAAAAGAAGGTTTAAGATAACATCTATAATTTCATGAATAAGTAATGTTTTTCATCGTATAATTCGAGATACATCGAAGTAGAATGGATCCGCCTAAAAGAAATAATGAAGTACAATTGGTGAGTGCAATAATAAGAATTATCATTGCTTAAACATTGGTGAATATTACTAGAGCATACATACCACCAGCAATGCAGCGTCTTGGTTGCATTGGAGGTTTTCTTGGCAAGTGCATTCTCTGGTTTTTTTTAATGGCTTGGAGTCTCTTCTTAATTTTATGGCTATTTGCGGAAGTGGAACCAGAGAATGCCGGTGCGGCCGATGGTAGGAAGGAACGCAAGCACCGTAACGAGAAAATTGCTTATGTGACACTGGGAGCTCATTGTTTCCTTTTTGGCTCTTGAAAACTAAAATCTTTCCTATTTAACCCTCAACTTACCTTTAATGCCTATATGGCCTTCCGTCAGCTTCTATCGTTAAAATCCAACTCCATCAGTCAACCACTGTATAGATGAATTAAATGCCTTGAGTGCCTCCATCCGTATGAGACAACGTGTACGTGCAGATGGCTGGGGCGGCGGCCAGCCCCCTCGTCGCTCGCACGCACGACGGTTCCCGATAAAAACGGGATGGATACGGATGGACTAGTGGGTCATCTCATATCCTATCCTAATGTATTATAATCGAATAATTGAAAAACGGGATAGATACAGATACAGGACCCGGATATTTATTCGGACAGATAACTGACGGATATCCATTAATAGGCCGGAATCCAGATATTTGTCGGGTAGTGAATGAATTGCTTATCATTCACTGCAATTCAGTTCCTGCATAAGATAAGATAGTTAAACACAAGATGCAAGAAGGTAGCGTCAAGTCTCCATATGAAAATAATAAAGTGAACTATTAATCATATTGAAATTTGAATAATTCGAGTCACCTCACTTATAACTCACACAACGAGTGCAAGCAGTATGAAAGAAACGACGGCACCTTGTGAAGTTTTTTGTTCAAACTTTTTGAGGATGCTACATAGACATATGTTGCCCCTCAGGCAAGTATCACGAATATCTAAGGCTATTTATGTATTATTAATATTTCTGCATTAAGCCATCAGAAATGCAATTAAATTCATAAAATATTCTAGTGTTGACTAAAAATTTCAAATAAGTTATCTGAACCAATAAACATAAACATGGTGTAAAAAGGTAACCGCAAATCCCATATGAAAATAATAAAGTAAACTATTGATTTTGTTGAAACTCGAAGAGTCTGAGTCACTTTAGTTGTAATCCACGTGACGAGTGTAAGCCGTATAAAAGAAACGTCGGCACGTTGTGGAGTTTCTTGTCCCAAAATTTTTGATGATGGTATGTGGATATATATTGCCCTACCGCCAAGTATCATAAATTTATGAGGCTATTTGTGTATTATTAATTTTTTCTAGAGCAAATCATAAAAATGCAATTAAATTCATAAAATATTCCAATTGTTGAGCATGAAATTGGATAGGCCTGCCACTGGCCGCTCACCGGACTGTACGATGGGTAGAGCCGGACAGTCCGGCGTCGCCGGATAATACGTTAGAGGCTACCAGGACAGTCCGGTATCATCGAGTCCAAGTCTGATCTCGTGGTTTGTACGCGATCTGATAGGATCTCGACTTGTACGAGGGTCCAGACCTCCCTCCCTATAAATATAAAGAGATACGACCGATTGAGGACATCAACACATAACCCAATCAAATCTATTATACTTTCATGTTATATCTTCACCGACCATAATTCTCCTTCTCCCTTGTACGTACTGTTCGTTCTCTGATCTCCACGACCAGGGATGGCGCCCTAGCGACCTAGGGCACGCTGCCAGTATCCGCACCCTAACGGGGTCCCTCCCGGGTGAGGCCGTCGACAGTTCTTTTGCTAGTTTGCTTGTAAACTGGTAGTTCATCGTCACGTAAGTACGATAGTTATGCTTCGCTGGTTTGCTCGTAAAACTCGCTGTTTGTCACCACGTAAACATGATAGTTATCCATCTCGGGCGCCGCTAGGGTTTCCTGAGCCTCCTGTCCATCACCGAACAGTTTGGCGCTGGACGTTGGACAATCCGGCGCACTCCGGCGCCAGGCACCGGACAGTCCGGCGCACGCAGTCTGACCCCGAGCCGAGGTTTCAGGGTTTGTTAGTGTTTAGCGTGAAAACGTGTCAGCACACTTTTTGACGACTCCGCTGGGAAGAGATTGTTTCGGCTCCGATTCACGGCTGAATATTTCGCCCTAGCCTGTTATCAAATCGATATATTATTTTTATGTCACCATTGGTAGATCAGGCCGTCCTATTCAATCTGCTGCTATTGCAAAGGCTAAAGGCTGTACTACCGTATTGATCTATTACTTGTTTGGTGTCCCTGTTGGTTTATCAGGCCGTGCTACACATCTATCAGGACTCAAGGGGATTAATATATTACCAGTAAAAATGCACGTGCGTTTCGTATGTGCCTCAAAAAAATTGTTTATTTTTTATTTGAAATATTGACTTGTGGTTAAACAACAAGATTATGTAGGTTAATATTTAAATTTTACTTCACATTTGTAGTTGTTAAACATCAAATAAATCTCTTTCGCCTTTTCTCTTTATCATGCAAGGTACAGATTAATTGTCTATTGAATTAAAAACAAAGGTTATCTGCACACTGTTCTTAGGATGAAACAAGGGGAGCTCAATGCAAGCTGAAGCATTATGAAACTGGAAAAAAAATACTGTGCAGCCCAACCAGAGTTGGGCCACAGCTGGCCCAACCCATCTCACCAGCCGCCTTTGCCCAAGCGGGCCTGCTTGGCCCGTTTCGTTGGCCTGAACAAAACCGCCGGGAGGAACCCTCCCCCTCGCTCTCTCCGCCCACGACCCACTCGACCTCGTCCTGCCTCGCTCCTCACTCTCTCCGCCCACCACCCCGGCCTCCTCCTCCGCCATTGCTGCGCCGCCTGACAGGCCCCTCCTTGCTGTCTCCACCCACCACCCCGGCCTCCTCCTCCGCCGTCGCCGCGCCGCCTGCCGGGTCCCTCGTCGGCTCGTCCTCCACCGGCCTCGATCTGCCTCCGTTGCTCTCCTCCTCCGCCCTCGACCCGCCGCCGACATAGCCCCCTCCTCCCCGCCTCGATCGGCCTGGCTCTTGCCTCGCGGCGTGCAGCCCGCAGCCTGCTCCTCCCCCGCCTCACGTCGGCCGATCGGCTCCCAAGCTCGCAGAGGCCTCCTCCCGCCTCGGCGTGGCAGGATCCGCAGCTGGGCCACCTCCTCCCGTCTCGGCGAGGCCGGATCTGCGCGCCTCCAGGCTGCCTTCCTCCCGTCCCAGCCTCCCCAGCGGAGGTGAGCGAATTTCTGTTGTCTGTTCTTTTGCATGTGGTTCCTTGACGAGAACGAGAGCACGGGCAATGATTATGACCATGTTTGCCCGTAATTGTTTTCGCGATTTGGGAACAAAATTAAGTTGTACCTTTGTCAATGTATGTATGTATAAGGGACTCGTGTATTCGATTTTTGTTGGGCTGTGAAGGGATCTAAATGGGCTGAATCTTCACTCTTTTAGCGTGATGACGGGCGAGATCTAGGCACATGTGTTAGGTGGGTATGAATCCAAACTGGTGAAAAAAATTATGGAGAGGAACCGGGCGCCCGACGATTTGCACAGCAGAACGCGGCAGGAACTCGCGTTCTGCCGTACGTAACCCGTTTTGGTGCTTTTTTGTGATCCTTATTTGATTTGTTGTGGAGACACAATTGATCTGTGGATCTAGTGGATATAAATCTCTTGGATTAAAATTGATTTTTGATTAACTCGCTCTTTATTAGTTGAGATTTTGTATGGTCGTTGATCAGGACTAGGCCGATCATACTGCTACTGCTTGTACATCTGGCCGTGGCACACAGGTTCTGTTGCCATCGTCACATCGTTTTTTAGCCGATAGTATCTGACAATCCGTATCCAACAAGAATGTTCCCAAAAGTCTTTTGTTTTCCTTGTCCGATTAGGTACGGGTGTTGGTAACAATTAAGTCCAAACTTTAGTCTACCCTGTACGTGTTACGGATTGAGTTTGCTTGGTCTTTCAATCGATCCACAAAAGCGGCAGCCAGCCGAGAGGCCATAACGTTTGTATCGAAGGGTTGCTGTATCACGTTTAGTTATAGGTACAGATTGCTTCGGCCGAGATTCACAGCCGAATATTCTGCCGTAGCCATATTTATTCATTCTAATCTGTACTTCCATGACTACAATTGCATTGGGCTACTGAACCCGATTGCTTTTATCATATTGCTCTTAGTCTGGCCAGACAGATGCCGTCTATTATCGCAGCAGGTTCAGTACCAAGGTGTAATTACATTTACTCATGAGGAGCTACCAGGAAAGTGTTGCACCACAGTATTACTACGGCAAGCCTGAGATACAGTTCGCAAATGAATTAAATAATTCCAATACTTATTTTGCAAATACCATGAATTCTCGTGTTGATATTGCTAGTCATGATACTAGACATGTTATTACATCGGTTAGTCATTATTTAGATAATGCTTCTCATTATGCACACTATAATTCTGAAAATTATATGCAAAATCCTATGTCACATGATATGTATGCTTTGAGATTTAATTCTACCAGTAACATGCAACACGTAAATCTTTATGCATCAGTGGAACAAGATCGAATATCGATGTATAATTATCAATGCCAAACTAACGTGGTGAGTTCGGCCGTTAGGTATGAAGCATCACATGCTATTAATTATTATAACATGCATTGTAATGTTTTACCTGTTTACCTATCGGCAACACATACACAACATGTGAACCCTTCAGGGGCATGCCGGTGCACGAGATAATTGGCTAGTACTAGCGCTCTGGCCAATTATTCTCGAGTGTCATATGCTACGCAATATGGTTTTAATGTTCATAATTTGGTTTTTATGCTACTCCTAGCTACAGCCAAATTAGTGAAACTTTAGCACCATGTTCAAGTCCTAATATTCATAATTCGGCTTCCCATGTTGTTCATGACGCCAGTCGAATCAATAAAAATTCAGCGCCTTATGCCAATTCTAAAGATCTCGATTCAGCTTCATACGTTGCTCCCAACTCTGGTCGAGTTGATTAAAATTCAATACCCGACACGGCTGCTAATACCCATGATTCGACTGCCTATGTTGTTTCTAATTCTGACCGAATTAATGAAAATTCAACAAGTGAATGTTCACCCTCACATTACTCACCTCATGTACATAAACATGAGACGGATGCAGCTCTTGCTGATTTCAACAAGTATTTTTATTTGATTTTGCATCCTCGATTCATTAAGTTTAGCGGGGAGGATGGCATGAGCACGTGGGATCATGTCGGGCGGTATGAAGCAACAATAGAAGAAGCTATTGAATTTACGAAACATTTCTTGTTTAGTTATTTATTAGTTGGGTCTGCTTCTGGATGGTACAAGTCGGTGTTTGGTGATAATGTTCCTACATGGTCCTTGTTAGAACAAATATTTTATGCTCGATTTTCTAAGAAACGGGAGTCGAAAGCCACCAAATTTCCTATCCAAGCGGCTAACCAGAAGGAAGTCGAGACATCGGACTGTCCGGTGGCCACCACCGGACTATCCGCTGCATCGGATTGTCCGGTGGCACCCACCGGACTATCCAGTGCCCAGGTATCAGCAGCACGGCCCCTATACCTATTGTAGATCTAGAAACTGAGGACAAGGGGGAGGCTATGAAGCATGGCCACCATCGTCAAAAGGGACGGAACAAGGTTCAGGCGAAGCTTCCGCATCTCTCCAAAAGATTCAACAAGGTAAAATTTACAAGTATTTTACCTAATTCTCAATCTGGTCACATGTCTTTCATTGATAAATCTATTAGTGATATTACCTTGCATAATTCTAAGAGATTTATTGAGATTGGTAATTTACTTATTGGCAATATGATGGTTTCAAAAGGGATCGGACATTGCTCTATTCGAATGAGAAAGGCCGATAATAGTAATATGTTGGCATTTAATTTTGATCCATCTTTATTGCCAAAGTCTTTATCTTCTTGGTTTGCTTGTGGTAATTCTAAATCTAAAAGAGCAAAATCAAAGCTACACTGTTCTGTGAGGGCTGATTATAATAGCTTAAGTAATTCTAAAGCATCGTGCCAAATAACCACAAGTAAACATAAGGCTGAATGGATTGGTGAACAATTTGAAACGTTTGTTTGCTTAGCTCTAAAGCTGTCTCCGCAAAAGAGTCGGCTAGAGAAAATTAAGTATACTTTTGATTTAACTTTGAGTGATCATATATTTGATGCCTTGTTGGAGCATAGTCTTATTAGAGTAATTGATCACCAAGTCATGCCATCACCTTAGAGCTTCGAAGTAAAGACATACTGCAAGTTGCATAATTCTTTTATCATAGTACTAGCAATTGCAATGTGTTTCGTCAGCTAATGCAATCGGCTATAAACAAAGGACGATTGAGATTTGCTGAAAATCAGAAAGATGACCAGTTGGGTTCAATTGGTCATGATGTCAGTAGTAAACCAAATCGTCTTTCATTACTTAATTCATCCAAGGATCAAAAGACGATTGATGAGGAAAATAACTTGAGTTCCCCGAGTGATGATGGAGGTGGTGTTTGTGATGTGCATATTAATTCTACAAGTTGCAATGACTCCACCATGGTTATAGAGGAGCCATCAAGTGCTGAGGGGCAGGCGAGTGTTTCTGCACCGAATCGGCAGCCGATTCACCCTACTAACCAAGGAACGTCGGACTATCCGGTAAAGTTCACTGGACTGTCTAGTGCATCATCGGATTGTCCTGTGACATCCATCGGACTGTCCAGTGCGAAGCTGGTTCACCCTACTAGCCAAGGGACACCGGACTATCTGGTAAACACTGCGGGACTGTCCGGTGGGGGACATGTTAAACCAAGATATGCCCAAGATGCCAGATTCAAAATGTTTTGGAGATGCAAGTCGTAATAAACAAAAAGGTAAAAGGCTGAAGGTTACTATTGAGCAACTTTTGGCTAAGTATCTGAGGCAAAACGAAGCAAAGGGTGTTAATCAATCAAGTAATGCCAAGTCATCAAGAACACCTTTGAAGTCATCAGGATCACCTCCGAAGCACAAGTCTGGAGATTGGGATTGGTGAGGAGAAGATTTTCATGCAGCAGGGACACATCTTCCTTTTGGGCTGCCAATGCCAATGCAATATGGTTCAGCTCCGACTTACTTTCATCCTTATTCATCATGGGGCTGGTATGATTCAAATTCATATTCTTCTTCACATTTTAGACCATGTAATGTAGAGTATTCAGTTAATAGCAATTCTGATTTTGAGAAACAACCATATAAGAAAGACCGTTTTGTTCCTGAGAATCGGTCCAGAGCTCAAAATAAGAAAAGAGTGGTCAAGCAAGTTAATGTAGTGAAGAAAGATAATAGAAAAGACAAACGTTCATATCTGAATTCATGTGTTACAGAGCCAAGTGAAGTATCAGAGGCTTCGGCTAATAGTGCCAAAGTAGTAGAGAAATCAGCTAGCAATAATTCAGGCACTAAATCTGAACTTAAGAAGCCTAATGTGCCAAAGATTGAAAAAGATGTGTTGCTGTCCAAAATTGAATCACAGCCGAGAAGCCCACTCGGTTTATCAATTTGGCATAGGAAGAAATTAGAGAAACTCAGTACGCAAGAGCTAAAGAAAAGAGGCGTGGCATGGGTCCCTAAGGGGAGTTCTCAAGTTCAAGACAAGGATGATGCTCAAGGCAGAGGTGAAGTGGAGGCAAAGAAGAAGGAGGCAAGAACAAGATTCTCAAGTGAAAGGTTTTCCCCAAATCATCAAAGCTGTTGGTCATTGCATCGTCCATATTTTCCAGCTATGCCACATATGAGTATGCCATACAGTTCATCCCAAGGTATGTTCAGTTACCCCTCATGGCCTTATATTGATCCACATATGTCTTTATATTATGGAGGGGTGCAATCGAATTATTATGCGTATGGATAGTTGCAATATGTTTGCTGCTTGTATAAAACTGAAGTACTTTAGGTGATAGTTGAATCATTATCTTTACGATGCTTGTTATGATTTACTTCAGTTATACTTATTCTTCGGATGAGCATGCTTATGGTATTCACTTGTTGTTATTCAGTTATTGCTTATATTTTAAACTATATGGATAATGGACGTTGCTGAATAAGTTTCAAGTGAATTGCTTAGTTGTTCATATAGCCAATACCTGAATTCAAACTTACACAACATTGATTTGGCTATTATATGTTTCTTCCATGTAAGCAAGTTCTATAATTTAATAAACATCGTTGATTGATATGGCCGATGAATCCTTTCTCATCATCGTGCTAAGCTTATGTCCCCAACCAAAGAACAGATGTGACGCTCGGGGGGGGGCAAGATTGAGTAGTGTTGGTTAGTTCTGCCAACACCGGACAGTCCAACAGTGCACCGGACTATCAGGTAAAATTCGATGCTTTTAGTTGAAGGTGAAACTTGAATCTATTTAGTCCGTTGAAGGTCATGGTGGTGACTTCAATACTTGGGGGCAATGCAACCATAATGCTAGCAATTCAATTCATAGAAGTTTTGGCATTTAAGCTGAATATAGTTTTTCTATTTCGGTTCAGATATTTTAAGTTGTGGGCATAAAGCTTATCCTACGTTGGTGATTTGTTGCTGGTTTCACGTTGAGATCATAATGTCTTATTGGTAATGGCCAAATCATCAGTTGTGTCTTTAAGGATGTTTAGAGATGACATTTCTATTTATCACATCTTTATTGACACGTGGTTTCTAGGATAAGTGGTTTAGTTCTATAAGTATCTGGTTATTATAATGATGGAAGAATCTGATTGCTACTGAAAACCGATGCTTATGGTTGTCGAGTTGAAGGCAAGGCAATAGCAAGGGGCTCAAAGTGAATATCAAAATACTAATGATCACGTCAGTGCAGGTGCTGAGGTAATTGTGATATCTCTCATATTTGTGAATTGAGACCGATTATATCGTTGTCTTGATTATCTTCTTTTAGTTGTTGGCTTATGGTGAGTTTATCTTGTGGCAATGTGTAGATGCATGTTTCATCCATATATCTTCACAAAGACCAGTTGACATTAACTTGCAATTGGTTACTTTATGCATTTACTCTAGTTTGAGAAAAGATGGTATCTGAGCCGGATTGTAATTCATTATTCATGTTGACGGTCGAGGTTGTGTGATTTGGCTTTTCTCTTACATTTCTTGCTTTAGTTGGAATGACGAAGTTGTTTCATTATTAACATATAGCCGATGATAAGTATTTAATCATCGTTCTTAAGTGTGTCTAGTGCAGAAAATGCTTTTAGCTTGCAGGAAATTGAGAAGGACAAGTTTTATGGTTGCCAAAGGATATAACAAGAGGATAAAGGCTAAGTCTTTACAAGTAGGAGATCCGGTGTGAAAGACAGTGTTGCTATTGAAGACTATAGATAGACGATTCAACAAGTGGTCTCCAAGTTGGGAAGGTTCATACAAGGTGGCGTAGATGGTTCCTGGTGATGCTTACATGATGGAAGATGTGCAAGATTTTAGTTATTGCTTCGGGATTTTTATATTCTGCAAGATATGTTGTTTCTCGAAGGTATAGGTGTTGCTGGTGCTTTTAGTTCATGACCTTCACTAAAATGCAGGGGGCATATGTTGAGCACCAAATTGGACAGGCCTGCCACTCGCCGCTCACCAGACTATCCGGTGGGCGGGGCCAGACAGTCCAGCGTCGCCGGACAGCCCGGTAGAGGGTACTGGAGAGTCCCGTATCGTCGAGTTCGAATCTGATCTCGTGGTTTGTATGCGATCTGATTCGATCTTGACTTGTACAAGGGTCTAAACCTCCATCTCTATAAATATAAAGGGATACGACCGATTGAGGACATCAACACACAACCCCATCGAATCTATTATACTTTACTTTCATGTTATATCTTCCCTAACCCTAATTATCCTTCTCCCTCCTACGTGTTATTCGTCCTCTGATCTCCACGACTAGGGATGGTGCCCTAGCGACCTAGGGCACGTTGTCGGCATTTGCACACTGATGGGGTCCCTCTCGAGTGAGGCCATCGACGGTTCCTTTGCTAGTTTGCTCGTAAACTAGTCGTTCGTCGTCACGAAAGTACGATAGTTATCCTTTGCTAGTTTGCTCATAAACCTCGCCGTTTGTCACCACGTAAGCGTGATAGTTATCTGTCTCGGGCACCGCAAGAGTTTCCCGAGCCTCCTATCCATCACCGGACATTAGACGCCAGATAATCCTGCTCACCGAACAGTACGGCGCCAGGCACCGGACAGTCCAGCGCACGTAGTTTGACCCTGAGCCGAGGCTCTAGGGTTCGTTAGTGTTTGGCGCGAAAACTTGTCAACACCAGTGTTGGCCAAAAATTACAAATAAGTTATCTAGACCAAAAACACGCTACACGAAGGGAACCTTAAGCCCCCCACATTAATTTGTAACACCACAATATAGAAAAAATCTAATAAAACCGTGATCAATAAATTGTTATAAAAAAATAAAAATAGGTAACAATTTGACAAACACATGTATCTGCCCAAAGACATGCAGGCCCAAAAATAGCACCTCTCATCCTTAGCCATCCGATTCATTGAATGGCTGAGATCCACACAACATATGGTATAAAACGTTGAAACCCTAGCCCAAAACCCAACTCTCTCTCGCTTAGTCAAAAAAACTCTCTCTCTCGCCCTCGCCTCGCCTACCCTGCCTCTGCTCATCTGCCGCCGCCGCCCTGCACCTGCACACCTCCTGCTGCCTCTCCCTCAGCCAACGGGCGCAGCAGCCACCGCCTACGTCGCCATCTCCTCCAGTGCTGCCCTGCCCTTTTTCCTCCAGCGCTGGCGCCGCCCCTCCTCGCCTTCACATCCACCAGCACCAGCGCCGGTGCCACCCCTCCCCCTCTCCTCCAGTGCCTGCCTGCGCCACCGCGACTCCTTCGATAGTTGGTGCCACCCCACCTCCATGCCATGGTACAACCTCTGCACGCCGTAGGCATAGCGATTCCAATGCCTAAGGCACAAGCATCAGTTTCAACAATGAATGTAGTCTGAAAATCTAGCAATGCCAATATTGGCACTTTTGCATGGCCGCTTTAAGTGATTCAAAGGCATTATCAGCATCAGATGACCAAAGAAATGCATTTTTCTTGAGGAGGTTAGTAAGAGGTCGAGCCAAGATGCCATACCCTTTAATAAACCTTCTGTAATACCCAGTCAATCCTAAGAAAGCTTTGAGTTCAGCAGGATTAGTGGGAGTAGGCTAGTTCTGCATAACTGTTGTTTTAGTTGGATCAGTAGCCACACCTTGTGCTGAAATAATGTGTCCTTAATACTCAATTTGTGACTGTGCAAAAGAGCATTTAGTATACTTTAGATAGAACTGATGTAGCCTTAACTGAAGAAGAACTGCCCTTAAATGTTGCACATGATCAGCAAAAGAAGGACTATCACCAGGATATCATCCATAAAGTCCAGCACAAACTTTCTCAAGAAAGGACTAAGAATGTCATTCATGATGCACTGGAAAGTAGCAGGAGCGTTTGTAAGACCAAAAGGCATAACCTTGAATTGGTAGTGGCCATGATGAATCTTAAACGCTATTTTGTGCTCATCTTGAGGTTCCATTCTAACTTGATGATATCCTGCAGTCATATCCAGCTTGGTGAAATAAGTGGTACCAACCAATTCATCCAATATTTCCTCCACCACTGGAATGGGAAACCGATTTTTAACTGTTAAGGCATTAAGCCGACGATAGTCCACACACATGCCCCAACTCCCATCTTTCTTTTGGACCAGAAGCACTAGAGAAGTGAATGGGCTATTACTGTGCACAATCCAACCTTGGTCCAACAATTTTCTCACTTGTCTCTCAATCTCATCTTTGTGTAAAGGAGAATATCGATAAGGACGAGAATTTACCGGGGCGGACCCTGGAAGTAAAGAAATTGTGTGATCATAGGCAAAACAGTAGGGGTAGCAAAAACATCAGAAAATTCTTGTAGCAGTTGAGATATTTCTGCAGAGGAAGAAGAACCAATCTCTGTAGCTACAGGGTGAACCAGTGCATAAGCCCAAATGTCATTGCCTTTACTCCATTTGACCAACTGCTCAGCTGAAATTTCAGAAAGTTGCATACTGGCAGGAGGTACTCCTTTTAATGTCACAATAGTGCATTTGTGAGGAAATGTGAGAGTACGAGACTGCCAATCACAATCCATGGGACTGTGAGCTGCTAACCAATCATAGCCCAGTATTGCATCATAAGATCCCAAAGGTAACACTCTCATAGTCATAGCAAATGTGTATCCCTGACACCACCATTCCAAATTTGGTGCTACCTGATCAGTAATAAGGTCCTCCCCATTGGCTAACTTAACTTTTGTAGGAGTCACAGTAGTGAGTTGGTAAGAAATCTATTGTACAAACTGAGTGCTCACAAAACTATGAGAGCTACCACTATCAACCAATAAGAGCATAACTTTGTTATTCACCAGAGCTCTCAACTTCATACAGCCACCAGATGTAGTTCCTGCCAAAGCATTAAGGGACAGAGTTCCAAAATCTGTAGCTAAAGAATCTTCCACAGCCAACTGGGCAAGCACCTCATCAGTAAGATTATCTCCCAAATCATTCACCACCGAAGCATGGGCTTGGGACGAAGGGCATTTAGTACATTTGTTCAGATGAGTAGCATCATACTTTTCACCACAATAATAACAAAGTCCATGGGCTCTGCGGTAATCACACAGTTGGCGCTCCTGAGCTAGAGCAGGGTTAAAAACTGGTTTACCCGGAGGAGATCCTGAACTTTTGCCCCTCCCCCCCCCCCCCCCCCCCCGTGGCTGATTTGTATGTTTTTGTGGAATTCCTCTCATGCAGCAGCTGCTGGATCTTAGCCAACATAATGGCTCTCTCCATAGTTTTAGGAAATTGTGCCTCCACTCCAAACTTGAAGTCTGGTTTCAGGCCTCTGATGAACTGAGAAACAAAATATAGGTCACCCATGCTCCCATTATGGAGGGACACTTGATATTGGAGAGTCTCAAATGCATCAACGTATTCCTCAATAGTGCTAGTTTGCTTGAAATCCAAGAGCATGCCTGTGCTCATAGACCCCAAACTTGTCCAACACAGCCTATACAAAATTCTTCCATGTAATGACTTTATTCTGAGTTTTATAAACTTGGTACCATTGGGCTGCCTTCCCTTCCAGACATAAAGAAGCTGCTGTCACCCACATAGATTCACGAATGCTAAAAATGGAAAAATAGTCTTCACACTTATCAATCTATATTTTCGAATTGGTTCCTTCAAACTTTGGAAAACTGAGTTTGGGTAAGTGAGCATGCTTTAGACCATTCCGTTCATCAGCCACTGTATTGTGATCCAACTTGGAGAGATGAGGGTGAGGAACACCTGCTCTCTTTGGAGGATGGACATGATGGTTAGGTGATTCTGGAAGATCAGAACTCTGAGATGCCGAATCCATTGAGTCCTCCATCTCATGGGCTAGCCGTTCTAAGGTAAAACATGCCACTGCCTTGCTTGTGGCATCCACTTGAGTAGCCAGATGTTGGTGATCTTGAATGGCTTGATTCACCGCATCTGTATTCAGATTAACCTGGGCTTGCATCTTGTGTTGAACATATGCCATCTCATCCAGCCGGGTAGAGAGAAAACACATGGTGGAAATCAGACAATCCAACTTGTCCTCCAAACGTTTGTGTCCTCATTCCATCTCATCCAAGACTAGCTGAGATTGTACAGAGGGCTTTGGTGGCGCCGTTGTGATGAACACCGAATTTCCCCCAACTGCAAATAAGACCACGCTCCCCGAGCAACCATAGACCATGTGGAACTCTACGCCAGATGAATACACCCCAAACTGAAGAACTGATGTAGTACCTGTCAGCTCTCCAGTCGAGATTAATCCCCTCCACGCAGGAATCCGACGAAGCCGCGTCGCCTCCGCCTCCGGATTCCACTCAATGTCGCCACCATTGGGAGTGTTGCCGCCGCCGGGAGCTGGGACCCGCGACTGAGGATCACCGTCTCTGATACCACCTGTAATGCCACCCGTGGCCGTAGCAAATCAGACTACAACATGAGTAAACACACAAGGATTTCGATTGATGCTAAGGTCGGGCGATGAACCCTGACGCCTTTCACTCTGTGGATTTCATAGCAAATATTCTGGATGAGTTCTACAGGTAGCGATACATGGGTTAATTGCCCAACATGCCCCTGATAGTGGGCCACTCTTTCTTACGCTTACAATACTAGAAAACGCACACCATCATTATGCCTTCTCCACTCTACTTGCCTGACAAATTCTTGTCTGACCTGGTTGAAGAAGTCGACGGCGCGTGCGACGGCCTTGCAGGATGAGGCGGCGACGTCACGGTAGACTAGCTTCAGCGTCCACGCAGCATCGTGCCACAGGCCGCACGCATACTCGATGCGCGGGCCACCTGGCTGCTGGCCGTCGGGGAGGGCACGCTCCACCAAGCCGCTGATGTTCTCCTTGAGGCTCTCGCGAGACTTGGCACCGAGGACGTTTAGCAGCTCGGTTAGGGTGCTCCCCTTGGCGCTGGCGACTGCCAGGGGGAGAGCGGAGTAGATGGACAAGGGCGAGAAGACGAGGTTGCCGGCGCTAGGGCCAGGGCATGGCTTAATCTTGTTAGCGGCCGCGAACTCCCTCATGAGTCGGTGCGACAGAGCCGACAGGCCGGAGCTCGTAAATAGCGGAGCACCAACAGCCATTGCGATCAGTCAGCCGATATGTCCCAAGGTTTCTGTGATCTGATCTGTAGCGCAGGACTCCTGTGCTATATATGGATTGGGTTTGGAGAAAAGGATAAGATGGAAATTGGAAAGGATGATGGAGGGGCAGGATATCCTCACTGTACCGGGGCAGATGTGGCGGCGGCGGTGATCACGCGTCGTGTACTTGCGTGCAGAGGTCACGGGGGAGAGGACGAGCAGAGGCCAAGCCAAAGCCAGCCAAATAAAGCCCTTTTTGGCTTGGTGGACAAGATGGTGAAGGTGCCCAAACAATTTTTTTATCTCATCTTATACAAATTAATTAGTATTAGCAAAAATACTGCGTTGCAATGGGAGAAAGCTCTATCTTTATAATAAAATATACTTATGTGTTGCATAGAAACGTGGTTAATGCTGGCATGCGGCAAGGCAGCATGCAGATGCTGGGCGATTGGTTACCTGGATATCCCCATCCAGGCCTATGGGATGCAATCCGCTGATGTTTGGTTCCCTGTGCAACTCCATCGGCTTAGCCCTCACAATGCACAAAGCACCCTTTAGCCTGGTTGGCCAAATGCGGAAAATTTTCTCGTTTCCCTAGAGCCTGGCCAGCGCGATTTACGCGCTAAGAGATGGCGCATGCAGGCAGGCATGGAACCAAACAGCATATCAAAAGCAGCCAGGTTCTACACATGCAGGCAATCAAACGAATAGCTCTTGCGTGAACTCACCCTGGCTACCTACGGCTTGGATCATGGATGCGAACCAGGCGCCACAGATGAGAATCAATCACGCCCTTAATGTATCCACGATTTGTTTGCGGAAATTAAGGTGTGTGGATCATCAGATCTCAAAATAAACACGAGAAAGATAAGGAAGGCGCGTAGGATGGCATGTTTTTTTAACAAATTTTCAAACCTAGAATGACTTGTCTTTCGGAATGGATAGAGCATTAGGTATAGATATACGATGGTAGGCCCCGTATGTAAGGGCATGAGACGGATGAGACAGTGATGAAAAAATGTTGTACGGGCTTTAATAACAAAAAATATTCATCAACATCCTTATATTTAACTATAGATAGGTATTTTTTACAACCTTGCCGAACTACCATCTCGTTTTAATAAAAAAAATCCAAAGTTAAAATACAGGACAATGGTCTTCCATTTATCATTTTTTATTTCCTTTTATCCATCCGTTCTGGCCTCTTATACAATGTAGATATATAGGATGTTCCATTTATCTTCTTTTTTTTTTATTTTCTATAACATCTACATTGTAGCTATTGAATAAAATATAATAGTGAAGTCAAATATATTATCATCCACGTGTAGAATGTTGTCTAAAAAAGCTTTGATTATGAAGTTAATACTATCTTCGTTTTTAAATATTTTTCATGAGATAGCCCATTTTTATTTAAACTAAAATGTGTCAAATAAACAAATTGAAAAGAGGCCAAAATAACTTTTTGCTTGGTAATGAAGAAAGTATTGTCAAATTTCGTCCCAGGTGGGCCAACAATGTGCTGGCGGGCCTAGCCTGGCCATGTGCATTTTCAAGGAACACACTCATCAAGACGGACGGCTCAGATCTCACCTTGCATCCCAATATAAGACCCGACAATGGTAGCCTGGCCGCGTCCACTGCCTGCTCTCTCTCACTCTCATTCACACAGCCCATGCGGCCGCCGCTGATGTCAACTCTGGGAGTGATGGATATGAACAAATCGGCCGTGAAGGCCGGAACCGGTGAGTTGCAAGCACACGGCTCGCCCATAGAGAGCAGCTGGATCTTTTCTTTCCTCTTTTCTTTTTTTATAATCTTGCTGCTGAGGCGGCTCCTGAGGCCTCCTGAGGCGGCCTCCTGAGGCGGCTCTTTTTGCTTTGCAGTCTTGCTGCTCCTATTGATCTAGGCGGATCTTTTATTCTGATTTGGTTCAATCTTCTCTGCTTTCACACTCCTCTCTTTCACTCGGCCATGCCTACAAGTGTAGGTTGACGAGCACAGTGTTCAGCAAGCCGATGCTGCGATGGAGGCAGGTGCGAGATCCGCTCTAGAGAAGCTCCTCATGGATGGAGATCAGTTCTTCCTCGATCAAGACCACTCAACTTCTAGATCTAGGTTTTGGGATGTACGATGAGCCTGTTCTTGCCGTCCCGCTCTTGGAGATGCTGGCCATGTTCTTGGTTTTGACTTTTGAGCAGGCGATTTCCGATTTCAATTGACGATGTGGTATTATTACACCATAACATGTATGTCTTCGCTATGTATTGTATTCGATATATGGTTGGGCCCAGTTCACCACGTATAGATCGATTTGTGTATGCTTCAATTTGAAAATATTATTTTTGATTCAGATTTGGTTTCTCGGAGGGCGACTGACTCACGGGCAAGATGCGGAGAAGATGGGAGACTGGACAGATATTTAATATTATATAGGTAGAGAAGAGATACTGATTAGTTTGGTCCTAATATCCATGTTCTGTCGCATGTCGCTCGGTGCTAGCCCAATCCAATCAAGCTTAACGAGTAGAACGGCCCATGCTGCAATTGTTTGGGCAGGAAAATAGTTTAGTTTTTAGTTCCACTTTAATTAATTTTGTTTTACCTGTGGTCATGTGCTTTATGTGAGAAGATGTTTTTAAGAGTTAATCTATTAAGTTTGGTAGATACAATTTTTAACAAAATATTTATATATCTATAAATGGTGCCTGGGACAAAAATAACATTTCTATTTGTAGTATCTAGATTCTTGTAATTGTGTAACCACTAACTAAAATAGTTCTATTTGATCCTTAAGTTTTTTTGTATGGTCCTTCTATTTCAATACTACTAACTTATGCACTATGCAGTTTTTAGGAAAATTAATCAACAATTCTAATAAGAAATTAGTTATATCAATTCTATTTCTACAATAAACTATGTTTTTGGTAGTGCATGCATTTGATATTATAGATGCTAATATTTTTTTTTGAAAAAACTGGGTTACGATCAAGTCAAAGTTGATTATAATTTTGATGTGGTATTGAACAACCTAGAAAAATGAGTAGTTATTTTTTAGCATATCTTATAATATATCTTATTTTGATATCTTATAAAAGATGGCTTATAATAGTGTTAGTCGGTGAGCAACTCAAAACGGTATGCATAGTATAGTGGAAGTCTAGAAAACACGCTTCAATAGGCATCCATTGGGTTGTTTATGCATTATCATAATCTCTCCCCAGATAATTATGTAAGGTACACATTAAGACGAGGTGTTTGTTAGAAATTCAATATTATATAAGCCACAAATCTAAGAGGTAAACAAACCTATCCTTAGAAGCTTAAATTATTATAGCATAGCAAACATGTTCGTGCATTGTGATATGAGAAAACAAATTGCAAGAGGAGAAAACAAGCTTTTCACACCCCTAAACCTCACTAATCATGGCCCAAGATGCCTAGGCTAGGCCTCATGCCCTCCCATTTAGCAAGGTCTCCCACCCTTGCCGCCACTTCTCACATTGCATCACCAATGACAGTAGTTGTATGACTTTGATAAGGACGTGTTCAAACAAGAACAATCTAAGGCGTCGTAGATCGAGAAGATATGTATGATCGTTTTTACCATGCAATATCGGGTCATTGCGTTGAATATTATGAGACCCCTATTTAAGTTGAGTCTAAAACTTATGTCATATAAAAATATGTTAAACAAATTATTTTTTGCTCTTGAGTGAATGTTTGGAATGGATGAATAGAAACGTTCATATGTGTAGGATCAGATCAAGCTAAGCACAGCAACAGAGGGAGTGAATGGTTACAGGAAGCTCAAAATAATTTTTACTACTCTCCTAATATGCGAGAACACAAATATATCTGATTTTTCAATTTTGGATAGAACAATCTGTTAGGAAAAACATAACTCCAATCAAGCTGAAAATTTTTATGAATAAACTATATAAAATTTCACAACTAATCCATCTAGATTGACATCAATTGGATGTATAGAACTTCAAATAAAAACAACAAATTCATTGTGCAAAAAGTGACTAGAATTAATTAAGCCCTGATTTCATGGTTTGGCAAAATAAAGAGAAGATTAACCAATCAAAGTTCTTAGATCTGGCTTTATGTCGTAGCAAGGTTCTAGTCGGATCAGATCAAATTAAATAAACATTTGAAAACAAGAAATTGATTTTTAACCAATAGCTAGGTATGTAAATATAAGGCGGAGAGAAAGAATGAGACTACAAAACATTTCGATTGCAAAGCTTCATATTTATTGCATCAATCGTGTTTACAAGACGTCAGCGCACAAGTATCCAACAAAAATTCTCTCTGAATTTTGAACTTTAGAAAAACAAGTTTCAAACATTAGAAAAACATGTGGCGCTGTCTATTTGTGCTCGTACTCTATCTAAAAGGTCTAAAGTCCGAACGAGACATGCACCTGTGCTAGGCCCACATGCTCCACGCATGCACCTAAGCTCAACCATGAAAGCTCCATCCGCGCGTTCCATGGTGCATGCAACCTATATGTGTGTGTCTGTGTGTGTGTTGCTTCTGCGCACACACCTACTGACTCTCTTCCTCGGCGCACACGTGTTGCACTCAGCTCCAGCGAACGAAGTCCAGTCCTCCTTCCTCTCCAACGGAACAGAAGTGTGGCTGTTTTATGCTCGTGCGTTGCCACTGAGGAAAACATGGACTCTCATATGGGCGATACCACAAATAAAACAAAGTAGAAAACATAGAATCTCTATACATGCGGTACCGCAAACAAGGTGGAGCAATAAATATATGCACCCATGACATACTGAAAATTTACAGTATTTCAAAAATATGCAGTTCAAATATAAAAAAGCAAGTTCATGTCACCAGAGCAATGTAGCAAGGTTGAATATAAGTTATGACATCAAATTTATTTGTCCGAAATACGACTACGATACCCACACACACCTGCGGAGGTTTTAAATCGTCGTGAGTTCCCGCCACATGTCAAGCGAAGAAAAGTTCTTCCCCAATATCCAGCCATTCTGTGCATAAGTCAGATATCCATAAATAACTACTAAGCGCAACTTCTCGTATTGTATAAATAGAAAGTTTTATAATCATCTCTACAGAGCACAATGCTCACCGTGGAGCCTGATGCCATGCTACATGCAGACATGAACTTCAGTACAAGATAGCTTGATAAAGCCCTAGAGCAAATTAAAATGCTAGCTATCTAATAAAATTACATTTACATCTTTTTTACATTTGTGTAGAGTAGTAGCAGACGATAAAGACAAATCTCCTTCCGCAGACAAACAGAACTAGGTTTACCTTAATCAATAGCAAGAGCATATATATTACACGGTAATTAGCATCTAGTTACCTCCCGGAGCATCGCGTACACCTAAACAGAAGGCGAATACATACATGGAAATCAATTTTATCCAGAATACATGTAGAAAAAACAGATAATTACGCTCTACACCCAATGATGCTCAAAGCTTCCCACAGTTATTGCAAATAGAACAGTGTGGGCACCTAAGTGCTCGGTACAGCATGCAAGTATTGACAGCATTTTACCCTTGCACTGAGTCTATTAACAACTTCCATTGTATGAGACAAAAGAAATTGTTGTGGGGGTCTAAGCTCCCGTATCATTGACCCCATCGATGTATTCAGGTTCTAAGGATGCGTATTCCAAACAGGGTATTAT
This sequence comes from Paspalum vaginatum, assembly GCA_030272315.1. Lineage (NCBI taxonomy): Eukaryota > Viridiplantae > Streptophyta > Magnoliopsida > Poales > Poaceae > Paspalum > Paspalum vaginatum. The sequence goes on from JAMSGZ010000073.1 coordinate 601,711, forward strand.
ACCAGGTTCTCCAAGATATGTAATCGAAATGAATTGAATAGACAGTCAAAGTGAAGTGTGTACCTTGATCTCCCTGGTCGCGATAAGTCAGGTCAGCCAACGGCCACGTCGGACACATCTTGATGTTGACGCACGTGAGAAACAGGGAGGCTGTAGGTCCCGAATCCCCTCGACGATCTTGCCCACCAGCTTAAACTGCTGCAGCCACAACGGACAGTTGGAGGTTTGGAGTTGAGACGACCGCAAGATCATCCAGTGTACCCGATGCCACACCGACTCGCGGTTGCAACTGGATGGTCGTCATCTTCTGTTCCAACGGAGAGATTTCAAAATTTAGGTCTAAGTTAAAAAAAAAATTCAAAACTTGACATCCTAGCCCACATGTCATTGTCACTGATTTGTGGACCAGAGTGTCATATTTTGAAAGGCTTGCGAATATAGACCCAAATTCTGAAATTCCACGTTCCAACGTGGCGCTGGCCGCTGGGCGACAGCGGTGGCGTTGCCAAGGGATGCAGGACCAGGCAATTGCAATACACATTAATATATGTCCTTTCTTTGATTATCTCTATTCACTTGAAAGAGAAAATATATTTTGCAGTTTCAGGATCTTGTGGATTCACCACCAAGCTTGACTCCTGATTTGCAGCAGCGGTACTGACTGCAGGTCTTCTCCAACAACCATGTCGGTTAGAACTTGGAAGATGTCTGGATTGCGATGCCCGGAGATGTTGCTACGTTGGCTCATATTTTGAAGATAAAATGACAAGTTATAGTTCTTCTCCTGGATGTGTACGGATGAAATGGTTAGTACTTGGTGGATCAACAATTTCACAGATCGTACCTTAACACCTTTATTTGCTTCTGGTACTACTCAACAATCTGGTTGAATTGAGATTGCTCCTGAACCATCTCTTGATACTCCTTGAGCCGATTGTGCTGTATGAGGAATGCTCGCTTCAGAACACTGTTCTGGCGAAGCAGGGCATTTGCTTCACTATCTTGTGCTCTTGGATTGACATCAATAATTCAGGTCAGCTTGGAAGAAAGGAAAATTAAGCCCTGTCGAGCCTGGTTCAATGATTAAGCAGCCTTTAAGGCTAGATGATGATCTTGATACCTTGTGCACTTTGCCCTTTTCATCTGGGTTACTCCGGTCTCCGGGCAGCAGATATTACCAACAGGGAGTATCTTGAAGGCGCGATTCTTGGCGTCAACCAAATCCGAAGAAGAGCATATCTCCTTGGCAATAAGCTCTGCCCATTCAGAGCTATTGGTGGGAATGGTTGCTGCTGGCAGATCAAATAGGCATTGGTGAGCTAAGGTTTGAGTCAAACAGTAACTTATTTACTCCCTGGCTCCAAAATAAGTCATTTTACTTTTCAGATACCGATTTTGGTCACTTGTCTTACAGTTGCTTATTTTCGTCACTTTTTCCAAACTCTTATGAATCGAATGATCGCGAGGTAAATTTACCATTTCATGTTAAAATATGCAGAAGTTGCATACCTTCAGATTGGATGGCATCACTCACCTCATTGTCAGATGAAGCAGATTTTATGCTTCTTTCTGCCAAATAATCTTTGTATGCTCTTATTGTGGCATCCAAGACATTTCCAGGCGCCTGTAATAACCTTGTAGGACCTGAAAATGCAGAATGAAGATGTCAGGTGTGCACACAGGATATGCTCATTGGATGGATTGAAATCCAAAAGGCACTCTCTAAATGGAGGCGTCATTGCTGGAACAAGCTCGACAAGTTAGTACAGAAAGTTTTTTTATGGTCTCACAATCTATCTTTGTGTGGCATATATGGAAAGAACGGAATCAGGGGACTTTTACAAAGAAAAGAGTTGCAGCTTGGAGATTAGCTTTCCAAATCAAGGAGGAGGTTCAGAAATAAATTATCTCCATTTTAGCTGTTCTTGGCCTTTCTTTTTTCCCTCTAGTTGTAATTGTTTTTGGCATCTGCAGAGACCAGATGTGTTTTCCATCGTCATGGAAACTCCTCGAACGCAGCCTTCATCCTCTGATTCTATTTTCGGAGCCGTTTTAATGTTTTGACGCTGGTTATGCAACACGAAAACCCTGCTCGGTCGGCATGTTCTAGGTCGGTCGCAAATCTTGATTGATTATGACTAAATAAAAAATATAGACTCAGCAATCTACGTATCAAAACAGAGTTCTGGGATGACGAACGGTGCGCGTGCACGTCATAGTTTTAAATGGGGCGGGCTATAGTCTCGCTATACCTGCGCTCGCTATGGCTGCGCTGTAGCTTTTTAAGAGGCCAAAAGCTACGCTATTGTGTTTTTTGACGCTATGGAAGCTATGACCGTTATTGTCTGATTTAGCTGCGCTATTTAGCATACCTATAGCGCTATATTTGTCCGCTATAGCTGCCGCTATTCCTATTTCTCGTAGGGAAGCCAAAATAGTTAGATTAGTCTTAACGCAGAGCTACCGAAGTACTAAAATAAACTAAACTAAAGTCTACAACTTTAATGCTGTGGACTTATGCTATATCTTTCATGTAGACTATTGTTATGGACATGAATTATATTTATCATGTATTCATGTGTGATATGTGATGGTGAATCTGTGATGGACTTAAGGATCATGTTATTTATTTAGTTGTGGTTGTATAGTGTGTATCCAATTGATATTTTGGATATTTTAATATTTATGTTCAATATTTTATCTGCTCATCAAACTATGGCTTTGTATCAATTATCCATATATTTCTAACATTTTTTTTGAAACCGCTATCTGATGTAGCTCCGCTATAAGCTTCTGCAAAAAATTGCCGCTATTGTCTATAGCCCGCTATTTAAAACCATAGGTGCACGTACCTGCGGATCCTCGCTGGGGAAGATGAGCTGGAGCAAGGCGATCGGGTCGCACTCCAGCGGCGCGGTGAGGCCGTCAAGCCGAGGTCGGCGGCGACCGCTGACGGCAGGCACCGGCCCATGCATGGCAGTTCGACGTGGGAAGGCGAAGGGGTCGTCGAGGAAGGGGCCGCCCCTCGCTTCCGGCCTGCCATCGCGGTCGCCCCCATGGATGCGAGCGCTGGGCAGGGTGGGGGCATGGGAAGCGACTAAGTGAGGGCGCCGTGGGATGGATCAGGGGCGCGGACTGGGGCGATGATGGCAGGCGCTGGCGTGCACCGGGGCGAGAATGGAGGGCGCGAGCAGACCGGGGGCGCGGTGATGGCGCTGGGCGAGTATGGTGGTTGCTGGGCACGGAGGGTTCGGGTCCGGGGAGAGAGCAGCCGGGAGGCACACGGTGGACCGAGGCAAGTCCGGCAGGGTCGAGTGGGGGGCGGAGGCGCGTGGGCACATGCTAGTGGTGCACGCCCCCACAACATGACATGCTAGTGGTGCCTTGAATACTGTGTCAACATTATATGCACGGTTCTCTAGCCCAAACATCCTGCATAACATCCTTGATTGATATGGCATCGGTTCCTCCCTGGTCCTAAAAGCTCAGTTCGTTTTGAACATAGTTCCATACCTGTCACTAACCACGTTCACTCCGCCTCGAGCAACACCATCATACGAATAAACCATGAGTTTTGGTGGTTTTCGGTGTTTCATAAAGAAACGCCCAAATTACACAAAATACACATCACTTGGAGCAAGAGAAAAAGTGGACAACTGTCAGAGCATGGGCCTTGGCCAGCCAGCCCCACCATAGGCCGTCTGACCCCACGTCGGCCGGGCACTCGTCCTCCTACCCTGGCCTAAAGCGTCACCAAGCCACCTGCATGCAAAGTAACACAACATGAGTGGCTTCCAAACGTAGGATCAAATCATACAAAGGGCCAAAAGGCCAAATCACTTGGATCCAACCCACGAATTGGTAACATCAGTTATCCAGCAACTCATCTCAACTGCCAATAATCCTCAATGTCCAGACATTAAGGTGGTTGAACAGACAGCTAAGGAGGAAGCACGTGGCTGCATAGTTGTTACAGAGGCTGCCCTACCCTCCCTTTGCCGCCTAGCTAGGTGAGGAGACCGGTCCGCCTCCATGTGTCCGCTCGGCCAAGATAGGGTCTACTCGGCCCCTCCTGTCACTCGCATGCGAAGTTTCTTCACTCCTAAGCAAGCAATGCATGCTTGCATGCGAGGTTCCTCCACCTCCAAGGCAGCTCCAAGCTATAAACTAGAGGGGCACACCCCTGTTGCACTTGCACTTGTTCACACTCTCCACTCTCTCCCTTAGGGGGTACCCCTTTTAGTTCAATGTTTTGGTAGGAGTTAGAGTCGAGCTCTACCTATTTGCATAGCCATCTTTAGGGGTTCGGTATGATTCCCTTGTTTCTTTCCTTTCCTATAAGACTTAGAGTTTATTTAACATATTTCTTTACTTGAGCACAAGCATTTACATTGTTGCTTATGATAGTGCATGACAGTAATGTATGAATGTCGTTAGATTATAGTTAGCGTTGATCCATGAGGTTATGGTTAATCTAGTCTATTTACTTGTGGGTTCCATGTTCACACCTTGTAGTTAATTCTACCTGACGTGTTTACTTTTGTCTTTCATTCAGAGTCAAGGTAGTAATCTTCTAAAGATAGATGTGATGTTTAGAATAAAAGGTTATCATGCTTTGCATGTAATCCCATGTAGCTCCAGGGTGGTAGGTCCTCTTGGTGACATCGGAACTGTACCATATGTATTCCACCCTATGCTCCAAGCTGTTTGTAGATGCATAGTTGAGCTTCTTGTAGAACCCGACTTTCTCGTCTTGGTATTCACCACTCTAGTGCTCAGAAGTGGTTCTATAACTTTGATGTCTGAAGCAAGTGGAGACAATTAGACCCAACCATAATCTCAGTTGTATTGAGGAAATCATGACCTTTGTCGAGTAGCACATTGGAGCTAGATTTGTCTTTTGGTTTGTACTTAGTAAGGCAAGTCTTGTCAGGAACCAAACCCATCTCGTTGTCGTCCTAGCTTCCCGTTGAGCTTTGTATTGTGGTAGGTGTCGTTATCCTTTCTTTATCTTTTAGAATGGAAGAGTAAATAATAATAAGATGTTTGATAAGTTAATATCTCTATCTCAATGCTTCCTCCTGGATAAATATGATAACTTGGAATACTCCCAGGTAAAAGCTACAGTGATCTCTATGTGCTTGTAGAGTAAAATATGTTTGCTAAGATACGCAACACCGTCCACTGCGTAGCTCAAGCTCAGGCGGAGTTCCCAAGGCCCGACCACTTTTGTAGGCCTTTGTGCACATTGGACCATTCAATGAGTGTGAGTGCACTTTTGTAGGTCCCTTGGTCTACTTTGTTTAGTGGTGCACATCAAACCACCTAGTGCTCACATTGGACCATCCAGGGCATTCTGAACCTGAGTGTCTCTCACTCCCTTGCTTTGTCACACTGGACCGCCTTATGCATTTTGCAGGGAAGTGTGTTGGCTCGTTTTATGTCCTTTCTCTTGCACATTTGAGCATGGGCTTCCGCGTGCTTTTTTTGATGTGTCCTCGGGTTAGTAGCACCCTAGCTACTATGTGATCTTGCATGGTGCAAGAAGATAGAGTTTTTGGGGTTGGAGTTTTTAGGCTTGACTTATTCACCCCCATCGAGGTCACTTCATCGGTTCTTTATCTTTTAAGTGCGGTTTTGACTTTTCCTTGAAAAATAGCAACGAAAGCGAGAAAAGTCATCAACGATCACTAGAGCGTACCACTTCCCACCAATAGACCATACCCAAGCTGGACCAACCATGTCCACATGTAAAAGCTCTCAGCTGGGGTACACCGTCATCACCTGATTAACAAGTGAGTGAGAAGTAGCAACCTTCTTCCAGTGACAATAGGGTTTGCAAACCAAGTCCTTCTCACACTTCAATTTGGAGAATCCTCGGATTAGGTCTAATGAGCTCAACTTGGCAAGCAAATGTAAGCTCAAATGTCCCAGGTATCCGTTGTCGCCTCTTAGCCTAACAGATTTTACTCCGCAAGTGAACGGAGACCAATATAGCTTTCACCCAAGAGTATTCCATGGTATCGTATTTGAAGGTTGGACTGACGCCTAAGAGGGGGTGAATTAGGATTTCTAAAACTATGAATCTCTAAAAACTACAACTACTAAGCAAAACCTATGCAATATAAATCTAGCTATGTGTACTAAGGTTTTGCTAAGTGTTGCTAGTTCTACCTTGTCCAAGACTTGCAACCTAGTTCCACCTAGAAACTAACCTATCAAGCTACTCTAGGAATGTAAGCACACAATTGCAAGAATGTAAATGTGGAAGCTAAAAGGATAAGTAGAGAAATGCAAACTCCTAATGATGATGTCGACGATGGCACACTATGGAGACACGAAGATTTTTCCCGAGGTTTGGGGAAGCCAACGTGCCTCTACCCCCTACTCCTCGTTTGGCACCCCCCGTAGGGCTTTGCTCTCGCGTAGTCCTCAAGGGAATACAGCCTCACCCACACAAGGGTGGAGGATGGCAAAGTGACTTCCACGAAAGTGAAGCAACCCCAGTCGGGTCTCCAGATATCCCCAGTACACACCGACACGAGCCCTTTCTCTCATGTAGTCTTGGACTACGACCTCGCCCATGCAAGGGTAGAGGATTGTCGGGACTGTTGGGGTCTTTTGAGTCCTTCTCTCGGAGCTACCTCACTGTCTCCGGTATGGGAAGCTTTTGGCCAATGTGTCGAGGGACTTCCTCCCTCTCACAAGCAAGGTGGTAGCCACTCCACGTTCCGGAGGGTCTCGCAAGACTTACAGCCGCACTTGTGCACAAATGACGTGCTCGTAGGCACGTAGGATAGACAAATAGGCCTATGCAAGATACAACTAAGCACTTGCTAAGCCGGGATGTGTCTAGTAAGCTCTTGTGGTGGTTGGGCTCTCAAATGTGTGTATGAGGCTCTATGGATGGATCAAGATGGTGCCTCAACACTTGTGTTAGCTCAAGGGTCTCCAACCACATTGTGGAGGCCGACGAAGGGGGTATTTATAGCCCAAGCCTCAAAACTAGCCATTGGAAGCAACTTGCTGTGCGTTTCCTATGACCATCGGGCCGTCCTATTGTGGGACCATCAGACCGTCTGATGCGTAATCCCAACTGGTTGTTGGAGTTGACTGTTGGAGCTTTTAGCCAACTGTTGACACCATCGGACCGCCGATGCATGTATTTGGCTCGGGTCTTGAATTTGATTCTGCTGTCTATCTGGTCCGATGGTCTTGTCCGATGGTACCATCTAATGCATTCAAATGCTGGGACTTGCTCATCTTCTCTTCTGCCTAGCTGGTCTGATGGTGCCATCGATGGTACCGTCTAATGGTACCATCCGATGATGCTTTTTCTTCCTGATTTTAGGCTTTTATCCATCGTTTTGCTTTCTTCTTTGAAGTGTTTGTTCCCCACACCTTCTACTTGCATCCTAGGACTTTAGACAAGTATTCTCACATGCAAATTAGTCCAATGGCATGTGTTGTCACTTCAGCCACCAAAATCACATTAGAGAACTAAGCACAAGGCTTAGAGTCCATTTTCCTTACAGTATTTATCCATAGGGAAGCATTGAGATAGAGATATTAATTTATCAAACATCTTGTTATTTTACTCTTTCATTCTAAATGATAAAACAAAGGATAACGGCACACTAACACACTCCACACAGATACATAGCTCAACCAAAAGCTAGGAAGACAACAAGAAGTGTCTTTTTCCTGATGACATCTTCCTTTACTAAGGTCAAGTGAAAAGACGAGATAGCTCCAACTATCACTCTACTAAGATCCTGGCATGACTGAGGTTATGGTCTGGTCTAGACATCTTATTGCATTGGACATTGAGGCCATAGAACCAATAGAGTCCAGAGTATTGGGGTCTCAACTAAGAAGAAGGAGGCTATCTATGGGGCTCAACTATGTGTCTACAAACATGTTGGTGCGCAACATGACGCCAGCCCAGATGACGGGATCCGAATTCAGAGACATCCAATAGTTGTTGTAGTTCTAAACATCATCAAACCATGCTCCCCTTCTTGAAATTAACCTTTTTGTGACAAAACAAACAAAGAAGACATAGAGAAACTCGACGTGACAGGATTAGTCTTAAAACATCCCTCTAACCCATTATATCATGGCACAACACAAGGAGGTTTCATATTTGAATAAATATAGATCCGATGAACCATATACTCTCCTTTACTGTCATACTTGCCAATGAAGTGATATGTATTCATAGAAAACCATTACAAATTAGAATGCACAAAAAGTCTCTCCTTTAAACTATTCAAATTACAAAGAAACATCCAATTCAATATGACCCAAAGTATTTAAAGAAGACAACAATTTCACCTCATCATGCACAATAATAGGGACAAAAATATTATTTTCAGCACAATTGATTGGTTCAACAGCATCAATATCAAGTTTATTCAGAAGTTTTGGCATAGAAATAAAAGCAATATCATCACACAACTCTTTCTTATCACAAGGAACATCATCACAATCATCCTGTGACAAAAAGAAAGTTATCACAAGATTCTACTATGGATTGTTCTTCAATAACATGAATTGTGGATAGATTTGGTGCATCAAAAAATTCCTTACCTTGTGTTATCTTTGCACCCATGTTATTACCCGTGTTTACATGCTTGCTGCAATGCTCATCTTCCATTAGTGTGTTGTCTCTCTCATCATTAATTTTAACGTCATGCCCAAGGTTAGTAGCAAATGAAGCCTCCAAGATATGTGTGTCATAATGTTATATTGCTGACTTCAAATAAATATTGGACTACCAAATGGTTTGTCATGGAGAATGTTGGTAACTCTATGCTAGACAATGCTGGGATCATTCCCCTGAGTGGAGATTCATGGAGCGAACTTGTTCCCATAGAGCGGATGGTAGATGTGAAGACCTTGCTTGAACACATTGTTGTCCTAAAATGGTCTGACTGCTACGACAGTAGTGTTGGACTTTTTCACCACAGTATTCAACCTCTGAAGGACAAATTGCACCATGCGTACCTGTTTTCCGAGACAAACGACCCTACTCGAGAGGTTAACAGGGAGGTTACCCGTGCAGAGATGAAAATATGGATTAAAACTTTCTTTACTAGGAAGACCTCTAACCACGGTGCTCCCCAATCTCTATCATCGTATAATCCTCCTGAGCAGGTAACTAACTGTATCTTCATTGTGTGGTTGTCTTTGAGCATATGTATACTAATTGTGTTCCTTATAATTTTGTATGGCTTCACTACTGCAGGGACTGTGCTTCAGATTTTTGTCTGAACCTCACCTTCCTAAAGATGTTGTCATGAGGAGCAAGAGGGCTCAAGATCTAGATTATGCTGGTCCTACTGTAGATGATGTGTCGGCAAGTGGTGTGCCGGAGAATTACTATTTGATCTCCAAGAAGAGGAGTGATCGACTCAGTAGACTGCCCATGCTGATGAAGAGATCACTGTTGACGTGAGTCATTGGTGGACCCGGCAGGTTATCAGTGAGAGCCAATGGACCGGCTCCATTGCCTCTGGAGTAATGAGTGATTGTCAACAGAAGCTAAAGACTCAGAAGGACTTGGGCACAAGACCTCCGATGGACAGGAGGCCTTCCGATGGATGGGAGGTAGATGGAAGCCCTCTGAAGGACTGGAGGCATGCTCGATGTCGGTCGGCCATGGGAGTTCGGTACACGGAGGAGCGGCATGGTGACGGAAGGAGTAAGACCTCCGAAGGACTGCGAGCCGACCCCGATGGACTGGGGACGCCGGGTGCCACCATGATGCTCTGACCTGAGTACATGGTGCGAAGAAGGGCGAGGGCGTTGGCGGATTTGCTCAAATCTGCCACCCTTCCACCAAGTTACCTGACTCAACGAATCAGCTCATTCTCGCTGAGATAGAGTGGAGTGGGCCGTTCCAGGCCCAGGAAGGAAACCCCAAAGTTTCCCAGTTTCTGACTTCAAAACCGGGGGTCGATCGGCGGATTTGGACTACTGGCCACATGGACGTCATCTGGGAGATAGCTTGCAAACGAAAAAGATCAAGACTCCATCGCAGTCGTCCGTCCCCGAGAAAGTCGAGTCTTTTCCGTTTTGGCCCCTACGGGCGTTTCTGTAATATAGGGGTCTTAGTGTAAAATGTGTCGATTAGGCCTGGGCTATAAATACCTAAGTGGCTGGTCTTTTACTAACTCTTCCACCTCAAGAAACCTTAGGCTTAGTTTCCAACCAGCCAAGAGCTTAAGATTAAATCGGGTGCTTAGGTTAGGATTTGAGAGTCCCCTAGGCTAGTACTTTGCATTAGTGGGAGGATGAAGGGTGGCAAGATGAGTTGAACCTTGTAAGCACTGATTTCCACTTCTAATCAAGGCAAGATTCATCCCCAATTGTGCTCTTGTGTGCAGCCAGCTCCCTCCCTCTTTTCTATTTGGTTTTTGGATGAAACTCAAGGGCTTTTGGTGATTTTCTTTGCCCACGAGTTAATCTTGATCTTTTGGCTCTTTTGGACTTGCTAGGATATGGAGATTATGACTTAGATCATCTCAATCCTGCTGGATTGCCACGAGCAAGTCCCTCTTGAGTTTTCCCCCTTTCTTGCCCAAAGATTGCCATCTCACGAGATCTAAAATTTCTGCTGATCCCATGGTAATTTTGAGTTGATCTTTTGGAAAAAGCTTGGGAATAGGGTCCAGATAGCCTGTGCAAAATTTCATGAAGATTGGACAAGATTTGGATAGATTTGGGTGTGAAAACCCCCTTTCCTGCGACTTTACCGAACTGTCCGATAGAGCCAGCGGACAGTCCGGTGGAGCCGGACTATCCGGTGCCCTCACTGGACTGTCTGACATTGGGTGCCCAGGCAGGGACTGCACCGGACAATCCGGTAGCCCCTGCCAAACAGTCCAGTGGAACTAGACTGTCCGGCCCCTGACACCGGACTATCCGGCGTGTACAGGGCATGAGATGTATTTCTGCTGATTGCTTCTTCCGCTGTGTTTTTGCTTTGGATTTTTGCATTCCCCACTTTTGAACTATTCTCTTTGCTTGCTGTGAGTCAGTGAGATGCACTTTGGTGCGGTGAGTGTCGTGTGGTGATTTTTGCAAGATCCGTTGCCTCGATGCCCTTGTTGAGTTGGGCGTATCCTCTCAGTGGACGGTACCTTTGTGCTGCTAGACACGTATCTATTTAGTGGATGGTGTCTAGTTCTTTTCTCTAGCACCAGTTTTGGGGGTTGTGAAGTTTGAGTTTTAAAGTGCTCCTATTCACCCCCCCTCTAGTCGCACGTCTCAGGTCCTACAATTCGTATCAGAGCCGGTTAGGTTTCTTTATACCTTTACCAATGAGAAACTAGTAGCGACTATGGCGCACTCTGGGAAGGTTCCAGTTCTCAGCTCGGATGGCTATCCCTACTGGAAGGGTAGGACAAGAGCTTTTATTGCTTAGCCAGAGTGCGGACATATGGAATGCCACACAGAGTATGACTTTCACGGTGCTCCCCATTGCTGAGCGTACCACACTGGCACTCATTGCTCAGCACGAGGCATACTACAAGGCGGTGAACTTTCTCTTCTCCGGACTTGGTCTGGCGGACTATGAGAGGGTGAGCCACCTTGATACCGCCCGTGAGATCTAGTCTCTGCTCAGTGCACGCCATGAGGGGACGGTGACAGTTAAGGGTCGGCTTGTGGAGACTTACCAGTGAGAGTATGAGAACTTCATTCAGAAGCCGGCTAGTCTATGGATGCCTTGTTTGGTCATTTTCAGTCGATCATCAACAAGCTCCATGTCAACTCTGCCCCTGCTGCTCTCCCATACACTGACCATCAATAGGCTGTCAAGCTGCTGTATTCCTTGGACAGGAATGTGTGAGAGATCAAGAAGAACTCCATTCTTGAGTTGGTAGGGTATGACACCTTGGGAGTTGAGGAGCTTTACAGCAAGCTCATGGCCACAAAGGTTGATTACCAGATGACAGATATGCTCAATGGTATTGGCTCCAAGAGCCTGGCCTTGGCTTCCAGCTACAAGGAAGTTGCTGCTAACCCTCCACTTCACGGTTTTTCGTTCTCTGCTTTGATGTCTGTGACAGAGGAGCTGTTGGCGTCACTTGGGGATGATGAGCTTTGTCTGGTGTCTAGTCGCTTACAGCGCGCCTATGACAATCAGATGAGCAAGAAGAGAGGCGAGAAGCCCAAGTGCTTTGAGTGCGGAGAGGTCGGCCATTTCATCGCCGAGTGCCCGAACAAGCAGAACGACTACTACAAGAAGGGCAAGAACCACTCCCGCGACTTCAGCAAGCACCGCTCCGACAAGCACAACTATGGCAAGCGCGACCAGACCAAGCACCACTCCGGCAAGGTCAAGAACTTCAGGAAGGCTTTCAAGAGCTACCAGAAGGACAACCAGAAGCGGGACAAGGCCTTCTTCGCCGAGCTTGGTGGTCCTTGTAGCGGATCGTCCACCTCCTCCTCGTCTTCGTCAAGCTCAAGCGATGAAGAGATCGTCACCAAGCGGGACAAGAGGAGGGACCAAGGCAGTCTAGCTGGCCTCTTCTTTGTCTCCACTAAGTCCAAGTGCAAGCACAAGGTGAACCGGAGATCATTCTACTCCATGGCACTTGAGGACAAGGACGAGAAGGGCAACGACAATGACTGCTCCGATGAAGAGGTAACTCCTGAGCAAGCTGAGATCCTTGATATGTTGGAGAGGAATAGTCGTGAGTTGAAAGCCCAGGAAAGTTGTTGGAGAAGGCAACCAAGAAGCTGCAGAAGCAGAAAGCCAAGCTTGCTGATGCCTTGGCTGAGATTGAGAGGCTGAAGAGTGTGCAAGCCCAGCCTAGTGAATTTGAGTGCCCTACCTGTGAGTCCCTCATGAGTGACCATTATGAGCAGAAGAGCAAGTATGCTCATCAGGTAGAGGAGATGGATAGGTTGAAGGTTGAGTTTCGTAAGCTCCTTTCTATACTGGATGAGCCTACCTTGAGTGAGGTGCCTGAGTGCAAGTCTTGCCCCCACCTAGCTATTGACATAGCTGAGCTGAAGGTGAAGTGTGTGGGGCAGCTCAAGGAGTTAGAGGTGCTTAGGGCTAGACCCATGCTTTTGGGTGTATGCATGGTCTGTCCTACCTTAAGGAGTGAGCTTGACCAAGTGAGAGCTGATCTTGAGGTGCTTTTGGCACCCCCTGATACGTGTGAGAACTGTCTCACTTTGAGGCTGCAGTTGGTGGAGAAGGATGACACCATTAGGAAGCTTGAGAAGTCTGCTCCTGTGATTCCCTCTCTAGACTGTCCCACTTGTGCTGCCCAGACCTTGATTCTGGAGAATCTGAGAGAGGAGAAGTTGATCCTTGAAGAGGACAAATGTAGGTTGAGGGAGGTGCTAAGCTAAATGTATGCTAGGGAACCTCAGCTTAGGATGCTCATAGAGGCGAACAAGCATAGTGAGGGTGACACCAGTGGACTTGGGTTAGGAGAGTGTAGTACCTCGGGTAAGAAGAAGAGTGCCCGATCAAGCCTAACACTGATTCTCCCGAGCCTGACTCTACTGTTGATGGGGTTTACCATGAGCCTCCCAAGGGTGCCCCAAGAAAGTCATATTGGACACCCAAGCCACCACAAGCCAAGCTGGACAAGATAGTAGAAGAAGTGCTTAAGCCTTCTGGCAAGAAGCAAGTCTAGCAGCCAGCACCACCTAAGGCTTCACCACCTCACTAGAAGCCCAAGACCAAGCCCCAGCCTATGCCCAAGAGACCTATCTACCACTGTGACTTTTGCCAGCAGAATGGTCACTTGGAGGAGTTTTGCTTCAGGAGGAAGCGGGCTGAGAGGTAGGGGAGAGCTTGGGGGAACCAGGATCAGTCCTTCCAGGGTGGTAGGCAGGATCCTACCCGTAGCGGTGAGATGAGAGACCGCTTTACCAGTGGTGAGAGAGTAGGCAGCTTTTAGGCCTGTGCTCTTGGTGGTGAGAGACGCTTTGCCGGCCGAGCTCCTAGTCATTTTTAGCATGGCTATGGACCTCGTGACCGAGGCTTTGGTAGAGGGCTTGAGAGCTCATGCGTTGGAGGTCAGGGTACCCAGATCGTTGGGATGCTTACTTTGACTGTGATTTTCCCACTTTTGAGCAAATGGCTCGGCACTAGTTCAGCAGTTTCACTAACCCCAGTGCCGGGCCATTTGCTCACTCTTGCTTTCCTTGATTTTGCAGGATCGAGGCCTGGAGGACATGTGGATCATGGACTCCGGCTGCTCTAGGCACATGACAGGGCACCGCTGATGGTTCTCTAGCCTCAACCCTGTGAGCATCAAAGAGCACATCACATTTAGGGATAATGGTCAAGGTAAAGTGTTGGGTGTTAGTTCTGTTGCGCTTTCTGGCAAGCTTTCCCTGAGAGAAGTTGCTTTGGTGAGGAATTTGGGGTTCAATTTGGTTTCTGTCTCACAACTTCTCAAGGAAGGGTATGAGGTTCGCTTTAAGGAGGGTTCTTCTCGTGTGCTTGATGCTAAGGAAAACCTTATTTGTCAGATTTTGCCCTATGGGCAGTTTTTTAAGGTTGACCTTGCATCTGTTTCTAGCCCTCCTCGGTGTTTGGTAGCTGATCCTTCTGCTGATATTTGGAAGTGGCATAGGAGGCTAGGCCATTTGAGTTTTGATCTGCTTGTCAGGTTGAGCTCGATGGGTCTGATCCGAGGATTGCCTAATTTGAAAGCAAAAAAGGACTTAGTGTGCCACCCCTGTCGTCATGGCAAGATGGTTGCTGCTTCTCATGCACCTGTCAATCAGGTGATGACCTCTTACCCGGGTGAGCTGCTGCATATGGACACGGTTGGTCTTGCTCGGGTACAGTCAGTCAGTGGGAAGTGGTATGTGCTTGTCATTGTAGATGAATTTTCTCGCTTTCGTGGGTTCTTCATGGAGTTCAAAGATGAGACTTTCGGTTTTGTTCGGGATTTGGTCTTGTGGTTAAGAAATGAGAGTCATAAAGCCATGAGGGCTATCCGTAGTGACAATGGCAGAGAATTCCGTAACTCTTGTTTCGGAACCTTCTATCGTGACCTAGGTCTTGATCACCAATTCTCGTCTCCTTATACCCCACCTCAAAACGGTGTCATGGAATGAAAGAACCACACACTTGTTGAGATGGCGCGGACGATGCTTGATGAGCATAGGACTCCGTGATGCTTTTGGGCAGAGGCTATGAATACGGCATGTTACATTGCCAACTGCATCTTCCTACGAGCTTTCTTAGGGAAGACTTTGTATGAGAAACAGTTTGGTAGGCAGCCCAGCATCAAGCACCTGCGTGCATTTGGCTGCAGATGCTTTGTGCTAAAAATGGGGGCATTTAGACAAATTTGAATCTCGTTGCTTGGTTGGTATTATTCCTTGGGTACGCCTCTAGCTCTAGAGCATATAGAGTGTGGATCATTGATACCAAACAAGTGGTTGAGACCTGTGAAGTTTCCTTTGATGAATCTATGCCTTGCACAACCCCTGCATTTGAGCTTTCAGGTGATGATGACGAATGAGCTCCCATCTTTGAAGATGAGGATGTTTAGGTAGATGCTGGTGATGCAGGAGCCACTGCACCTACTGCAGCTCCTACCTCCTCTGCTACGAGCTCTGAAGATGAAGGTGGACCCTTGCCGACGGCTTCCTCTTCACTCCCCCGACTCCAAGCTCGAGCAGAGGCTGGCCCCACTGAGGACGCAGGGGAGGTGACCTCCGAGATTGTTCTATCTCGGCAGGTCTAGCGGGATCACCCTCCACATGAGATCATTAATGATTTGCATACGAGGACCTTGAGGTCCCATATAGGTTCTATCGCCTTCTTTGCTCATGCTGCCTTTGTTGCCTCCTTTGAGCCCAAAGATGTTGGACACGCACTTTCTGATGGTAATTGGGTTAATGCCATGCATGAGGAGTTAGAAAATTTTGAGAGAAATGAGGTTTGGGTTTTGGCAGAGCCACCACCACAATGCAATCCTATTGGTACAAAATGTGTTTTCAAAAATAAGCAAGGGAAGGATGGCATTATGGTGCAGAACAAGGCTAGACTTGTGGATAAGGGTTTTTGTCATTAAGAGGGGGTAGACTATAAGGAAACGTTTGCTCCAGTTGCACGCTTGGAAGATATACGTATTCTCTTAGCCTTTGCGGCTTCCATGGGTTTTAAGCTTTTTCAAATGGATGTGAAGCCTGCTTTTCTAAATGGTTTCATTCAAGAAGAAGTTTATGTCAAGCAACCCTCTGGATTTGAAAATGCTAAATACCCTAACCATGTTTACAAACTGCAAAAAGCCTTGTATGGTTTGAAACAAGCCCCTAGAGCCTGGTATGAGAGATAAAAAACCTTTTTGCTAAACTAGGGTTTCAAAATGGGGAGTGTGGATAAGACCTTGTTTCTCCACAAGCATGGTAGTGATCTTCTTATTGTCCAGATATACGTGAATGATATCATCTTTGGTGGCTGGTCTCACTCTCTAGTTACCAAGTTTTCTGAGCAGATGTCGAAGGAGTTTGAGATGAGCATGACGGGAGGGTTGCAGTTTTTCCTTGGACTGCAAATCAAGCAAGGGCATGAAGGAACATTCATCCATCAAGCCAAGTACAAGGACATTCTGAGGAAGTTTGATATGGGAGACTCTAAGCCCATGGCGACTCCTATGTCAACACAGATGTCGCTTGATGCAGATGAAGAAGGGGATGTTGTGGACCAAAGAGAGTACTGAGGGATGATCAGCTCACTTCTGTACCTGACGGCCACTGGGCCTTACATCCAGTTCGTGGCTTGTCTTTGTGCGCAATTTCAGGCCTCACCAAGGACATCACACCGTCAAGCTGTGAAGCGCATCTTCAGGTATCTAAAATACACTCCTGAGCTTGGTCTTTGGTTCTCTTTAGCTTTAATGCTCTCTCTCAGAGGGTATTCGGACGCTGACTTTGCGGGTTGTCGGCTGGAGCGCAAGTCTACTTCTGGCAGCTGCCAGTTTCTTAGTTCTTCTCTTGTCTCTTGGTACTCACGCAAGCAATATAACGTAGCCACTTCGACCATAGAAGCCGAATACATTGCTGCTGCTAGTTGTTGCTCCCAGCTGCTTTGGATAAGAGCTACCTTGAGTGACTTTGGCCTTAGCTTTAGAAAGATCCCTCTCCTAGTAGACTCTACTTCTGCTATTTCTGTAGTTAGGAACCCTGTCTTGCACTCCAGAACCAAACACATAGACGTGAGGTTTCACTTTCTCAGAGATCACTATGAGAAGGGAGATATAGACTTGATCCATGTGGAGACCGAGAACCAGTTGGCAGATATCTTCACCAAGCCCTTAGAGCTTAGCGCATTTTCTCACTTGCGTGGCGAGCTTGGTGTTTGTTACCCCTTTTAGGTTGGGGTAACTCTGTTGTAGTTTAGGTTTTGTTTTGCCTTTTCTTTGCCTTTCTTTGTTTTCTTTGCATTTTGTATCATATCATGCATTGCATTGTATCATATGCATTTTCACTTTCACTAGCACTAGAGCTCTTCTAGAATGACTAGTTAGTACTTGCTTGTGCTAGAATGTACAGTTGCTTGCTTGATCATGGTTGGCTAAGCTCCTTCAATCTGTCTAATATCTTTTGTGAGCTAAGTCACTTTTATTTCTTGAAAATCAAAAACCAGGATCACCACTTGACTTAGCTACCTAGCATGTGTAGGAATGTTGAATGCTATGCTATCTTTTCATGCTTGGATATGCTAGTCGTATGCCTTTGTTAAGTCTCTGCCTAAGCATTTGTGACACCTTGTCTAAACCTGAAATCTGAATTAAATCTGTGCACATTGTGTGTCTTATCCAGGTGGGTTCGCTTGTCACACTATTCTAGTTTGAGATAGCTTGCCTTTGCACTTTAGCATGAACTTGGACTAGGCTGTGTATGACCAAAACCTTCTCTTAAGCTTCTGATGGTTTTCTGAACCTAGGCTTAGCATTGGTTGGTAAGAAGTGGCACAAACAAGTGAATAAACCCTGACATATGATCTGATTTGCATAAAGTTACAAATTGCTAAATATGAAATCTGCAAGTCTCTAAACTGCTTAAGCCCTGTTGTATATGCTTTGGTTGAGAGTAGCACACCTTGTATGTTTTGCTAGCATCTTGCTGTTCATGCCTATCTTGCTAGATGCTATTCATGTTAGTGATGCTTTCTTTTCAACAACCCTGAAAAACATGCTCCTGATCTGTATAAGATAGATTCAATTGAGCTTGTTGCATGCTTCCTTGCCCTCACTTGCTCTGTATGCTAGAACTTGTATTTACTAGATTTTCATTCCTACTGAGCTCTTCATGGTACACTTTCTGCATTTCATGGCATATTTTGAGGGGGAGTTGTCTAATTCAGGGGGAGTCGGATTCTATGAACCCTTGATGTGTCCTTTGTCAACAAGGGGGAGAGATGTTGACCTATAGGAGTGTCATGGACCAAGGGGGAGAATTCTGGAGAGATCTAGTTGAGGGGTAGCTGTGCATTTCAGGGGAAATTTGAGCTTTTAGCATGCTCTTGCATCGGTGCGTTGAGCCTTTTGCCTCCTTCTGGAAAAGCCGATGCTTTGCCTAAGCATGACTGCGTTGAGCCAGTTTGCCTCTTTCTTGAGGGGTCATGCTTTAGCTTGATCGACTGTGTTGAGCGGTTTCCCTTATCTTGGGGGGGTCGATCATTAGTTTTCTTTTTGTTGCCTCAATTCGCCCTTCTTAGCTTGTGTTTGGTTTTTGGGCATCTTGAGCAGCTTTCTTCTTTTCTTCTTTCTTTTCCGTTTTACGCTTGTTTTTCTTGTCTTTGTTCTATTTCAGGTTACAAGTGGAAGGTGTTGATAATGCACTCATCAAGGGGGAGATTGAGAGCCAATGGACAGGCTCCATTGCCTCTAGAGTGATGAGTGATTGTCAACAGAAGCCAAAGACCCAGAAGGAATTGGGCATAAGACCTCTGATGGATAGGAGGCCCTCCGATGGATGGGAGGTAGATGGAAGCCCTCTAAAAGACTGGAGGCATGGTCGACGTTGGTCGGCCATGGGAGTTCGATACACAGAGGCGCGGCACGACGACGGCAGGAGTAAGACCCCCAAATGACTGTGAGGCGACCCTGATGGACTGGGGGTGCCGGGTGTGGCGGAACCGCCGATTTAATCCGGCCTAAGCACACCTGCCACCTCTGGCTTGCAGTGCGATTAGACCGAACTAAACCCGGTCGTCCGTCGAGAGTCATTCGACTCCCGATATTACCTTTTCCCAGAGGAACCGACATCATACACATCCGACTCACGATGGAGCCACAACAGAAACATCATCACAGGCAGTTAAATAGCATAAAAGTAGATTTATTTACAAACCAGTTTTTACATAAAATACCAGTCCAACATAATATTATACGGTAGCAAGTTTGAAAGTTTCTCGCAGCGGAAAATATAAGTTTGTGTCACCATGTTATCACCAAAAGTTTTGCATTGGAGGTACAACATCGAGCCCACCGATGTTGTCCTCGTGCCACTTAGTCACTTCATCCTACATGAGGGCATGCCCCGCCTCCAACACAGGCGCACACCATGAATTCCATACCTGCGCTCAAAATGTGGGGGCAAACCCTGAGTACTAATTACTCAGTAGGTCTTAATGGATTTGGCTTACGGCTGACGCGAAGCAGCTTACTAGCAAGTAGATCCTTAGCCTTTAGTTTTTAACATCAATTTAATCAACAACAAGTTTCTTTGTCTGTATGATTGCCAACATAACAGTAAATCTTTGCAAGATAACAACTCAGCTCAAACATGTAGTATTCCAAAAACCATGAGTATTACGGTACCGAGAGTTTAAGTAATTACTACGTTGAACGTCAAAGGCATTGGCATTCCCACACCTGGTGGGCATCAGCGATTCGAATCGATTTTAATTCCCGGGAATAACTATCATGCCAGGGGTATATGCTTACTAGCCATCGCGTTCCCACATATAGCCCCCATCTCCACCTGTCTTGTCCCAAGATTCAAAGCGCCCTCACCTAACCCCCGGGTTGTGCCCCCTCAGGAGCGATACCACGGCCGCACCGGGTCAGCCCTCCCTTAGGAGCGATACCACGGCCGCACCGGGTCAGCCCTCCCTCGAGTACAAGCGCCCCCGGGCCCAACGGCCTCCAGCAAGTGGATGAGCGGAGCCTCGAAAACTTCGGACAAACCCAGGTAAGACTTCACCGGTCCCATTTCCCGGTTAAGCACTCTAGCAATGTTATGCCGACCAATAGGCGAACAGTGAACGGGCCTTATGCGACTCGGGCGGAGTCCGGATACGACATCACGAATAGTAAATACTGAAATAAAATCTCCGCCCGGTCTCCATTTTCTTCATGAGCAACAAATACAAGTGATATAACTGTAAGCTTTTGGTTTTGAAATTACCTACGCGACGAGTACACACACTCGTGTCTACTCGTACCTAGCAATTTCTAGGCATACTCGTCCTACGAACTCTATGTATAGGTGCTAGGGCCAAGGCGGCCAGGAAGTCTAATGCACTTGGTTCCAAACAACTCCTAATGCATATGCGTAATCATCAAGTATAATTTATTTGCTGGGAGAGTATGGTCCTGCCTACCTTCTTCACTAGGGTCAGTAGCTTCCTCCGGAGCGTAGTCGGGTTCCTGCTGCTGGTCCTCTGACTCTGGGTGCAGTTCCTCTTCCGGCTCCGTCACGATCGGTTGGTCCGATGGTGGTTCTTCGTTCGCGGAATCTATATGCATATCAGGATGCAAAAGGAGTATGTATTACTGTAATGCTTCTTCACGATGCAGATGTAGATGCGATGCGGTGAATCATGATGTATGGAAAAGAGTTACGCATATTGAGGCGAAAGTTGTTTCGCACTAAGAAATCGTACAAGCCATCATCTACGACAGCTTAGCTTGTCACATAAAATAACGTGGTGTGTGACTGAGTTGCATCGATTTATGCGAAAAGATCGATGTCTACTACCATCTAGAACTCTTTTATGCTATAAGGAGCACAATAAACTAGGTATAACCATTTAGAACCTAATTTTTATATAAACAACATTTCTTCATTTATTTTCCATGCTAAAAACACATGTAGGGGCAAAATGGTAATTAGCAGTGGACATTTGAGCTACCAAAATTTTCATAGAGCCTACACAGAATAAAAAGGTCTCTGCCCAAATTTCACAATTTTTGGAGTTCATTTTAGCCATATTTTCTATTTATCAAGGTTTTTCATGCTTGCACAAAAACAGGGGCAAAACTGTCTTTTCCTACTCAACCATCATACCCATTCTGTAGATCTATTTATAAGGAGCACAATGCAACTGATTTGGTATTTTTCTGATTTTTATTGAATTTTCTAGGATTTTTCAAAGATTTCTGTCGAAATAAACAATTTAAAATGAAATTCAACAGAACCAGGGGCTAGATTGTGATTATTTCAAAACCCCAGGGACTAGTACGCAAGATCTACAAGACTCAGCGTACAGCGCGGTGGACTGATTCGTAAATAATGGAAAACGCAGGGGCCGGATCTGAAATTTGCCCGGCCCCCTTCTTCTTCCTCGCGTCGGCCGCGGCCGTGCGGAAGGGCGCGCGCGCGCCGGCGAGCCGGGGCTCGCCGCGGCCGCGACACGAGTTGGAGAAGGTGTTCCCCGTACGGGGCTTCTACCTTGGGGAGGCGGTGACGGCGGAGACGGCGTGGACGAGGCGGGCGACGGAGATGAACCGAGGGTGAACCGGCGCGACGCGACGTCGAGGCGAGGTCGAACCTCGGCGTCCGGGCGCGGAACGGCGACGAGGACTAGGGCGCGAGGTGCGCGGGAGTGAGGCGAAGGTCGCGGGGTAGGTGGGGAGGCTCGGGAAGCGACGGAGGGTGCGGCGCGAGCTCGAGCTCGGAGCTCGCCGTCAATGGCGGCGCGAACTGGCGTGGGCGGGGAGAAGCGGAGAGGCCGAGCGGAGGGAGCCTAGGCACGCGAATGGGGTCGGGAAAAGAGGCCGGCCCTCGCCTTCGCCTTGGAGGCGCGCCTTGCGCGCGCTGTCCGCGCGCGGCAGGGGCGCGTGGCCGCGGCGGCCGGGAAGGCCGGCGCGTGGCCACGGCCGCTCGGCGCGCAGCGCCGCGTGGGCGCGCGCGGGCGGCGAGAGAGGGGGAAGGCGCGTGGGTGAACCCGGTCTATGGACCGGTGGGACTGACAGGTGGGACCAAGGACGGAAACAAAGATCAGGGTGCATGGACTGGGTGCACGGAGCGAGGGGCCGGGGATCGACCCATGCGCTGGCGCGGGCGGGGCTGACAGGTGGGTCCCGCCTGTCATACAGACGAGAAAATAAAAGAAAATCGAAAAAAGATAAACCCCCTTTGACCAGCTGATTAGGTTTCTGAATTTTGCAAATTTGACCAATTTAGAAGCCGAATTTGAAAAAGTACCAATTGAATGAAATGTTGTAATTTTTGAAATCTACAACTTTGTCAAAAGGACCTATACCAGATTCCAAATTTAAAATGATTTAAATTTGAAAATAACTTGCTGACTCCTGTTTGACCAATTAAAACCCCCAACTTGAAAATTATAAAAGTCCATTTTAGGTGCATTTTCATGAAAGGTGAACTATACCAAAGTTGCATAGAATCTCATGATCTACAACTTTGGTATTCATGACATGGCAAGATTTTGAATTTTGTTTCACAAAATTTTGAATTTACCAAACAGGGCTGAATTTGGCAAAATCACATTTTCACATAAAATGACCCAAAACTAGATTTCAACATTCATGCATGCCAAAGCACAAAATAACAAAGTCATTCCTTATGGGATTACCTACAAGTTTGGTATGTAAGGTTTTATGAAAAACACAATGGCCTTAAAGTTATATCCACAATTCAAACACAGCTTTTTCTGAAAACTAGGTTTAGTTGCTCAATTGACCTAGTTTATGCATGCTTTTCAAGATAAAAGGCCTCTGAAAAGATATCATTATGCTAATGTTTTTAGTGCAAAGCATTTGAGATGCCTAGGGCATCACAACCCACCCCCCTTAAAGAAATCTCGTCCCGAGATTTTTGAAGTGTCGTGGATGGTTAAACTGGTTGTAGTTAGTGTTGGGTGCACGTATTGGGTTTAGACCCAGAAGCTAAGCTGTTGTAACGTACCAAGTTGAGGTGGATGGCAGAAAACCAGGGTACTTAGTGTGTAGGAATTCTTCTTGCTCCCAAGTGGCTTCTTCTTCGGAGTGATTACTCCATTGAACTTTGTAGAAGTTAATTGTTTTCCGACGGGTTGATCTTTGCTTCTGATCGAGAATTTTTATGGGATGTTCTTCGTATGTGAGATCTGGTTCAATCTGAACTTGAGAGGTATCTACCACCTTCTCCGGCACTCTTAAGCACTTCTTTAGTTGCGAAACATGAAACACATCGTGAACCGTAGCTAGATGTGGTGGTAGCTCTAACCGGTAAGCGACGGCTCCGCACTTTTCAATGATCTTGAATGGACCGACGTACCTTGGTGCTAACTTTCCTTTCACCCCAAACCGTTGTACCCCTTTCATCGGAGATACTTTGAGATACACATGATCCCCCTCATCAAAGACTAATGGCCTCCTCCTTTTATCCGAGTAACTTTTCTGTCTGGACTGTGCTCTTTTGAGATGGTGGTGTATGAGTTTCACTTGTTCTTCGGCTTCTACCACTAAATCAGGGCCAAAGGTAACACGCTCTCCTGGTTCGGACCAGTTTAGCGGTGTTCTGCATCTCCTACCATAAAGAGCCTCGAAAGGAGCCATTTCTAAGCTCTTTTGGTAGCTGTTGTTATAAGCGAATTCCGCCAGGGGGAGGCATTCATCCCACTTGGTGGAATATGTCAGTGCACAAGCCCTTAACATATCTTCTAGAATTTGATTCACCCTTTCTACTTGACCACTGGTTTGAGGATGGTAAGCGGAACTGCGTACAAGAGTGGTGTCTAAGGCAGTCTGCAGTTGCTCCCAGAAGCGGGAAACGAACAGAGAACCCCTATCTGAGGTGATAGTTCGCGGGACCCCGTGTAAGGATAGGATCTTGGAAAGGTACAACTCAGCGTACTGCTTTGCTCGATAGGTGGTCTTGACTGGAATGAAATGAGCAGATTTCGTGAACCTATCGATAATTACCCATATGGAATCATATCCTTTTTGGGTACGAGGCAAACCCACAACAAAATCCATATGTATATCCTCCCATTTCCATGCTGGAATATCCAGCGGCTGAAGCATTCCAGCGGATTTTAAGTGATCAGCTTTTACTTTCTTACACACGTCGCACTCAGATACGTACTTGGCGATCTCTCGTTTCATGCGGGTCCACCAAAACTTTTGCTTCAAGTCTTGGTACATCTTATTGCTGCCCGGATGTATCGTGAGTATTGAGGAGTGTGCTTCGTCTAGTATTCTCTTCCTCAACTCCATGTCCTTGGGTACCACTAGACGATTCTTGAACCACAGGACGCCTTGGTCATCAAGTGTGAAACATGCCTTCTTCTCTTCACTAATACCTTCACGGATATATGCCATACCCTTATCTTGTTTCTGAGCTTCTATGATTTGTGACTTGATTGTGGGCTCAATAACGACATTATAGAGTTCCGCATGCTGTCCTGAAGGTGTTTCAATGTCACTCATCTCACAGCAGACTATTCTTGCTGTAGGTCGGACTTCTATCACATTGCAATGGGCTTTTCGGCTTAGTGCATCTGCTACCACATTGGCCTTGCCTGGGTGGTAGTGTATCTCCAGATCATAATCTTTTATCAGCTCTAACCATCGCCTCTGCCTCATATTGATTTCGGGTTGTGTGAAAATATATTTGAGACTCTTATGGTCAGTGTAGATGTGACATGTGTTGCCTAACAGATAGTGTCTCCAAATTTTTAATGCATGAACGACT
Source organism: Paspalum vaginatum (assembly GCA_030272315.1). Classification (NCBI taxonomy): domain Eukaryota; kingdom Viridiplantae; phylum Streptophyta; class Magnoliopsida; order Poales; family Poaceae; genus Paspalum; species Paspalum vaginatum. Next base: position 626,635 of record JAMSGZ010000073.1, read on the forward strand.
GCAGCCAACTCAAGGTCATGTGTTGGATAGTTGGCTTCATGTTTCCTCAGTTGGCGGGAGGCATAAGCAATTACTCTTCCTTCTTGCATCAAGACACAACCAAGTCCATTACCGGAGGCATCACAGTACACCTCAAAAGGCTTGGTAATATCTGGTTGAGCTAGCACTGGTGCTGAAGTTAACAATTTCTTCAAGGTTTGGAAAGCTTCTTCACATTTCGGATTCCAAATGAACTTGGCATTTTTCTTGGTCAAAGAGGTCATAGGTTTTGCAATTTTGGAGAAATCTTTGATAAAGCGGCGGTAGTAGCCCGCTAAACCAAGAAAACTCCGGATTTCAGTCACAGTCTCTGGTTGCTTCCAATTTAGCACATCTTCTACTTTATTAGGGTCAACTGCTACTCCCTTTTCAGATAGCACATGACCCAAGAAACTCACTTCTTTCAGCCAGAATGCACACTTGCTAAACTTGGCATAAAGCTTATGCTCTCTGAGCCGAGTGAGCACGATCCTTAAGTGTTCTTCATGTTCTTTTTCATTTTTGGAGTAGATTAGTATGTCATCTATGAATACCACCACGAACTTATCAAGTTCATTCATGAACACCGAGTTCATCATATACATGAAGAAAGCCGGTGCGTTGGTTAACCCAAATGACATGACCAAATACTCATATAAACCATATCTGGTAGAGAATGCTGTCTTGGGTATATCCTCTTCTCTAATCTTCATCTGATAGTAGCCAGACCTTAGGTCAATTTTAGAAAAGACCTTAGCCCCGGCTAACTGATCAAATAGAATATCGATGTGTGGCAGTGGGTATTTGTTTTTGACGGTCACTGCATTCAGTGGCCGATAGTCAACACATAGTCTCTTCCCACCATGATCCTTTTTCTCAACAAAGAGAGCTAGACAACCCCACGGTGATGAACTAGGTCTAATGAACCCTTTGTCTAATTGTTCTTGTAGCTGTACTTTCAATTCCTTCAAATCATCAGGTGGCATCCTGTATGGTCTTTTTGACACAGGTGCCGTACCTGGAACGAGCTCAATGACAAATTCTACATCCCGTTTTGGTGGTAGTCCCGGAAGTTCTTCTGGAAACACATCCGGGAATTCACACACTACCGGTATCTTTTTAACCTCTTGTAGTTCAGTCACATTGACCGTGGGGGTCATGTGTTTTTGATTTGGCATGTGTATTCGTAGAATCTTGCCGCTGACTCTAGACTTTAACTGCACTGTCCTGCTGCCAATATCCAGGACTGCATTGTTTTCTGTCATCCAATTCATCCCTAAGATGATATCAATCCCCCGGTGTGGCAGCACCACAGGATTGATTGTGAAATCTTCCTTTCCTATACTCAGCCTTAACCCTTTTACTATCAGATTTGTATTTATCGGGTTCCCAGGCGCGGTGATTTGATATTTCTCTTTTATACGTGAAGTCTCTACCCCGTGCTTAGATGTATATGATTGACTAATGAAAGTATGAGTAGCTCCTGAATCAAATAACATGACGGTCGGCTGACCGTTGACCATGAACGTACCGGCGAGAACAGGCTCTCCTGCAGGGATCTGCTCCATGTGCACATAGTGCACTCGACCTGTCTTGGGTACGAATCCCTTCGGCTTGCTCTGTTGGTTTCCACCCGCAGGAACAGGACCTTGGATCCTGCGAGGCGCTCTGCAGTCCTTAATGAAATGGCAGATCTTGCCGTAGTTGTAACAAGGAGCGCCCGGTCCCGGAACAATGGGAGCCCGGGGAGTTGGCAACTGTGCGGGTGCTCGATAAATGGGGTACTGTTGCTGCGGTGCCGCCCGATGAATCCACCTTGGTTGGTTGGGTCGGACCACATAGCGAGACTGCTGATAATTTTGCTGTTGAGGCTTGTATGCGGTCTTCTGCTTCTGTGAAGGGCCAGTCGCTGAGGTGTTGGCTATCCTTTTGCGCTTCTGATCCTCATTAGCAGCACGGAGACGATTCTCCATGTCGAGAGCAGTGTCTACCAGTTCAGTGAAGCTCTGGTAACGCCGTGCCAAGTGAGTCCGGAGGGTAGGGTCAAGGCCCTCTAGGAGTCTTTCGGCCCGCTCCGGCTCAGTAGCAACATCTCTCGGAGCATACTGTGAGAGGTGGATAAAGATCTGCAAATATTGCATCACGGTCCGGTTGCCCTGCTTGAGGTCTCGGAACTCGCGACGCTTTTGCTCCATCAAACTTGCCGGGATGTAGTGATCCCGGAAAGCTTGTCGGAACTCCTCCCATGTGGGCTCATGGCCCTCTTCCTGCATGGCGAGGAAAGTGGCGTACCACGCTCCCGCAGGCCCATGAAGAAGCTGAGCAGCAAATCGAGCCTTCTCTCGCTCATTGATCCCTGGCAGAAGGGTAAACTTGGACTGGACAGTGCGAAGCCAGTCGTCTGCCGCCAGTGGCTCTGGGCAGTTGGTGAAGACCGGGGGTCGCAGCCCCTCGAAGTCCTGGTAAGTAATGCCACGTGGCCTGTACTCCCGCGGCTGTGGTTGCCCACGGGCTTGACGGTCTTCTGCTAATAACCGAATCAGCTCAGCTTGTTGAACCACCAAAGTGGCCAGCTCCGGCGGGGGTGGAGCGCCTTGCGCTGACTGCCCTGATGACTGCCCCGTGCGAGTGTTCACCATCTGCAAAATGGAATCATATGGGTTCAGCCCAATAGCCCATGTGCAGAAATATGGTGACAGCAAGATCATAGGACTATAGGCAATTGGTGAGCACAGGTAAACTTGTAACAAAGCAGTTAGACTTTATCTCTCAAGGCCAAGCTTAACGACATCGCATCATTCGCATCATCCATGCGCACTCAACAGTTACTGCAACCATACTTATAGAGTCTTAATAAACTAAAGGTTTACTTAGTACACACATAGGCCATCTCATCCATCACATCGGAACACTAACTTCAGGTTCTACATCGGGTTACATGACGTACATAAGTGAGTTCTCTCGACCCCACCATTGTTTAGTACAGTCATGGCAAACTGCACGGAGCGATATGGTACAAAACATCGCTCACAACGTGCACCATCTACAAAAAGCTTCTCCACACAGTGCCATTGCCAAACTCTCTAACGCCCGTTACGCGCGTCAGACACCATGCTGCCCTCATCCTCCACCACAGGGGCAACTGAAGGGTCCGGCTCGTACTGCGCCAGGCGCTGCTGTGCCTCGGCCAACTCTGCCTCCAGCTCCTCAATACGGTCCTGAGCGTACATGTGCTGGTCACGGTAGTGAGCGACACGGTCCTCGGCACGGAGGTACATCCCGTGTACGCTGTGAGCAAACTGCATGGTCGCAGCATAGGGCCTGGTGTCAATCCGCTCTTCCAGCATGTTGTGACGACGGAGCCACTCGTCGTCGTAGCCATCGGTGGGAAGGTAGCGCAGCACTGACATCCCTGCTGCACCCGAGGAGCTGAGTGAAGTAATGGCTGCTAGGGTGACCTTGTCGTAAGCGTCCTCCTCATTGGCCCCGTAGACGGTGAGCGTCTGCCGGACCGCGGTGTGGCTCGAAGGAAGGACAACACTGGCCATGCAGTGTCCCTCCGCGTGCACCGTCTGCACTGAGAAGAAAGGGCACGGCCTGCGCCTCATCTCACGCAGAGCCCGACACAGGATCTGCGCAAGGCCGTTCTCCTCACGACAACGGGTGTGAACCATCCCATTCTCAAGCTGAGGAGGGGTATGGGTCACTGGTGGGAGGGGAGCAGCCCTTCCCTCCTGTATGCGAAGTCCCCTCGCACTGGTGGCTTTGCGGGCGGTTTGCTTGGTCCTGGCCATCTGTTTTTAAATAAGAGACCTTAATCAGTGATGAGCATAGGTTGCATATAAGTTTAATGGTTAAGTGGGTGATGGGTGCGGAAAACATCATTGGACTTTCATTTTACTTATTTGTCTTTTAGCGATAAACCCCCCAAGTATGAACAAATAAGAATAAACATGATGCATGACTCGTCCTATTCGATCTCACATCACACACCTTAAGCATAATTTATATATCTAGCGAGTATCCGGTGACATATATGCACGGCACTCTCTAATGCAACTAGTCGTTCTCTATTCGTTCTTAATTTCGCACGTGGTTAGTGTACCTGCAGAAAAATGCATGCTCATACCATCATCATTACCATGACCAATCATTACCACTCTAACCCTAGAAGTGGCACCCACGAATTTCTTTAGGCTACGTCTGGTGGACGACGTAGTGGCGCCATTTCTCCCAACACACCCAGTCTTCCTCCAGTACTGGGGAATTGCTGGGGAGAGAAACGGTGGCCAACAAGATCTAGCTATAATTTTTGGTTGAAGGAGAAGTGGTCACGAAACACTCCAATAGCGTGACCACCCCCCTTAAAGAGTTCTGCCCTATCAGCATGAATGCAGGGTTCGCAACAGTCCGCAAATCCCAATAGCGCTCCACCAGTACTGGGGATGGCTATGGCCGAAATGTTGCTTCCCAAAGCGCCGAATATGCACATGAGTTCTATCTAGGTCAGAATGTTAGCGATGTCACCTGGTATTTCACTAACATCCTTAATAGGGGCATATCGATACTCTCACTTTTCAAATACTTCGAAAAGGGTTTTCGAAAATAGGTTTGCAAATCAAAACTGGATGATATGTCTGTTGTCTGTGTATGATCGGCTCTGATACCAGCTGTGGCGGAACCGCCGATTTAATCCGGCCTAAGCACACCTGCCACCTCTGGCTTGCAGTGCGATTAGACCGAACTAAACCCGGTCGTCCGTCGAGAGTCATTCGACTCCCGATATTACCTTTTCCCAGAGGAACCGACATCATACACATCCGACTCACGATGGAGCCACAACAGAAACATCATCACAGGCAGTTAAATAGCATAAAAGTAGATTTATTTACAAACCAGTTTTTACATAAAATACCAGTCCAACATAATATTATACGGTAGCAAGTTTGAAAGTTTCTCGCAGCGGAAAATATAAGTTTATGTCACCATGTTATCACCAAAAGTTTTGCATTGGAGGTACAACATCGGTGGGCTGTGAGATATGGCCGGGTGGCCACAACTTTGGCCGTGCAGCCAAAGGCATGGCTGGCTGGCCATGTATTCTCCCAAAATGCCTCTTCCTTCATCTTATTCATCCAAGGAAGTCATCATGGTCCCAAATACACATGGGGGAACAAGCCCAAGTCAAATCCTACGTCGGAAGGCCATCACATGGGCCAATGAATGGCTGAAAGGCTACAATGATGGCCGGCCGGCCATGCTTATGGCTGGACGGCCACTTCACATGGCTGGTCGGCCACCAAAAAGGCTGCCCGGCCAATTACTTGGCTTGAATAGTCACCACATTGGCTGCTAGACATGTTCAACATGTGTATCAATGGAAACCGACTTCTAGAGGGCCTTCCAAGCGTTGATTGATTAATGCGGTGCATCGGAGTGTCACCGACCATGAATGATGGCTGGCTAGCCATAGAACTTAGCCGCTTGGCCTCTGTGATGGCTGGCCAGCCACCCACGTGGCCACCGAGCCGACCAACTTGGCTGCCCCACCGACCTCCCCACTCCTATAAGTAGAGGGGCACTCCCCCCACTCCAAAATGTCCCTTTCACCATGTAATCTCTCTCTCCCTCTCTAGGAGGTGCCCCGTGGGTGGTGCCTCTACTTTCAAATCAGTGTTTAGTTAGGAGTTAGAGAAGGTCTGTTGTATTGGAGTCGGTCAAAAGTATTCGGTAATGTCTAATGCCTATTCTTTTACATTACCTTTTGATGTATGACTTATGAGTATTTAACGTCTTATTTTATTTATCTTATCTTCATCTCTATTAGTATCTCGATAGGTGTAGTTACATTTTCCTTTTGGTCCACCATATCGAGGTCTGAGTTGTGATAAACTAGATTTGATTGATCATTGTTGTGCTTGCCAGTGCTACAATCAACCCTAGACTTAGACGCTAGGCTCTAGTTTGTTCCTCTCCTCTAGCTAAGGACAAACTATTATTATTGAAGCTCGCTTGAACACGTTTGTAGCATGCCATCCTCTCCCCACAGATTTGCTTGGTAGCCCCTCTCGGCGACAACGTGTGGTGTGCCTGTGTATCCTAGGACCATCGTTCGGGAGGCCCATAGGTGATAGCTAGACTCTATTTCGGGAACAACTATCTACCCCCTGGTACCCTTGAGACTCTAGAATGCAAGTTCATAACTTTGTTGAGATCCTTTTGACCTTTAGCACAGATAGCTGTTGTATGCTAGCAGAGATAGAAGACCGTACTGCAGTCCTTGACTCATTTTCCTCCTAGCTTTACCTGTTTTCTTGCGAACAGTGCTTGGCTTTTATCCCATGGTGCTTGGTGTCAACCTTTCTAGCTCTCGATTGATGGAAAGAGTAGTAACGGCTGGATGAATGATAGTTCAATATCTCTATATCAATGCTTCCCTGTGGGAATAAATACGATACCTTGGAATACTCTTGGGGTGAAAGGCTACAACGGTCTCCGTGCGCTTGTGGAGTAAAATCTGGTAGGCTAAGAGCCGCCAACAAGCTTTTCTGGTGCCATTGCCGAGGAAGCACCGAGTTAGAATATTATTCTGTTATTGATCCTTTTGTTATTGCTCTTTCCTTTTATTTGAAAACCCAAAAAATACAAAAATAGAAAATCATCTCTTCAGTTTTGCTCTTCCATTGAGTAAATTGTGATCATGTTTTTCATGCTACCCAAAGTTTACAGTGCAACATGTTTTTTTATCAAAACATAGCTTGGGCCTTGTGCATGCCCAAAGGCTAATTTTCAAATTAAGCATGGTGCTTAGGTTGGATTAGCCTCTTTTTATCAAACCATCGTAGAACGTAGTGTCTGATAAATGAGCTATGCGTAGACTTTGGTAGTGATGTTCCGTGCTAGTTCATATACCGTGATTCTTGAGCTAGCCGGATCGCTCAAGTTCAATGGAGACACAAAATCCCAGTGATGTTTTGAAAATGCAACCCGTTTTTTAGACCGCGGATTCGAGTAAAATTTTAGAGATGGAAGTCATGGTTTAGCATCATGGTTTGTGCTATGTTTTAATTGAGAGTATTTTGCTAGCATTTGGTGAACAACTGACTTGATGTTAATACTCTACACATATTAGTCCATTGTATTTCTTGTACACTAACCTATTGCAGGAGGCATTCATTCCCCACACGGGAGGAGAGGCCCTGTCACCGACATTCTCATGCTCAACCTCTTGCGATCTGTTTCGCTCTTCTTGGAGAAATGATAGAATCGTGATATGGATATCAAAGTAAATGGTGGCAGTGAATAACGGCAGAATCTTGAAAATCTTCCCCACCACAAAAACACACCATACCAAGGTGACATGCAATCGTATATCACATTATGCTATCTTCCATGCTTGAAATTGCATAGCTAGTAGGCCATTGGTCTACTTCCCCATGGGCAAATTGCGTGCCCGATGGCGTTGTGGTGTAGATCCCAAAAGCGGCCAGGAATAGACGTCTCTCATTGCGGGAGTGCTCTGTCTTAAGCACCACAAAGGCCAACATAGGAAAAATCAATGTTTAGAAGCATGGTGAGAACGACGATATCATGATGTGCAGTCGATGGTTGTGTGGCACATAGACAGTCAACGATTGGTGGCACATTTCATGTCCAACAAGTATCATGCCCAGGAAGAAGAACAGAAAGCATGACAAAGAGCAAGTTTAGAATCAGCATCCAATCCAGAATCCAAGCTTGGGGGAGGAAATTGTTTGGCATTTGACAAGCTTTCTAGAGAAACAACCAAAATTTTCGAGCCAATGAAGCAGCGCTTAAAGGACGGCCTGCTACATTAACATTCCAATGACCAAACATGGAATGAGAACCTGATGTGGAAATTGAGAGCTGAGACAGAATTTTAACATCGATACTTCAACAACATCGATGATGGTAAACCCCTCTAACAGCTATTTTCAGCATTCTCTTCTTAGAGGTTGCTATAAATTATAAGCCTGTTAGTGATAGCATGCTAAGGTTCTACGGCCATAGGATCTTCCAGTAGTGCTGTCTTGAGCTACCCTACCCAATAGTTAAGACCTTGTTAGGTAGACAATTGCGCATGTTGATCTCTAACATACAGGGAAAGGTAGAAGGAGGTTTCCGGAGATCATAACGGAAGAATGAAAATGCTTCATGTGAAATCCATTCCTAACATTTGTGGGTCTCTCATCACACCATGATTAGACAACGTCTTCCAATAGAATCAAAAAAAATATAAGAGCAGAATAGGAAAACTTCAACAAAAGGTTTGTTTCATGACACTACAAGAATAAAGCTTGGGGGAGGATATGCCAAGAGGCACCCATCCTCCGACCCAACCCCTAAAAGAAAGGACCTCAATATTCAACCTACAAAAATGGTTGATCGCTTGAAGACATTAAGAATGCTCTGCACCTACTGAAGTGAGCAATATAAGCAGCATCGTCGTCACCCAGGGAGTAAGCAAGCTCAGGGAAGGCAATGCCATGTAATATTGAAGCTCAGTTTCTTAGCAATCACTTGCAAGAACTAAGCTTGGGGGAAGATCATCAGGTGAGTACCCTGAATGCTCAGCATTTCAGTGCCATAACTTAAATCCTGAAAATTGCCATGACACCAAAAATATTTCCTTCTTGTTATCGCACATGAAAAAAGTTATAAAAATTTGCATAATTTTAAAAAAAACAAAAATATTTGCCTTTACAAGGAATAAACTAACTCCTATATTGCTAGAACTTTGTTTATACTCTTGCTTAAAGGAAATGATGAATAGTTGCTCTATTAATTTCTTGTAAGTATTTCGTATACAACTTGACACTCTCCTAAATTTGAACTTATTGGCATTAGTTGTGATCCTACATTTAATCTTTAAGTTTGTGGGAGCAAGTGCTTTCAAAACCTTGTCTAAGTTGTTGTGAGATGTGATATAATCAAAGTTTGAGCTTATCCCATCTTGATCTTAGTAAGGTGAATTCTTGGAGTTTTTCCTTTTGAAAATTAAAATGAGAAAGTTTCTCAGTGGTTTGAAATACCTTTCCAGAGCCAAATGCTTTACATGATGAAGACCTAGACATATGCTACTTATTGTTGTGTTGAGTTTTGTCAAATTTTGAGTTCTTATGAAGTAGTGTCACTTGAAGTCCCAATCAAAATCCCTTACACCCACATTCATTTGCTAGCCTTTCTATGTCTGGTCATGCTTAAATCTACACTGGATTCAAGCATCCACCTACACCAGACATCTCTCCACCATATAAATCATCCACTTACCCATCCACAAATATGGTCTTGCAAATAAAAACTCCATTCATATTCCAAAAACATCCCCAAAGTTTGGTTACAAGAGCAGACATGGAGCTACCAAAAAAAGAAAGGGAAGGAAAAGAAAAAAAGAAAAGAAAAAATTTTGATAGCTCTATGCACTCAAATGATTCAAAGATTCAAGAGGGGATTCATAAAATAAGGAGTTTCCATCCATAGACCATATCCATCCATAGACCATATCCATCCATAAAACAAGCCCATTCTCCTTTGATTGGGATGAGAAGTATCACAAACTTCGATAGAAACAATCTTTCGCTGAACAACAGACAAAGCATAGGTAAGCTAACTTTATCCCTACCTTGAGCCACACATAAGCCTTTGTAGTTGATAGGGAAAAGTCTGGCCAATGGCTTGGCAAGGAAATTTAAAACCACTTGAGTGACTCGAGGGTGCCATTTGAGGTACTTAGTTCCTTGTTTTCAAAATTTTCGAAACCGTATGAGCATGAAACCAAAAAAGAGATAGAGTTCGATGACACTCTACTAAGATTGTTCTATCTCTCAACCACCGAAGACAAGGTATGAAAAGCCAGAAGCCCCATAGGTATGGATAAAATGGTTGGGGTACACCTATGCCAATTTGTTCACTCATAAAGGAAGAATGTTGGGTTGTACACTTAATACTTGCAGGATATTGACATTGATGCAACTCCTGATCCGCCGAGCCTAAGTCTTATCTTTGCTCGAGGACAAGCAAAAGTTCAAGCTTGGGGCATGTTGGCGATCATTATTTCCCTATTTCGACCACCAATTCCTCAGCTGAATAAAAGGGGGGTATAGACAAAGTTCTATGCATTATTTACTTAACACCAACGAAGTCCACAAGTTTTTGTGGTTTTTGATGTATCACAGGGAGATACTCAAATTCCATGCAAGACAACATCATTCAGAGCAAGGGTGAACTCACACAAAAGGGCTTGAGAATGAATTGCAAATAACATCACTATAAAGTATCTCAAATCCCCTCTGTTTGTGGCCATTATTTCCTAATTTCGACCGCCAATTCCTCGGTGAATAAATGGGGTATAACTAAAGTTCTATGCATTATTTACTTTGAACTAATGAATTGCACAAGTTTTGGTGGTTTTTGATGTTTTACAGGGAGATGCTCAAATTCCATGCAAAAGAACATCATTTGGAGCAAACACAGAGTGGGCACAAAAGGGCTTGAGAATGGATTACCCATAACATCATTATGAAGTATCTCAAATTCCCTCAAGAACCAAACCATTGCAAAGCTCTCGTCGAAATAATCGAAATGGAGTTTTGGTTCACTCAATTTGGAGTCTGGATGTGAAAGTTATGGCCGTTGTAAGTTGACAACTCCGGCTGCGAGGATAGTGGCTGGGCGGCCACTACTTAGGCCGGGCGGCCTAAGGGGAGGCCGGCCGGCCAAGCACCCCCTCCAAATGCCTCAATCTTCATGGGAATCAACCAAGTATCTCACCAAGGACCCATATACACCTAAGGGATCAAGCCCAAGTGAAGATAAAGGTCGGAAGGCCACCATATGGACCATAAGAAATGACTAAGTGCTGAAGGGCTTGGTCGCCCAGCCTAGTACTCAGGCCCCCCGGCCTAGTACTTAGGCCACCCGGCCTATTATTTAGGCTGCCCGGCCTCCCTCTCGGTCATCCGGCCTTCCTACGGCATATGCATGCAAAGAAGCACAACTTGGACACAAATCAACCGTCGATCAAAGGACCAAAGGCATGCATGATGGATGGATCCACGAGACTCACTCTCCAACCAATGATGAACATCCAAGTGGCAACCAGAGGCTAAGTCCTTGGGCATGACTTAGGCCTTCCGGCACGTGCTCTAACCGAAACAACCGCCACCGCCTCAAAGATGGAAGATCAAGCCGTCCAAAGCAAGGTCGGTGCATCAAAGGGCTGGAAGGCCACAAGACCAGGCCACCCGGCCTCCTAGTTGGCCTGCCTGGCCTACCACCTGGGCACCCGGCTTGCAGACTTAGCCATTTCACCAACCTGCAGCCTCCTATAAATAGAGGGTCACTCTCCCACTCCAAACTTGTACCTTCCAGGTGCCATTGGCACTTGTACACTCTCTCCACTCTCTCCCTTGGGGAGGTGCCCCCTTTTGGGTGGCACTACCCCTTCTAGTTCAATGTTTAGTAGGAGTTAGAGTTGGGCTCTGCCTATTCCGGAGTCGTCTTCAGGAGTTCGGTATGAGTCTCTTGTATCTTTCCTTTCCTGTAGGACTTTGAGTTTATTTAATTTATTTCTTTATTTTGTCAAGCATTTACATTCTTGCCTCTATGATTATGCATGATCGTAGTGTAGGGATGTCTTTAGACAGTAGTTAGCATTGCTCTATGAGGTTATGGTTAATCTAGTCTATTTACTTGCGGGTTCCTTGTTCGCACTGTTAGTTAAGTCATAGCAGTTGTGATGCTTCCACTTGTTTCTAGCCAAGTGGAGGAAGTGAATAACCAGAGTTTACTCTGGAAGTTCACCTTGGTTTGCAACCAGCCCCACTGCAGCTTAGGGTGCCTTGTGTGTACCGTACATATTTCACACATAGGCTTTAGGTAGCCCCTTTTGGTGATAGCATCAGGGCGTCTCAATATTCCACCCCCGTCATTTGGGCTGGCGCCAGGTTGTGTTCCAACATGTATGTAGACGCATAGTCGGGCTCCTTAGAACCCACCTTTCTCGGCTGGGTAATTAGCACTCTGGTGCTTGGCAGTGGTTCTATAGCTGCGATGTCCAATGCGGTAAAGATGACTAGACTAAACCATAACCTCAGTCGTGTCACGACCTTAGTAGAGTGATAGTTGGAGCTAGCTTTGTCTTCTGGCTTGACCTTAGTAGAGGAAGATCTCATCAGGAACCAGACCTCGTCTCGTTGTCCTCCTAGCTGTCTCGTTGAGCTGTGTATCTGTGTGGAGTGTGTCAGTGTGCCATTATCCTTTCTGTTATCGTTTAGAATGAAAGAGTAAAATAACAAGATGTTTGATAAGTTAATATCTCTATCTCAATGCTTCCCTGTGGATAAATACGATACCTTGGAATACTCCCGGTTGAAAGATACAGCGGTCTCCGTACGCTTGTGGAGTAAAATCTGTTAGGCTAAGAACCGCCAACAAGCTTTCTGGCGCCGTTGCCGGGGAAGCGGCGAGTTAGAATGTTAATTTGTTATTCAACTTGTTGTTGTTACCCTTTCTTTCTATCTTATAAAAAACACAAAAATAAATGATAAAATTAAAAACCCCATGCTTCATTTTGCTCTATCCATGTGAGTAAGTCTTGACATGCTTTGTTCAAGCAACCTTAACCTGCTGTTGCAGCATAGTTTAGGGCTAGAATCCAATGTGTGCTCGTAGGCTTCTTAAATTAAACGTGGTGTTTAGGTTAAGGGCCTGCTTTGGTCAATTTGACAACATTGATCAATGAGCTATTAGAAGATTTTGGTTGTGAAATATCCACCGTCGCTAACGATAGAATCGGGTGCCGGTCGATTTTCTCAAGTTTCCATGTAGACAAAAAATCAAGGTCCTAGATAATCTTTTTCCACATGTCGTGACCTTTGATTTGAGTAATTTTTGAAGATGGTAATGATCATGGCAACACAACATGGTTTTGTGCTTCTGAGCTTTTAAAATGCCAATTTTTTTAGCACATTGTGTACAACAGGTCCAGTGTTAGTACTCTTTACACATAGACCCATTGTATATGTTGTACACTAACATGTTGTTGGAGGCATTCATCCTCTAAACCCCCCCCTGAGAGGAAGGACCAAATGTCCAACCTATCATGGTTGATCTCTGCGAGACTTCGACCATGCTCTGCATCACTTGGGAAGCGAATGTCAGCGGCATGACATAGAAAACAACATGCAGATATCTCTCATGCTGAGAGGCTGTCCTCACAAGACCAGGTATCAGAAGTCATGCAAAGGTACTTTTCATGACATTGAATATACCACGCTATGCTATGAGTTTGTAGCTAGTGGAACATTGGTTCACCACATTGCGGGAGGCAAACAATAGCATTGGATCACACAATGATATATGAAGAGACATCACCCCAAGTATGGAGGAACGCGAATAGAGAGCATTCCTTAATTCCTTTCTGCCTTGCTAGTTGAGCAACAAGACAACTAGACGTCAGGCCTAAGCTACTCTACCCGTCGGATGCGAATACCCATCAACCAGAGGTTGGTGGCAGATTCAAATGACAATGGAGTCAAATCCAACAACATCTGTTTCCGTTCTTCCCCACTCAATTTGTTTGGGAAAGAAAACAAGTGGTCTGTGCGAGCCATAGCCATCACTTGGAAGTCTGCTCAACGTCAGAATAGGATTCAAGATCAACCCTTACTTCAACTACATGAGCCAAGTGAGACATCACCGCTAACCATGGAATAGAAGAAAGGTGGAAATGCAACCTGCCACGAGATGAATCTGTTCTTGACACTCTTCATGAGAAGAGAACTCGGTGTTCTTCCATTTCATAGAAGGATGAAACATCGCGACCACACAAGTGTCACCTGGGAAAAGAATGTCCGCTGAAGGCAAATATGATGTTGGAGCTAGGAGGAACCTGACATCAACTACAAGAAGACATTCACCCAAAGGGAGTAGACCAGGACTGAGTTGCCTACAAATCAAAACTCCTAACACTATGTAGAAGGTCCAAGTAGCAGCATCGGAGATATGATGAGCCACTAACATTTGATTGAAAGAGATGAGGAGGCAAAACAAGAGTAGAGAAGGGAATTCACCTAACATAGGTGAGTATAACATAAAGTGTGCAGCATCGTCGTCACCCCAAAGAGCAAGCTAAAGAGTAATGTACAACAGTACAAGCTTGGGGGAGGATTTGTCAGGCACCCCACAAGATGCAATGGACACATGGGGAGATATGCCAAGCATAAGCTTCAAGTTTGCATTCAGTTGCAAGATCTAAGCTTGGGGGGAACGCCTCACCAGGTATGTACTCCACAGCAAATTTTTAGGTCGGACATGCAGCAACAGGCTTATTTTCATGATTGGACAACAGCCACAGTGCGATATGTAGCTGCTGATTTCTCGGTAGAGGTGCAATAAAGGTGAGGCACTGAGGGTTGAGGCTGTAGCGGCAAAACCAATGGGTGAACAGCAAACACCCCAAAAAAATTTAGGGAGCCATCTCAACGCAATACTAACACCACACACCTATCAACGAGACAATAGATGGATGAGAAATTTGGGCCGCCGCTCCGGCTGGAGCCTATCCACGAGCACGAGCCATTTATCACCCGTTGCAGCTTGTGCTAACAATGATGCATAGCATCAGTACGGACCACGACAAATCGAAGAAAATACCATGCTTCGTTACTTATGACATTTCAAATGAACGACTATCCAAATGAAGTAAAAATATCCAACACAAACAAGGGACATTTTCAAATGAATGACTATCCAAATGTTGCAAAAATATCCAACTCGCAGGAAAACAAGGGATGTTCAGATGAATGACTATCCAAATGTTGCAAAAATATCCAACTCGCAGGAAAACAAGGGATGTTCAGATGAATGACTATCCAAATGTTGCACAAATAACCAGCTCGCAGGAAAACAAGGGACGTTCACATGAATGACTATCCAAATGTTGCAAAAATATCCAACTCGCAGGAAAACAAGGGACGTTCAGATGAATGACTATCCAAATGTTGCAAAAATAACCAGCTCGCAGGAAAACAAGGGACCTTTAGATGAATGACTATCCAAATGTTGCAGAAATATCCACCTCGCAGGAAAACAAGGGACCTTCAGTTGAATGACTATCCAAATGTTGCAAAACTATGCAACTCCCAGGAAAACAAGGGACCCTTAGATGAATGACTATCCAAATGTTGTAAAAATATCCAACTCACAAGAAAACGAGGGACCTTTAGATGAATGACTATCCAAATGTTGCAGAAATATCCACCTCGCAGGAAAACAAGGGACATTCAGTTGAATGACTATCCAAATGTTGCAAAAATATGCAACTCCCAGGAAAACAAGGGACCCTTAGATGAATGACAATCCAAATGTTGTAAAAATATCCAACTCACAAGAAAACGAGGGACCATCAGATGAATGACTATCCAAATGTTGTAAAAATATCCAACGCACAGGAAAACGAGGGACTTAGCCAAACTTGTGTCTTTCCGGATTGCGGGAGATATCCAAATCGTAGGAAAAATCCAACCGGGAGTTAATCTTCGTTGCTTACGGCATATGTATTCATGCAACGGTGGTGGGGACTACGCAGTCTGACGTGACCTGCGGGGCTTGGGGGCCGCCGTGCGCGGCGCGAGGCGCGTATAAGGGGATGTGGAGTGCGTCACATGTCGGATGCGATCATACCAGCACTAAAGCACCGGATCCCATCAGAACTCCGAAGTTAAGCGTGCTTGGGCGAGAGTAGTACTAGGATGGGTGACCTCCTGGGAAGTCCTCGTGTTGCATTCCAACTTTTTTTTTTTTGATTTTCACCGCCGCACGCGTCTTTCCGGATTGCGGGAGATATCCAAATCGTAGGAAAAATCCAACCGGGAGTTAATCTTCGTTGCTTACGGCATATGTATTCATGCAACGGTGGTGGGGACTACGCGTCTGACGTGACCTGCGGGGCTTGGGGGCCGCCGTGCGCGGCGCGAGGCGCGTATAAGGGGATGTGGAGTGCGTCACATGTCGGATGCGATCATACCAGCACTAAAGCACCGGATCCCATCAGAACTCCGAAGTTAAGCGTGCTTGGGCGAGAGTAGTACTAGGATGGGTGACCTCCTGGGAAGTCCTCGTGTTGCATTCCAACTTTTTTTTTTTTTGATTTTCACCGCCGCACGCGTCTTTCCGGATTGCGGGAGATATCCAAATCGTAGGAAAAATCCAACCGGGAGTTAATCTTCGTTGCTTACGGCATATGTATTCATGCAACGGTGGTGGGGACTACGCGTCTGACGTGACCTGCGGGGCTTGGGGGCCGCCGTGCGCGGCGCGAGGCGCGTATAAGGGGATGTGGAGTGCGTCACATGTCGGATGCGATCATACCAGCACTAAAGCACCGGATCCCATCAGAACTCCGAAGTTAAGCGTGCTTGGGCGAGAGTAGTACTAGGATGGGTGACCTCCTGGGAAGTCCTCGTGTTGCATTCCAACTTTTTTTTTATTTTGATTTTCACCGCCGCACGCGTCTTTCCGGATTGCGGGAGATATCCAAATCGTAGGAAAAATCCAACCGGGAGTTAATCTTCGTTGCTTACGGCATATGTATTCATGCAACGGTGGTGGGGACTACGCGTCTGACGTGACCTGCGGGGCTTGGGGGCCGCCGTGCGCGGCGCGAGGCGCGTATAAGGGGATGTGGAGTGCGTCACATGTCGGATGCGATCATACCAGCACTAAAGCACCGGATCCCATCAGAACTCCGAAGTTAAGCGTGCTTGGGCGAGAGTAGTACTAGGATGGGTGACCTCCTGGGAAGTCCTCGTGTTGCATTCCAACTTTTTTTTTTTTTGATTTTCACCGCCGCACGCGTCTTTCCGGATTGCGGGAGATATCCAAATCGTAGGAAAAATCCAACCGGGAGTTAATCTTCGTTGCTTACGGCATATGTATTCATGCAACGGTGGTGGGGACTACGCGTCTGACGTGACCTGCGGGGCTTGGGGGCCGCCGTGCGCGGCGCGAGGCGCGTATAAGGGGATGTGGAGTGCGTCACATGTCGGATGCGATCATACCAGCACTAAAGCACCGGATCCCATCAGAACTCCGAAGTTAAGCGTGCTTGGGCGAGAGTAGTACTAGGATGGGTGACCTCCTGGGAAGTCCTCGTGTTGCATTCCAACTTTTTTTTTTTTTATTTTCACCGCCGCACGCGTCTTTCCGGATTGCGGGAGATATCCAAATCGTAGGAAAAATCCAACCGGGAGTTAATCTTCGTTGCTTACGGCATATGTATTCATGCAACGGTGGTGGGGACTACGCGTCTGACGTGACCTGCGGGGCTTGGGGGCCGCCGTGCGCGGCGCGAGGCGCGTATAAGGGGATGTGGAGTGCGTCACATGTCGGATGCGATCATACCAGCACTAAAGCACCGGATCCCATCAGAACTCCGAAGTTAAGCGTGCTTGGGCGAGAGTAGTACTAGGATGGGTGACCTCCTGGGAAGTCCTCGTGTTGCATTCCAACTTTTTTTTTTTTTGATTTTCACCGCCGCACGCGTCTTTCCGGATTGCGGGAGATATCCAAATCGTAGGAAAAATCCAACCGGGAGTTAATCTTCGTTGCTTACGGCATATGTATTCATGCAACGGTGGTGGGGACTACGCGTCTGACGTGACCTGCGGGGCTTGGGGGCCGCCGTGCGCGGCGCGAGGCGCGTATAAGGGGATGTGGAGTGCGTCACATGTCGGATGCGATCATACCAGCACTAAAGCACCGGATCCCATCAGAACTCCGAAGTTAAGCGTGCTTGGGCGAGAGTAGTACTAGGATGGGTGACCTCCTGGGAAGTCCTCGTGTTGCATTCCAACTTTTTTTTTTTTTGATTTTCACCGCCGCACGCGTCTTTCCGGATTGCGGGAGATATCCAAATCGTAGGAAAAATCCAACCGGGAGTTAATCTTCGTTGCTTACGGCATATGTATTCATGCAACGGTGGTGGGGACTACGCGTCTGACGTGACCTGCGGGGCTTGGGGGCCGCCGTGCGCGGCGCGAGGCGCGTATAAGGGGATGTGGAGTGCGTCACATGTCGGATGCGATCATACCAGCACTAAAGCACCGGATCCCATCAGAACTCCGAAGTTAAGCGTGCTTGGGCGAGAGTAGTACTAGGATGGGTGACCTCCTGGGAAGTCCTCGTGTTGCATTCCAACTTTTTTTTTTTTTGATTTTCACCGCCGCACGCGTCTTTCCGGATTGCGGGAGATATCCAAATCGTAGGAAAAATCCAACCGGGAGTTAATCTTCGTTGCTTACGGCATATGTATTCATGCAACGGTGGTGGGGACTACGCGTCTGACGTGACCTGCGGGGCTTGGGGGCCGCCGTGCGCGGCGCGAGGCGCGTATAAGGGGATGTGGAGTGCGTCACATGTCGGATGCGATCATACCAGCACTAAAGCACCGGATCCCATCAGAACTCCGAAGTTAAGCGTGCTTGGGCGAGAGTAGTACTAGGATGGGTGACCTCCTGGGAAGTCCTCGTGTTGCATTCCAACTTTTTTTTTTTTTGATTTTCACCGCCGCACGCGTCTTTCCGGATTGCGGGAGATATCCAAATCGTAGGAAAAATCCAACCGGGAGTTAATCTTCGTTGCTTACGGCATATGTATTCATGCAACCGGTGGTGGGGACTACGCGTCTGACGTGACCTGCGGGGCTTGGGGGCCGCCGTGCGCGGCGCGAGGCGCGTATAAGGGGATGTGGAGTGCGTCACATGTCGGATGCGATCATACCAGCACTAAAGCACCGGATCCCATCAGAACTCCGAAGTTAAGCGTGCTTGGGCGAGAGTAGTACTAGGATGGGTGACCTCCTGGGAAGTCCTCGTGTTGCATTCCAACTTTTTTTTTTTTTGATTTTCACCGCCGCACGCGTCTTTCCGGATTGCGGGAGATATCCAAATCGTAGGAAAAATCCAACCGGGAGTTAATCTTCGTTGCTTACGGCATATGTATTCATGCAACCGGTGGTGGGGACTACGCGTCTGACGTGACCTGCGGGGCTTGGGGGCCGCCGTGCGCGGCGCGAGGCGCGTATAAGGGGATGTGGAGTGCGTCACATGTCGGATGCGATCATACCAGCACTAAAGCACCGGATCCCATCAGAACTCCGAAGTTAAGCGTGCTTGGGCGAGAGTAGTACTAGGATGGGTGACCTCCTGGGAAGTCCTCGTGTTGCATTCCAACTTTTTTTTTTTTTGATTTTCACCGCCGCACGCGTCTTTCCGGATTGCGGGAGATATCCAAATCGTAGGAAAAATCCAACCGGGAGTTAATCTTCGTTGCTTACGGCATATGTATTCATGCAACCGGTGGTGGGGACTACGCGTCTGACGTGACCTGCGGGGCTTGGGGGCCGCCGTGCGCGGCGCGAGGCGCGTATAAGGGGATGTGGAGTGCGTCACATGTCGGATGCGATCATACCAGCACTAAAGCACCGGATCCCATCAGAACTCCGAAGTTAAGCGTGCTTGGGCGAGAGTAGTACTAGGATGGGTGACCTCCTGGGAAGTCCTCGTGTTGCATTCCAACTTTTTTTTTTTTTGATTTTCACCGCCGCACGCGTCTTTCCGGATTGCGGGAGATATCCAAATCGTAGGAAAAATCCAACCGGGAGTTAATCTTCGTTGCTTACGGCATATGTATTCATGCAACCGGTGGTGGGGACTACGCGTCTGACGTGACCTGCGGGGCTTGGGGGCCGCCGTGCGCGGCGCGAGGCGCGTATAAGGGGATGTGGAGTGCGTCACATGTCGGATGCGATCATACCAGCACTAAAGCACCGGATCCCATCAGAACTCCGAAGTTAAGCGTGCTTGGGCGAGAGTAGTACTAGGATGGGTGACCTCCTGGGAAGTCCTCGTGTTGCATTCCAACTTTTTTTTTTTTTGATTTTCACCGCCGCACGCGTCTTTCCGGATTGCGGGAGATATCCAAATCGTAGGAAAAATCCAACCGGGAGTTAATCTTCGTTGCTTACGGCATATGTATTCATGCAACGGTGGTGGGGACTACGCGTCTGACGTGACCTGCGGGGCTTGGGGGCCGCCGTGCGCGGCGCGAGGCGCGTATAAGGGGATGTGGAGTGCGTCACATGTCGGATGCGATCATACCAGCACTAAAGCACCGGATCCCATCAGAACTCCGAAGTTAAGCGTGCTTGGGCGAGAGTAGTACTAGGATGGGTGACCTCCTGGGAAGTCCTCGTGTTGCATTCCAACTTTTTTTTTTTTTGATTTTCACCGCCGCACGCGTCTTTCCGGATTGCGGGAGATATCCAAATCGTAGGAAAAATCCAACCGGGAGTTAATCTTCGTTGCTTACGGCATATGTATTCATGCAACGGTGGTGGGGACTACGCGTCTGACGTGACCTGCGGGGCTTGGGGGCCGCCGTGCGCGGCGCGAGGCGCGTATAAGGGGATGTGGAGTGCGTCACATGTCGGATGCGATCATACCAGCACTAAAGCACCGGATCCCATCAGAACTCCGAAGTTAAGCGTGCTTGGGCGAGAGTAGTACTAGGATGGGTGACCTCCTGGGAAGTCCTCGTGTTGCATTCCAACTTTTTTTTTTTTTGATTTTCACCGCCGCACGCGTCTTTCCGGATTGCGGGAGATATCCAAATCGTAGGAAAAATCCAACCGGGAGTTAATCTTCGTTGCTTACGGCATATGTATTCATGCAACGGTGGTGGGGACTACGCGTCTGACGTGACCTGCGGGGCTTGGGGGCCGCCGTGCGCGGCGCGAGGCGCGTATAAGGGGATGTGGAGTGCGTCACATGTCGGATGCGATCATACCAGCACTAAAGCACCGGATCCCATCAGAACTCCGAAGTTAAGCGTGCTTGGGCGAGAGTAGTACTAGGATGGGTGACCTCCTGGGAAGTCCTCGTGTTGCATTCCAACTTTTTTTTTTTTTGATTTTCACCGCCGCACGCGTCTTTCCGGATTGCGGGAGATATCCAAATCGTAGGAAAAATCCAACCGGGAGTTAATCTTCGTTGCTTACGGCATATGTATTCATGCAACGGTGGTGGGGACTACGCGTCTGACGTGACCTGCGGGGCTTGGGGGCCGCCGTGCGCGGCGCGAGGCGCGTATAAGGGGATGTGGAGTGCGTCACATGTCGGATGCGATCATACCAGCACTAAAGCACCGGATCCCATCAGAACTCCGAAGTTAAGCGTGCTTGGGCGAGAGTAGTACTAGGATGGGTGACCTCCTGGGAAGTCCTCGTGTTGCATTCCAACTTTTTTTTTTTTTGATTTTCACCGCCGCACGCGTCTTTCCGGATTGCGGGAGATATCCAAATCGTAGGAAAAATCCAACCGGGAGTTAATCTTCGTTGCTTACGGCATATGTATTCATGCAACGGTGGTGGGGACTACGCGTCTGACGTGACCTGCGGGGCTTGGGGGCCGCCGTGCGCGGCGCGAGGCGCGTATAAGGGGATGTGGAGTGCGTCACATGTCGGATGCGATCATACCAGCACTAAAGCACCGGATCCCATCAGAACTCCGAAGTTAAGCGTGCTTGGGCGAGAGTAGTACTAGGATGGGTGACCTCCTGGGAAGTCCTCGTGTTGCATTCCAACTTTTTTTTTTTTTGATTTTCACCGCCGCACGCGTCTTTCCGGATTGCGGGAGATATCCAAATCGTAGGAAAAATCCAACCGGGAGTTAATCTTCGTTGCTTACGGCATATGTATTCATGCAACGGTGGTGGGGACTACGCGTCTGACGTGACCTGCGGGGCTTGGGGGCCGCCGTGCGCGGCGCGAGGCGCGTATAAGGGGATGTGGAGTGCGTCACATGTCGGATGCGATCATACCAGCACTAAAGCACCGGATCCCATCAGAACTCCGAAGTTAAGCGTGCTTGGGCGAGAGTAGTACTAGGATGGGTGACCTCCTGGGAAGTCCTCGTGTTGCATTCCAACTTTTTTTTTTTTTGATTTTCACCGCCGCACGCGTCTTTCCGGATTGCGGGAGATATCCAAATCGTAGGAAAAATCCAACCGGGAGTTAATCTTCGTTGCTTACGGCATATGTATTCATGCAACGGTGGTGGGGACTACGCGTCTGACGTGACCTGCGGGGCTTGGGGGCCGCCGTGCGCGGCGCGAGGCGCGTATAAGGGGATGTGGAGTGCGTCACATGTCGGATGCGATCATACCAGCACTAAAGCACCGGATCCCATCAGAACTCCGAAGTTAAGCGTGCTTGGGCGAGAGTAGTACTAGGATGGGTGACCTCCTGGGAAGTCCTCGTGTTGCATTCCAACTTTTTTTTTTTTTGATTTTCACCGCCGCACGCGTCTTTCCGGATTGCGGGAGATATCCAAATCGTAGGAAAAATCCAACCGGGAGTTAATCTTCGTTGCTTACGGCATATGTATTCATGCAACGGTGGTGGGGACTACGCGTCTGACGTGACCTGCGGGGCTTGGGGGCCGCCGTGCGCGGCGCGAGGCGCGTATAAGGGGATGTGGAGTGCGTCACATGTCGGATGCGATCATACCAGCACTAAAGCACCGGATCCCATCAGAACTCCGAAGTTAAGCGTGCTTGGGCGAGAGTAGTACTAGGATGGGTGACCTCCTGGGAAGTCCTCGTGTTGCATTCCAACTTTTTTTTTTTTTGATTTTCACCGCCGCACGCGTCTTTCCGGATTGCGGGAGATATCCAAATCGTAGGAAAAATCCAACCGGGAGTTAATCTTCGTTGCTTACGGCATATGTATTCATGCAACGGTGGTGGGGACTACGCGTCTGACGTGACCTGCGGGGCTTGGGGGCCGCCGTGCGCGGCGCGAGGCGCGTATAAGGGGATGTGGAGTGCGTCACATGTCGGATGCGATCATACCAGCACTAAAGCACCGGATCCCATCAGAACTCCGAAGTTAAGCGTGCTTGGGCGAGAGTAGTACTAGGATGGGTGACCTCCTGGGAAGTCCTCGTGTTGCATTCCAACTTTTTTTTTTTTGATTTTCACCGCCGCACGCGTCTTTCCGGATTGCGGGAGATATCCAAATCGTAGGAAAAATCCAACCGGGAGTTAATCTTCGTTGCTTACGGCATATGTATTCATGCAACCGTGGTGGGGACTACGCGTCTGACGTGACCTGCGGGGCTTGGGGGCCGCCGTGCGCGGCGCGAGGCGCGTATAAGGGGATGTGGAGTGCGTCACATGTCGGATGCGATCATACCAGCACTAAAGCACCGGATCCCATCAGAACTCCGAAGTTAAGCGTGCTTGGGCGAGAGTAGTACTAGGATGGGTGACCTCCTGGGAAGTCCTCGTGTTGCATTCCAACTTTTTTTTTTTTTGATTTTCACCGCCGCACGCGTCTTTCCGGATTGCGGGAGATATCCAAATCGTAGGAAAAATCCAACCGGGAGTTAATCTTCGTTGCTTACGGCATATGTATTCATGCAACCGTGGTGGGGACTACGCGTCTGACGTGACCTGCGGGGCTTGGGGGCCGCCGTGCGCGGCGCGAGGCGCGTATAAGGGGATGTGGAGTGCGTCACATGTCGGATGCGATCATACCAGCACTAAAGCACCGGATCCCATCAGAACTCCGAAGTTAAGCGTGCTTGGGCGAGAGTAGTACTAGGATGGGTGACCTCCTGGGAAGTCCTCGTGTTGCATTCCAACTTTTTTTTTTTTTGATTTTCACCGCCGCACGCGTCTTTCCGGATTGCGGGAGATATCCAAATCGTAGGAAAAATCCAACCGGGAGTTAATCTTCGTTGCTTACGGCATATGTATTCATGCAACCGGTGGTGGGGACTACGCGTCTGACGTGACCTGCGGGGCTTGGGGGCCGCCGTGCGCGG
The DNA here is from genome assembly GCA_030272315.1 of Paspalum vaginatum. Classification (NCBI taxonomy): domain Eukaryota; kingdom Viridiplantae; phylum Streptophyta; class Magnoliopsida; order Poales; family Poaceae; genus Paspalum; species Paspalum vaginatum. The sequence goes on from JAMSGZ010000073.1 coordinate 650,562, forward strand.
CGCGAGGCGCGTATAAGGGGATGTGGAGTGCGTCACATGTCGGATGCGATCATACCAGCACTAAAGCACCGGATCCCATCAGAACTCCGAAGTTAAGCGTGCTTGGGCGAGAGTAGTACTAGGATGGGTGACCTCCTGGGAAGTCCTCGTGTTGCATTCCAACTTTTTTTTTTTTTGATTTTCACCGCCGCACGCGTCTTTCCGGATTGCGGGAGATATCCAAATCGTAGGAAAAATCCAACCGGGAGTTAATCTTCGTTGCTTACGGCATATGTATTCATGCAACCGGTGGTGGGGACTACGCGTCTGACGTGACCTGCGGGGCTTGGGGGCCGCCGTGCGCGGCGCGAGGCGCGTATAAGGGGATGTGGAGTGCGTCACATGTCGGATGCGATCATACCAGCACTAAAGCACCGGATCCCATCAGAACTCCGAAGTTAAGCGTGCTTGGGCGAGAGTAGTACTAGGATGGGTGACCTCCTGGGAAGTCCTCGTGTTGCATTCCAACTTTTTTTTTTTTTGATTTTCACCGCCGCACGCGTCTTTCCGGATTGCGGGAGATATCCAAATCGTAGGAAAAATCCAACCGGGAGTTAATCTTCGTTGCTTACGGCATATGTATTCATGCAACCGGTGGTGGGGACTACGCGTCTGACGTGACCTGCGGGGCTTGGGGGCCGCCGTGCGCGGCGCGAGGCGCGTATAAGGGGATGTGGAGTGCGTCACATGTCGGATGCGATCATACCAGCACTAAAGCACCGGATCCCATCAGAACTCCGAAGTTAAGCGTGCTTGGGCGAGAGTAGTACTAGGATGGGTGACCTCCTGGGAAGTCCTCGTGTTGCATTCCAACTTTTTTTTTTTTGATTTTCACCGCCGCACGCGTCTTTCCGGATTGCGGGAGATATCCAAATCGTAGGAAAAATCCAACCGGGAGTTAATCTTCGTTGCTTACGGCATATGTATTCATGCAACGGTGGTGGGGACTACGCGTCTGACGTGACCTGCGGGGCTTGGGGGCCGCCGTGCGCGGCGCGAGGCGCGTATAAGGGGATGTGGAGTGCGTCACATGTCGGATGCGATCATACCAGCACTAAAGCACCGGATCCCATCAGAACTCCGAAGTTAAGCGTGCTTGGGCGAGAGTAGTACTAGGATGGGTGACCTCCTGGGAAGTCCTCGTGTTGCATTCCAACTTTTTTTTTTTTTGATTTTCACCGCCGCACGCGTCTTTCCGGATTGCGGGAGATATCCAAATCGTAGGAAAAATCCAACCGGGAGTTAATCTTCGTTGCTTACGGCATATGTATTCATGCAACGGTGGTGGGGACTACGCGTCTGACGTGACCTGCGGGGCTTGGGGGCCGCCGTGCGCGGCGCGAGGCGCGTATAAGGGGATGTGGAGTGCGTCACATGTCGGATGCGATCATACCAGCACTAAAGCACCGGATCCCATCAGAACTCCGAAGTTAAGCGTGCTTGGGCGAGAGTAGTACTAGGATGGGTGACCTCCTGGGAAGTCCTCGTGTTGCATTCCAACTTTTTTTTTTTTTGATTTTCACCGCCGCACGCGTCTTTCCGGATTGCGGGAGATATCCAAATCGTAGGAAAAATCCAACCGGGAGTTAATCTTCGTTGCTTACGGCATATGTATTCATGCAACCGGGGTGGGGACTACGCGTCTGACGTGACCTGCGGGGCTTGGGGGCCGCCGTGCGCGGCGCGAGGCGCGTATAAGGGGATGTGGAGTGCGTCACATGTCGGATGCGATCATACCAGCACTAAAGCACCGGATCCCATCAGAACTCCGAAGTTAAGCGTGCTTGGGCGAGAGTAGTACTAGGATGGGTGACCTCCTGGGAAGTCCTCGTGTTGCATTCCAACTTTTTTTTTTTTTATTTTCACCGCCGCACGCGTCTTTCCGGATTGCGGGAGATATCCAAATCGTAGGAAAAATCCAACCGGGAGTTAATCTTCGTTGCTTACGGCATATGTATTCATGCAACGGTGGTGGGGACTACGCGTCTGACGTGACCTGCGGGGCTTGGGGGCCGCCGTGCGCGGCGCGAGGCGCGTATAAGGGGATGTGGAGTGCGTCACATGTCGGATGCGATCATACCAGCACTAAAGCACCGGATCCCATCAGAACTCCGAAGTTAAGCGTGCTTGGGCGAGAGTAGTACTAGGATGGGTGACCTCCTGGGAAGTCCTCGTGTTGCATTCCAACTTTTTTTTTTTTGATTTTCACCGCCGCACGCGTCTTTCCGGATTGCGGGAGATATCCAAATCGTAGGAAAAATCCAACCGGGAGTTAATCTTCGTTGCTTACGGCATATGTATTCATGCAACGGTGGTGGGGACTACGCGTCTGACGTGACCTGCGGGGCTTGGGGGCCGCCGTGCGCGGCGCGAGGCGCGTATAAGGGGATGTGGAGTGCGTCACATGTCGGATGCGATCATACCAGCACTAAAGCACCGGATCCCATCAGAACTCCGAAGTTAAGCGTGCTTGGGCGAGAGTAGTACTAGGATGGGTGACCTCCTGGGAAGTCCTCGTGTTGCATTCCAACTTTTTTTTTTTTTGATTTTCACCGCCGCACGCGTCTTTCCGGATTGCGGGAGATATCCAAATCGTAGGAAAAATCCAACCGGGAGTTAATCTTCGTTGCTTACGGCATATGTATTCATGCAACGGTGGTGGGGACTACGCGTCTGACGTGACCTGCGGGGCTTGGGGGCCGCCGTGCGCGGCGCGAGGCGCGTATAAGGGGATGTGGAGTGCGTCACATGTCGGATGCGATCATACCAGCACTAAAGCACCGGATCCCATCAGAACTCCGAAGTTAAGCGTGCTTGGGCGAGAGTAGTACTAGGATGGGTGACCTCCTGGGAAGTCCTCGTGTTGCATTCCAACTTTTTTTTTTTTTGATTTTCACCGCCGCACGCGTCTTTCCGGATTGCGGGAGATATCCAAATCGTAGGAAAAATCCAACCGGGAGTTAATCTTCGTTGCTTACGGCATATGTATTCATGCAACGGTGGTGGGGACTACGCGTCTGACGTGACCTGCGGGGCTTGGGGGCCGCCGTGCGCGGCGCGAGGCGCGTATAAGGGGATGTGGAGTGCGTCACATGTCGGATGCGATCATACCAGCACTAAAGCACCGGATCCCATCAGAACTCCGAAGTTAAGCGTGCTTGGGCGAGAGTAGTACTAGGATGGGTGACCTCCTGGGAAGTCCTCGTGTTGCATTCCAACTTTTTTTTTTTTTTGATTTTCACCGCCGCACGCGTCTTTCCGGATTGCGGGAGATATCCAAATCGTAGGAAAAATCCAACCGGGAGTTAATCTTCGTTGCTTACGGCATATGTATTCATGCAACGGTGGTGGGGACTACGCGTCTGACGTGACCTGCGGGGCTTGGGGGCCGCCGTGCGCGGCGCGAGGCGCGTATAAGGGGATGTGGAGTGCGTCACATGTCGGATGCGATCATACCAGCACTAAAGCACCGGATCCCATCAGAACTCCGAAGTTAAGCGTGCTTGGGCGAGAGTAGTACTAGGATGGGTGACCTCCTGGGAAGTCCTCGTGTTGCATTCCAACTTTTTTTTTTTTTGATTTTCACCGCCGCACGCGTCTTTCCGGATTGCGGGAGATATCCAAATCGTAGGAAAAATCCAACCGGGAGTTAATCTTCGTTGCTTACGGCATATGTATTCATGCAACGGTGGTGGGGACTACGCGTCTGACGTGACCTGCGGGGCTTGGGGGCCGCCGTGCGCGGCGCGAGGCGCGTATAAGGGGATGTGGAGTGCGTCACATGTCGGATGCGATCATACCAGCACTAAAGCACCGGATCCCATCAGAACTCCGAAGTTAAGCGTGCTTGGGCGAGAGTAGTACTAGGATGGGTGACCTCCTGGGAAGTCCTCGTGTTGCATTCCAACTTTTTTTTTTTTTGATTTTCACCGCCGCACGCGTCTTTCCGGATTGCGGGAGATATCCAAATCGTAGGAAAAATCCAACCGGGAGTTAATCTTCGTTGCTTACGGCATATGTATTCATGCAACGGTGGTGGGGACTACGCGTCTGACGTGACCTGCGGGGCTTGGGGGCCGCCGTGCGCGGCGCGAGGCGCGTATAAGGGGATGTGGAGTGCGTCACATGTCGGATGCGATCATACCAGCACTAAAGCACCGGATCCCATCAGAACTCCGAAGTTAAGCGTGCTTGGGCGAGAGTAGTACTAGGATGGGTGACCTCCTGGGAAGTCCTCGTGTTGCATTCCAACTTTTTTTTTTTTTGATTTTCACCGCCGCACGCGTCTTTCCGGATTGCGGGAGATATCCAAATCGTAGGAAAAATCCAACCGGGAGTTAATCTTCGTTGCTTACGGCATATGTATTCATGCAACGGTGGTGGGGACTACGCGTCTGACGTGACCTGCGGGGCTTGGGGGCCGCCGTGCGCGGCGCGAGGCGCGTATAAGGGGATGTGGAGTGCGTCACATGTCGGATGCGATCATACCAGCACTAAAGCACCGGATCCCATCAGAACTCCGAAGTTAAGCGTGCTTGGGCGAGAGTAGTACTAGGATGGGTGACCTCCTGGGAAGTCCTCGTGTTGCATTCCAACTTTTTTTTTTTTTTGATTTTCACCGCCGCACGCGTCTTTCCGGATTGCGGGAGATATCCAAATCGTAGGAAAAATCCAACCGGGAGTTAATCTTCGTTGCTTACGGCATATGTATTCATGCAACGGTGGTGGGGACTACGCGTCTGACGTGACCTGCGGGGCTTGGGGGCCGCCGTGCGCGGCGCGAGGCGCGTATAAGGGGATGTGGAGTGCGTCACATGTCGGATGCGATCATACCAGCACTAAAGCACCGGATCCCATCAGAACTCCGAAGTTAAGCGTGCTTGGGCGAGAGTAGTACTAGGATGGGTGACCTCCTGGGAAGTCCTCGTGTTGCATTCCAACTTTTTTTTTATTTTGATTTTCACCGCCGCACGCGTCTTTCCGGATTGCGGGAGATATCCAAATCGTAGGAAAAATCCAACCGGGAGTTAATCTTCGTTGCTTACGGCATATGTATTCATGCAACGGTGGTGGGGACTACGCGTCTGACGTGACCTGCGGGGCTTGGGGGCCGCCGGTGCGCGGCGCGAGGCGCGTATAAGGGGATGTGGAGTGCGTCACATGTCGGATGCGATCATACCAGCACTAAAGCACCGGATCCCATCAGAACTCCGAAGTTAAGCGTGCTTGGGCGAGAGTAGTACTAGGATGGGTGACCTCCTGGGAAGTCCTCGTGTTGCATTCCAACTTTTTTTTTATTTTGATTTTCACCGCCGCACGCGTCTTTCCGGATTGCGGGAGATATCCAAATCGTAGGAAAAATCCAACCGGGAGTTAATCTTCGTTGCTTACGGCATATGTATTCATGCAACGGTGGTGGGGACTACGCGTCTGACGTGACCTGCGGGGCTTGGGGGCCGCCGTGCGCGGCGCGAGGCGCGTATAAGGGGATGTGGAGTGCGTCACATGTCGGATGCGATCATACCAGCACTAAAGCACCGGATCCCATCAGAACTCCGAAGTTAAGCGTGCTTGGGCGAGAGTAGTACTAGGATGGGTGACCTCCTGGGAAGTCCTCGTGTTGCATTCCAACTTTTTTTTTATTTTGATTTTCACCGCCGCACGCGTCTTTCCGGATTGCGGGAGATATCCAAATCGTAGGAAAATCCAACCGGGAGTTAATCTTCGTTGCTTACGGCATATGTATTCATGCAACGGTGGTGGGGACTACGCGTCTGACGTGA